>SMMW01000606.1:827500-1427500 GCA_004794655.1 Marisa cornuarietis
ACCCGGGTAATAGGTGAAAAACTCCTTGTCCGTCATGGAAAATACATCGTACAAAACGTCTATACCATTTACTCTTCGATTGCATCGGATTATGTTGAGGCACTCCCACAGACGAAGGTTGTCGACAGTCATCTGTGCATGAAGCCTTTGCAGCTCCGGTATGTCACGCGCCGAGAAGTCTGCAGACAGTGTGACGGGGTAGACATCTAGATGCGAAAAGCCCTGCCTACCATATGCATGATCGCTTGCGGTTCTGAAATCCTGGCTATTAGAAGAGGACTCAGGCGGTGTGTAACTCATGGTAGTTTTGAAACACCGTCGAATTCGCCAGGAACAGAAACTGCCTGTTTTGCTTGCTTGTTGTCCTATGTGGTAGGTGTAGTCGAGGAGAGAAGCACTGTGGTTTTATCTCTGGTAGACACTCGTGTCACCGATGGCAGAAATGTTGTGTCGCACGACACATTACGCAATTGCTTGATGACGTCGGGGGCTCTTTGACGTCATGTGAAGCCGTCATTGTGACAGTCTGCACGCGAGCTAATAATAGCTGCTTTAGTTGTTACACTTCTGGGAGCGAAAACACCAAAATATGAAGCAGCAATGCAAACATTAAAAGATAAAAAATCTAAAACATTGTACGATAGAAATGTGTGTATGTCCATTTGTGTGTGTGTGTGTGTGTGTGTGTGTGTGTGTGAGTCTCTGTGTTGTATGTGTGTTTTGTGTGTGTTTTTAAGTTCTCTGTATCTGCGTGTTGTTTGTGTGTGTGTGTATCTGTATGTGTTCTGTGTGTCTATGTGTGGTATGTCTGTGTGTTGTGTGTTGTATGTCTGTGTGTTGTGTGTGCCTGTGTTGTGTTGTGTTGTGTGTATCACTGTGTGTTGTGTGTGTCTGTGTGTTGTTTGTGTCTCTGTTGTGTGCGGGCTGTGTGTGTCTCTGTGTTAGTGTGTTGTGTTTGTCTGTGTTATGTGTGTATCTGTGTGTTGTGTGTTTGTGTGTTGTACGTGGGTTGTGTGTGTCTGTGTCTTAGGTGTGTTGCGTTAGTGTTGTGCGTGTGTGTGTTGTTTATGTCTGTGTTTGCGTCTTGTATGTCGTGTGTGTGTGTGTTTGGTGTGTGTTTGGTGTGTGTGCTGTGTATTTCTGTGTGTGTCTGAAGTCTACACGTTATAACAGCTATATACCCATTAAATCTAACTTCAATGCATTCGGAATTGGCATATTACAAGGGAACTTGAGTAAGGAGTCGGATCTAATGGATAATATCTAATTCAGACGTCTACAAGGAGATTTAATAAGAACAGACATAAAAAATATATCGCATATAACAACTAAATGTTCTGCGACACTTCATTTCTATTTTTATGTCTGTTCTAATTAAATCTCCTTGTAGAAGTCTGAATTAGAGAGTATCAATGTTTCCAACGTCAAAGATAATGTTCCATGGTATAGATCTTTAAACTACTGGTCCTCGCGTGGCTGGGACAGATAAAGAGAGGGTCTCTCTGTCAACACATGAATCATATAATACTACCACAAACATGAAAATAATTTACTTTTTATCAACTTAGAACACGGCAGAAGGCTTGGTTCTTCAACAATTGTGTGTGTGTGTGTGTGTGTGTGTGTGTGTGTGTGTGTGTGTGTGTGTGTGTGTGTGTGTGTGTGTGTGTGTGTGCGGCGCGAGCGGGCACTTCGTTTCCTATAAATCTCGACGAGGAATCTGAAAGATCCATTAGCTTTATCTGTTATTTGTTTACATTAAATTATTTTTTCATCAGCTAGTCCAAAATTATTAATTGTGTTATGTGTCCTATTGATTCTTTTTATACCTTCTCACGTCTTTTAAGCTAGCCACATAAAGCTGATCATAAAGTGTTTAGTATACACTGTATTTTACAATTGTTGCATGCGGTTCCTTTGGTGTATTCTCTTGTTGTATTTTTTCTGTCCATGTTTCCACCATAAACACAAATATATTCCTGTATTAATCTTCACAGCTGTTGTGTGTCAACAGAAGCCAGCACTCATTAGCTTTTAACCATTATTTTATTATTTTTCTCCGTTTATTCGAGGGCATTGTTTCTATTAATACACACATGGGTGTTCTCTTATAACGGAAAATGTTTTACATCTTGTTTTAATCGCGTTTATGCCCACGAGTTGTAAAAGCAATAAGATAGAAGAGATGGCGTACTTAAAAAATGTAGGCAGTCGTTGAAATTTTATAAATTTTTGGTGCAGTCTCAAAGTGCTGGTGAAGTAAATGTTGAATAACGTATACGAGATGCTAAAAGGTATACAATATAAAGGTAGTGTTTTAAGGGAAAGGTAAAGAACCAGATTGTTCAGGTGTTAAAAAAGTTTTCTTCGTCTACCAAACCCTATCCACCTGGGTTCATGCCGTATCAACATAATTGTCAATAACTGTGAATATAGTCTATTGACTAGTCCACCTGCTCGTCTTCCTTCGAAGACTTATGACACTTTACATAGTTACTGTTTGTTCTTTGGTTCCTCTTGACGTCTTCTAAATCACGCGTTTATTATTATTATTCTTATTTTGTTTATCAAAGCAGTCCCTAAAAAAGGTGGTCAGTTTTTACATCACCTCGTGATTAATCTCTCAACCTGAGCTAATACCAGACTGATGATTTCTGAATCATTGTATTCGATCACTTTTAAGAAAGAAAGAAAGAAAGAAAGAAAGAAACAAACAAACAAACAAACAAACAAACAAATAAAGAAACTAAGAAAGAAAGAAAGCGTTCTATCTCCGTAATAGCAGCAACGGCCCTGAAAGCTTGAAGCTTGAAAAGTGACAGCGGGCGACCTTGATTAATTTTACTGTTGTTTCGTCGACTTTGGAAAAACAGCTACAGCCACTTTGACTTCTTTTATTATAACAAAAGAACTGGATAATTCACCCTTTTCAGATAATTTGCTATGAATTTATTGAAACGCAGTGCCCATATGACTTGCAGCTAAACATTAGGACTACATGTTCGCTGTGTGTTTTTACAGATACTAAGGTACTGGTGATGTCATCCCATCTTCCCACCTTTTTTAGATTTTATTTTATCAAGTTCTCCCAATTGCGCAGAAAACGCAAAACGGTACTCACACGTGCGCAGCATTCTAGCTCGCTCACTGTGTTTAGAACAATAATAAACTATAATAAATTCGTAAAGATGAAATAGAACACTCTTATTTACAGCAGTAAATACGGCCTGCTCATGGTAATGTACCTATGTTACGCAAAAAACACAATAATTAAAACCATAAAAATCTGGGTGGGTTCCTCAAGCACCATGTTAAAAACACGAAATCAATCAAACATGTTCCCAAACAAACACTTATCTGACGAAACATGTACATTCACTAGACAATAGACGAAGCTGAAAGAATCGACAGCAGCCTTCGTAAAGGTGGATTTTTGTTTCCCTTTAAACACCACTAGGAGATATGGATGGAGAGTCAATTAGCTGTTTACAATTTTTTGTGTCTTTCGTTTAAAAAAGTGACTGCAGTTGTGATCTTGTAAGAGTTCCAAGATCAACATCAATCATTTTACCTTCGCCTATCAAGTTCGATGACGTGCACGTAGAGGATACAATATTAACAACAGTTGATTATTCAAGCGTGAGGGAAGGCTTCTGCTAGCTCTTGTGTTTTACGGTAATGTGGTTATAACTCGGGAGGAGGTACGGCAGTGTTCTCTTTAAAAGAGTGGCGTGTGGGAGGGGTTGGGGGGTGGGGAAAGGACATGGCTGACGTTTTGACCGTTAATATGCAGCTCTGCTAGCATCGTGAATGCAGGAAGGAGGGAGGCAAGGATAGGCAGGAGTAATAAACAGATGCAATTATCCCAAAATTCTCGTGCATGAAAACCAGCGTGTGTGTGTGTGTGTGTGTGTGTGTGTGTGTGTGTGTGTGTGTGTGTGTGTGTGCGTGCGTGCGCGCGCGCCCGTGTGTGTGTGTGTGTGTGTGCACGTGTGCGTGCGTAAGTGAGTGAGTAACTGGATGCAAAATTAAACAATCGTGTACATTCACAAACGTGCACATAATTAGCTTTCTGCATGGTCGATGTGATCTCTTTCTCTCTCTTACTAAAAAAGGTCTTTTCTATGATGGATACTAATATTTAATCGCCTTCTTTCTTGATTATTATTCTTCCTACTGTGCGGTTTGAGATCAGAGGACATCCTAGTCTCTTATTCTTCTTGCTCTAGAAACTCTGTGACTGATACCCAAAATGAATGCAGTCTTAAGTAATATGCATTCTAATGGACGTCTGTAAATATTTTCGGTGATTCCTTACCCGGGCATTAATTAACGGATTCTTTAAATCCTTTGCGTTTGTTTGGGAGACAGTAAAAGTTATTTCTTTTTATTTGGTTTCTTAAATTAAAGGACGAAAATAAAACTAGTAACATTTAACCAATAATTAAAAATGGTAAACATAATTTTTAATCTTGAAGCGACCTAGTTAAAACCTTTGAAGCAGGTGTTAGATCTAGAAAACATTTCTGTGGTGGAGATGAGAGTTATACCCTAGACCCTAGATTGTTGCTTTGTGAATATCTCCTTACAACCGTCAGTATTTTCTGGCATTACTCGGACATTTCCAAAGTGGTTAAGCTGCCTTTAGTCTTCATTTCATGTGCCCACGAAAGCAGAAATGCTTCTTAAGGAAACATAGATCATGGCTTTGGGTATTTTATTTTCCATTCATTTGCTTTTGCTTGACATATCCCCTCTGCTTTATATGTTCAAGTCTACGCTAACCCTGAGTAACTCGCTTGCAAAATGCTATTTTCACTCCACATCTTTGATTGTAATCGGTTTTTCAACATAGTTCTTTGTTCTTCTTACATTTTACTCTCTAATGATGAAAAGCAAATGTACTGCAAGATGAAAAATCACATCTGTTGTGTTGCTTTTGTGAACTAATTTCTATATAGCCCTTAGCACTTTGTGAACAGTACAACACCGTTAAAATGTTTGACCAGATCTTTAGACTAGTTTTTATTATAAGGAGTGAAAAATAGCATTTTGAAAGCGAGTGACAATAAATAAAGTAAGGATCTTTCAAGAACAGTGTATGGTTTCCATCTCATTCCGAAGTCTTTTTTTTTTAAACTGAGGATGGCATCTTTCCTCTTCGAATTCAGCTCGTGCAGACGATGCTAATTTTAGAAATACTAACCTTTCGTCACTTCCTGTTTTATTGATAAATCCAGGTGTGATTAAGAGAAAAGCATTAATATAATATTTATTGTGCCGCTTCATAAAAAAATACCACCGGAATATGTTTTTAATACTTAATGCTCTATTTCCAGAGATTTTCGCTGAGCGCTCGTATTGTCCTTTAATATTTTTGTAAGTATTATATGTGGCAAGTTTGATGGATGTCTCTCTCTCTTCCTAATAGCGTCTGCTCCCAATAGAATCTTTAACACATCTGTGACTCCGGGCTTATTGCAATATAAATAAGATTATAAATGACTGAACCAATTATTGTAAAACTCCTAAGTTTTGTCTACAAATTTACCTCATGAGAAGAGGTATGCTTTAGGAGAGGTATATTTCGGAATTTCCTGTAAAACAATTGGTGATACTGTGAAGTATGGAGCATGCATATTAATTATTTTTACAAATCATTGCAGCCGTAAACGCAGGCATTGTGCAGTGTTAAGTATTATTGATAAGTATTTTTGATTCAAAATTTCTATCAGTTGATAAATTTTTCTAAGAGAAAGTTACATCTTAGATCATGCTAAAAAAGAGAGAAAAGAAAAAACTACATGGGAAAACGAACGAGAAAGCTCAAGATCGCAAGCAGGGAAATAATGCACAAATTCCATTAATCGCCAACCTCGCTGGTTACTACAAATAGGAGAAGCATTTGTAAATACACGTTCTGGCTTGATAAGAAAATAACATGAAGCGAAAGACAGCATCAGTAGGGAACTGGATTCCGAACGATAGTGAGCATGGGCATGGGAATACCATGTTTTTGAAATGTAATTTGTCGATTTCAGCAGGGGTTGCTTTCATTCAATATAGAGAATTTGCGGCTAACGCACACAAGAAAAGGATTTCATAAATGACCTGACTTGGAAATCGGGCAATATTGCAGACATTCATTATGAATCTCTTCGCGAGAGCAAGGAGAGGAAATCTGTGTTTTCATTGACGTATAGTGTGTACTGTAAGCCGAAGTCTTATCGTGGCCAATGAAAAGAAAGTACCTCTTAAAAGTTTTCCTAGTGCTTCTAATTATTGCACCTGGAAGATAATCAAAAATTGTTAAAGAATATATTTATATAGAGATATTTAGAGTGAGTGCATAACAAAAGCACGAATAGGTCGAAGAGACAAAACCATAGCTTTTGAAGTTAGCGTTCTATTCTGCGTTTCAATCAACTGTTTTTAAAACACTGAAATTAAATCAGTCGGTGTGCTTTGTTCTGCCTAATTTTGAGTTAAAACTGTAAGTGCGAGCTGTCCTTGGCACCACAAGAATAACATGATTAACAGCCCATATATCAGCTGCTTTTCTGAAGCGTCAACGAAGCTGCAACGTTTCCTGTAGAGAAACTGTATTTATGCACAAACTTTTTGCCGCACATTTACTATTCCCTGTCTTGAAGAGTGGACTTAAAAACTTTTTAATTCCACGCACATGCAACTTGCTGATTTCTGCTACCACTGTTTTCCTCCAAAATAATCTGCATCTTATCTCTTATTCCTGAGTTTTTGGATCCTTTAAATTATCTACCTCGTGCTAGCTAAAAGCCTGATGAAAACGAAAAAACACTTTGCAAGCGAGAAAAAAAGGCTAAAGGTAGGAGGCGACGTAACAAACTCTTTTTTATGTCCTAATGGTTGAAAGCAAGGTGAAATCTGTAGTCCTAGGCTGTTTTCACTATTTATTTATAAATTTGGTAAAGGATGTAATTGGCAGGATTTAACATGACATTCAGTTATATCCAGACATCCTATGAATATTCGTTGGGATTTTTGTAGACGGCGTAGCATTAGTTTCTGAAACAATTACTGTCCTGCGAAATCAATTTAATAATCTTTTACGGGATACGTCATCTAAATCAGGTTTAGTAATTGGTTTAGACAAGTCAAAAATTGTTATATTTTTTGTTGTTTTACATCTGCCCATTGAAAGTTTCTATATGGAGATCGGAATGTAAATTTGTATATGTATTTGTATATTTGTATGTGACCGGTCATTACAAAAAGAGTCTTAACTGAAAAGCTGGAGATTTCTGAGATTAGGTTTATAAACATAAATCTAAAAAATCTTCGCCGATCACAAATTTAGACCTGTTT
Organism: Marisa cornuarietis; assembly: GCA_004794655.1. NCBI lineage: Eukaryota > Metazoa > Mollusca > Gastropoda > Architaenioglossa > Ampullariidae > Marisa > Marisa cornuarietis. The sequence goes on from SMMW01000606.1 coordinate 834,848, forward strand.
ATTTTGACCTCAGTTTTGTTAATCTGGTTCCAAAGCTAGAGAATCAAACAAAATCGCGGTGTGCAAGTAGTGCCACGGCCTCTTCTAGACAGCAGGTTCAAATATTTTATGAAAGGTGTTTCTTTAGTAACGGGTACCTCTATACGGGAAAGCCTAGTGGTCAAACAACTACCTCCTAACCCGGAAGAGCGGTGGTTTGATACCCGTGTGGTGCAATGAACTTCCTCCTATCGACCCATCAAAAACAGCGAGAAGCGAGATGGGGACCACCCTCTCAAAAATGTTGGCCCCTGAGAAAAGTGTGGTCTCCTTCACCTCAGCCCCAAACAACCTAAATTCAAAAATAAGGTTAAGCAAGGTTTTTGCCTGGTTTTGATTGTCCAAATTGCACTCAAGTTTTATGTTGATGAAATCTGCATCATTTCAAGCCACAAAAGGAACTATTTGTCCGTTTTGGGTACCTTACCCTGTGAGTAAATCACACGGCAATGGAAGAAAAATATTACTGCAGTCAAATCAACATGTACACTCATAGAGAAAGCAAAATACAAAAAAAAATTCTACAAGTGCTTTTTTTTCGTAAACTTACGACGAAAATGAGCAGAAAAATAACACACACGAACTCCTTCAGAAAGATGAACTTTAACGAATGGCATGTCAATATATTTCTCAGTGGGATCACTCTTGTATGAAAAGTGTTCCTTGCACTCGAAATCATTGAAGTCCCTCGTTAAGTCGTCTGCAACGTCCTCTTTTTTTTACATTTATAGTCTTTAACTAATCTTCTGATCTCTAACTGTTGTGAATGCGGAAGAGCTGACGTAATCGAAACTAGGCAAAGCCAATTATTCTTCGTCAGTAAGATGCTTCCCCCCCCCCCATTATCTTGGCTTTTATGTCACTTCCAAAGTGTGAACAAAATCTCACGGAGGCAGCAAGTTGCCTTTCTATCACCCAATCGCGCAGTACGTGTCTTTTCGTTACCAAGGAAAAATTTAGTATCTAATTCTTCCATTGGATAGCGTCGGGATCAACGACTGGCTTTGTTTACTCCCTAAACTTTTGCAGACAAATCTTTTGGTTTGTGAATAATCAGATCAGTCATGACAGAGATTGAACATGCAGATTTCAGGTTCTTTGACAAGGTTTAATATGATGGGGCTCTGATAGGGATGCAGTACCAAAACGGATTTGTTACTATTTCGGTCACTGTCTTGCAGCACTCGGAAATGATCGTTGAAGAGTACCTTCTTTTACGTGCGTTTTATGCTTATTTCCCACTTTTCATTTTTACACATCAGTGAATTTCCCTCTTAATTTAATGACCGGAGGAACCACTTTCGCAGAAAAGGTGAACTGCACCATGTTAACCCAAATCACCTTTCCGATCCTTTGCTGCTAAATTGCTCTGTGCGAGTTAAGACTCATTTTGTGGTGACGAATCACATGTGTCCACTAACCCGTCTTTATCTCTTGCTTTAAATGACATGGTTAGTCGTGCCAAAATCTGCAGTTAGAATTCTTGTGGTGCTGTGGTGTATTGGTGAACGTGAGCCTGATTTTTTTTAAATGTTTGACCCCAGATGACGTTTTAAGCAAAAATATGAGTCTTTGTTGTCAGTCTCAACTCAAGAAAATTAGTTCAGGCTTAAAAGATTTCTAGAAGTCCCATTAAAATCTTATAATTCATATACTTATATAGAAGCTTTAATATACCCCTTGCAAATCAATGCGTTTGTGAAAAGTATTAAATATTGGGTACATGTTTTGTAGATGTGTTTCTCGCTTTAATGTAGTTTGCTGAACAGGATAAACAGCTGATAAATTATTTGAATGACCGGTAAGTGCTCGCAACACTTATCGTCTGGAAAAGTCCCATCTACCTACTGTATTTCTTGTCTGTGCCAGGCAACGTAAGACCCTAAAGTTGAGTCAATAAACAGCTGCAAGGATGACTCTCGAGACGAGTAAGACTTAAAAGTGGAAGAACTGTTTTTATGGCTGTAGGCAGCCGAGTGGAGCCCTAGTTTTTAAGCCAAGAAAAATACAATATTCACCTTTCAACATAAAGGACAAAGAAGCGAAAAGAAAATAACGAGAAACTAAATGGGAGAAAGGATTTAACTGCAATCAAAACAAAACTGAGCATAAGAAGGCACCCTGGAAACACCATCGCGAACAAAAAGAAACTTCTTGCATGGATGCTCATGGCCAAGCCATTGCCCAGAAGACTTTACAGATCGTTCAGTGTTTCTGTTTTCGTTGACCTTTTGGAATCGATGGCGCTTTTGTGGCATGACCTGACCGTAATTTACATTCGCATCAATATAGCACAACTTGAAGTTTATACTTTGAGACGTGATTCTCGCTTTTCTGTTTTTAGAGAAACTATGGGAACTCAGATGAGATTTTTCCGTAATTGTGAGATCCCTTTACGCATGCAATGTTACCGCGTTGCAAGTGAACATTTCACGAGGAAACTAGTGAGTTCTTTCCCTTAAATCTTTATTAGACAATTTCTGTATCCCTATAAATGAAATCAATAGGGCTAACAAGTCCTCTCCCTTGAGGATAAAAAAAATCGGTCATTTTCACGTGATAGAAGAATTGTCTTTTTTTCCTTAACTAAATAAAGAAAGGAACCGAGACGGTTTGCACAGCGAGCAGCATGGGAGCACCTTAGCCTTTGTTATCTCCTGCTATCGACTTCAGCGCCCTCAAAAAACTTTGAAAAGTTGCTTTAGGCTAACGACAGTTCCCGAAGACTGGCTCTGACCGTACATAACGTATCTCCCCGCTCTTCGTACTGGTTTTATTCTCTTCTGCGCGGGGGGGGGGGAAGATTTCAAGGGGAGACCACTATAATGGCATCACAGCTTCCCTCCCTTTACAGGCAATGTCAGAGTATTCGCACCGGACGTATGAGAAAAACACATTAAATTTTAGTTGTCGCCATGATGACACAAAGCTAGAAATACAGGATTAATTTGTTCAATTTACGCGACTTTTTGTCTTTCCATATGTAAAATGAATGTGAGGTGTAAATCTTGTAGACTGTATATTACTTTTACGATTTAGGCTTACTTTGGTAAACATAATATGATTTTCGCATGAAAATTGTACTTTAAAACGCATTTCGAATACTGGAATTCGATTTGTTTCAAAAAGGTTTAAAGTACAGTTTAGAATTCGGCACTAAACTTTAGAAACTTTAATAAATAATTGCTTTATTTTCCCCTCACATATATTGTCAGAAAACACAGTCTTTTATTGGAAGTGTTGTTAGTAGCAGTTTAAAAATGCCAATTAAGCTTTTTTCCCAGAGAAATTCTGTAATAAGTATCAAGATCACTTATTGCAAGTTAGGAAACTGGAGCTGATCAACTATTATGAGTTTCTCTGTTGAATTTTATCATTAATATTTATCATTAATTAGTAATATTTGCAGATGTATTGACAAATAAGTTAAGACTGAGCTCAGCATATTGACCCATGTTCCGAAGTCCCAAACGTTTGCTCTAAAACCATTTGTTTCCTCTTTCTTTATCCCCCAGCTTTGTCAAACTTGGTAAAATGTCTAATTTTTTTTTAAAGAAGAGCCGTAACTAATAAGTTACGTGAAACGTAAATAACTATGAAGTCACAACAGACCGTTGATACTTCAGATTGTTCTTGAATGTGCGAAACCGGTCACATTGTAGGCGCTTAATGCATCTGTCTTGTGTTTTATTTTGTGAATAGGTTTCGCGACAGGAGACAGGTATGTTTATTTTTTGTTTATAACCCTTACAATGCGAGTGTAGCTCCACGCGCCTAGGGTCTCTCTTGCGTCTGTATGCGTGTATATATATATATATATGTTTGTGTCTGAGTGAAAGAGATAGCAGAGGAAATATTTACAACAGCATATCTATTAAAAAGCAGTCTTGTTGCTGTTGGAGTAAAATCAGAGTAAAATAAAACTTTCTACTACTGGGATTTCGCCACACTGTCCAGCTGAGCTGGTGTTTTCGTTTGAAATTGTCTGACTGAATCGTCTGAATGACTGTCTTCCTGCCTGCCATCCTGTCTATCTGTATGTCTGTCTGTCTGTCTGTCTGTCTGTCTGTCTGTCTGAATGTGCAAAAGTGAATTGGAGATAGAACAATAACAGACAGATAGCGCGGGAATTCAAGGACGTTCTATCTATTGTACGTTACGTTTGTCGACTTTCTTTGTATTTACATGGCAGAACGACACAGCATGAAAAAGTCTGCAAGTTTGCAGCTCTCTCTCACGCTCTCTCTCTCTTTAGAATTGGCTCTTGCAGATGGCACGTGAAACTTTTGTCTGTGAATTGTTGAACGGAAATGAATAAGGAAGAATATAAGACTGTACGGTTGGAGGTGGAGAACAGCAAAATACGCACATAATATTCTTACACACACACACACACACACACACACACACACACACACACACACACAAAACACGCACATACAGCTATTAATATGCTTACACACTCTCGTGAATGCAAGCACGCACGAGCGCTCACACGTAAACGATTGCGTAAAAAAAAGACATAGAGGAGAGAAAAAGAGAGAAAGGTAGAGGTTGGGGCGAAGTGGGGGTAAGGTAGGTGTAAGGTGGGGGGTAAAGAATTTTCGAAAGAAAATAGAATTTTTGTTCTCTCTGCGAAAGCCAAGAAATTAACTAGAGTGATTTATTTGATTAAGTTCATAAATTCTGCGGATTAATTGCCTGTAAATAGATATTAACAAACAACTGATGCAATGAGAGGTCACATTACTTCACGGTAGTTCACCCTGTGTACGGATCATCTAGGACCAACTCGCAAAATCATGTTGCATTTGTCCGTGTGTTGTTGTTATTATTATGCCTCTGTGTTTATATTTTTGTTAAGCGCTTTGATCTTAATTGTGATAAAGTGCTATGTAAATTAACTTTATTAATATTACTTATTAAAGTCAACGGTAGTAATGGAGAAGGGTGGGGATGGGCGACAAATTACTTTCATTCTAGTCGAAAGTTAGACAAAATTACACATACCGACACAGATACATGTACACACGCCCCTCCAAACGCACTTACCTCCACCCTAGCACAGGCGCGTCATCCAAGACAGGCGCGCATCCCCCACCCTCGACACACACACACACACACACACACACATGCACACGCAAGAACAAAAGGAGATGGTAGTCTCACAAAAGAAAGACTCAGAAGAACAGTTTGTTGTCTTGTGCATCTTTATAAAGATATGTTAACAGCCCCTTCGCAGCTTTCCAGGAAATCCTCTAACACTTCTGTCGCTACAAAAGTTGCTGTAATGCTTTTCGATTAAAAAAAAGCAGTCCACATTAGCACTGACAAGGAGAAACTGTGTCTGGCTTTTCCACTTTTAAAGTTTAACCAAAAAGATCTCGTTCAATTTTACGGAATGTCGATAATTGTTACCTGTCTTGACTGGTTCTTCAGGCTGTGAAGCCAACCGTGTGGCCAATCATTACCTTTTCTACACTCATCCTTAGCTTTAAGAGCGTTTACTTCTACATAATGTTCATTCAGTATTTGTCTTACAACTAAGAGGGCAGCCATAAAAGCATTTATCGCTTCAAGTAACAGACAGCAGACAAGATTAAAGACTTCGTGGCTGCCACTCACACCTTTCCCTAAGATTAAAAGTCTTTTATGTTCCAGAAGCAACAAATGATCTATTCCGCTCGAGCAGAACAGAAGAAAGTCTTCAGCTGGCCTCAGAGGCTTTAGGCTCTTTGGTTGTCGTATCAGAGGTCACTTCCTCCGGCGGGGACAGGTTTACTTCTTTGTCTGAAGCATCTGTGACATCATCGCTGTCGTCTGTCCGCTTACCAATGAACCGATGGGCAAACGATGGCGCTCTCTCGCTGATGGAATCCGAGAGGCGTTTTCCAAGAAATCGGTGGCTGAAAGTCGGGGCCCGTTCGCTAATTCCGTCCGGAAGCCTCTTGCCCAGAAAGCGATGGCTGAAGGTTGGGGCGCGCTCTTCAAAGCCATCGGGGATACGCTTGCCAATGAAGCGGTAACTAAAGGATGGGGCCCGCTTGCCAATGAACCGGTAGTCGAACTCTGGTCGGGCGCGTTCTTCTAGGCCATCCGGTATTCTCTTGCCAAGGAAGCGGTGCTTGAAGGAAGGAGCCCGGATGTCAATATCGTCGGGCAGACGTTTTCCGATGAACTTGTATCCAAAAGTTCTGGCTCGTTCCTCAAGGCCGTCTGGAATGCGCTTGCCCAGGAAGCGGTAGTCAAAGGAAGGAACCCTGGTTTCAACGTCGAGCTCGTCCTCGCCGACCTGGCCAACGGATTGCTTGGCATGATTGTCGGCCTCTCGTTTGCCAATAAACCTATGCTGGAAAGAGGGTGCCCGCTCTTCGAAACCATCTGGAATCCTCTTGCCGATGAACCTATGCTGGAAAGTTGGTTCCCGGTCCTCAGAGTCGTCTAGAATCCTCTTGCCGATAAAACGGTGCTGGAAAGTTGGTGCCCGTTCATCGAAACCATCTGGAATCCTTTTACCAATGAACCTATGTTGGAATGTCGGTGCCCGTTCCTCAAAGCCATCTGGAATCCTCTTGCCGATGAACCTGTGTTGAAAGGACGGTGCCCGTTCGTCAAAACCATATGGAATCCTCTTGCCGATAAACCTGTGCTGGAAAGAGGGTGCTCTCTCTTCGATTCTATTGGGAAACCTTTTACCGATGAAACGGTGGCTGAAGGAGGGCGCGCGCTTGTCGTATTCATCGAGCAGGCTTTCGTCATCAAACCCATGATCGTAGGTCGTAATCTCTTCATCAGGGATCCTCTTTCCTATGAATCGGTGGGAGAACGTCGGGGCCCGTTCGTCGATTTCATGTGCGAACTCTTCAGTCTCTGCCTCGTAATCGTCCGGAAAGCGTTTTCCCAGAAAGCGGTAATTGTAGGAAGGCACCCTCTTGCCTATAAACTTGTGGCTGAAAGAAGTGGAGCGCTTGGACAGCCCGTGCAGGTCGTAGGCAGCCGAGTCATCGCTGTCGTCCTCGTACATATTCAGAAGGCTGTCGAGGTCATCGGTGGACTCCTCGCCCGAGTCGAGAGACCGCTTGCCTATGAAGTTATGTGTAAAATGAGTGCTCTGGCGTCGCTGGTAGGGAAGTCGGAGAAGCCGTTTGTACAGAAAATGGCTGCCGAAGAAGGGTTTGCTCCTCTTGACTATCTGAGCAGGGTGATCTTCTTCAGCTGAAACAAATACGTAAAAAGAAAGCTTTTTTCATTCCTTTGGAAAAATGCAATTGTTTGCAAAGGTAAAAGTAGAGTGGAAAAAGGAAAATTATGCCATGCGAAGTGAGTGGTATATTTGTTTTGTTGACTACCAAGCAAACTGAACAAAGTGACCACAGATTGAGAAAAGAAAAAGAAAAATTATAACATTTTAGAAAATATTGACAGACGATAAATTGCATCGAAAATATTTATTTCATGAGTTTCTAACTGGTTATTATGAGTAACAAGATTTGGAAACACATTGCGACTTTAAAATAAATCTGCCTCGGCAAAACTAGTAGTCGTTAGGGTGTTTCTTTTTCTGGAAAAACTACTGTCAGCACATATCTTATTAAAGATGTCCCTAAAACATAGCCAGAATGTTTGAAGGTTTGTCTCTAAATCTTCCTGTCCTCCCGTTTTCAACGTCGATAGTACCAAACTCTGCTCTACCACGCAAGAAAGCAATCTATTCACAAAACTAAGGTCTGCGAAGTGTTTTTAAAATTAATCGAAAGGAAACAAAACGAGAAAATTTACGATGAAGCATCGATGTTTGTCAGATTAGAGGGAGCGAACCGGAGAGAGAGAGAGAGACTGTGTGAGGTAAAGAAGGGTGGGGGTGGGTTTGACAGAGAGACGCAGGTAACCGAAGAAGTGTGCTTGACAGAAAGATGCATTTCCTTCATTAATGACTCTTCATGATAGCTCAGATTCCAGTTGGTGCCTTGGTTCACCTGCCGCTTGTCAGACTATTCTTTCGAGCTGTCGTCTCCATTAATTTTCTTTTGAAAGGTTCCCTACTGTCTTGGAAATTACGTTTCACCAAAACAAAGCACAGACATTCCCTTTACACGGGTCACACACCGCGTGCTGTTTACCAAGGGTAACGGATACAGCAAGGTTGCTTTAGCCGTACATTTCATGCCAAGGATACTAAGTTACTGCTGAGTTTCCTGAAGTAGTTCTACTTCTTCGATCGCTGCAAATTTTAAAAACAATGAACACTTCATTTTTAAAAGAAAGTATTATAAGCGCGTAGAACTGGTGGAAAAGCCGCTGGAGGTCAGGTCGCTGGGGTCTTTTCAGTCATAATCGACGCCACAAGACTTCTGAATAAATTCTAGCTAGCAAGGGTGATCGAGCAATCTTAGTCGATTGTTTTTGCGCCTAGGGTCGTCAGCGGCCAATCAACAGTACAGAACGCTTAAGGAAAATGGCTAACAAGTCTTTCGCGTTTTCCTGCCGCCATCTTTTGTGTTCGGTTGGAGTCAGTGGCGAAGGGAGACAATTTTCAGGGACGCGCACACAAGAGCCACGCCGTGGGAGGCGGGATGTTTGCGATCCACTTATGGCTCAGCGTAAATTTTATTTATTTCAAGTGCTCTCATCGACCTTTTGGAAGGACAGATTGAAAGCCCGCCTTATTGACTGGGGTTTGGGGTCAAAGTCTTGCCCACTTGTTCGCAGAGCATCGGCCCACTCGCAGTGCTAAGGCCCTACGCTAGGGAGCTATAAAGACTACATCAATAAAGGACCAATATAGTAACCGGCGGATTTTGAATCTGGAGAGGCAAAAAGAGCTGGAATGAATACAATAATTTTTGTAAGCATCGTTTTCAACACCTGAGGATATAGGCGACTGCTTGATTGTTTATAAAAAGGACAATCGCTACCCACCACTGCATGTATTTTACAAAAACTAATACAATTATGATCAGAAATATCACAAAAGCACACACACACACACACGGGCACACGCGCGCACGCACACTAGACACACGTACGCGTAATAACATGATACATTACACACACAACTGAAAGGAATAGGCATATTTTTCAGAGTTCACGTTTCAGTAATTAAGAATGATTCCGAAGCGTTAAGAGATTAGATAAATTGAGCGTATGCCTGTGTGTGTGTAAGAGCGATAGGCTTCCTTGCCTGTAATTCAATCCTCCTGCAATGTGCAGAAGGACAATAAAGATTCGAATGATTTAAACGGCGTTTGTCGTCCTTCATGCTATTGTGTGCGAGTAAACAAGTGGACACACATGCGATCAAAAAGCCTTTGCAAAGGTTTTGTAGGAATTTTTACCAAGCCAAAACTTCAGAAATAATTTTCGGGCTGGAACGTTTTATGTGGCAAGCACAGGATTTGCCTAAAAAGGAGAATTAAGGAGAAAGAAAGTGTTGGCACTGTCCTCTATGCGTTATCATTTATTCTGTTTACATAGCTGTGGCAACACATCTCGAAGTCATTTTCTCTTTTGTAGTTTAACAGGGTTATCTGTCCCTAAAAGAGCGGAAAAAATAGCGAAAAGAGGAAGAAAGGGGAGAAAAAGAAGTAGTTTTAAACTCTTTCCTTGACAGCTCTCCTCAATGACAATTATATTTTCTAGCCTGCAACTTTCAAGAGATAAATCACTGTTTGCATGATAAGACCCACAGGAAAACTGCGATGACACATTTTTCAGCGGTGTTTACGAGGATGTTTTTGGCGCAGTAACTCGCGTCTGGGCATCCACATATTCTAAGCTCAAAACTTCTTTGACGATGATGAAGAATTCCACTTTGTTTCGGTGTCTTTCGTTAAAAAAAAACTGATGCTACTTTTCCTCTGCAGAAATATCTGCTATGTGTGGATTGACAAAAATAATAAACGGTGACAAAACTATTTTTTCAACATTCCAAACTTTCCACAGATTAGGACCATCAATTTTCTCATCTGTTGGGTTTCCCTCCATCTGATGTAATTATGGCGTGTGTTCTGACACAGTCCCCAGGTTTGCCTTGTGGTCAATGCTATCCACAGCCTCTCTCAGTGATGCTGGTGGCCTCCTGCAGTACTTTAGCAAGGGCTAATTTTAGGCAGGTGTGATTTATAGAGCTCGTCCGGTTAGGGTGACAAGTTAAGCTGCTTGCACTGCGGTTGAGTGTGTGCCGTGAAGAAGTTGTCGAAATGACTGTGTCGCTCCTGCAAATAGTTGTTAAACATTCATGGCTGAGAGTCCTCCGGACGCTTCTCTTTCTTTGTAGAAGGCATTTTCAGACATAATGGGGGTGGTTTCCTGTTCATTTTTCACCTTGGTGCCTTGAACGTCAGCAGACGCCTTTTTACTTGAGCGTTAAGGAGGAAATTTCCGTGGAATCAGGAAATCAATCGAATGTCGCCTTTGTAAAACATTGTGACGAACTCGGGTCAACAACCTTACATTATCCAGCATGTCACTTATGTTAGACCAAGTTCCTATCCTAGTTTCGGTGAAAGAAATTGTCAACATAAAATTAAAAGGAGCTGTGAAATACGCCACGAATTTTTAATTAATGTTTTTCTGTTGCAACTGTGTATCTTCTGTGCCGTCTTTCATTAGACCGTCATATGTACCGCACGTTTTGCTTTAACAGTGTAAGAAGACACGACAGAAAAAGAAACAGCTAAAACTTGAAAAGAAGATGTAAAAGATGTCAACTTAAGCGACATTTTTGCAGATTCACTAATTCTCTGTTGTAATCACTTCTGAAATTTACGTGGAACTTCTTGCCAGGCCAGAAGAAAACGGTTGGAAAAGCATGCGTTTTGTGTATAACGTTACACTGAAAACTCTTCATGAGTTGAGAGAGAGAGAAAAAGATGTAACTGGTGTAGAGAATGCGTGGGCCGAATATTACAAACATTTTAATATTGGATTAATTTTGTTTTGAGGGTGGAAAGGTAGAAAGATGCTTTTGCGTATTGTGGTAGGGAAGGGATGCGAAAGTCACTGACAAGTATGATGTACAGATCGAGTGTGACATACAAATCAAGTACTTGCGTGTGTGTGTGTGTGTGTGTGTGTGTGTGTGTGTGAGAGAGAGAGAGAGTAAGAGAGAGAGACAAAATCTAAACCGAACACAATACGATTCTCCCTGCAGTGATAATAATAAACAAGCACTTCACGACTCGACTTCCAGGTGCCCCATACATCCGTCAGCTGGGCATGAGTTTTTCTTTTGCGATTCTAAGCCATATGATCTTGTTTCATTTTCCCACTTCGAAACGGCCTACAATAACTCAATTTTCCCTTTTTTGACCTTTGCACCGATGTAACCTGAAGGGTTCGTAGACTTCCGGCACCCTAAACTGACGCTTTTATCCCTCAAGGGACAAAGAAAAAAAAAAGAGGTGGGTACTGCCAAGTCGGCTTGAAGGCGACAAAAAAAGACTATTCTGCAGATTTGTTTAACTGGGAATAATGTGAGCGAAACAGATTGCCCGGGCGATTTGCAGAAGGGATCGGTCACCGAAGAGGCAGGCGAGAGCGAAGTCGTATTACGACACCCTCGCACTCGTTCGTGGGCAAGGTTTCCGCTGGTGGCGCCACGGGCGGGCGGTTCTGACGCTTGCGTCTGACGTCATCGTTTAACAAAGAGAATCCCCTAACGTCGCGGACACGGGATCTGGGAGTTAATAGCACCTGAGTGCGGACTGCATCCTAATAGATTTATGAGACAGAATGGTGGTAGATGGGGTAAAAAAGTTTGTTCCACCAGAGATAGAGAGCGATGAAAGGAGGGATGGTTGGATACAGAGAGGTATTTCTGGGCTCTGTATTTCAAATGCGCGTGCGCGTGCATAAATTTGTGTGTGCGTGTATTTGCTTGTGTGTGAGCATGAATGGGTTTGTGTGTGCGTGTGGAGATGTGAATTGTATATATGTGCGTAGAGGCAGACGTGTGAAGACAGCGTGTGTGTCTGAAACGTAGAAAAGTTAATGAATTTGAGACATGGAAGAAGACTGAGACACAGAGGTACGGCGAATCCGCTACACACTTAAGATGTTTGCAGCAATGTGCACACACACACACACACACACACACACACACACACACACACACACACACACACACACACAAGCAAAGTAAAATATCTAAAGAGAGGAAATAATCTTTGACAAAAAGACTTTCATCGATTTTAGGCTAAGAGACGTATGAAAAAGATATATGAAAGAAATTCGAACAAATTGAGAAAGAAAAAAAAAGAGTAGACAGAGATGAGAGAAGTGAAAAAGAGAGTACGAGTTCGAGAGAGAAGAATAGGATTTCCCTATTAAAATACTTTTTTTAGCTTTCAATCGAAATCTCATTAATAATACCTAATCTACAAAAACGGGACTGTAGACCATCTGTGGCGTTAACCAATTTTTAGCGTCGCAGCAAGGTAGAGTTGTCATCACAGCCACAATGCAAGGACGAATCCATTAATCTGTCGCGCTGGATGAAGTGTAAACCGAATTAATCACTTCTGACATGGCGACGTGGAGAACAAACTTGATGTAATCCGCCCGACGGAGTAGTTCTCCTTCGCCTCCACCAGTAGTGGACAAAGTAGCCAGCCAGTACGCATGCGCAGAAGACGGGGACGTTATATTTGACCAGGCGTGTGTCGAGAGCAGCATATGGTTCCTGAGGAACCGTCTGCCCGTCCATCAGGGCCGACATTAATAGTCCGTTCGTGTTTCGGTAAGTTTCTAGCCCAGCGTCGCGGCAAACAGCAAGCCGCAGAATCAGATTTCTTTTTGTAATTTATTTTTCCGCACGTGTCGCGTGCAGGCGACTCCTTCGAGACTGGGGTCGTCATACCTGGGCAGGAAAGCGAAGGTCGGTGGAGGGCTGTGCGGTGTGCAAACAGTGAGGACGTTCTGCGTCCTAGCGTCCGCCTTCTTTTGCTGTGATGACGATCGTGTCTTGACTGAGTCATGACGATCGATTGTGACTAGTGACTAAAGCGCTGGGTACAGAATATCTCCCAATAAGAATGAGAGAGTAAGTTTCAATTCGATTAGTTTCGTTTTGCTTTGTTTTGTGGTCTGTCTCATACTGAGAATTTTAATAAGCACATTCGCCTTGGGCATGGGCAGAGAAAGAACAATGTCTACGATTTTCTCATCTCATTGAAGAAGACTTATCTCCCTTATATGTTTTCTTAGCCTATGCGCTCTTCCACCTCTATTGAGGCTACTGTCCAGTACTTTTCCTACTTTTTTCTCAATTTCTTACCCATAGATCACACCATCAGTGTTTCACGGTACGACCACACGAGGTAAATGAACGGCTCAAGACGTGGATGGTATAGTCCGTAAATCGGGCTTGAGCAATAATAATGTAGGTCCGATCCATTCTACCAAAAAGTTCGTAAACCGAGTAATGCGCGTGCTTCGATGGTTTATGTGAGGGTGCAGGTACTTCCGCCACTAATTGCAGCGTTTGGCTAGATTCTGTAAAGGTTCACAACGACCTAGCCTGGAAGTCTGCCACAAATAAACCGCTTTACTGCCTCAATATATCTGTCATTAGCAGCAAATAGGGTTTCAAAACTGAGGCTCCAAGTTTGGTCAGCTGCATCTGTAATTATATGGCCAATATCTTGCTTGACGTAACACAAGTGGCCTGTAGCACATAAATTTATTTTCGGGGTTTTCGCATCAACCTCAATATGACAACAATCTTCTGCATTTGGTACTTCGAGCATTTAACAACCAAAGGTAAATGAGTCCTTTAGGGCTTCGAAATGCGTCCGTCCACCTACGCTATCAGACGTTCTGACAGCTACTCAAATATTCACATAGAAAAGGAGAAACGAAAAAAAGGGAAGAGAAATAAAGAAACACAATAGAAAAACAAGAAATTAAGAAAGAATTTAAAGAGCAAGGTGATTATAAGGTAAATGGTTGAACATGAAATAACACGATTTGAGAAACACATCTATAAAAGTATTATTTTAATCATTTGGACCTAGTCCGTGGGGCTTCATAATGAGTATTCCTGCGAAAGCCATTAGTCTCAACTTGAAGATTAATTAAAAAGTCCATAAATCTGCATGGAATATTTTTTAAGGCGACCTCAGCCTCCCTCTTCTGTCGAGTCTTGTTCGTTAAGCTGCTAAGGCATCGCGGAGCTGCGCATTAACAAATCAGACGCAGTTTGATCCATTTCCTGCCGTTAACTAAGTACATCTCGCTTGCCTATCACTACTCCCTCTTCTCTTGTCGTTGCTCAGGGTTCCCGTCTTCCGCTCAACTCTTTCAGCACCACCGTCAGGTTAATGACCCACCTCTGGCACATCTGACCACAGTGAGTTGAGGTCAGCCCACTGTTCATCTGGTAGTGTCCAAGACCTACCTGAGCCAGGAGAGAGTGATCATTGTTCTCCCGGGTGTGGAGAGCTTCGTGTCACTTAATAACCCGTGGCTTCTTGCACCCACCACCCTCGCCGCAAAAGGACCTTCCCTTTTCCCTCAATTAATCTGCGCTATTAATAGTCTTCCTTCCTACCCTTCTGTACTCCACAAACAGGACTACTTGAAGGGATTTTGTCCTAAAGAGGGTTCTTGCCAAAGTGAATCCTCAACAAAGAAAACATCTGGGGTTCGAAGCGATGTTGCAGTAGAAATATCGAGGTAACTTACTAATGAAAAAAATGCCTGTCTGCCGGCAAAGTTACCAGTGGCCATCTGCACAGGACGTGTCCAGGCACTAGCTGGCTGGTTAACCACGAAGCAGTTGACTTAACAATGTATATTCTATGACTATCTCAGTTGACTGCTTCAAATTAAAGAATCAGTTAGCAAACGAGTACCTCTTGGTATTCTGTGCATCTGTCCTTGTGTTTGATGATTGAACCACCACACGTCTCTTCAGCACAACAGATCCTGATGATTTCTATTTTTTTTCTCTCTTAGCTTTAATATGTTTGCTTGCAATAAACATTAGGGATTCTATTATAGTTGATAAATACTTGCTCTTTAATTTGATTACTCGCAGTATTTACTCTCGTATTGCAGTTTTAAAATGTCCACTTAACTCTTATCCCCCCATCCGCCACTTTCCGCCGCAGACCAGTATGATCTGATTCATCACCATCATATTCTTAAAAACTGGAAAGTTACTATTTTCCGCACAGTCTCCCATGAAAAGGGCCGTACACAAAACCTCGCAGCCCTTCAGAGGAGGATGACGTCAAGTAAAGACGGTTGACTAGCCGCTCATGAACCTCATACGCATGACTCCATATGTTTTGCAATGCATCGCTAACCTCAATTTATATGCGGTGTGTGGTCTTATATTTGAGATCGACCGAGACGAAAAACCACAAAACACTTACAAAGAATGTACAAAAGGACTGAACATTTTTTCAGCTGAGGAACCCTTAATGTCTTCAGCAAAAGCTAGCTAAGGACAGATTTCTGACCGTCTTAGCACGAAGGTAAAGAAAATCGTAGAATAGTTTGCCTCGTTTCCTAGGTTAATCAGAAGCTTTCACCGCCAAATAGAGTTAGAGTGGTCACTTTAGCCTGAAAGCCTAGGGTGGTTAGTGCGCACAAACAGCATGAAGTTTCTCGCGGTTCTTTGTCCTTGTGTTCTCCTAAATTAAATGCTTCTCCTTAACGAAAGTCCGACAACGTGTAGAAAACAACAACATGGTCACAAACTTAGAAACAGAGGGAAAGAAGAAGAAAAAAAACCCCAATAAACTGTGGAAACATCCATGGAACACAGGGTGCGTATTCCCTACAACTTCTCATCACCAGTGACCAGCAGAGAAGAACTGTTGTGCGGCAGCGCCCTGTCCGGGTGACCTTACGGTAATCAAGAGGTGTAACTTTATTTGAGAGCTTAGTCTGTCCCAGCCAGTGGTGTCTAGCCAGTGGCTCGACCGAATCCTGACTGCCATGAGGGTGGAAAAGGAAAGAAGCTTTGCGTTAAGGGAAATGGGCGATAAGCCTCAGAGAAGCGGTGAGTGAGCACAGAGGCTGAGGAATGGAAGAACGATTGGGGTGTACAATAGCGATTGTAAGTTCTTTGTACTGTGGAAGTAAGTGACTTGTCATCTTTGTATGAATGACTGGAGAGCGATTGCGTGCATACGTGAGCCAGCGAGCTAGTGAGTGAGTGACAAAAAGAAAAGGTTGACTGACCGACTTGCACTCGAGTATGAAAAGCAGATTTCTTTTGATGACCATAAACAGAGTACGACGTCAGATCATAATGTTTCTCCTTGTTGTGCCTAGACTTGAGGTGGTATACAAAGGAATTCCTCCTCCACATTGAAAAAAACCAGCTCCCCTTCCCACCCACCTATAAATTTACCGATGAAAACAGGGTGTCCGTATAACAGGAAGTGTTAATTAGCTCCCTTGAAAGCTTCCCAGATATGGTATTCATAGCTACGTTTAAAGCTGTTGTGGCCTTCTGCGCCCATTATCAGTTCCAAAACAGTAAAAATGGAGTCTTTACTGCTGCTGTTCTGCTGGCAAATGCAAGAGGAGTTGCCAGACACAATTTCCGGTGCAGAAGAGCTTCATCTTGTATTACAGTTATTTAATTATTTAACATCGCAGCTTTTGTCGTATTTGTTCTTAGGTTACTTAATCGACATGGTTGTGGTACTGCAAGCTGGGGCGGATATGGATTATTTTTCTCAACACTTCCTTTGCAGCCTGTAAAGGGAGAAGGCATAATTTCAATTGAAAGATGAAAAGTATCCAAACTTGGACACAAGAGCTAAACACCATCTACGTTGTCTGTAAATACAACAACAGAAACGTTGTTACGAGAGGCGGAGTGAAAACTGGACTAAATCAGTGACTCCTCTCCCGTTCTTTTCTCGTTCCCTTTCTCACGAATTCACTCTCTCGTTCGTGTGCGTACAATTTTATTCACCTGTACATATGTACATTTGTATTCACACACACACACACACACACACACACACACACACACATCTAAGCACACCATCATGGACGAGCGCACATACATTGATACTGAGATAAACTGTGATTCCTTCAACGACAAAACATTCGCTGATCTCTATTTAAACCCTTTTTTTAAATAAAAAGAAAATGTGGTTGAGTTCATCGAGTCACTTATCTTCCCTACCTGCAATCTTCTAAACTTCATCTATAATTTAACAATTTTAACTCACTATGACATAATTTACAAAACTTTAATTACTACAAAAACGGCGGAGTTTCTTTCTTCTAAACTGGTAAAGAAATTTGATTCCTGGAAGATTTCTGCTCAAGCCTGCCCTAATATATGGATTATTCCAAAGACATGCTACGTAAAACCAGTCTCTCCAGTCGGAAGCCTAGCAAATGGAATATTGTCTTATCTGATTTGTTCTAAGCTAAGGCGTAGGCAAAGAAGTGCTTTTCATGCTTCTGGAGTTCGTCAAGAGAGCTTTCCTTAGTCGTCCATCTCACGTGTGCCCAGCAGAACGAAGACAACGTGTGCTCGGCGTCGTTTGCGCTTTGCAAAACATGTCCTAGCAAGCTTTCCCGATAAGAAGACTTTGGGTCTGAAGCTTTCTTAATTATTTAGTTGAAGCATCCAGAAAGCGCCGATTTCGATACGCGAACGCTCGGGGAAAGAGAATTGAATCCTGTGCATAAATACATTATTAAGACGTTCTGGCAAAGGCACAAAGCTGGAACACTACGAAGGACTGCTCGCGCGGCAAACCGTAATTTTCTCCCTAATGTGCCGGATCACTCTGGTTTTGCGCTACGTGGCAGATTTGTGCCGCGACTGAGGGAGAGTTTTCCATATCGTTTAGTCTTGTCTGCAGGGGCTTTCGGTGCTGGCCAAGTAAAGTCTGCTTTTAGTGATCCTCCTTAATCCTTCCGCCACAGTAAGAACGTTATTTTCCGAGACAACATGGGATGCAGACAGTCGTATGACAAAGCTAACATGGCACCTCCCCCCAACGCCCCGATTGTAAAAGTTACTAAGTGGGATGTAACAGTGAGATAGGACTGAATCAGACGACGTTCTTGGCTTTTTTACAGAGAGGCACCGCGAACAAGGCGGGATGCAAGGACTGTTGCGTCGCTGTTTATACAGCGTAAAGGACAACACTCGGTTTTATTATTGCACATTAACTTTTTTTCAAACAGAGATAAGAAAAAAATACATTCTCAAAGAAAGTCAAAACAGTAACACATTAGACAATTTAGAATCTATGAATCTATGAATCATCGTTCTTTATATTTGCTGCCTTCTGTAAGAAACGAAACAACTAAAAGCCGCCAGATTATTACATTGTGTGAAACATAAAACATGAAGAGACGTATAAAAGTGGGCACAGTAAAGGAATAAAAAATTCTCTGAAAACTCTTAAATCACAAAAAAGCAAAAGTGGAAAATAAGGAAAAGCAACGATTGTTAAATAAAGAGAAGGAACGAGCAGGGAAGACATGTGGATGAATGAATGGATCTGGGTTTTTAACGGCACAGTCACCCTCGGTAGGTCGTATTAGGGTATCAAAGATAATATTTATATATAAAGTAATTTAATTTTCTGTTTAACTGCTGTTATTGTTTGATTTGAAGTTTATGGTTGTTAGGTTCGTTCGAAAATTATTAATTTGTTTTTAAGCGTTTAGAGAGGTATATGACCTAACGTTCCGAAATAGTGTTTTTAATAAGAAGAAATTATTTCTAGTTCGACTCATTTTGCCTTACATTCTAGTAGGATATGGACATCCAAAAAACATGGATTATACCGCGGGGGATATTTAATCTGTATTAGAAAGGAAAAGTTTGTATGTCCGTTGTGTAGTAGAGTCAAAACGCTCTTTTCTTCAGCAGGGGATTAGCAGGATTAAGAAGAATTTAAAATAAATTTTTTTAAAGCGGAATATTGAGTTTGCCAAAGCAATCTGAAATAAGCGAAAGACTTTCAGTAAAAGTTTCAATAAAGGATGAAAGAAAAAGTGATTATATTGATATGCACGGAAGGGCATCTGCTAGAGTCTTTGTCCGCTGATGCATCACATCCTATACCTGTGTGTCCAGGGATCCACATAAAGGAGACTGTTTTTTCGTTTATGTACAGACTGGAAAGAATATTGTAAATGTTTTCGAAAACCCCCAAAAGGGTGGAACATTTTTTGCGTTGCCATAATTTTAAGTAGAGAAAAGGTATTAGATAAAATTAACAATAAAGAGAGAGAGAGAGAGTATTTCATTGTAGTGCTTTCAGAATGACGTACGGTTCTTCTGTAAAAGAAAAGTAGTTATTAGCCTGCCTTTGAGAGACAGAGAGAGAGAGAGAAAGAGGAGAGAAAGCTTAATTAGAAAGGAAAAGCAGAAAATGACGGCCAGAGGATTTGGTGATCTTGCATCACACACCTGTAGTGAGGACCAAGGACACCATCACAAGTAACAGCCACAGAAGCCAAGTAACGTCTCGTGTGGCAGCCATGTTTGTGCTCGCGACACCACTCAGCTGAAACAGACAGAAAAATCTCAGACATGAATTGTGCGTGTTTATAAACAAGAACACTCTCGCTTTTTCTCTCGGTCTCTTTCTACCCAGCCCCTCCAGTGGATGCGTTCGTGTATTTATTCTCTTTCCGTGCATTCATATGTGTGTGGGTGTGGGTGTGCGTGCGTCTTAGCAATTTTGGCTGTATGTTTTAATGTAATTTATATCTTAGTTATTAATGGTACTCTTAGTCTTATCTTTCATCAAACCAGAATTCTTTATTAACATTTTATTCACATTTCTTTACTCACATTTTTTGCGTGCAAAGGCATGTCTTGAATGAAAAATTATTAAAATTTTATTTTGCAAATCGTGCAATAGGAAAACATTTTTAGGGAGCAGAAATGAAGATTAGGACAGAGCCTCAGAAAAGGTACACATGATAATCGCACTTCGTGCAAGATTTGTGGGCCACGTAAATCAGAAAAATCACAAAAAACTGCTCTTACGGCCATCCTGAGGCTTCCTGAATCAAATGACCACTCAAGCAATTTTAATGCACACGTGGAAAAGCTATTGCCCCTTAAAAGTCCTCCAGTTCAGTAGTGTCTGGATTTTGGCTGTCCAGGGCAGGCGGTTTGTATTTTTAAGTGGAATACGAAAGGAAGCTGGATAAGGAAAGGACAAAAATGTTTGATTTCGTGACCATTTCGTTTATTTTGACAAACATATTGAAAGCCGGTCCTCCACACGGCATGTTGCGTGCTCCAGGCTGCAACAAGCAAAGAGGCGGCAAGTTTTTGGGCGAGAGAGGCTCCAGGAAGGTGCAAAAGCAAGCTAACAGCATTTGTGTTGCGCACCGACAAGGCATCACTCAATTATGTGGTAGAACCTTGTCCCAGAGCGTCCCCCATTTGCTGCGTTGTATCAGAAATGGGCTTGGAAAAGGAAAATGGAAGCCGAGCTTCAATACACAAATTGCTTAAAAAGATATAAAACGCGTTAGAAGAAGGCTGAGATTTACCTGAAAAGGCGGACTGAGTAGAGGAAGAGAAGTTGATTTTGGAAAGCGGGAGGGGAAGGGGTTGGACAGTGCACTGACGAAAGGCTGGGAGAGGGGAGATAACTGGCGCTCAATACTGTGTGTGTGTTTGTGTGTGTGCGCGCGCGCGTGTGTGTGTGTGTTTGTGTGTCAAAGAGAGCGAAGGAGTGAGTGAGTCAGTTAAGTGAAAGAATGCACGCGATCTTGCGTGCGTGATGGAAAAAGTGAGCCCACGTGCACGCGTGTCGTGTACGAGTACATCTTTGGTCAACAAATATGTGCATAGATATGTACATACATTCTTTAAATCAGTTTGTGCTGTCGCAGGACAAGGTGTGCTTACATAGCAATCTGTTGCGCAAATTTTCATACGTCATTACACGCCCGCAGCTCAGCGTGAAGACCAAACACCGGATCCCGTTCTCATCAAATAAAACACACTGAAATGAAGGCATTAGTGGCACTATAACACACCCACCTTTTTGGCACTCGAACCTCTAGTTTGAATGTGGAAAGTACGGAAATTCAAAAAGACACTCGCCTCTTCGAACCTAATGTGACAGGAGCGGCGTCCGATACAGGTCCAAAAATTACGATGCAAATAAAATCAGCAGGCCATGATGAAGCTTTTAGCACTATCTCCAACTCGCTTAAATAACAGATATTTAATGCTCCCTACTAATACACGTGCACACAGGGGATTTCAAATTAGAAGACAAAATCACGCTTTTTCTTACGGCCATACATATTCGGCTTAATGTGCACTCCATACCGCTTTAGGAAAAGAACGTCAACGTGATTTGATTACATTCTGTGCTCCTAAGCAAGTATTTGTTGTCGCTTTATAAATAGTGTTGAGGAAGTCACATCACGTGACTCGAATACAGGACTCGCCCTTTTCTTCTGATTCCTCATAAATGGCATACATTAAAATAACTGTCCGAACAGTGTTTTTGCTTTCTTTGTCTACTGTTAAAGAGCTTTAAACTGACTTCTCAGCAGTAGTCCTACAAAAAGTGTTTTCGGTTGTTTCTTTTTAAAATATTTTGCTTTCATTTTTTTCATATGTATTTCTCTGTATGCAGATGAGTTGTGTGTGTGTGTGTGTGTGTGTGTGTGTGTGTGTGTGTGTGTGTGTGTGTTCGCGCGCTCGTGCTACAAAAGTGACTTTGTTAATCCTAATAAAAAGAACAGTAATTATTCACTCTGCCCTTTTTGCCTCCATAAAAGTGTCATAAATTCTAGTTTAATAAGCTTTTCTTCCTCTTTCTCTCTTGTTATAATACGCGCATGGATGTAAATAATACTAATAATAATAATAAAGAGCTTTTTAAAGAAAGACTTCTTGTGATTATTAGGTAAAAATCAGTTTAAAGTTTCTAATTACCATTGCAAACGACCAAGTTACGCGATTCACATTCAAAAGACTACCGACATTGTTAAGCATTCCATGGCCAATACTGCACAAATTTTAACAATATGATTCCCAAATTTCTTCATTTTTTCTTAGGGGTCGGTGTGCAGCGATCAGGGACCGTATTGACATGTGGCTAAGGGCTAGTTGAATGGTTAACGCGTGGGAGGCAGTGACCTGCTATTTACCTGTTAGCCTGCTAACGTGCTAACTTGTTAGCCTTTCATCTCAGCTGCCTGTTACCCCTTGGTACTCAAGTTAAAGCCTAGCGACACGGGGATAACTTCGTCCCTACGTTATCTGCTGAAGTTTGTTGTTGTGTTTTTTAATCCCTTACTCTTTGCAGGTGAGATTCCTGGAAATTGGTGTAGCCTCGTTAAGCCTTTATGTAATAAGGTAGATTTGAGGGTCGTAGAGAGTTCGTAGCGTCTGGTAACAGTAAATCTACACAAAAAGCGGGCATACTTCTGTCTCAGTCACGACCCCGGAGAGTTCCTACACGAAGCTGTATAAGCCTTGAACACACGGAAGGAAGTGCCGAACGTCCTGTCTCCTGTGCGGAGATTCTCTAGGTCCTTTTCCACACATGCTCTCTACGATCTCGTCCTTGAAGCACTCAGCGGCTGACATCATCAGGGCTCTGATAGAACGTTAAAAAGACCCGGATGTTGCAAGTTGTCGTTTGCTTGCACGTCTCTTTCAATGTGGTTATTATTCTCTTTTAGTACAAGCAGATTTAAAACGTGTGGAACAGAATTCTTCCGAAAAATATGGTAAGAATTCATTCAAATAACCACAAAAAACGACATCATAGAAACGTCGATGCTGGATGTTTAGGTCGAATCGACCTCAAACGCTCCTCGATCTCAATGCACAGAAAAGGATGAAAGTAAAATTTAATATTTCACGTCTTACATCGCGAACTTTCAAAATTACTATGATAATTCCCAGGTAACAGAAATAAGTCCATCGCTTTTTCTGACATTTCCCCGTCACCGTCTGGTACGACAGCACCACCCAAAAACAGTCCTACTCGACCGGGTGGTGGGTGCAGCTAGTCGGTGTACTGGCTGTGACCTACCCCTTGTGGGCACAATCTATGTCCAGCGCAGTCTGTGCAAGGCGTGGAAAATTGTGGCTGATGCACCCCACCCGGCCAATGGCCTGTTCTGTCTCATGCCATCAACGGTCAGGTATAGACATGTCCGGGCCAGAACTTCTCGGTAAAGAAACAGTTTCTTTGAGAAGCAATATCCTTCCTTAACTTCTCCATAGCTCGTGTCAGGACTAATAATAGCTGAATGTCTTCTTTTGCAGTCTGTGAGGTTCATACATAGTGCAAGTGGCCATATGTGTTTTGGTATCTATGGCGACTGAAATGTGTGGGTAATGTCTGTGTATGAGTATGTGAAATAAAGGGAGTGAGGAAGGGATAGCAAACGAGAAAGAGAGAGTGTGCACGTAGGTGCATATGTATTTGGAGGAAATTTAAGGGGATGCATAAACAACAGTGCGAGCAGCAGTGCCTGCAACTATGTGTGAGTGGAATCTATATTTGTCTAGTAAGTGGCGACAATCATCAAGTCAAATTCCTAGTGTAATTGTTCCGTGGGAAAAAATTCATCATCATCATCTTCTTCTTCTTTGCGTTTGAGATCATTGAATTTGCTTGCAGAGCCAAGGGTCCTGTTCCCTGGCCTTCTGGGAACGGAAAATTGTTCAAGCTGTTTGAGTGCTTGGGAGCTGTAAAGTAGTCCCGACAGCAAGGTCGGATTGCGGGCCTCGCCGCTCATTGGGGTGGTTTCATTCGCACGATTACTGGTCGTTGGTGTCCTAAGTTTACAGGTCTAAACGAGCAGTCCCAAGTGACACAGGCCAATCTCGGTGACCTTCCCAGCAGCCTCGGATCTTGCAAGTACCTCATCAGCGACTAGTTTGTGAACACCGAGTTTATAGGCGCATGCGTGAGTGAGCGTGCGGGCACGGACTTATAATGGTATTCTATGTACGTCAGTAGTGCATGCGTGTTTGTGTATGCGTGTATATAGGCCTATCTCCCTCTTTGTATGTGTGTGTGTGTGCGCGCGCGCGCGCGTGTGTGCGTGTGTGTTCTATTATGCATCAGAAGCAAGTCCTCTCCTTACTGTGAGAGTGTAGATATACTCATTTTCAAGAAGAAAAAAATAACATGCTTACATTATTTGCTAAATATTGAACGATACATAACCTCTCTTTTGAATAAATGAATCCAGAAACAAACACTAACCTGAAATCGTCTATTTCATTAACACGGTCTTCTGTTTTGTTGTTCACCCTTGGTAGACTTGCGAAAAAAAAATAAAGCGTGACGAGGCGGAAGAGGGAGAGAGAGAAAAAGAAAACTGAATGAATGAAACAATGAACGAATAAAAGAACGAATATCGAGAATGCATAAAGATAGTTTTTGTGATCAAAAGATAAATACTGAAAAAGTAGAGACAGAGGTCTCCCCCACATTCAGCGACTTTATACAAGACGATGCTTTCTGCCAGAAGATACAGTAGGATCACAAAGTCTTAATCTGCACCCTGATGCCGTGGACTCAACTGAGATTAAAACAACCCTTTCTTTGATCCTGTTCTGGAGCAACGCCAAGTAAGATCCAGGGCCCTGTGACAAGCTTGAGATAAGAAATGAAAACATAATCCATCTCCCGAGGCCTGTCCTGCATAAGCCTTACAGACAAACTCAAATATTTATACGCAATCAAATTAATTAATAAATTAAATTCTTTAATACTTATATGAAAAAGAGGCTAACCTAGAACGATGATCAAACGTTGTTTTAAAAATCTTCGAGAAACTCACAGCACATGTTTCATATCCCATTTTAGAAGGTCGAGACAGTGAATGTAACCATAACAGACAACATAGGAAACCGTTATTAAGTCGATTGCAAAGCGACGTCGGTATATATATATATATATATGTGTGTGTGTGTGTGTGTGTGTGTGTGTGTGTGTGTGTGTGTGTGTGTGTGTGTGAGAGAGAGAGAGAGAGAAACCTGTGTTGCACGTTTTTTTTGTCATAAAAAAGGTTAGAAAAATAAAGAAAACAACCCAGAAAAGGACGTTTTTCCGGAGGCTGCCTGTTTTATTATTTGGTAGTCAGTGCTGTGATGTGTAAGGACGGCCTCTGCAGCATCGAAGGTTAAGACCATGTTTATGACCTCACCGGCTGGGGTCCGAGTGGAATTCAATCCCATTGTATGGCACAAAAGAAGCCGCACTCTGTAAGGACTTGGAAGTGCATAATTAAAGTGCGTCGGATTTTATGCAAGCTTTCTAGCTGTTTTATGCAGCTTGGCAGCTACGTTTTGTAGTTTACTGAAACTTTACAGTGCGTGCAAGGCATGCTACAATGGCGATAATCAAGAGGTCGGTGCCAAGCTTAGTGCCCTCACGCACGTTATCTTTTCTTTGTTTTACTTTTCCACCTTTCTTTGTTTCTTTGTTTGTTTGTTTGTTTCTTGCTTTCTTTCTTTCTTTTTTTTCAACCGTTTCCTTTTGAATGGTCATGCACTCTCTTTCCTCACCCTGCATTTTCCTTAGTTCTGATCTTTTTTTCTCATTTTTATTTTTTTTTCTTTTGCGCATGCATTCTGTTTGTTTTTATTATTTCATTTGTTCATTTCTTGCTTTTTTCCTTTGAATTCTTCGTACTTTCATTTGTTCTTTTCTTTGATTCCTTGTTGTTCTTCTCTACATGTTATCTTTGTATTGTTATTCCCTTCGTTCTGTTTTTCTGAAATAGAGATTGTCCATGTAGGGGCTAGCATATGTTTGAAAGCACGCTTCGGCCATTTTTCCCATCCTGGTCCTATTTCTTATCTTTTCTGGCGTGCTTCCGCCGTCACGTGACCTGATTGTTCTCCTATCTGTCAGCCAACCGGATGTTACAGTCTAGCCAAGTCTTAACTACGTTCTTTGGATCTTTCTTTTCTTCACTTACAGGACTCTATTGACGTCACAGCTTGACCTGTCTATCCCTTAGCTTTAATTGTTGGTGAGAACGCCGTCACAATGGAAGAAAAAGTAAAGAAGAAGAGAGATGTAGCGAGCGAGAGAGAAAGAGAGAGAGAGGGAGGGAGAAACAGGTGGGAGTATCGGAGTCCCGGCTACGTTCTTGACATCAGGACCCCCATCTCTGTCTGATGGTCTTCGGGCTCGCTATCCAGCAGTCAACGTTGCCGTGACATTTTAATTAGACTTAGGCGCCTAATCTCCTTACAATCGCTTCTGCCAGGGTGGCGGTCCTAATGCCCTGCAGTTACCACTCGGCGGCCGGAGGAGTTCGGGGCTCCACAAGGTACTCGATAGTGCCGGCAAAGAGCCGTGCGTTCGGCTGCTTGTTCCTTTGCTCGTGCTGTTAGACGCACGACTGTCTACGTTATTTTGAAAGTGATACCAACTTATTCCATGAACCCCACATGTAGTAATACCCATAAGGTAACCGGAAGCGTCGTGAGGGTCCTACAACTAGAATTAAGTGTAAACTTAGGACTGTCTGCGTAATGTAGAAAGTGATACAAATTACTCCAAAGGGCGTTTTTATAAGACAAAGTTTCTTCAGGGTTAGCCATGAAGTGAATCGTTGCGTAACTGAGAACTGGTGCAGATCTACCTGGCAGGGTAGTCCTTTGCAGGTGCTCGTCTTGTCTTTCGTCCACAGTCACGGCTACAGGAAAGCTTTGAGCGGGTGCAGCTAGTGAGCGAAGGTAAAGCAAATACTCGATGCTGTACCTTTGTTGAATAATGGGTGTGCACCGGCCAGGAATGGTTACTTTACTGTACAAAGATGCATACCCCATTACCCCAAGAGCTCGGGACAAAAGGAAGCAGGAACGCTTGGAATGCTTGACGCGAATTACGAGAAGAATTTTCTTAAGGTGTCGTGGTTGATAACGCTGATTGTAGTCTGGGTAGAATAGGCGTAGGTGTCTGTTGCAGTAGTATTTTCTAAATCTTTTAAGATGGTCTAATATTGAGTATACCTGATCGTGCAAGCCGATTTGAGATTCATGACTCAATGCCTCGGTTCGGCTAATGTCGCTTCCCGGTAAAACAGAGCAAATGCTCGTTGGAGGGCGAAGGGAGACGTCTTCAAGCATTGCCGTGGCCTTTCTGTAGCTAAACGTGAACAACTCTAATTCGATATTAATATCTACATTAGATACGTATGTGTAATGGCGCTTGACGCTGCCAATTGAAC
Source organism: Marisa cornuarietis (assembly GCA_004794655.1). Lineage (NCBI taxonomy): Eukaryota > Metazoa > Mollusca > Gastropoda > Architaenioglossa > Ampullariidae > Marisa > Marisa cornuarietis. The sequence goes on from SMMW01000606.1 coordinate 862,079, forward strand.
GGAACTAACGGAGCCTGGGCGTAAAAGTTCTCAGTATCAGCGTTCCCAACATTCGGCACAATCATTAAGAATTATAAAAGCTATAAAAAAAGGAAAAAATGTCAGCTTTGATCAATAAAATAAGCCTGTTTAAAGTTTGCAATCTGTGGCAGTGAATGACAGAAAAAGATTTAAAACAACGATGGCCGCATCGCGAATTATATTGCTGCTAAAAACGTCCCCCAAAAGCGAGATGTTTTTGTTCTGAAATTCTCAATAATGCAAAACAAGACATATCAAAGTAAAGAAAAAATAAACCAGAAAGTAAACAGGCAAACAGACAAACGAAAAAGGGGAAATAACAGTCATCCGTAAAGACTGATGACCATCAGGTGGAGGATTCCTGAAGTGGAAAGCACCGCAGTGTGTCAAAATTTTTGTAACGCATTTTGAACTTTCTCATTTTGAAATTCGTTTTTTACATCTTTTCCCGTAAGCTTCAAAATGTCAATGAATTGTCTGGTAGATTTGGACTTCATCAAAATAACCCTAATAGAGAACCATCTTAGCTCTTTTTCATGTTACAAGGGTCTTTTCCCATTCAGTGTTCACACAAAGCAGAAACTATCGTAGCTTTTAAAAGAAAATACGATTCTGTCATGTAGAAGAAAGGACAGTTAAAACAACACCCTGTTCTCTGTCATCTTTGAGTGTCAGAGCCAGGGAAACAAACTGACGTTAGCAGACAGTTAAAAGAACCCGGAAGCACTTACTCAGGTACAGAGCTTCATTAAGGGAGACGTGCAAAGACAAAAAGGAGTGTTACTCAGTCGACCAGCAGAGAACATCTTGCCGATAATGGCGATTCTCAAATCGACTGTACAGTTTACCAAGCAGCTCGCAGTCATCTGTGTCTCTGGAGCTCCCTGGGCGGTATAAACGCCTACGTAATCATGTTTGCTCGACATTCAAGCGATCAGAGTAGGTCGGCATGTGAAGACCCGACTGGTTTAATTCCTTGTTCCTTAGACCATATGCTAGCCCACCCTTGCTAAAGTTATCTGAAGTTATCTGCTGAAGTTGTTTCCGTGCAGTATCACTATAATGATGTCAAAATGATGTCATAGGGGAAAGTTATTGTGAAGTAACACTCTGATGTTTTGTGAATCATAATTGTAACACTTCAATGTCACCGTGAAATAACACGCTGATGTGGATATACATGTACATAACATTTTAAAGCTACAGCCAACGATCAGTGTAATGCTGTTGTCTTTTTTTTTTTTTTTTTGAATGTTACTGTAGACCAATACTATAATAATGTTGCTGTCTTTTGAATGTTGCCGTAGATAAACACTGCAATGTTGCTGTGAATCAACACTGTAATGTTGTCTCTGTGTTAATATTGTAAAACCCTGTGAATTAGCATCGTGCTATGGCTGTGAAAGAACACAGTTATGGTGCGCAGATGGAAGGGCAAGTGCGGACCAGCAAGAGAGCTGTCGGAAGGGAGTGTGCGAGAATGGAAGACAGTAGGACAGTGAGAGTGACAGTGAGTGTCATTAGCTACTTGCAATCGTGAAACAATCTCAGAGCTGCTTCTCGAATTTGATTTGGAACACTTCTTCACTTCTTAACTGGTCATGAAAAAGCAGGTTTTTCGGCGTCATTACATTGTTATGTGTTGAGAAATAAAAAAAAAATATTTAAAAAAAATAGAGGGAGAAAGGGGAAAGAACTGAGGATTGAGGGGAAAAGCCGGATCTGCATCACGTCCCCTTGCCGTGCAATCCCTGCCATGCCAGCGATCCCTAATTAACGGCAGCACAGTTAGTTGTCCCAGGTCTGCATCAGAAAGCGACAGAATCAGCCGTTGCTCACTTTATTCAACGATGTAATTTTCTGTGGAAAAACGATAAAGTTTTTGCGCTCTCTTTGGCCCGCCATTTTAGAACAAGAACAGCCTGTCACGACACACTTTTGTGAACCAACTCTAGTCTGATATCTACGTTAACATGGAATAGAAAGTCTGAGAGTTTGGCCTTTCTACACCGGAGGTTGTAGTACAAGTCAATGATGTTATTGTTTTCACTTGTTTAATTGTAGTCAAATGCCGAATGCAAAATAAATAAGTAAATTTAAAAAATGGAATCGATTCCCGCGTTGGCTTGTTATGATATTGACTGTTCTCAAAATGCTTAACATGATTTATGTGATCGAATAGTTTTGAGCTGCTTCACAAAGTCAGTCTGGTAAGAAGAATAAACCTAGTTTTCGTGGTCATGTCAGGAACCCATGTGGTTATTGAACAGCTTGACATTAATGGATAGTTATCATCGTTTTATACTTTCCTAAATCTCTCTCTCTCTCTGCGTTTGTCTGTCTGTCTGTCTGTCCTTTCCTCTTCCTCTCTCCCTCGCTTCTCATTCCCCACCCCCTCCCTCAACCTTCTTTTTCCCTCTCTATTTCTAACACAGATCTCGTAAGACGCGACACTGTAATTTCACAGGTCCTAGCAGACATTTCGCATAAAAGCTAATCCAAAGGTCGACATTAAAAAAGTTCCTTCTCCTCACACGAGCCTAACCCACACTTTTTTTCCCAATTTGGTCTCCTTTCTAGAACCAAGCATCCATCACCATCTGTCTGACCAATCCGAAACACTCCAAGCAGGATATTTTATGGCCAGAGTGCGCCCAGTGCACGAAAGTACCGCTTGTGGTAAGACCTCTTACAAGACTACAAATGTCTCATGATTCTTTACCATAACAACACACAACTTACACGCAATGCAGGAACTACCAATACACAGCCTTCTCGAAACAGGTCACAACTTCAGTCTTCACCTTCACCAGTGCCGTCAGGCTAATGTGACTGATTACATTCTGGCTCGATTCCGCTCACTGGTATTCAGCTCAGGGCAGTTGTCTTCACCTTTAGCTTTTGTCTGTGCACTTTCACAATACTTAAGTGTGCGTGCAGTAAGGGTTACTGGACTGCCGTAAGTGGAATCAAAGAGAGAGAGAGAGAAAGAAAGAAAGAAGGGGTGGCTACATTTAACGACGATAGCGAAACTACATCAACACGTGTACTAATACAAAAAAAAGTTTTTCTAGGCGATAGAGACTAAAAGCTTTATGTTGTCACTCGCATCCCTGAAGATATTTTTATACTCCTCACCTCGATTGTCTTTTCTGCTCTCTACTACCTCATCCCTCAATCTCACTCCTGTGACCGCTGCCGCAGCTGTTGATAAAACGACACAGCTCATGTATAACACAGGCTTGTCTGCACAATCCTGGGATGATTTTTTAAAACAAGTGGGAACCCTTAGTGTGTGGCGCGTGAAAGAGAATGCACAGGAACTCTGATTTCAACAAAGCAGATAGGAAGAGAGAGAGAGAGAGAGAGAACAGAAGCTGCTTGCAGGGAATATTGACTTGTTAGCATCGGAATGCACTGTTGAAAGGAGGTGCAGTGCCATTGTTTGATACCAGAACAAATTATGTTTTTAGGCAGCACAAAAGGGACTGGGATGGTGGGGGGGGGGAAAACATTTTTTGTATTTTCGGGCTCAAAAGAATCGAATTATCTGACAAAGTGAAAAAATAAACTAATGTCAGCCGTGGAATTTCGCATGACTGGGCACTATATCATATTTTTCATTTTTAACGATATTCCGCAATCGTCATCGTAGGAATTCCTGTGTGGCCTGAGAGGGCGATATCAAGGTGATCACCATGGCCTTTGCTTTTTTATGAGATCTTGTTGCCTTTACGAGGTCACCTAGATGCGTTCATATATGTGTATATAGGCGAAGAGTGATAGAGCATGGGGGTGAGTGTATGCGTGCGTCTAAATGAGCGCGCGTGCATGTTTATGTGTGTGTGTGTGTGTGTGTGTGTGTGTGTGTGTGTGTGTGTGTGTGTGTGTGTGTTGAAGATGTACTCTTGAGTACATGTAACAGACATGTATACTAAATGAAAAAAAGTAACAAGACACGAAAATGCGCTGGCAGACTGAGGATCGAATTCCCCGAATATGAAGAAAGTCAAACAGTTGTTACTCGGTAGCGGGGTACAGGACACGTGTATAAGCATCCCCTTTTCCATCCATAATAATTATTACAACCCTTTTACCCTTTGACTTTTTCTAGGCGCTTTTACGCATGCGCAAAAGACAGCGCCCACTCATCTTGTGTGTCACTGGAGAGGTACTGAGCGAATTTAACCGGGACAAGCTATGAAGACTATGTGTGATGTTGGCAACTGCCAGGAGGCTCTAGGGAAAGCACGACAGACCAAACGGCGCAATGTCTACTAGGCAGATCTAATTGTTAACCACACTCCAGCGAACGGTGTCTGTAGAGTATCTAACGGCTCTGATGAGGTTCTTTGCCGACCTCCCGCGGGACTGAGGCAGGCGACTCGCTAGAGCCTTGGATTTAACTGATGCCCACTTTCAAACCACAGCATGAAAGGATAGTTGTTTTTTTTTAAATCTTGTTTCCGGCCCACCATTTCGCACGTTGTGTACAATAATAGCGATAACCATCCTGTACAGCTTGTGAGTTGTTATTCTCGATGAGGACTAGTTGTCATAGACCCACATGCACATACATCAGCATACTAATACGTGGAGAGAGGGAGGCGGAGAGAGATAAAGGTTTATACTGATATATAAAACAATTATAACCTAGACTTTGACTAGATTTTGTCTGGAAAATCCAAACTTTGTACAAGTAATTGTAACGCACCTGGAAACTAGCACCATTTCTGTCTTTATTATTTTTTATTTTCCTGTTGTTTTATTTTTTTCTTCTCTTTTGTTTTTTGCTGCGCAATGAGCATTCTTTTGAATGGATACCTTTGCAATATAAATCATCATCATCATCATCGTGCCCGAACAGATGGACTTCATCTGTAGGTTAATTAATAATTACAGGATTAATAAAGCTATTCAAGGCCAAAAACATACAAGGGCTCAGTGTACGCTCCCATCCCCCATACACATACTTACCCCCACCACACACACACACACACACACACGCACGCACGCACGCACACACACACACACACACACACACACACACACACACACACTATCACAAAATGAAACCAACGGTGGCTTTAAGGCACACGGGAAAAGTTTGCCTGAAGTATTTCTTGTTCGAAAACTTTGTGCTTAAAAATGGGCTTTTAAAAAATAGTCGACATTAAATAGTAAACATTGTAGAAATCGTTTCCAACAGATAAGAAATGGAACAAAAGTGCAGAAATTTATAAATCTTTTTGTAATATCAGTGAAAAGAGAGACGCACACACATTAGACTGAGAATTGTTTCTCGACAAAGCATGTTGTGTTTTTGTTATATATTACCGAAACTGATGGAAACTCAATTAAACTATTTTTCCATTTACATGTTCATGCGACAACTTATTCCTTGACAATTTCGCATCCTGTACAAGAGACAGATCATGTTCATGCGTTGTTAATAGGAAGCACGTTCTCAACCCCCCCCCCCAAAAAAAAAAAAACAACAAAAAAACAAAAACAAACAAACAGATAGACAGACGGCTGGTGGATGAAAATCGGTGAAACATAAATGAAAGGTTAAAAGTAAAAAGTTCTGATATGTGGACGAGAGTTGTGGCAATATAATATAGTGGTATACGATCTGTGAGCTTGAAAATTGCTAGAAAGAAACAAAATCCCATCATGGTCTGCCATTTATCTTGTCTTTAGACTTTATATTTTCTGACGGTTTATGGGACTGGAAATTGCAGTTATTTTTTTAGCTGTCATTTTGACCTCGGACTAAGAGACAATGCGTTTTGTATTCCTGCATTGAATGCAGGTTATCGTATGTTATTGAAGAGTGGAGGGGATAATAACAATGGACATAATGCTTAGGACATAATGGCAAAAGACTGTGTTGTTTCAATGGTGATGTGCGAATGTGCACGACATTAATTCTAACAAAGAGTGAAAGGTTAACCCGGGCAAGAAATGAGAATAGTTGCTAAATGTGTTATAGAACTAGCTCATTTTAGAGGGAGACAACGCATATTTTCCTGAATTCTAATTATTCATGTCACGACGTCACCGAAGGCTGCAGCCAATCCGAGAGCTTCAATCACGTGCTCCAGTGACGTCATGTGCATGGTGTGCGCATCTACACCTCATGTTCAGGTGAGATGTTCAAAGGCTTGCGAACAAAGCTGCTCTTTTTTATTTACTGGTTTATTTGAAATCAATGGCTTGTAACGAAATAAACATAGTCAAATGACAATAATTTTACCAAAGCCTTTAGTCCGCGCACCAGAAAGGGAAGTTTCCAATCAGTCGGTAATAATCTGATTTTAGCCTGATCTTCACAAGTGCGTTCAGAGGACATATGATGTCAAATACTACAACTGCTGCCATTGTGCCTTTTTATTGAATAACATAGAGCACTGGGTCTACATCAAAGCATAAAGTTTGCCTATTCGGTGTAAAGTTATACCTTAAATAATAAACGCAAAAGACTAAATGATAAAAACTGGATGACCTCAAGTCACCGACTCAAACACCGCTGTTAGCAACAGGCGAAAATCACGGACATGTTAAATGCGCAAATCTATTGCACTCTCCTCTTCCCTTCCTCGCCATCTTGGCCATCTTGGCAGTGATGGTGACAGCTACATGCGTGCCCAACGACTGAAAATCTGGCATAGGCCTATCGTTTTCTTCTTTTGTCCTGAACATCAAATAACTCTTCTTGCCAGCTTCCAAAAGCAGGCAGGAAATTAAAATCTTAATCCGATGCCGACAGGAGTCAGACAAGCAAGAATCCCATAGTTAGCTAGAATGCTGTGGAAAAAGGAACTTCAAACAAGTAAATTATTATTTGATAATATATATTTACGTGAATGGAAATCTAGACAGCTTACTATGACTGTTCTTTAGGAGCATAAGACTTTTACGTCCAGTTGTGACCTAGGCAACGCACTCACCGACCCTTCCTTGCTTCTAGAAATAAATACGATATGGGAAGACTAACATCATTCAAGATGAAATTTGGGTTCTTAAGCCTTCATCTACACCAGCCGTGTCGTGTTAGTACTTCTGTGTTCATAGATATGTCTACGGGTACTATAGAGAGGTAGGGGAAGAGAGAGAGGGAGGCAATTCTTAAGCGAAATGAACTTTCTTTCTTTTTGGTCATGAACCCATTATCACCATTATCACAGGCATCATGTGGTTCATCTTGACAAGTTGATCGGAGAGTTTTGACTGTAAAATTAGCTTGGCATTAAAGAGCTCAGATCATAGCATCTTAAGAAATATTCTCTTTAAAAAAATGAGGACTTTTTTCTTCAACACAATAAGGTCATGTACTCGTAAGGGAATCAACCAGGAGACGCCAACATGTCTTCCATTTCAAGATCGAATTTAATGTCACAAAAAGGACAGAATCCAATGATTTTTGCCATCAGAAACTTTACCATGTTAAAAGATTGGCCTTAGGTCTTTGAAGAAGAAATCATTCACAATAAAACACCGTACCCTCCTCCCTTCTATTTTACTTCTTTGGGGTTTTAAAACTTGTGCGAAGACGTGTGAGTTAAGTGAATGAAAGCGCATGTGCATTAAGTATCATTCGTTGTTTTGTAGTCAAGAAAATACTCAGTCAAACCAGAGAAAAATAATTTTCGATGAAACAGTGAAGAATGATCGGATTCAAGGGGTGGGGAGATAGCGACACAGGTGATCAGGTAGCGTGGTGATGCCATGCTTATTCTAGTCACTAAGGTGAGGTTCGGAGGTCTTCGGGCTTCGTCTAGAGACACAGGTTAGTGAATGTGACACAGGTTCTCCAATACTCCAGTTTTGTTTCTCCTATTCATATTTCCTTTTCATTGCATCGAAGAACGTCATTAAAAAGAAACAATCAACCGATCTTAGCAGCAGAAGGTCTAGGATTGTAAGATGTAACTGGACCTAAACTTAAGTTGCACCAATAAGCTTGTCATTGCAGCCACGTGTATGCAAAACCAAAAATTATTGTCTTGTTATTTTTTTTGTTTGCCCTGATTTTTGCTTCGTTTTTTTAATTTAACCGTGCGAGAGTCAAAGGTTAATCCGTAAATACTCAAGTAATATTAGACTGATGTCCGGATAAAATCCATCCGTGGAAAAGAAAACTTTCAGCAGCAGCAAGTCTCCTCTCAATCCACACCTCGTCAACGCTGCGTGCCTGTAAAGGGAATGTAAAAGCCTACGGATGCAGGAAACTAAACAAAAAAAGAGTTATAGCACAGGCAGAACGGTACCGAGACGAAAATGGATTTTTATCCTATGATCCTATTCTTGGGCTGCTGATTTAGATGCGCGTGCTTTTCAAGCTCTCTGGTGTGTTTTGATGCCTTGCAAGTTATTTTAAAATGTATTCCAGTCAAGGGGATAGAGGGCAGCTCTCTCTCTCTCTCTGTCTGAACGCACTCGCGAGTGTGTGTGTGTGTGTGTGTGTGTGTGTGTGTGTGTGTGCATGATGGTTTTCTGGCGTGCGTGTGTAACATTCAAAAGTACTAAGTCTTTCTGGAAATGCGAGCCAAGTCATCGCCTTTTTTATTGTCGTGGAGAGCGTGAGCTGTGCAGGCAGACAGCGCGCATTTTCACACAGAAACATTTTCGGTTAAATATTTGATTTCGCGCTTCTTACTTTACATAGTTTCTTCGGTACAAGGTACTCAGAATAGTACACTTAATATTAGCTGTTTCTCTCTCCCCTCGATCTCTCTGTCTCCCCTCTCACGAACCCTTTCTCTTTCTTTTTGCTTTCTTTTATAGACTTTAGAGAGATGGGAAATGTTTATGTTTGAACAGGCGAGAGAAATCGTATGTTTCCATGACAACCTATAACAGTGGGGCTTGAGTACTCTTCATTACTGACAACGAAAGCTCTCGAAGAGACCATGCACAAAAGAAGTCAACAACCAATACGTCAGGATTACCGATACATTCAATATGTTCACATTATAAAGGTCTTAACTATTAAGAGAACAGGGGCCAGTTACACAACACATTTCTAATTTTAAACACTTTTAGGCCTTAAATCGTTTTAGATAATCTGTTTAAAGTGCAAAAAACAATTTTGAACTTTTAAAACTAAAACTGCTTTAAGTAAGATAAAATTGTTTAAGTCTGACTTTCCGTCCTCTCTGTACAATTTTTTGTATGTTCTTGTGCAATGCATCTAAATGGAAGAGAAGAGATTTTGCTCCTTTAGAACAGTTTTAAAGTTTAGAAACATGTTGTGCAACTGGCTCCTGGACTTTATGTTCATTAGACGTAGACATGTAAAAGCGTGAACTGGTTATTTTCACCTCTTTCTTTATGGTGATTTTTGTTAAGTTTTACAAGAGAGATGGTGCTTCTCGAAAAAGTAAGTAGAGAAGGAGTATTCAATCAGATTTGGGGAAATACTATCTTAAACCCAGATTTACCCAATCTTTAGAGAAAACATTTTGCACGCTGCTAGACCTTTAAGTTGTTGGTCTCGCGCGGGAAAAGGCAGTCACCTCGTAGAATCTCTTTGTTCATGTTTCATCAATCGTCTAGCTTGCCGCTCCGAACATTGCAGGTTCTCTATAGATCAGAGCAGAGAGATAAAGTGCGTGTACTTGTTACTAAGCCGCTGGGGAGATCATTTCCTGCACAAACGGTTGTGTTATTGGGTGAACTAGTTTACCTCCATCTCTCGCGTTTGGCTATTTTCAGCTTTATTAACCTTTCGCATTGTGCACTTTTTCTAAAAAAGATTTTGTCATGGCATCTTTACCTGCGATTTGTGCAAAAAAATTTCTTTACATGGTGGGCGTTTATGTTATGGTCTGCGCGTAATGTCGACGTCTTTCCCACGTCAAACGCCATTCCTCACGTTCTTTCTTTCTCGGGCTCTCGTTTTGTGCGCGTGCGTGCGTGTGCGCAATAACAAAGCCAATGCACGAAAGGAAATCAACAGAGAGAATATATCTTTACTTCTGTTTCAAGATCAACGTTAGTATCATAAAGGAAGTTCAGAAAGTATTCCTTGTATGTGTGGGGGGAGGGGGCTGGGAGATGGAGGCGTTTTTATGACTATGGGCATGTTCATATTTGCAAACTCTTAAGTGTATTAACACATATGATTTCATGAAGTAAGCGAACATGTACCAAGGATTTTGCTCAGAAACGAAGAGGTAGGAAGAAAAAGATCTAAAGTAGTTACATCATTGCAGACGTTTATCGACGGAAATAAACAGCTATAGCACTCATAATTAATTCGCGCCAGCCCTGAATAAAATATCCGGACTGGACGCAAAATATCTAAAGACATGGAAGATGGGACGTGTTTGTTGGTAATATTTCTTCAATCGGCCCCATGTTCCGGTGTGTATGCAACCCCAGAAGTGGTCCGAACAGCTGAAGGAACACAGCGTGCCTCGCGTTTGCTATTCCGCGCGATGTTCACGATAATCTTTACAAAACACGGTTAAGAAAGATCTTTAATACCAAACCAAATACCAGGAACCGTCGAGACACTATGAAGGAAATCAAGTTCGCAAGCATGCAGAGAAGGGATGTAACCCGCCCTCTTCTCTCGTTTTTAGTGTTCAAATATTTATGCCGCCATTAACACTTCTTCACCCTGAGGCTATAGTTAGCAAGAACGATTCTCAGAAAAAGAGGGGAATCTTGGAAAGGGAGGTGTTTCGACATCGGCTGAAGTATGCCAGCTATGAAAAGGCAGTAGGCCAGTAAGTAGCCCAATAAGATGACATAAGCATAATATTCCAGACAGGAAATCGTCTTTCAATTAATTTTGTTAATTAATATACTCAGACAAAATTTTAAGAATGCATAAAGAAAATGAAAGTCTTGTTTAACACAGTGCAGATGTCTGCGTGTCTGAATGTCAGCTTGCATACCAAGTTCATTTTGAAAGAGTGAACTTTTACGAACAAAAAAATTGCATGTTGTTTTTGCGCAGCAGCTTCAGAAGAAGCCAGACGTACTCCATACTCAAGGTGCTGAACTTCTCTCAGAGGGACGGTTTGAGGAAACAATGACAGAGTCAGGGGAGACCGGGAACACCAGTCAGCGCAGGTCCTACCACGACTGCCATTGGGATTTATGGAACTTTGAAGAACATAAAGAAAAGAACGGAGGCTTACTACTGAGGGTGTGCGACATCAAATCAAACCCCGAACGGAAGAAGGAAGAACAGTGCCACCTGTTGGAAACAAAGGTGCTTTGAGCCCTCTGTAAAAGATTTAGATTTGCACCAGCTGGGTTGGAAAAGTTGACAGAAGGTTATTTTCGGACAAGCAACAACCATCGCGTGAGAGGTAGATGTGATCAAGAATACAACATAGTTCTCTTTATTTTTCTCTATCTTTTACAGTTTCCCGGTCGCCAGGTCAAAGGTTACCTATGGAAACATGTTGTAAATCGAGACGTTGTTTAAGAAGTTAAAGTGAGTACACTGCGTCGGATACTCTCCCTGTGAAAAAATATCCTTTTAGGATCAAATATATTATTTCAATAGCATAATTTAAAAAAAAAGATTGTCTGCATTAGTGAACGACAGATATTGCTAGCATATTATTGCAGCGACTTAATCTCTGAGTCATGACAATTTTTTTCTAGTGTATAAGCATGACTGACCGCGAACATATAGTATACACAACAGCGCCATCTTTACCGTGATGCTATAATACTATATCTACCGTGCTATTGTAGTATATGTACATATATACCGTGCTATTGCGTTATATCTACTATACTGTATTCCTTCAGGAATTTTACAGGATGCTTTCACAATCACAGTTCTCTTGTTTACGAAGGAAGTATTTTGAATGATTTTTGGCTTTGACAACTGATCAGATTATTGCCGTTTGATGTGAAAATTGTAATTTTATTCTTCTTATTAAGAAACAAGCAAATAAAGAGTACAATAAAGGAAAGATATTTACAGTGTAGCTAACACCTATATGCAGGAAAAGAAATATTGTTGTACGAATGAAGAGTAACTGAAAGACCATCATTTATTGCTCGGAGGAGGTGACAGCTGCAGAGACACGCAGAAGCTTGGTCGCTGCTTAAGTCCCGTAGCAATATAAAAATGGAATAAACGAACAAGAAGATTAGGGTGAAACCCCAGTGAGTGAAAAGGAGGGGAAATATTTGAAAGAGGACAAATAAATGAATTAAAAAATTCCTTGCCATTAAACCTTTGCCTGATGGAGGTCAAAACTGCTACAAGCTTTCCATTCTGGCAGTGTCGCAGGATAGAAAAGAGATGCCTAATCTGTGGGCATGATCTAAGGAGAAAAACTGAACGCATTCGTTCGAGGTTTCTTTAAAAACGTAATACATGGAACGAGAAATGCGAAAGAAGAAAAATGAGGACTTATTACTGAAGTCAAAGCTAAGAGAGTATAAAAAAGTAGACAAATGCGAGACAAAATGGTCCTGTGGAGTGCTCAATATGTTTCCAATACCTGATCACGGTGATTGACAGACGTTGAGAGAAAGAGAGAGAAAAAGAGAGAAAGAGCTAAAAGCAATTTTTTACTTTTTCCTCGCTCATCAATCTGAATTCTTTCAAATGAGCTCCCTTCGACCTACAAATGTGGATTGTGGGATCTGGCGGTGACGTTTCAAGGCTAAAAAAGTAACGTTACCATTCATTGCTATGAAATGTTTAACCAGCTGGCTTAAAAAAACTATACAGACAAAAGCATTCTTTGCAAAAGTTTTACTTGGTTTTTAAACAATAGCGATATTCTGGCACGCATATGCAAGGGTCCTGGAATCATTTCACTAAAGGTTTTCTTGAAAGACCTCTAACATGATGCAAGTTTATACAGGATGATACTTTTTACACAAACTTCATGTGACTCATAAAAACAGCATAAGAAGAGATGAACAACTATTTCAAAAACTGAAGCTGCTTTTATCTCTCTCTCTCTTTCTTTCATATTGTACCATTATCTCTCGGGCATAAAATACAAACAAACAAACAATTTAAACCAGAAACGTAAGCCAAAATATATATTCCAAAACCTCTACCAAATACTCCAACAAAAACCAAAGCTATAACCAAAAACCAAAATTAAAGCTTAAAACTGACATACAGCAAAGCAAAAACTAAAATCCAAGCTAGCTACACTAGCAAACCACAAACAAACATATTGAAGTAGTAGTGTACCATACCCTTTGAATGATTTCGCAGCAGGAGTTGTTTTTCAGTAGCAGTGTATACGTACGTTGGCTCTTATTTTGTGTGTAAACCGGTCTCTTAATTCATAACAGCGTTTGTTCATTCGTTCACCGTGGTTATTATCTTAATGTAGAGCCATAGTTGTCTTGATGTACTCCTTTGAGGTACAGCTAATGAATGTCTTTCCGATTCCGACCAAAAATGTTCAATCAGGTCGATTTTAATTTTGCACTAGAGAATTACTCGGAAGTAGAAGCTATTGACGGCTTTGTCGCGATCCAAGTACATCATCCATAACTACCAACAGCATGCCGGGAAGGACCAAGTTCATTGCTGCACTGATTTGAACCGCGTGCGTGCGCGTGCAGTGGTGTTGACTTGAAGTTTACAATGGGAAAGGTTTTCGCGACCACGAAGTAAACGTCGTTAACATTTTCTCTTTGGTTTGGTATTAAAACTTAAATAAATGCTTTTTTAACCTGTCAATGTATCTCATTCTATTTATAGACATCTTTTCTTCTTTTCTATCTACTGTGAATGTTAAATATTTTTCATTGCACTTGCCTTGTGGGAGGGAGATGCTTCGTTTAGGTTTCATTGAAAGCGAATTTGCAAACGCATGTACAAGGAGAAATGTGTAATCTGGTGGTCATACAAATAAAATGCTTAACAGAAGGAAGTTATCTGGAGTCTAGGTAGGGCCTGTGACTGGTTAACCTATTCCACATTCGTCTAAGTGTTGTATATGTTTTGTTATGATGTAGCTGTGCAACAATATCAACTTGCCACCTCCTTCCTCGCTTTCGTCATTGCACTACTCCTCTGCTGAAAGATTTGACAATATCTGCCTGCTCCCCTTTCTCCGCCCGAAGATTTCCCTCGGAAAAAACATTTCAGAGTTGCAATTTTTCTGCTTTTTGTTCCCATTGTTTCCGTTCAGCTTCCCAAGTCTCTTGCTCACATCAAAACAAAACACGGGCATCATGACCATTCCACTGCCGTGCTGAGCTTTTTTTGGATCAGAGAGAAGTCTACAAATGCAGTCCAACTCGTAAAAGTTTGGCTTTGTTTTGGCTACATCACATTCTAAGTGCAGGCAACTTCCAGCAAGGTCATGGACAAGCCGGTAATTCTTTGTCAAGGATCTGATTACGAAGAACTCTGACAAAAACTCGATTTAAAAAAAATTATCACGAATGCCAAAATACGACATTTAGCGCATTCAAATAAATAATTAATTACTTAGTCATCATCATCATCATCATCATCATCATCATCATCATCATCATCATCATCATCATCATCATCATCATCAAAGGAATTAAGTCAGTACTGAGTTTCCACAGCCGTCGGTCTCTCTGTTTCTCTCTTGCTCTCTCTCTCTCACGCGCGCACACGCACACTTGTCAGGACCTTAAAAAGACACAAGCGGCATAAGAAATTATTGGAAGGAACAGGTTTGTTTGGAAGAAACCTCACACTAATTGTTAAACCTCAGGTCTAATCGAGCTCCACACAACACCGAGTGGAAGTGATTTAGCCATGAGAAATCAGTCCTCACAAGATTCTCCCGAGCTTTTTGGGGCTCTCTTACATCATACTCTGCAAATGAGACTACACAAACTCCCCTGAATGTAACGATATTAGATATTCACAATCACCATACTGCTTGCAGATTATTCAGAAAAGTTCCAGATTTGTCCTGGGGAGGCAGCGTTCGGTTGCTAACACACTTCACGTGTTTGCAGTTTGTAGAAGGGAGCGTCCGGCAGCGATTCCAACTTTTTCAAGAATTATACCTCGTTATTCTGAGAGAGCAAACGCAGCTGACATTCGCGTGGGTGTGTGATTTCCAAGTTGAAAAAAGGGTTAAATAAACCTGCCTGTATTGATTATTAGCAAAAGTTACAGACCAAAAAAACTAGTTTTCTTAAACTTTTACTCCCATGGGGATAAATCATTCAATTTTTAGGAAGAGTGTGAGACTATAAACTCTAAAATTATTTGCTTTCTTTTGTCCTCCCTACACATCTCTATTCTTTCCCTCTCCTTTCTTCTGCCTCCTCCTGCGTTGCAAGCTCTCGCCTTTTTTTCAAACTTGCTTACGCCAAGAAACGTACATTGAATGGGATGAACCCCATTTATCAACGAATACCTGGAAACGGGTATCTGGCAAATTCAACATTATGGGAGATAACTTGTTGGGCGCCTTACGCCCCTCGAGGCCACGTCTCTCTCCGCAAGTGCAAATTAATCCCGAATGAGATTTCTCCCCGATGTGGTTTTGTGCAGAAATTGTAAAAAGTTACCTTTTGCTGCCCAGGCTCTTCTGGGAGATATTGTCCCTGTAAGCACATTGTTGTTTTTACCTTTTTTAAATTTTCGAAGAACCTTTTACTTTGATCTATTTCTAACCAATCTTCTTAACCTGACACTTCCTCCACAGACTCTCTTTCTGTTTTAATAATAATAATAATAATTCAGTTCTTGGAAGGTCATCTGGCCCATATCAGCATTACTTTAACATGTTAATACTGTGTGTTTGTTTGTGTGTGTGTGTGTGTGTGTGTGTGTGTGTGTGTGTGTGTGTGTGTGTGTGTGAAAAGGTTTGTTGTATGTCTTCTCTCAAGGTATGTCTTTGTACTTGTTTGTACTTTGTATGTGTGAATGCATATTAAGTGTTTTGAATCCTCCTTCTGGGGAAAACTATTCATAAAAAATCTCTTACCGGTTAAAGAAATTTGAGCTGCTGTGCAGAAAGATGCTTCGCAAGTTTCTATGGAATCAAAATTCGTTGACATTTCATACCTTACGCTGTGGGAATACAAGATGCCTAATTATTAAAAACAAAAATGACGCTACATTGCATGGCATCATTCACTGGACGTGTTACTTTCAAGGAAATCATCCTTCATAATCATGGCGGCAACGACCTTCTGAGCCGGTGCACAGATGCTATTTTGCCAATTACCTTTAAACCAAATCATTTTTCACTTATCATGGTGAAGGTTTAACTGACCGACCACGAACAGCCTTGAATAAGTTCGAAAATATTGATAGCTTACAAATGTTCCAGGACTTTTTCTCTGACTCCGATAGTCGATACGAGAGGAGAATCCTGGCCTCCGGGAACATGTCCCTGAGAAAGCTGCTCTGGATCTCGTACACGGAACATATGACCAACGACTTTGTACAGAGCATGGTCGCCACGCTCATATGGCACCAAGAACCTCTGCTTGCATCAGTCAAGCGGCGTAAGCTGGTCTGATTTAGTCATGTGACCTGGCACGACACCTT
Source organism: Marisa cornuarietis (assembly GCA_004794655.1). Classification (NCBI taxonomy): domain Eukaryota; kingdom Metazoa; phylum Mollusca; class Gastropoda; order Architaenioglossa; family Ampullariidae; genus Marisa; species Marisa cornuarietis. The sequence goes on from SMMW01000606.1 coordinate 878,604, forward strand.
GCGGAAAACTGTTCTTTAAGTTATGTTGGAAGGTGGTCGACGCCGTGGTGACCAGAGGAAGGACTGGCTTACAAACATGAAGGCGTGAACTGATCTGTCCCTGCTTACTATCACCCAGGACAGGAGAAAAGTGGCGGGCCATGTCATGTGCCACGTCTGTCCATGTGCTCCTCCAACGACCAGTACCAGTCAAGGGACGACTGAATGAGATTGACCAAATTCGTGGACTGACTGTTCATTGACCTTTAAGCTGTTTGAAGTAGCTGTCACTTTGATGGACGTGAGCTGCATTGTGGTCAATTTTTTTTTACTTCGGTCTACGAGAGATTTTATTCTTAATTTTCCATTAAAATCTTAGCACTTGCACTGTATTCGACTATATGGTATTTACTTTAAAATCTCAGCACATGTACAGCTTACTCCTAACGCCTGCCAGCACTCGGACAACCAGCCTGATAGTTTCTCTTGCGCTTGCAGAGTTGCGGCCTCCTAGCCTAAATACATCAGGTACTTTACACTGAGGCTTTCACTGAAAATCCTTTCTTTTTCGAGCTTTGTTTCCTAGTATTATGCACAGGAGCTTTGCGTGTCCAGTATTATTTTCTGGGTCACTTGCATGACATTGCTTCATAAACGAACAAAAACCTAGCAATACACTTGCATTATGTTGTCTGATGAATACAACAGTAAGCATTGACAATTCGGACAAGGCCATCAATCCAAACATGTCTTAAATGTCGTGCTGTGAAGTGTGCAGAACAGAAAGTGCCAGGGGCAATGCACATGTTGTTTTTCACCTCCTACTGTTCAGAAAAATTATGCTTTGGGCATTTCTGTGGATCTGAACTTTGCCATAAAAGTCGCCAGTTGACGTTCGGTTAGTTTCCCAGAGTGTTCCACGGGGAGGGGGAGTAGGAAGGTTTACAACTGCAGCTGAAGCAAGTCAATACTCAACAAGCTCTCACTGCAGACAAAGTTATACATCAAGTAAGTAATTAACATACAATCAGCAAACACTTGCAATCACTAGCGACTAGGACTCAATTGCAGGAACGGTCCTACGGAAACGTCTCATTCGTTTCGTGATGAGTGTGTCATTAGGCGTCATTACAAAAAAAAAACTTGTCTCCATTTCTTGCTTTTTGGCTGTCGAAGGGGGTACCTCCTGCTGTGGTACGCTCCAGTTCTTGGCGACACTTGCCCAAGACAAGCATCTATGCTGATTACATACCGGTAGGTGTCACACTGCTACATTTACAGTAAACATCAGCAAGACGATAGCTTCCCTGGAAATTGAACAGCTTCACTGGCGGAAGCTATTTGACAACAGACATGTATTATCTCAAATGGGTAGTTCTCAGCATACATACATACATACATACATACATACATACATACATACATACATACATACATACATACATATTTGCATACATAGTTTGCAAATGGTCAGTGCTGGACATACAAATTACATACCTCATAACGACGGACACACACACACCCAAAAATAGTAAACGATACACATACAAACAGAAATACACATAGGACATTTACCATACATCATATAACAGCACTTAACAATGGAAGGCGTATAATATATAGCATAACAAATAATATAGAACCATGAGATTCGTGAAGGCCGAGACATAATATACACATGGACCCGCATGTGGGCTAATGTTTTGCATGCATTCTAGCATCCTTAATTTCCCACCCGTTTCCAGTTGAAAAGAACGTTCACAGCTTCAGAGGTGATCAGAGAGGAGTTGAAATGGTAACCCGTGCGAAGATCACCGCTAGTTCAAGGATCTGGCGGGCAAACTATGCACGCCACAGGAAGACTGAAAGAGAGAGGGGGACCAAGTGTGTGTGTGTGTGTGTGAGGAGAGAGAGAGAGAGCGTTGCTCTGCACCCACAGATCAATATAATTTACCGCAACACGTGGCCACAAGGCAAGCCTGAAGGATGCTAGAGGGCGCTGGCAACAGGGGCTCGCGCTGCTGTATCAGACGAATCGTCGTGACAAAATTCCTGGGTTAGGTAAATCTCGCGGTGTTAAAACAACCTTGTGCGCTGGTGTGATTTTATCATTTTATTCTTTACAGCTTTATCTCAAAGTATTTTAAAGTTTTTGCTTGCATGTTTGCCTAGACACCTTATATTATTACCTTGTTAGGAAGGCACTTGAAAATATATGTTGTTTATTAGAACTGTTACTTAGAAAGGAAAGCTTGGCTCGTGGATTTTAGTCTCTCCCAGAAACAAAATATGAAGAAAATTAAAATATAAGGCATTTTTAGGAAAATAGTTACGTACAGGTTGCTTTAATTCAAAATAGTATGGGACAGCGTACGACGCATCCCCTGATACCTTATGTCAGTACCTAAAGATGTTGTGAAAGGTATCCCAGAAGTAGAACTTTAACTGAAAAAAACCTGAAATCTCCAATGTTAGACTAATGAAGAAGTTGATAAAGGATAAAGGCGATAATAATGTAGAAAGTGTTTGCGAAACAAATTTGGAAAAAACTCAAAAGTTTTGATCAATAACGCATATGTTCTTGACTGCGCTGCTGATTATTTAGAAGGTGGTTCTTGTAGCTCGTTCTTTCCCTATGTTTCCTTCATTTCCGGCATTTTCCGTAAGCCATACATTTGCAGTACAACTTAGAATCCATATCCCTGAACCCATCTCGTCATTCCTTCAAAGCACGGAAAGCCTTGAATCATCATTGTCGCCATTTAATTAAGACTGTTTTCAAACACCAGACTCTGTCATTTTCAAGCGCGAAGCCTTTTCTAACGCAGATATTGCATTTATTGGTACCATTAACTTTCCAAGTAGACGAACGGTGAGTTTGTGCCAAAGACTACTCACATTGCGTCAGCGGAGGCTGAACAATACTTCCCAAAACACGGGTGAATGCAGCACCACTGTACCATATCCCCGACCGTCCGGCAAATATAATTCCCTGTAATTGTTCCTTTAAGTCGTGAAATTTATAGAGCTAAGCATTTCACATATCAGTAAGCTTTGTTGCACGGAATTTTATTTTAGTGTTTCTCACGCACGCGTGCGCGCAGAGAGAGAGAGAGAGAGGAAAGTCGGGTGATCTGACATTTGTTCATCCATGTTGCTCAGTGGCAATCCCTCTGCAGCGTTACATTAAGTTAAAAAGACACGTAGTCCGTCTGTTATTGGAAAGTCTCTTTCAGTTAACAAAGCAAGATAGGCAGCAGGCTTTTCCTCGCAGCAGGTGCCCATCTCCTTAAACCAGAGGACTTAAGCCCCGTCTTCATCATCTCCTGTTTCTCTCGAAGACCGTTGCATCCATCCTCCAAAACCAAAGGCGAGAGCTGCCAGGAAGGCTGCTCTAGCGACCTTTCTACCAGAAATGAAATGTATGGTCAAGTGAACACTTTGTATTACTTCTTACCGACTTAAATCCATTCTGGTAATGGGGAAAGTTAAAAATTTCAAACTTTTCTACTTCTCAGTCCTCTAGATTAGTGATATCTGGAGCTTTGCTATTTCATCCTCGCCGCTCTCGGTGAAAACAGTTACGTAATTCTTGGCCTTAATGCAGCTGCCATCACCTCTTGCTGTTCCCTAATTTATTCTTCCTCCCCCTTTTTGCGCCGTCTTTTCTGGATCATTCCATGAGCACTTATAAGCGTCAGTGTGATTGTCAGCAGAAATCGCTGGCTAGTTTTACAGCCGATGGTATGTGTGCAGCAGATAATTTGAAACATTACATCATATCTGCCGTATCATTCTTTTCCTTGAACTCTTATTCTCTTTCTCTTTCTCAGCCTCCATCTGCCTGAATGTTTCTGAGTGTGTGTTTTCTTTTAATCTGGGTGTTTGTCCAATTAAGTGGGTGTATGTGTGTCTGAGAAAATGTCGTCTTTCACTATGTTTCTGCGTGCGTGTGTGCGTGCATATATGTCTCGACATCAGGAGCCTGCTTTGTATAAAGTGTGACGAATAAGTAAGAAAGAGGTAAAAAAGAGAGAGAGAGAGTGCATATTGTGCATGCAAGTGAGGACAGAAAGCGAGAAAGGGACCCGTTAACGTGTTTTTACGTGCATGAATTTTTTTGTAATCTTTATCGGTAATGATATAAATTCTATGATTTTCTGTTAATATTAACTAACCTCTACTTAATATCTCTATTTCAGCTGTTGAAAAATGCTTTGGTACTTATTTTTTTACTGTTTTATTACAGAATAAAATCATTTCAGAATAAGCTAAATGCTCTTAGTTCTTCCTTTATAATCCAGTACTTTTTTTCTCTTGTTTGTAATCTTCACATCTCGCTGTTTCTCCCCCCCTACTCTCATCTCCTCCTCATGAAAAACATCTCGAGGGACAGCTTGCAAGAGCGTGCTCGTTGCAGCGGTTGAATAAATCCGCACCTAGCAACAGCTGGAAGCTGGTCTGGCAACAGAGCTGATGTGTCAAGCTGGCCGTCTGCTGATAGGCGACTTCTGCAGACCCCGCAAACTGCAGCCAATGAAGTCAATTTACTGAGAACAAACACCGCTGTTACTCCATGGCAAACGTGGCTTCTTTTCAATCGGGCAACATTTGCACTGCTGATCTCCGTGTATTCTTTTTTTCCTCTCAAAATTTACGAGGATGTATATTTGACATTTATGCATAATTGTAATTTTCTTGGGAAGGGAGGGACTCGACTGACTTGATGTCCCGCTGTTAGCCAATGTCCCAAACGTGATCCGGAAAGTGAAAAAGTTGCAACAACGTTTTTTTAAATACTGGGTCTCTTAGCTTCAATGCAATAAATTAATCTGGAATTAAATTCAGTGAAAACAATTGGTTGATATTTCTCCGATGTACTGGGAATTACCTTGGGTTTTTTTTACCTTTCGTATAGATTCTTTCGAAAGACAATATTGCTTGTGCCTCTATGGATTACATTTTCTTACAAGCACTGTTGGCGGCCGAAGTTGGTTCAAATAAAATCCTACTAGAATTATAATCCTTGAAGCATTCTTTAAATTTCCCTTTGCCTTAACGGCAAGAAGACCGTGAAATTTTGCTTGAATTAATGTCTTTTTCAATAGTGTAGATCGTACGTTAGCCATTGAGATTTTTTTGTTTGCTTAGCCTGAAGATCAGCACCACCAATCTGTTATCGTTATGGGCTTCTATAATCGAATGATTCAGATTTCTATTTCCAAGAGATTTTCTTTTTTCTTTTTGTTTCTATCGGTCATGACAATGTGAACTGGTGCTTTACCTCCTCCTAGGACTCAAAACTCTTCTTTCTCTTTCTGTCTTCACACCCTCATGCATCCATTTTCGATTTTCTATTACGACAAAACCTGGCAACTTGAAGATAGGGATGCTACCGGCTTAGGTCACTTTTTGACATTTTTCGACGGCTGTTACATTGACAAAAGATTCGACATGTTCTCTTTAAGATGGGTGGCAGAGCAGTGGAGTTTGCAGACCAGCACAGGTCAAAGTAATGTTGCCAGTGATGTCATCTAGAACGAGATTTCTGACGTGATCAATGAAAATTGCTGCGAAAATTACCTCAGACTAACGGCACTTTTTTTCTTCAGCCCCAACGTCCGAAAGACGCGTTGTAATCGTGTTACCGACCCTTCCTTCGACTGAGCAGCTATTCTTATGCCTCTTGCGGTAAAGAGACGCGACGGAGCCTCTCCCTTCCACAAAAATTGTTAGCAGTGAAACAGGTCTCCGCTTTGTAATATCGTTACGCACCACCTCTGAGCTACACCCTCAGAACGCCGAACGAGATGAGTAAGAGCTCTGATGCTTTCCTCCCACACTTTCATCTCTGTGTGCGTGAGCGTGTGCGTGCGTGCGTTCGTGTGCATTCATTGTTTTTGTTTCCTTTCTACTGATTTCTTTTTACGTACATTTCATTTAATCGTCAATGGAATACACATTAATAGATGATATTAATTGTCGTTAACAAAAATGTTAGTGAAAGTATTAAAATGGAGGCGGGGTAGAGTAAATCTTAAAATGGTATAAAACTGAGTAAACAGCAGTTTCGACATTTTCTCAGGAGCTTTCTTTTTTACTTTCATGACGCCATATTGTCTATCCCTCCGCAGTTCATGAATGATTTACTTACAGGTAGCGTTCTTAAATTTTTGCACATTTGTAGGGCGATTTGCGGGATTCAACGTTTGGTCTGGATTATACTGGGCCTCTGATTTTATCCAGTCGTCAACAGGTTTCGGTCTGTCTACGTTTGTCGCTGTGGTGTTGTTAATGTCGGTACAGGTCCATGCAGGTTTTAACAATCACTTTACTCCTACTTCTTCGTCTGCTTCTGTTGCTGTTGGTTTTATAATAATAATAATGAAGATTTGCATAGCGCATATTCACACTCATAGAGAGCATGCTCTTAGCGCTTAAAATGGGGAAGGGACGTGGACTAAGTAGATACAGAACACAGGGGACGAAAGAAAACGGCAGTACTGACGACGAAACAGATAACAAAAGGCATCAAGTAACAGGAACAGAGAAAATAGTGATGGGTAAAGTAGCAAGAGGAAAGGGGGAGGGGTAAGGACTAGCATTGTGGACTGTGTTAGGAGTAATGCTCAAGGAAGAGGTGCGTTTTCAGTGCAGATTTGAAAGATTCAATTGTAGGAAGATGGCGGATATGGAAAGGAAGAGAATTCCATTGTTTTGCAGCACAGTAGCCAAAGTCCTGTGACCATAGGTTGTTGTTCTGGTGACAGGAACAGTTAGGATACGGTTGTCAGAGGAAGAGCGGAGTTGTCTGGCCGGAGAGTAAGGGATGAGAAGTTCAGAGAAATAGTCAGGACAGGAGCCAGCAAAGAAATTAAAACACAGCACAGACAGTTTGTATTGAATGCGAGAACGGATGGGTAGCCAGTGTAGAAAACGAAGGAGAGTAGTGACATGGTCCCTTTTCCTTGCTCTAAGAGACGCGCAGCGGAGTTCTGTACTTTCTGGAGTCTCTGAATGAGGTAGTCAGGGCAGCCTGCCAGCAAGGAGTTGCAGTAGTCAAGTCGAGAAAGAACAAACACACAAACAAGAGTGTTGGTAGCGCGTGTAGAGAGAAAGTGACAGATAGCACTGATCTTACGGAGCTCATAGTAGGCAGACTGACAGACAGCTGTAACATGTTTATCAAGGGTCATGTCTGCAGTGACAATAAATCCCAGATTCCTAACAGATGACGTGAAGGTGATGTTGCTGTCGCCCACTTTGATGTGATTGGGCAGACTGACTAGTGAAGGTTGATGTCTTCTTCTATGGCACAAGAGGGCTTCCGTTTTATCGTCATTTAGTTTAAGCTTGTTTTTTACCATCCAGCCTTTGACATCACTGATACAAGCTTCTAGAGAGCTGATAGCAGAGTGAGACTCAGCCAGTGGAGTAGAACAGTAAAGCTGCGTGTCATCAGCATAGGATTGATGAGAAACCTGGTGGGACTTGATGCATGATGAAAGTGGTTTAGTGTACAGGATGAACAGAACTGGGCCAAGTACTGAGCCTTGGGGAACACCACAGAGAAGTGAAGCAGGGCGAGATGTCTGACCGTCAGCTACCACAGTCTGGGTCCTATCAGTGAGATAGGAGTTGAACCATGAGAGAGCAGGTCCAGAAATCCCGTAGAGGGTGTGGAGTCTGTGAAGAAGCAGAGAGTGGTCTATTGTGTCAAATGCAGCAGACAGGTCTAGTAGGGTTAATGGAGAGACATCGCCACTGTCAAGAGCAGATAATATGTCTGTTGTTACTTTGATAAGAGTAGTCTCGGTGCTGTGGAAAGGTCTATATGCCGACTGAGCTTGTGGAAGAAGATGGTGCTCTTGTAAGTAGGCCCAGAGCTGTGTCAAAACTATTTTCTCTATGATCTTAGAGAGAAAAGACAAGTTGGAGACTGGGCGGTAGTTGTTTAGCACATTGACATCAAGCGTGGATTTCTTAAGAAGTGGCCTCACCACTGCATTTTTGAACAGAGATGGGAAAACACCTGACGACAGGCTAACATTTACAATATGTGTGATGGCAGGAAGTAGAGTATCTAGGCACTCGAGCAGAAGGCTTGTGGCGATCGGATTTGGGGTGTGTTCTTTCTTTTCATCGACAACGATTACGTAGCTATTCTTTTGTGTGGAAAAGATATTTGGGATCTAGTAAACATTAGTCTGTTTGTTGGTAAAAAAAAAAGATTTGTGCATTGTTGGTTATGCCCGGGCTCCATGGCGGCCATGTTAAAAATGTATGGGAGCCTGGGCTAGCTATTAGTTCTGACAATACCGCACATTTAAGTGATGCTGCAGGGGTCACTGTTGATAGGAGATTAAAGGTATGAAATTTTCATGCACATTACCAGTATTTGAGCTTTCCATCAAAGTCTGTGAACTGCCTCGTCGAGTGTAAAATATTTTTTTTAAGTCCTGTTTCTAAATCAGCTGAAACACTAATGTATGTTTTCTGATTCTGATTCTGATTCTTCTGTGAACTGCCTAACCATTTCCGTGTACAGGTAATCATCAGTTTTATAACAACAGCTCACGGGTCATCAAGTTATTTATAGTCTCCTTTCCTAGAGGAGAAAGAAAGTATCCTGACGGCACTCTGTCATCATCGACAAAGAAGAAAGATCCCCTGCCCCAAAAGAATCGTTGATTACCTCGTCCTGCGTTGCATCTGATCATACAAGATTGGTTTAAACCCATGCATTACGCGTATCAAGGTTCTAAATATAGAAACATTCTATCGTAGGCGTCAAGTGATTCTGACGTTGATGGCCGCGTCGTGAAACTAGCGCACGACGCCGCGTGTCAAAAACCTTGACGCCGACGCTCGTGTAACAAGGCCCTAACAGTGCCTTACTTTCGATGCCTATTGTTGCGGCTCAGTAACCCCAACCTTTATTTCCTTGCCTGCCCCCTCGCCCTCGCCCTCGCCCCCGCCCCCCGCCCTCTGCCGTTTCTTCCCAATATTACACCAATGACTGCATGATTTGTGCCAGAAGATATGACTTTACATGCCAGAAATTTCCGTAAGCGAAATACATAGCATGCGGTTTGTTTGCCTCAGAATATTCCAAAACCTTTCATCAGCAGTAAATTACAGCTTTTGCACCCTTTGACATTAGGTGGCATTTGTGCACATAGAATAGTAGTCCTTTTAAAGACTGTCACAATGGTCTTACGTTGTTTGACACATTTTTTGTTTGATTCTCTCCCTCGGGAGATCTGAATACAGTAGCACGATGTATGTTTTGTGAAAAGCCCAAGAGCAAACTGCTATTTTCATTCTCTGCTTACCACTGCCTCTCCCCTCAACCATTTCGATTACGCACCTAATAGCAGAAACGACTATCCATCACACTAGGCGCAGAGGCAAAGCATATATTACACGTTGGATAATTGTGTATCAATGTTGTCTGTGGTCCTGACGTTGTCTGAAACATTGGAACCTTCTGACATATAAAATGTCGCACATGTCACTATGTTTATTCTTTAGTCACGGGTCCCGCTAGAGCAGCAGGGAGCGGATTTTTAATTCACTGATTTTTATAAAGAATTCCTGCTTTAGTTGTGATGTGTAAACCTAATTATGAAAGCACATGAAAGAAAATACAGTTAGCAATGCAAGATAATAGCAACTGGTCCAAAGTGTAGATGCTATAAATATTCGTAAATGATTTTATTTATTTCATTATCTTTTTAGTTCTTTTCCCGATGGAAATTCAGTTGAGTACACCTTAAGAGGATAAATATACAGATTTGTATTTGTTTATATTATTCCCTGGCTGCAATAACAACACCTCAATTTCCCATTAGTATAGAGAGAGAATTGATTTATTTAAAAACGGATCATTTTAATTTAAATCTTTTGAATATGATTGTAAGCGTTGTGATATCGTGAAATTACGTCCATAAGCTTCAACTAAAACTTTGGTGTTTTTCAGGAATCCACCCGTTATTCAGTGGACAACCGAAATTGCAGAACTTTCAGCAGCTATAAAAGTCCAGAAGGAATAAGTACACAACTTTTCCCTCACAGCTTATGCCGTTTGTTCAACGCCTGTACAGGCTCGTCAAGTTAGGGACTGAGTATATTATTGCTTTCTTACGTCACACGTCCTAACGGCTAATCGAAGCCCTTGTCATGCTGAGCCTCTTTCTGACGCAAAGTCAGCCCCCTTCTGCCCCATTTTGGAAACAAACGATAGATCATTATCAATATTGTGGTTTGGTAAGAAATATTTCAGCCTGCCAAGACTGATAACAGTGACAACAACCAACAATTGCATTATCAGACATAATGCAATGGTGATGCAAAGGGAAAGTATTCCCAGACATGCATCCGTCTGTGCAAAGGCGCGTGCTTTGGAAGAGTGTAAGAGAAAGTGGGAGGGGAATTGCAAAAGAAGACTGCGTGGGCCTGCGTGTTGCACAAGTCGCGATTTCCTGCCTTCTCAGCTTCGAGAGTTCGCGAGAAAGAACGTTCAACCAAAAAAGAAGCTGGTCAAGTGGAAAACATCGGATTAGAGGCTGAAATTCATTCATCCTGACAGACCATCTGGCGTGACAAGTTCACATCGACAGACCCTTTCACCTGTAGGCGGCAAACAGCGCGTGCCGTGGTGTGGGACGTTGCGAGCGGGAAGGGGAGAGGGAAACGCGACGTTCCCGGTGACCTGCAAGCAGCACGCGCAGGACAAGAGGGGAGTTGCTTTGGGGGGTAGGAAAAGTGGGGGGGGGGAGGGTAAACACATGACTTAACACCAAGGCCGGGAGCGAAGAGTGGCGACATGCCTTCGCCTGCAGACGTGAAGACAATCCTCCCACCATCGAAAAGAAGTGATGGATCACAATCAATTTGGTTTAAGGTGAAATATTGCGGACTGCCCACCTCGATAGCTGTGGCAAGACCAACAACCGCGCTATCAGCTGTACCGCAAAAGGCTGTACACGGAAAACACGCAAAATGCTCGCATGGAGCGCTGGCAAGCCAGGCAAACGCTAACATTGGGTGGCTCTACCCCACATTAAAGCTACGTTAGTCTGAAAAAAAAAGTTTGTGAAAGATGATCATGTCTTCGAGTTTGTCTGCTGAAACTCTAGCGTGTAGGTAGAGATTTGTCTACCTTCTTTACATTTACGTGTTCTGTCTCGTGTAATATGCATAACATGCTTATAAATATAAAACACGTGAAATATTTAAAAAAATCTCTTTCTTCCTCTCCCTCCGCTCTAAAAAAATTCCCCAACTTAACACTTTATTGTTCTGAAAGAAGTTATCTGAATTATTGTTCAAAAGAATACCATAAACTGTTTGGTCAACTGCTGAGAAGCTTTAATTTGCTGCGTTCGAGATTTGTCAAAAGTGCTCTAAACTTTTCAAATAAATTCTCTCAGTTCTTCCAGAACCTTCGTGGCAGCGTTCTGGAGACTTCTGTCCACACTCATTAGCTCTGGCCTGTTGCCAGTCTCTTACGTCCCCCCATCAAGGCCAGCCTTACTGTCAGACACCCAGTGTCTAATAACATTTATACATAACCTCTCATATTTCACACCCAGTGTCAACAGTCACGGAAGATAATTCTATTCAGTCTCCTTTCTGCCGTCTGATGGTGTGTTTTCGGCACATAGCACATAAAAGTCTCTCCATGTAGGAAATCGAGAATTACGCAATGGAAAAAAAACTGCCGTTCTATTTCTTCTTGCTGGTATATTAAGTGACTGAGTGTGTGTAGGTGGGTGGGTGTTTAAGTCACAGAGGTTAATATAAGCGTGCGTTTGTGTGTGTGCATACGTGCACGACGAAAAGGCTGTGTATGTCCGATCTCGATGTTTTTTTTATAATTATTAAACTGTAATTAAAGTTCTTTTTCCTCTAGAAATTCCATACGATGCCTCTATTTTATCGAGGGCACTGCTTTTGACCATGTTTCAGCAGAGCAATGTATTTTGAGGAAAAAGTGATAAAAGCTAAAAATCAAATGCAGAATTAAAAAGGTATTGCCTGGTTTTTGTATCGTAAAGAAGATTACATGGGCAGGAGATGAGCAGCAAGGCTAGGAGCTAATTCTCTTTTACAGGCAGAATAACCGCTCACAGGAAATATGGGAAGTTACCCGACATACTTCCACCGGTTGCATTTTGCATGTCATGCCATTATGCACCACTGAACATTAATGTGGAGGCGCTAAAGAATATATTGTCGTAAAATGCAACTAACGTTTATCAGTATTGTAGCAACAAGGAAGTATTGTACAATACAAATACGTATAAATTACCATTTATCTACATGTTAAGTATCGCCTTATTTGCGGACATGGCGTAAAACACGAATTAAATACATGTTAATTATATATATATATATATATATTGAAAAAGAAATTGAGAGATAATCTAGAGATTGAGGTAGGAAGACAGACAGACAGACAGACAGACAGACAGACAGACAGACAGACAGACAGACAGACAGACAGACAGACAGACAGACAGACAGACAATACAGATAAGGACGACTTCCATTTTATGCAAAGTGCATTTCGAACTTTGCACTTTTTCCTGTGGTGCTGATTTTGCTCCATTTGTATCGCTATTAGTCATTCACATCGGTGCATGTCTTCTGCTAATAAAACTTTTCTCTGTCCTCGGTATTGCAATGCCATTAATCTTTCATCCTGTTGGCTGCACATCTTTTGGCCTTTTGACCTCCATATGAACTGCACGCTACTTAAAAATTTAAGTTTAAAACTGTCTAAGCGGTGGTTATTTGAAGTATCATTGTGTTGCCACTGCTTTGTTATCATAATAAAAACATAACTCGCGTCAGCCATGTTCATTCCTAGAGGTTACGCTGTATTTTATGTAGCTATTTGAAAATAGTAACAGTGTGATAGTATAAGAGAATGTACATAATAGTACGTAATAGTATGCATAGTATATAACGATGTTATGCTGCTTTTGAACTATGTAGGTGTAATGTGCCTTCACGAAATCACTAACCAGAATATTGCACGCACTTTCACATATTTGATGTATTCGACAATTTTCTTTACGCTGATGATAGTTTAAAGTAAATAAACTATTCTGTAACATAAACACTGGTACACTTTATTAACAAACAATACTATAACGTATAGACACTGTGCGCAGGCAGGCAATATTGTTGTCATGCAAAACATAACTACCGGGAAGGTCAAAGGTCGAATTTCGTCTCTACATCAGCAAAAGATCCCGGAAAAAGAAACCCAACCTTAAAGATCAGATTATTAACGACTTTCCAATATCCAAGAAACTGCTTATTCACTGCAGCTCGACTTTAAAGGGAAGTCGTAATAATGATGTTGATAGTAAAAGTCTTAGAAGGACATTGCCAGCGTAAGGTTATTAAGTATGAAAGAATGTTAAAAGAAATGGCATAACATTGATCAGGAAAGCTCATTAGGACTTGGATGCTTTCTGAAAGTCTTGTTTGCTCAGTCGTCTATGAACGCAATATTATTTCTTTCGGAGAATATAAGCGTGCGTTCATTCATATGCTGATTTCATTGTCATTTCTCGCTCTTTTTATGTGTGGCAGAGTGGCTCATTGCAATACGAGTAATTTTAATTTAATGTTTTTTTCTGTGATTGTGAGATGCTTATACAGAGGATACTGTTACCCATTGTAACAATGTAGCAAACACAAAAATAGAACAAACATTTTCAGAGAGCAAGAGTAAAATGAAGGGATTAAGCCAAAACAAAGTAGAAGAAACTGGGAAAAGCTTTAGTTGAAAGACTGTAGAAGAAGCAGAAAGCATCAAACAACAGATGAATAAAAACTATGAAGATTCTTCTCTAAACATTTATTATTTTTCGAAAGCTTTAACAGAACAAAGCATGGTCCTATCCTATACACTTAAGAAGCAATAAATAGCCGTCAGAACTACACCAGAAAAGGCCAAATATTTTCTGCAATGCCCTCTGCTTTATGTCGAACCGCAAGTGACTTCACTTTAAAACAACAGGTGCCATGCACTTTGACAGCTATTTCCAAACGATGGGGAGAGTTTGAGTATTGACATTCTCGCATGCCTGATCCACAAATAGTTAAGAACATCAGTTCTTGCGGCGTCATAAGGTAAATCGTTGCCATGGCAACATCTCATTAGATTTTCGTTGAAGGTCTCTCACTGGCTGCGTCTTTTGCATACCACAGGGCGACGATATGTACAGCACCATTTTAAATGTAAGTCCTGGTCTTTTGCGAAATTCAATAGCAATTAATAATGATAATTAAATGTTAATTCATTTTCTTTAAAGACTAATGGCAGGGGTAGGTTTTATGAGCATGTCGATAATTGTCATCTAGGGTTCATGCTCAACTCGGAACAGCTTTTAATTTCTATATGACCAGTTCTAAGAAAGAGAGAAACAGGGTAGATGAGTTCATTTTGCTGTATTTGTAACAAGCTATGGAAAAGATTCCAACAGCAATACGTTCGATGCATTTGTAGCAACGGAAGAAAATACGAATAGCAGCAAGTTTGACGAAGTGACAGTTAAAGCATCTCACAATCACAGATCGGTCGAGATGTTGCACTTAAAATCCACAGCATAGTAATTCGTTGGTTATAACTGATGTGTCTGGACTACTGCTCAACATGCTCTGCAATTTTTCTGTATCTCTTCTGTTTCTGGCATCTCGCACTAATGACGAGATTTGAACTGCAAGGGCAGAGTTACTGGACGTGCACAAAAGACCTCAGTATAGTGTATCGTATAAAGATCTTTAACTTAAATTGCTTCCTTAACTTAATGGCCGTCATGTGAAAAAAAATGAAGGGGAAACTTTGAGCTCTCTTTAATCATCTTACTTTTAAGCTTTTCCAACTATTGACTACTCATAAGCGAAAAATCTTTATAGAACGTACTCCAATAAGCTTAAGCTGCTTGTAATGTCCATGCTCAGAGTTCTTTCGCAAGTATTAACTTCTAGATGTATCAATAGAGCTTGCTTTCCTCGGCCTTTAAACAAACTCGTTCAAGTACAAACTTAATACCCCTAACGTTTCTAAAAGAAATCAATAGATTTTATGTGCTTGTTGTATCTAACAGAAGCAAAAGAAAAAGGAGAGGTCTACGTTTCTTAATTAATGCATTATTGATCAATGCTTTAACTCCTTGATGAACGGATGGATGAAGAGATAAAAAAGAGGAGGCTAATGATGATGAAATGTTATAAGAACTAGTGCTGTATTATATTATACTGCAGTATATTAATAAGACAACAGTTTAAAAAAGACTAAAGTCGAGGTTGAGCTTATTCAGTTGCTGCTTCTGCTTTTGATGATGATGATGATGATGATGATGATGATGATGATGATGATGATGATGATGATGATGATGATGATGATGATGAAATGTTTTTTTATGTTAGAAAAGGTTGAGGGAGAGTTGAAATATTCCTTATTTCATCCAATATCTTGAACCAGAAATTAAGCAGTTACTTATGAAAGCATTTTCGTGGTGTTGTTCTCTGCATCACCAGTGCTTCTAGCGAAATTCTCTACCAGGAAAAGTGAGCTTCACAATATTTCTCATCCTCTCTTGGGAGTTAAGGAAACAAAGCAAAGGGAAAATACCATTGTGACCCGCTGTGTCAAATAATGTCAAGTTAACTTGCGCCCGCAGGTCCCGCGGGTCGGCTTATGAATTCTGAAAAGCCTTTGATGTGAGCATGCAGACCAATTACCGCAGTTGACTTATACCCTACCCGTTGACTCTGGCCACAACATAGACTGAGGTGGATAATACAGCGCTGCTTTCCTCAACACATAAGCCTGCTAGTGGCCGATGTTGACAGACGGATTCCGATTGCGAGCACCCCGGGGAAATATTGAAGGAGAGATCGTAACTTCTTTGAC
This sequence comes from Marisa cornuarietis, assembly GCA_004794655.1. Classification (NCBI taxonomy): domain Eukaryota; kingdom Metazoa; phylum Mollusca; class Gastropoda; order Architaenioglossa; family Ampullariidae; genus Marisa; species Marisa cornuarietis. The sequence continues at coordinate 894,523 of SMMW01000606.1, forward strand.
CTCGGCGAGTTGTTCTGAACGCCGCTTTTTTTTTTTTTTTTTTTGCCGGCCAGCTGGCCAGGCCCCCCGGTTCTCAGTCCATCACTGGGTATAGTTGTATGCTTCCTCGGGAGTACTGGTTTTTGTTTAAAATTCGCTGTTTATAAGGCATGAAGTGTTCTTTCATTAGCAAATAGCTCGCAGAGAGAGTGCACTGGATATGCTTGGAGGCGGATTGTCGATAGACAGGCAAGTGGAAGGAGTTCTGTGTCAGTGGCCTTGGGGAACGCCCGTGCTTGTGCGCGTAAACGCGTGCGTGCAAGCATGTGGGAGGAGGTGGAAAAGGTAGGGGAGGCAGGTATAAACTGCATCGTATGACAAGCATCTAGCTACACCAGGCAATGTCGTTTCGTGCTACTGTTCTTTTTCTAAAAGACTATTTGATTTGTGTGTGTGTGTGTGTGTGTGTGTGTGTGTGTGTGTGTGTGTGTGTGTGTGTTTATAATATCAATATTGATGTGAAAGACCGAGAAATTAACGACATCATTGTTATGTCCTCTTGCGATTTCTATAATAAACTTTTCTCTCGCATTATCAAGTTCAGAATCCTAACAGGAAGACGTTCGTTCTTAAACAAAGCTTGTCTCGCACTGCCTAGCAAACCGTGTAATCCTCTGCATCAAAGATTTCATTACAGTCGAGAAGTTTCCCAAACAAGGTCTCGTCATCGAGATGGTAGCGAAAATCTTCGCCTGCGCAAGCGACATTTAGCTAATTTTCGATCAAGTCCTTTTTTGTTGCAGGCAAAATGTTCTTTGAACATGCGTTGAATCGAACCGTCTGAGGAAGGCTTAACAAAAGACGTTTTTAATATGGAAGTTTAACACAAGTCATTGCTGCTCGGAATCGACAGACTCATTCCAGTTCTCAAGACAATGTTTTAATAAGGAGAAGTTTTAACTTCTCAAAGCAATAGCTAAAATGTAGAATACAAACTTTATACTCACAGAACTATTTTAAGATTTAAAAAAATTGTTTATGCATCTCAAGACCAAAAATTTAAAAAGGGGGATATACTTTTCTCCGCATCTGCAGGCAAGACTAGCAACCACGTTTTCCCATCTCAGCTACCATGTAGCCATACCCTTACCGTTTGACGTCCACGTTAATTTGATGTTGTTCTCTGCGGCAAAAAGTGTCATTCCTTTAATCTATTGCACTGATTCCATCTTCGCACTTCTCTTACCCTGTCCTTTATGCCCAAATTTCAAAAGCTTTATGTTTCATCTGGGAACAGGATACGATTTCTTTCTTGAAAAGGCCTACTGCTGGGAGAACCTGCAGATAACGCGAAGAGTTTCCCAGCGCTTCGTCTGAACTTGCAGAAATAGAAAAGGCGTTTGGCCAGGGCCGCGTGTGTAGGGAGCTAAGGTTTGCTCCAGGGAGACACTTCTGTCAAGATTTCATACATTTTCACCACGCTCTGTGCAGATTTATCACAGGAGCCAATAATGAGACATACTTTTTCCCACTTTTCGCCCGTCCGCGGGCATAAGATGGTGGAGGACCAAGCCAGCTATGGCAAAAGGCTGAGGTAGCTTATCCTTGAAGGAAGACGTGAATGTTTTCTTAACCTCGGTATCAAACCTCAGGGCTTTATTAACGCGAAAATATTTGCTTTTATTTGTATTCTAACGAATCATATACCTTTCAAAAGTTTGTCTGCTAAAGGCAATTTTGTATTTATTTTGGATAATGTTTAATATCCTTGACATGTAACGCTTTTCTCCTTTTCTGAATAATAGCAGAATTATCTGTATTTTGACAACGTATGGCTTCATCTGTTGCCCTTTTCAACTTCTATCGCCGATGACAAATTCAAAGCATCAGTATGCACTTGTAATTGACAAGTTGCTGGACGAAGCCAAGAGCTGTCAAAGCGCACTTAATCACGCTGCATGCAATATTGTTCGTTACACGAGGACTTTCCTTACCGCTGCATAACGTCGAAATAAAAAACCCACTAGGGATCTCAACAGCCAAACACCATTATCTACATTACACAGATTCTAGCATTAGCATGCCTGAAAATTTTGTGGTAGGTTGCAAGAGAAAAAGAAAGAAACCACTCTGGAGGCTGGCAGTGAAGTGAGCGAGAAAGTAAAGTGGGGCTATAGTACCCTTTGATCCGCTATCTCGCCCACGGAAGGGCCGGGCGGACACTCGCTGGTAATGGGGTTAGGCGCTGGGAGGCGAAGGCTGCAGGCACCTACATGACAGTGGCTGGGGCCAAGCCCTCCGGACACAATTTAAATCATTGCCCAGCTTCCTTGCGGCTTTAGCCAACACTGCAGTAATAGGTAAGCGTCTTTTGGCATTACGAAGACTAAACCAGTCTTCTGAAAGAAAAAAAACCCGGAGAAGAAAATTGTATACAGGCGACTGTAAAATAAAATGAATTTTATGTTTTCATGGATGGATGGATGGATGGATGGATTATTGCTTTCACAGCTCGGTTTCGCCCATCAACCTGTGATTGATGAATTGTGCACGCGCACGATTAAATCCCGACAGACATGACGGCGAACCATTTTTTTTTGGATAAGTTAACAGATAGGTATTTCGGCGACAGACTTTTTGATTGACAAAACGGTATTCATTCTTTAATCAAGCATGCTAGTTTGTGAACGCTGACCTTACAACATCATTATCATGCCATCCATAAATCCCTCTCTCCCGCACATAATGCATATATGCAAGCAAGACCACAGCCTCTTGGGACTGGTTGTACAAATTGTTTGAATTAGTGGTCGGTCCGGTGAGACGTCTCTTAGCTCCACAAGAATATTCTAGTCCTTTAGCAGTGATGAAGATGCCTTCTGTTTTGTAATCTCCCTTTCGTCCAGTTCTTATGCGACGCCGATCAACCTGTCACAAGCCCCCCGACGACCGCGTTGGTGAGAGTGTATAACGGGAGTCATAAAGCAAAGGTCACCGATTTCACATGCGTCCATAGTCAGAACAAACTCTGACGAGCAAATGCCATGTGTCAAAGCAAAAGGAAATGCCTTGCTAACTTTCCACATCACTGCGCACGTGTGACGCCAACGAGAGGGTAATGAATAGGTACTGTATTACGAAACCGTATGGATTAATTTTCATGCACTAACCCACAAAAAAATACAGAGAAGAGAGATAAGTAAATAAAAGAGAAAACTATGTAGTACACTAATAATCTATTTCTGCGGAGGAGGTAAAATGCAATAGACTTTGGGGGAGTAATTACGACAAGGATAAGTCGTTATACAGTCAATGTAAGAAGAGCTATGTGACTGCCGAAAACATCTAACTGATAAAAGCACTAAAACCTATATAGAAAAACTTAATGGGCCAGCTAAATAAAATTCATAGTGCAGTTAAAAATTAGCCGAGACAGTATAACTTGTCTCTTACATTCTGTGTTTCTGGTTAGTTTAAAAGAAAACCAAAAGTAAATCGTCAGGCAACAAAGAACTTTCAGTGGTATGCGTACTGTCCATACGGACATACTGTTGATCTAGTTATTTGTTAATATTTCTTGATGACCTAAAGTTGACTTGCGATTTATTTAGCTTTTATCAAGGCATATGTTTAAGATCATCTGATATAAGACTTAACCGATAATCAAACGTCTCTTTCTTCTAGGATGGCAAGACGGGAGAGATTGCTGACAATATCAAAGATGAAAATATATACATTGTTTCATCCACCGGTACTAACAGTCTTGAGGTCACTGACCTTAGAGCTTCTCACGCCCACACTGCTGAGATCTGTTCGGTGGCTCCTCTAACATCAGACAGTGTTCTACGTTCTGTGTCTGAAACTTATATTAAAGCCCCCTTCATGCTTGGCTTTTTATGCAAAAGCTTTTACAAGTGGAGGTGGGGGGGTAGAAGAATTTACCATGATGAAACGTTCAGACTTCCTGTTCCTCTGTAACTATTTCGCACTTAGTCTTTCGCTTAGCTTCCAGGAGCCTTTTATTCAGTTTCTGCGTCAACCATCATTTTCCTTTTCTGAACCTCCATTCGCATTGTCCGGCAGCGATTACGCCCTCGGAGTAGCGGCGATTTGCAAGCATTATTCAGCTGTTGCCTTTAAATGCGAAGGTGAATCCAGTTCTCCGTCACATCACGCGATCATCGTCAAAAACCTCTTGTAATAAACCAAGCATTGCATGCTGAGTTCTTTGTTCTGCCAGTCTTCCTGATAGATTTTCTTCTTCTTCTGTAGCATAGTAAGGGTTAACTCACCCCTTGTCACTGGTTTGCTTGGTGACGGTCTCGAACGGAACATAAACATTATACTTAAATATATTATAATTATTATATAAAAACAAGAATAAATTCTTGATAGATGTTACCCTAGCAGCCTGATATCACCCCAAGTAACTGACAGACAGAATCATTTTTTATAAAAACAAATCGCAGTTGGCAGTAATACAACATAAAAAGGTGCTAAAAGCCCAGCACAACAATAAATAAATGTTTTTTAAACAAACTTATTTGCTAGTTTTGTCCCTCTGTCTGTCCTGTCTTTCCATCTACTTTGATGTTGAAAATGGAACATCAACGAAGGTTATATGTTGCTTAGGTCTGTCAATACCACGCACGACAAATCGCTTTTACAAATACTTTAATCTATATCTGATTACTGTCCTTTTTCCGACATGTCGTTTGCCTCAAGTTTACGTACTTTCAAGATTTACTTACTGTCAAAGTTTACCCTTACTGGAAGGGTTGCCATGAGTCACCAAAATAAGCCAACGTCTACCTCGCATTCTCTACGATTCTCTGTAATCTTTTTCTTTGAAAATGGTCGATCTTTAAAATGGGAAAGTGTATTGGTGGAATGTCCCGAGTAAAACCGGAGGCACAGCTTACCAATTTTTTTCTTTAAAAGTTTCCTTAGTGCCGGTGTTATGTGCTCAGAAAATTCCCAATCCTCAGTAAATCCACCTCTATAATGCGCATGCGTCATATTTAAATATAATTTCATCAAGTAGGTTTATTCAAGGTAAGACACCTTTGTCAAAGTCTACATCTAAATACTCTGCCACTGCTGTACATTGCGAAAACAGCTTATCTAAACATCATGCGCATTATAGAGATGGATTTCTGAGGCAAAGGGGATGTCTGAGCACATGACACCGGCTAAGTAACGATTGGCATGTGCCTGGTTGATGTACTCGGCTTACAACTACAAAGAAAATAATATGTTGAGTTTCGCTGGAAGATCACTTGTGTTGACAGATTCTAACATCCATCGATTTTCTCCTAACCAGCACCGGAAATTGGCCAGGTGTAAACACCAAGGTGCTCACTTCAGGACGCTCCCCCGTTAAGAGTTGCACAGGCTTTTGTGATGCCCCTTGCAGATGCCGTTAACTTAAACAAGGAAGATAGGGAGTAAACTAGTGTCAAATGATAAACAGTAGAGGAAGAAAAATGACTTATAATAAATTGATTTTAATACAGCTTAGCCGTCTTGTCTCGAAGTCTAAGTTAGAGACAGGTTCGGTCAAGATCGTAGTCTTTTGCCTTAAGGCTAGACACCACTCTTGGAAAATCCGTACAGAAACACAGCCAAATTCGCAGCCATTTTGGATATTCGCTGCCTAAAGGATTTCGTAGATTATCCCGAGCAATATACCTTAAATTCCTCACCAATAATATAATTGTTTTTGAGTTTCTTCAAGAAGTTCATTACAAGGCATTGTCGGGTCTCTAAGAAATGATTTTTTTCATGGTATCAGGATTGCATCGATTCATGACAGCTAGATTTTTGTCAAGGTTTTCGACGAAAATGGGATTGCGAAAATATTTTTTTCTACTTATTTTGACATTTTCTCTAATCCAATTATCGGCCTTTCGTGTCTCTCATCACGCACCATCGCCTAATAGACAGCCTGATGATCCAAGTCTTTGGGACAGATTCTGGTTCTCTTACCACAGCATGGAATTCCACGAAGACTTCAGCTGTAGTGGAGCATATCGCGGAGTCGACGGTGTTAGCTATTTTTTGATAAATACAACTCAAAGCATCCTTGATGTCTAATACTCAAGTATTTTGAAAATGCACGTGCTTGATTTCGGGATGATGCTTTCTGTGAATTACATGGAAATCTAAGTACTGCAGTTATGTCGTCCAAGCCATAATCGACAAAAAATAATTTAAAAAAGACCCTTTATTTACTCTTGGTAGGTGCCTCGATGATTTGCTAAAATAGAAAACCGTTGCTGTCAGAGACTTTGCCAAGTAAGGAGTTATCGTCTGGATCCTTGTTCTTTGTTTTTATTGGTTTGTTCTCTTTCTTTCCAACTTTAGTTCTATATTGAGACGATCAGTGCACAAAGTAACAGAAAGTATAATTTTAAAAACTTCCAAATATAAGTTTCTCAAGGAATTTAAGCTTTGTAATTTCCTCAAACACTTCATATACATACATGCACATACGTGCGTTAAATATATGTACATCACCACAACAAGCTGGTTACTCTCTAAAAAAAGTTAAGATTTCTTTTAATCTTTGTGGATTCAGCAATACGAACCTTGACACTGACAACAAGAAAAGAAGTCAACCAGAGAACATTTTAATGAAGTTCTGGAAATTCGCACTAAAAATGTGGCAGAAACATGTTATGCTTGGTCTGTTCACGCTCATCCTTCGATTGAACTCTGTGTTTAAAAGCTGAAGGCGTTGACATCAAACAATTCACTGACGTGGCGTCGTGAGTACACTTCGTTCTCTCGGGAAGGGGGTACATTTCTTTCTCTTGTAACGAGCATGCCTTCTTCTCAAGAGAATGGTATAATGCATCAATTGAAATGAGGAAACGATTTCAAAGTTCGTAGGTTTTGTTATGGGAAGAAATAAGTTTGGTATTTGAGAAACGAGAAGGGTATTGGTGGGTGGGTTCCTGTGTGCGGTCATTCGTGACTATTTGTATATTTAACGCTATTTTTGTTAGAAATCGCAGGGGAGCAGATGACTATGAATGTGATAAATGGGTACAAGCTTAATGGTTTCAACGGGAGGTAGAAGCCTTAACGGCTGTGAGAAGGAAAGAGCGACAATGGAATAAATAATAGACCGAATGTCGTGCAGAAAGACAGAAAAAGTGACTAGACAGAAAAGACACCCAGACAGGTCGACAATAAAGCAGGTAGACTAGTAAAAGTGATGATGATTTGGACAAACGAGAGAATATGAGAAGGAATGGAAGAGAGGAGAGAAAGAGAGAGAAAGGAGAGAAGTTTCCAATAAAAATATAATCAATTAGCGTGACACATCCTTTGCTATCAGATTACGTGTTCATGCAACTCTGGAGATTAAAGCAAGTAGACGGTGACCATTTTTTTAAAACCTGGGATTTAGTTATTATTAGTCGTTTCATTGCTTCGCAATGGGGATGTAAAATAAGACGCTCTTCGACATCCTTCTGATTCCTACATGTAATCGATATTTAAACGCGTGTGTCTTTACGGAGATGCTAGCTAAAAGGTGAAAAAAGATATCAGTCCATTACCATACTGACATCTGTGATGTAAAACTTCACGTAAAATGTCTAAAAACATGAAAGGCACGTCCGGAACTGTAAGGAGTTACATGCCCATATAGCTAGGGTTACATGCCCTGGAGACAATCGAACAACATATTTCTCCTGAATGGTGTGGACTTTTTTATTTTATGATGGGGTGGAGGAGGTTATTGTTAACAGACATGGAATGCATTTCCTTGTATGACGTTCCTACCTTCCCTCCCTCCCTCCCTCCCGCTATGTAAGTATCTAATCAAGCTAAAACCAACAAGGTTTGCTAGATTAGTAGAGAAGGCTGCAGAGCGTAGCTAAAATGAAATGTGTTGGTTAATAATGCACGGCAAGGGGCCAGATTGTGCCCTGGGACCACGCGGACTTGTTAGGGCGATACTTTGAAAGCCCACTTGAGTCAAACATTCATTAGGCTCAGAGCTACTGGCAAGTTAGAGTAACAAAGCGATGTCGTCAGACTGTTAACACAGAAATGTATTGATAGATTTAAAAAATAATATTCGAAAAGCACGGGTGAACCGACCTACATTCTAATTTTTGAATATACTGAGAGAGAGAGAGAGAGAGAGCTTCGGGCATATATGCTAATGTCATTGTCAAGCTAGAGAACATCCATAACGTCTGAGCCAATGAGGTCTTGATGTCTTCAAGTGAGAACTGTGATGATCAAAGGCTTGTAAATCTACGGTGTAACAGACTTTCGCTCAGATTGTTTTAATTATTAGCTTATAATGAGCAATGCCCACTATTTTGAAAAAAATGTGAACTCAGGTTTGCTTGTTAGACCAGTTTTTGTTCTACCATCCAATCTCAGACCCTATCCAGTCTTCTTTTTTATCCACCACCCGGCAGTAATTTTTTCATGCAAAAAGAAGTCTCCAGCAATAAAACAAACATTAATTAGAAGCAGCAGATGTTGTTTAGCGTGTAGCAGTTATCACCATTGTAACTCCTACGTGTTACATATCCTCGCGCACACAATATAAAAAAACATTACGCGATTCTTTTGAAATGTCAGAGCAAGTTAAATCCCGGATTTCTTTCTGCTGGCTGTGTTATGACATGCCATGGCTAGAGAAACATTTGATGTATGGACCAAGACCAAGCAAAGGAATAATTGCAATGGCGGTGGTGAAAAACAGAAGAAACACGTAGAGAAGTACAGAATGATACACAGATTGTAATTCATTATTGACCCGCGCAACTGAACTGCTGTTGTCTGGTTTTCATTTCATTGCCCTAACATCACGCTTTCAGTCTTCTCGATTCTGTGCCACAAGAGGGACTGTGGGAATTTGACAAACGTGGGAGGTACTGGAATTGGACACAATCTTTACTCCCTCACGTACTGTGTATTTGAGTCTTGAAATCCGAGGCATGCTTTTTGTAAAGTATGGTAATTCGAGGTACATGTTTTTTTCAGCTTGTTAATGATTTGAAATCAGAAAATGCCTTGATAAATTATCAGAAATTGAGAATTCAGTCAATTAAATGACTTTAAAACACACCTTAGTGATGCGTGAATTTGTGAAGTACACCAGTGCGGAATAGAAACCATTGTGAAGTAGAGGCATTTAAAGCAATTTTTTTATGTTAACCTCACCTTGAAATTAGTAATTTAAGACCAAAACCATTAATGAGCCATCTATCTATTTAATTTAATCACTTACCTAGTCGCCTGATCAATGCATTAGAGCATATTTTGAAGAATGAGAGATAATACTTATTAAATTAATTTGCGGAAGCTAAATAATATCACAAGCAGCCAATTACAGAAGTGATACAGAAGAAGCGTTGGAAAACAAGATCGTAAATTTATTATTATATGTTCCTTTTATCTACAGAACACGAATTACTAATGGAACAATTATATTTTTTGCAATACAGAGTCACCGATCAGGCACACGACGATAAAAACAAAAACAGCAGGCTGAATCGAAAAAAAAACCCCGATCATCTGGACAATGGTGCTCTGAAGCTGAGACTATAATCATAAAATGTTGAGGAAGAATGCGAAGAAACAGCTTCAGAGAAAAACAAAGATGAAGAACAGAAAGTGGACGCAGAAGAGGTGAGAGAAGAAAGAGAGAATACTAGGAAGGCAGTACATGCAAGTCAAATGTTAATATCATTTATTAAAGTTAACCAAGACGAACATCGCTTGAATAAGCGAAATGTAATATCTGCTGTTTTCTGATACCTACCCATCAGGTTTGCGTGTTTGAGGATTTCGGTATGAGGGCAAAGACCTCGGAAAAAGAGATAAATGAAGAGACCCTTAGTTCGCTTCAAAGACGTTAGTCAGTTTGTTAGACTGACGGATGTTCTATCCTTATTTACAGAAAAAGCAATCTCTTCCCCACCTTTTCCTAAGCTGCTTGAAACCACGTGATCAAGGTACTTCCAATCATATAATGAATCAAAGCAAAGGTCTTTTATAGGTGATTTTCTGAGATAAAAGTATAATATAGGATGTTCACTTTCAAGACGGCGTTCATTTTACCAGACGATTTGTTTCCTGGTGTGTATTGTCCTCTTCGACATTCCTCCCGTCGGATCAATAAAAGTAAATCAGCCGCCACCTACAGTACATTCATTGCGCAGACTGGAGACGGCTCCCCTGCTGCTGCAGTAGAGGAATCCTGACGGCGGCGGGAAGGTCATTAGCCTCATCTGTGAGGATGGCAGCCGTGCATTAACGACTGCAGCGTAAACAGAGATTAAGTGCTAATCAAGAGAAAATACGGAATTTATCTGCCCAATCATCTGCCCGCTTATCTGCACCTTGTTTCAGGGCAAGAAAACGTTTACATTTTATTACGACGAGAAAAATGTCAAAGACATTAGTAAGCTAAGGTGCGCTTTGAGACAATGGGTTGCTATCTGAATCCTTCGCACAAAGTTTTCTTTCTTTCTTTCTTATGAGACTGTTTACGATATTATCTTAGCCGTTGTTCCTTTGTGCACAAATACCGGTTTGGGTTTTGAAAGTACAGAGCTTCAGGCATGGGCGGAAAATGTTCTGGCCTTTTATTCCTTACTAATCCCAAAGCTGTTTGTTGCTTTATAGTATTGTAAGATATTCAAGAATCGGTCTCAGCGTGAAACTGGATCGGCAGTTCGTGAGTTGATTTGGATATTGAGGATATTGCGTGCCATGCCGCGCCAATTTAAATGCTCGTTTACCCGTAAATCAACATCCGACAGCGTTGTAGATGGAGGCCAAGAAACCACTAAGCGCAGAGGACATGAAATCACTAACGGGACATGCGCGGGACCATATGACGTCAGTGATAAAAGATGAATGTTAGTAATGTTAGTAACTGCTCGGTGATTTGGCCATTTTGCTTCCTGCAGGACAAAATATTATCTGCTTTTTTTCTTGCGCCTTTTCGTAACCATTGTTCCTATTTGCCCCCGAGACTTTAACCTCGGATTTGGAAGTGGGTAGATAAATTCAGACATACAGCAACGTCGGCACAACGGGGTGCGCTTAAAAATAGTATTAACACAATGGTAACGCAATGCGATGCTAAAATATTGTGCAAAAAGAAAACGGTTTTAGATGAAAGCGTCATTCAGTATCTCTAGTGAGCTTATAGTAACTCTTTTAATGTGTGTGTGTGTGTGTGTGTGTGTGTGTGTGTGTGTGTGTGTGTGTGTGTGTGTGTGTGTGTGTGTGTGTGTGTGTGTGTGTGTGTGTGTGAAATTATGGTCGTTACCACAAAAATTTCTTGCTGTTACTGATAATGCTTTTAGCTTTCCTCAATGTATCAGTAGCAGGTGGAAGCCAGTCCTGTTCTGTCTTCATTGCCATCGACTGTTACTTTAGCAGCGCCACCGTACTTGTACTTACTGCAGTATTTTTCGTTTCTCTCACCAAAATTCCCTGGTTGTCATACAGATCAATTCGAAGCATATGAGGCAACTCAGACACTGCACCCTTATCTATCGACTTATCTAGCTGTCTAGCTTAGTAATTTTGGAGATAAACTATGAAATTGTAAGAAGAGAAAAGTATATTGTAAATTACACGCTGTGTTGGATGTGGAGCAAGATAGGTAATTGCGTGGTCATAACGATTATTGTATAACTATATTGTGTACGCCTTTTTCTACTGGATGTCAAGCCTCCAATAAGGACATTTTTATTTCTGCCCGTATAATACCACGACCATTGTTTTCAATGCGGTTAGCTTTTTCATCAGTTTTTGTTCCGTAAAAATGTTTCTCTTTCTTCTGTAGTCTACAAAATCAAAGTCTACCGTACAAAACTGATTTCGGGGCATCGATATAAATTCTCGTCTTTGATAATATTCCGGTTCCCGGTCGTTTCGACTAGGGTCGTTTCGACTTAAGTCAGTTCGACTAACTGTTACCAATATTCCATTCAGCGGATTCCAGATTTGGAAATAGAAAGCTGATAACATTTTGGGTGTTAAAGAAAGGCGGAAAAAGAGTTGTTACTAATCAGTTTTACATACCCCGACGGTCTTTAAAAACCTCAGTCTTAAAAATAGAAACCTAATACATGGAACAATACAGCAAACATTATCTTAGCATATGCTCCGAATGTAATCATAATTATTCGTCAGGTCTCCAGGATTGTAAAACAAAATTGCATCTATTTTTCACAACAATCGTTCATAGAAATAATAGCAACAACAAAAGTAAGAATTTAATTGATAAAGTGCATTTCTCGTGTCAAAAGAAGCTCAATGAAACTTTTTTATGTTTAGCGAATATCAAAATATAATTTTTCGTTTAGTATTTATTCTTTGTGGCTCAATTAGTTTTTATCTCTTTAAGAAATATATGTACAATCCGCCCGTGCATGGTATTAAAAGTTTTACTCAGATAAATGTAACGTGAGAGTGTTTTTGTAGGCTACTGGCTCCTGAAAGTTGTAGAATAAATACATTTTTATTGATAACCCTTTGTTTCCAGCATATAGATGGAAATCAGTGAATGCAGCAAAAGTGTACGATATATTGTCAGTGAAAACTTCCCGAAAAGGAGGCATGTTTCCGAACACAAGATGCTCTAAAAATGTGATCATTGAACCTCAGCCGCTCTACATCATCTTTCATACAAAATGTATCATTCTTTGGTGAACTGTTCACAACAAGGAAACATACTTCTTTGTGGGAGAATCGAACTCTTAAGTTAAAACAAACTGTCTTGGTGGACAAATTGTTTGCAATTCTGAAGTTTGCTTTGTGCCCGCCGAGATATTTTACCCCAGAGGGCAGCATAAGCACAAAAGAGAAAAGAGGATAGCAAGTTAAAACTCTTGTTTTATTCAAACTTCGCGTGCGTGCGTGCGTGCGTGCGTGCGTGCGTGCGTGCGTGCGTGCGTGTGTGTGTGTGTGTGTGTGTGTGTGTGTGTGGAACTCAAGAGAAAAAGGAAGAATAGTGTTAGTAAGACAAATAGAAAGGGCTTACCTTGTACTGGGATTTATCTTGAAGCGAGCTGACCGCTGGCCACAACTTCTACGAGGCGAGGGCTCGCGTGCCTTTATACTAACAACCGCTCGCCACACAGCGGTGTCGCGAAGTCAGTGAGCCGGGGCCTGCAGACGAGATAGAGACAGAGTGAGACAGGCAGCGGACAGCGGCTGTGTGCCCAACGCCAACGTGCGCGACGCATCAGTGCGAGCCAGCGATGCGCGCGTAAAACAAAAACCAAAAAAAAAAAAAAAAAATCTTTCTATTCCAGACAGTACAGAGAAGGAGAGAGTGAGAGCTGGGTGGGTACGGTACCCGTTTCAGGCGATGTTGTGGCCTGGGTGCTTGCGTCAAGCTGCCTACTCTGCCTGCGAGAGTCAAAGTGAGAGGAAAAGCAGAAAGCGCCCCACCTTATAATCGACTGACCACCGCTCACTCAGCGCAAGAGGGCGGGCATGCCTTTAGTCTGCGTTGACATCTGTGAGCGAGAAAAGAAAGAGAGGGAGAGAGAAAATGGGAGAGACATACATAAAGAGAAAATAAGAGAGAGAGAATGAGAGGAAGAGACATATACACACATAGAAAAAGAGAGAGGGTGGGAGAAAGATATACACATACACAAAGATATAGTGATATATATATATATAAGAGATCGGTCGGGCAGACTGAAAATAATTCAGTAGCGTGTAGGGGACTAAAGGAGGCCACATACATGATGTGAACTATGACTGCACATGAAGTCTTAGAGACCTCGACATACATAAAGACAGATGGACATATATTGAAAAAAAAGACGGAAGGAGCGACAGAAGAGGGAGGAGGAGGGAGATGTGTGGTCACCTGCTGGCAGTAACTATTTTAAGTTTAGTTGGGCCTGGAGCGACTACATCCGCCACCTACATCCACGAGCGTTAATTCGTGTACTCGTGTACTAACAGGCAGGTCCACCCCAATTTCCGAAATCATTTTGTAGCTCTCGGCAAGATGTCCTTTCTAAGTTTCGATCGGTCCTTAATCTCTTTTCTCTCTCTTTTTTCTTACACCCTTTTTCATTCAATCATTCTTTTCTCTCTCTCTCTCTCTCTGTCTTTAGTAATTTATCTCGGTTATTAAATTTAGGTAAATTTTATGATCATTTGGTTTTCCTTCTCTTTTCTTTCTCAGTGTGCTTCATTCTTTGTCTGTCTGTCTGTCTGTCTGTCTGTCTGTCTGTCTGTCTGTCTGTCTGTCTGGCTGGCTGGCTGGCTGGCTGGCTGGCTGGCTGGCTGGCTGACTGGCGCAATCATTTTTTCACTCGCTGTTTTTTTTTTGTAATTTATCCCATTTGAATGGATTTAGACAAATTTAATTTTATTTGATTAATTGATTTTTCTTCTCTATCAGTCTCTCTCGTTCTTTCTTTCGTTCTGTTTCTTTCGTTATGTTTCTCTTTTTCTCACTCTTTCTCTTTTACTTCTGTGTCTGTTTCCATTGTTTCACTCATTCTCTCCATCACACTGTACATTGGGGCAGAGATAAGAACAGCTGCACACATGGAGCGACAGACGAGTACAAGGACACAGAGACACGAGCAAAGCACAGCCTCCGCACACACTATTACTACTGCATGATGTGCAGGTTCAGTTGGGGAGTCAGAACACACAGCCTGTACCACATCATCAACAGTTGTGGCGGTTTGTAGTCTGACTGTGCCCGAAACTACCCAGTATTAAAAAAATAAGAATTTAAAATGAATTACCATTGAGTCTTTTGTGTCAAGATATTTGTTCAAAGTGTTCTGATTACTAGTATTTTTTTTTTACTTAAAGCTGTCACGAATGCAAGGTTCGGGGATACTAAAAAGCAAAATTCTTGTAAGATATGGTTTTAAAATAACCACCAACGTCCTTGAAACAGCATGTAGGGTAAACAGGGTTACAAAAATGTGAGGAAAATGCCAGTAAAACTGTTATATATAGCTGTAACTGTATTAGCAGGAGCTAGGGAAATAGTGCGAAGGAAACGGTGTTTAAGAGGGTAGGTCATTGGAGGGATAGCTAGTCATCACGTTCTGAAATCCATATATCGGATAAGATCGAAAGCCCCACGAGAGCATATAAATCAACATCCCAGTGCCAAAAATGTAGGGGAATCAGACTTCACTAAAACCCTGCCTAGCGACAATATTTTGAAGTAAAAAAAAAAAGCTTCCAGTCACCGAAACTTCTTTGGCTGCCTTATGAAACTCTGCACAGCTAGAAATTTTTCTCCATTCTTGATGAGTAAAAGAATGGAATAGCTAGAAAGTAATAAATCAGAATTTAACTGACGGGATTTGGTAGCCTAGCTGTACAAAAAGAAATCTGACGAGCGTTATCCCAGAGTCTGCATTTCAATCTCGTTTCGATAACCACAGACACGTGATGGATTGTGAATTGAGTCTTTATTAAATAAATCTGAATTTAGGTCACTCATACCAATGAGTAGTGTATAATTTGATCGATTTGGTTTTGCAGCATAGTAATAAGCTGGGACATTACAATCAGATAAATGTATACATCTTCTGAACTCAGAAATTGATGGTGGTAACTGACTGCCTTGTGGCTAAACTTTCTATCAGATGTTGCCTTTGAAAGAAAGAAGTTTTTGAAGATCTGTTTCATTTTCTTTTCAGCTTATGATAAGAAACAAATGCCGGAAGCTGTTATAATTAATTTGTACCTAAATCATTAACCTTCTTGAAGAATTGAAAAAAATGTATCTTTTCTGATTTATTTTAAGCTGAAAATTTTTATTCGTTTTATTTTGAGGGCGTTTGCAGATGCTGCATAAAAAAGCAAAGAGTGAAAGAGAAAATAAAAGAGATAGCGAGCCCACAGCGCAGAAAAGCGCACGAGGAGATAAAATCGAGAAAACGATGGATATATAAAGATATGTGATATGTGATAAAGACAGAAGTATGCATACACACGAACAAACATACTGCAGTCTATCTCCCACTTTATGACACAAGAGTAGTTTGCACGGCTTTCTCTCCACATTATTTACATGCAAAAGATATCATTTCCATGATCCTGTTTATAAAGAAAAACTGTTAAAAACTTTTACTTTCAACAGAGAAGCAAACTGTGGGATTTACATTAGAAAAAATTGGACTTCAAAATATTGTCTTCAGAATATTTACTTCCGAATACTGAGCACAAGCATAATAGATTTATACACCCACTCACTCACACGCAAAGTCACGCGTACTTTCAGATTCATGTGTGTGTGTGTGTGTGTTCACTTACACAAACACCCCTTTCTCCTTTTCTCTCTCAAAAGATTCTCTCACAGAAGGGCGAGCACACGCACGCAGGCACACACTCACGGAAGGGAAAGCTGACGTCGGACGTATTAATCATGTGCTATGAAAGACAGGCACAAACAGCGTAGAGTTCCCTCGACAGCAGAAGAAAACTACATAGCGAACATCTCTAGAGAACATGCTTATTGATAACCCCCTGCATCATTATCAATCGCGCTGCGTCACAACGTTGCTGTTGTCGTCGCCCACTCCAAACTACCCCTACACCCGCTCAGTCTTGGGTGCGTTTGCATTCTGAATTTGCAAGTAATCAGTTTTTGTCACAGAATGCGCTTTACTTCAGACTTCCGTGTAAGGTAAATATTCAAAATTAACACAGAAACCGCATGTCTGTATACAGTAATAAACTCTTTCTTTTTTTCATCCACGTCATGATGAATTCCAGCTCTTCTAATATATATATATATATATATATCTCTCTCTCACCAAAGTTTCAAGTTCCTTTTTCATATCCAGAAATGTTTGTTTTAATATATAGAGAAAAAATATAGGATATATATCACCATGCAAAGTCTTTTAGCCAGATATTTAAACAGAGCTTTCTATTTTTGTTTCTTTTTTTAAAGTGAGATTTCCTGACGATCTAGAAGGGGCTGGGCCTATTCCTGATGAGCAAATTGTACCGAGTAACCAGGTGCTACATTCAGAGAGAATCATTACGAGTGTCCTCGTCCAGCGTGCAATGCTCGAAACATGGTCCTCACTGTTTCTATGACGAGAGTCTTACCGCTGAGCCATCGGAAAACCTTCGGATGCCTGTGAAGGCAGTAGTACCGGGGAATCATTCATGTTCTGATAATAAATTACAGCGGACGTGACGCACACGGTTTGTTTGTTTGTAGCAGTAAACGCTTGGCATCCATTGACCTCGCTGTCATTATAAAATAGCAGACAAGCCACGAATAAGTTGACTTAAACAGTCTGTTCCGCAATTATTACTGCGATGGTGGGGGTAGTATTGCTCGGCATGGTCTTTGTTTTATTTCATGTACATGGTAATAATTTTGTTATAATTAGACAGCACCCATTGAAAATGTTCAAGTTGTTTTAATGATCACTAAGAAGTAAGACAATCAAAGAAATCAAAGCGTGTTCTCTAGATCCGTGTAGAGTATCTCGCAAATATTAGTCATAATGAGCCTACTTTTGTTTATCTCTCCGAGTTTAGTTTGTCTTTTATTTGTTGTTTTAACGAGAATCGGCTGTAGATTGTTGTTTACATTGATTAAATTATTACGTTTTTTTAAGTACACATGTTACTCATGCTATGTTTATCCATACCGACCACTTGAAGTTTCTGTGATATTGTGTGACATGCACAGAAAGGGTGAGCAGTTTCGAGAAGGCTTTCTTCTAAATTAATCTCAGTAAGAGTGCACGCCAAACTGGTTGTGCACTTCTTTTGTTTTACATCCGGAAAAACGAACCAATGTTTCTGTGATGCGAGTATGAATAGACAGTAGTGGACAGACACACAAACAGAGAACCTGAGATAGTTTTAACTGCCTAATCTAGTCAACGTTACAGCCTGAAGGAAGTTTTTGGCATCGAATCGGCGACAAAACTCTGCGTACTGACGCTCCCCACCATCACCACTACAACCACAACTACAGTGAGAGGCGTGAGCCCTTTAACCAGCCCGCGTTACGGGTCTTTCTGTTAGTTGGTCTAATTTTGAGTCCAAATTCTTGTTTTGCCCACGCGACTTCGGATTCCCTGCACACATCGGAAGTCAGTGAAGTGCATTAAAACAATTTTCCGTGGCTATCTAGAGGCAGGCCAGCCGACCGCTCCATCACATGCAAGCAGAGGCTAAGCTATTCGCGCCGCTTCGGGCTCCATCATGCGATGAAAGGGAGAGTTTTCACACCAGTGTCATGATTACACGCTGGCTGATTGCCACACGCTGTGTATCGAGCTGTTCGAGTGAAATAGACTTTGGCCAGCGTTTCGCGCCTCAGATCCTCGGGGAACAGCATCTGGGTTTGCAGAGGAAAGACCTGACTAAAAATCATTTTTCATGCACTTTGTTGGCATATTGAAAAGAATTATGTGTGACGGATTAAAAAAAAGGGAAAACGGTTGTTAGCCCGTTATTTACTATGTACTTTTATTTCTTGCCCTCCCTTCTAGCGCCTTAAATTCTGTAACATTTTCTCCTAATATCAAAACATCTGATTTGTGGCTGCTTGATCGTGACCTAAAATAAATAATACATTTAAATTTAGGGTAAGGCATTTAATGCGATTGCTAGGAATAGATGACATTTTGTTAGACAATAGCAATTCAAGTCACAGAAAGATTCAAATATTTCTACCCAGTTCCAAAAAACAGTGAAAATAGCTGCTTCGGCTTCGGATACAAGAGATTCAATAATAACCTTCAATCTTTTTAGACAATGGATTTCTTTCGTAAAAATGGAATATTTCAATACTTCTACTGTTTCAAGTAAATAGGACAACTTACTTCTGAGCTTTTGAGGAAAATAAGAATGAAATTTCCGAGAAAGCATCAGACTTTAAATGGCCATGATATTTCTAAACTATCTCATGCCTCGTATTTAGGCGCCAATGAAGTTCGTAACCTGCGCTCGTATGCACAAAATAGCCTCCCAGAAGAAGCACGTGTGTGAAGTGCCTGCATGATGAATTGCTCCTGTTCACATTTCAAAATATGCGATAACGTTCCCTGCCCCTGAGAACAGACTTGCTGTGGAAACTGATAATGATAGGCACTTCCTTCCTTCGGAAGATGGAAGTCGAGGGTTGTGAAGGTGGGTGGGGGGAGCTTAGACGAAGAAACGGAAGAGGGTAGGCGTAGGATTCCCACCTCCCCTTCTGTTGCTGCCTGCACAACCAGTCGTTGAAGATAGGTGTTGCTAGATCTGCGTCAGGTTAATAATTGAGCAAATGTTGCGTGTGATGGAAAGGAGAGAAGGAGGCGGGGGAGGGGTTAACGAGACGGTTCTCACACTTTCTACGTCTTTCTTTGGCTGTGCCGGCTGTTGTCGTCTCCAGCTCCCTCACAGACCAGCAGACAGCCATTTACAGTCCGTCTCGACTTTCTGCTGCCACAGCGTCAATTAATGAGATCTTGGTCAAGGGCGGCAATTACTCTCCAGGATGTCTTTATAGAGATCCTTTTAACCAATATTTTTAAAAGTACCAAGATGAATTTTGACGTCTCTTGCCCTCCAGTCTGGCCACTCAAAATGCCAAATCACATGGACCAAGCAGGTCATGAGCTGTTTGACGATTTTTACAGGCCCCTGTGAATAAGGGAAGGGAATTGGTGTTAAACGCCTAGCCAGCAACCAACGATATATCACTGCAAGACAGGCAACCCTGCAAGCAGATGCCATATGCAGAAAAAGTGTGTCCGAGACGAGAGCTGAATCCAGGACATCCAACCTTCACTGTATTGGTGACAGGCGCCGCCAGACCACCCGGAGTGGATAAAGGAAGGCACATACGACAGTTGTAAAGCGCACTGAGCTCGACTGGGTGTGAGAAAATGAGCTATATAAATCCCATTATTGTTATTATTATTGCTACTACTTTAGGAGAAGTGGCATCTTGAGTTTCAACTGTAAGGACAGATGTGAGCATGGGCTAACGGAAAGACAGACACACAGACAGATGGACAGACCGTTTGCTTTCGTACTTGGACATAAACCATTAGTAATCCAAAACGAGGTCAGCACCAAAGGAGCGTCATGGCTAGAAGACCTGGGCCGTCTATGGACATTGTAAACAAGCCCTGCGTTGATACAGCAGCCCTAGAGAAGCCCTAGCGCCGTGCCGACAGCAAATGAAGCGCTTAGCTGGCTTACTCACCACCGCTCTCCGCGCGCCGCTAAAGCCAAAGTTTGTGACAACCGCAGTTGCCGACTACGAGTTGGTGCTAGCCAGACAAACCACTGTAGGTACAGTTCTGCACTATCGCAAAGCCACATAAGAAAAGGGACGCTGCTTGGGGGGGGGGGGACAAGTTTCTTAGGGTTCTTTTGTAGGCCTCTCCCTCTTCGTCCCCTCGTGACATTATCAGTTCTATAACCGCGTTCCCTCTCTCATCTCACATATTACGGGAATGAAAACTCGAAGGTGTAGTATATGCCACTTTAAGAACAAAATCGACGATGACGACGACGATAATGATGACGAGCAAAAAAATTGAAAAATGAGTTTTAACAAACGTCAGAGATCGATCACGAGTTTTGACCCGAGCCATTACTGTCAGGGTTGTGTTGTCTTCGCTCAACGGGACATGCTTTGTTCAGGTGGCTGTCCTGATTGGTTTCCAGAAATGCAAGGAAGAATAAAAAATTTGGTTTAAAAACAAAATGAGCATCTAGCGCCTACGTCACTGAGCTATACTCACCATCTTATGATGACTTGAATAGGACAGCCGGTTGAGTACAGCGCTGGAGGCCGGAGACGAGCGGACTAACAGGTTGGGATGGCGCAGTTCTACCAATGGCCCCAGCTGTTGAAGAAGCACCGGACAGTTAGAGAAGGTAAGGCAGCGAGGAAGAAAAGATGGCCACTACGCTCGTAAAGCTGGCGCCGAGTCACGTGATGACCTTTTATAGGTCTGCTAGTGTCTTCCCTGGTGTTTTTAACATTCTACATACTAAATTTAGATACATTCTAATTTGATTGATTTGTTTCTTTGTTTCTTTCTGTTTCTTTCTTTCTGTTTCTTTCTTTGTTTTTTCTATTTCTTTCTTTGGTTCTTTTTCTGGTTTTTTTTTCTACCGTTCTTTCCGTTTCTTCTACCTTTTTTGATGTCGTCCTTCATTTGGTCCTTTTGTTCCCGCGTTTCTCCTTTTTATAATTTTCTTTTCTCTCTTTCTCCCTGCTTCTTTTTTTTACATTTTTTGTATAGTCTTTTAGTTTTCTTTTCTTCTTTATGTTAGGACTTTTTTTGTCTGTTTTTTTTCATTCTTTCTTTCCTTTTTTTCTTCTTTTTGGACATTTTGTTTTGTCGTGTTTGTTTGTGCGTTTCTTTCTCCTGCTTCTTTTTTATTTACTTTTTATGCTTTTCCTTCTTTTCCTCTTTAATCGCTGTGTTTTTTATATCTTTTGTTTGTTTTTTTCTTCTTTCCCTTTACGGTTTCTTGCTTTCTCTCTCTTTCATGCTTTTTTCTGTTGATTGTTTCCTTTCTCTTTTCTTTTCGTTTTGTTAACCTTTGATTTTCTTACATTAACTTTTGCAAACGATGTGTGACGCACTGCCTTAAAACTCTTATTGTAAAATTGCTATCAGTTTTGATGCTTTGAATTTATTGTTGATGTACACGCACTTATTGTTAGTGACTACGTGCGGGCGCGTGAGGTGGTGTACGCTGCGGATGAGGGGTGGCGTGTGCCTTGAAAACATTCATGGCAGCAATTTAGTACTGATGCCCACGGAATCGAACTGGTTGAGCCTGACGGTCATGTCAATGGAGCATGAATACAGGTTTTATCGCCCGTGTTTGTCAATTGTTCCGTGAAACTATCCCATCCCTTACCTACACACGGCCTTGGACTTCACTAGTCACTGGCGGGCAGTTCCTCTCTTTACACAAAATTAAAAATGCTCAAAAATTTCACGGTGAGAGCATGTCCTACAAGCACTTGTGTGTATTGAACAGAAGACATGAAACGTCATGTAACCCACCTTCCGGGCATATTGTCAGAGGGCGATTATGCCACCAGCGTCGGCCGCTTGATTAGCGGAATGATCCGAAATGTCCCTGACGCGTATTGCAGTCACGGACACCGTGTAACACGATGAACCTCAAATGTTTTCGTCAACTATTGAACAGGTCTCTGTCCCCCCCCCACAAAAAAAATGTTACTACCTGGCAAACATTTCTACATTTTATTATGATCTGTTGAACGATTCTACTCCGCGACCCCTGGCGGTATATAAATAAAAGCAGGAGGGCCCATTCTTCGTGGAACCTTT
This sequence comes from Marisa cornuarietis, assembly GCA_004794655.1. Taxonomy (NCBI): domain Eukaryota; kingdom Metazoa; phylum Mollusca; class Gastropoda; order Architaenioglossa; family Ampullariidae; genus Marisa; species Marisa cornuarietis. Next base: position 916,842 of record SMMW01000606.1, read on the forward strand.
GCAAACCTCCAGCTTTTATAAGCAGTGATGCTTTTTCTCCCCGGTTGAAATTGTCTCCATTGTGCACTGTACTGAACTTCCATTAGAGCAGGTCGCCATGATAAAGACAAGCCGAGCTGTACGAAAAAGGGAAAGGAAACAGCTATTCCACGTGGCTCACGGAAAATGGTCAGAATGGATTCCTAATAGATAGCTTGCATAGAACCGCTGAACCCACTTCACGCTGTCAGTCTACGAAGGAATTAACAATGCTTTTTCCTTTTGTGCGCCGCATCATTAGCAGCTAGTATATCGAGGACAAACCTCACATGACAACAGTCGGTTGTGGCTCAGGTTGTGCCTCATTGTGAATTACAGCCAAGTCTGCTGAATACGTCAGAAACTTGGATAATTTTAAAGATCAATTGGGTGCAATATTTTTGATGACTAGATAAATATAGATACAAGATACCATTTCCCAAAATATAGATGAATACCTCGCTTCAGCCCTCGAAATACACACCTACAGGTATCACAATGTACTGAAGGCATCCAGCTCGTTGGAAGACACATGCTCCTAATTAAAAAAAGTTCCCATCTCACCCATTGTGTGAAGACTTCACAATGTAAACTCTCCCGTGAACTATCTTGATATTTGTGTTTTTGACCTATTTCTGACTAGGGTGATGTTTTTTGGCGTGTGTATTGAGAACGAGGAACAGTATTTCCTTAAATTTGGGGAAATAGTATCTGGCACTGAGCTTTCCCCAATCCTTTCGGGAAAATGGCATCCCACCAGACCTTAACCTGACTTGAAGGACGGATCTCTGCTGTCTTCCAATAAGTTACTAGATCGGTTTCCCTTTCTTAAGCAATTTTTCAATAACATTCATATGTAAAGTGCCACATATTGTCCAGAGCAAATTTGGAAAGTTATCCGTCGGTAGTGTATATAATTTCATGGAGTATTCTCTGTTCATTATGTTTAAGTGCATGTCAGAGACTTTTATGTGTGAATGTGGGGGATGGGGAAGCAAATAGCAGTGGGAATTTGGTTGTCTGTTCGTAGAATCGGTACATAGAGGGTGTAGCTGTCACATTACGCATAGATGGATTACAAAAATTACGTGTATCGTTCATAAAAGAAGCTTAGATTGTCTGTTTTTATTTCCAAATGACTGCCCTCTACGGAGTTCTGATTCCCCCCCCCCAGTGACACGACAGTGCATGCTCTCAAAAATTCTTATCGCGCACGCTATTGATCAGAATTTCTCAGAAAATTCATTTCGATGATGATGATGATGATGAGGAGGAAACGATTCATGGCGACTATAAAGATTCGTTTGGAACGCGTTTGTCCTACGCAGTGTGGAGCAAGGCTGCCTTCTCTGCTCAGCACATTACAGGTACAACACCACAAAGCCATTACAGTGAATATGACACAACTTCAAACAACTTTAGTCCGTGTGACAAGTGTCATACAACCACTTTTGTGCCACAGAGACAGCCAGCCAGTCCCTGGGCGCAAGCGGTTTTCTGTGAACGTTGGTTCGCACTTCACGTCAGGGACTCTGCAGCCTCCGCCCACTTCTCTTCGCAAACTCTCAAACCTTTCAGCGCTGCACACGTCGCGATGGACGCCGCGCATGTGCACCGACTCCACAGAGACACACGCATGTGCATTGTGCTTCCCCTGCATCCCTTGCGCTGCTGTGATGAGGCGTCTGTTGCGGCGCCGGGTGCGCGAGTTGCGACTGATGCGACCCCGGGTCCACGCGGCTTAGCGGAACGTGCAGACGGCAAAGAGAAAGTCCGCGCGCAAGTTGCACGGGCGGTTTCAATCAGGAGATTGCGCGAATGTCCACGTCACAGGCTGTCAGATCGGGAACAGGGGTTGGAACCGCGGTAGCCAATAATTTGAAGTTTGCCGCCGTCGAGCAAACTCTTTTAGAGATGATTGAACACACACGAAAGAGGCTCAACAGGACTGGCTATGAAAACATTTTCCAGGGGGGTACACTGCAAAATGTCCGACTGAAGAGCACATTCTGCAGTTCAAGGCAGTGGGGACTGCTCCACGGCAATGTGATGATCTAATCTAAATTATCTGGCAAATGAAATTAAACGCGTGAAATGACTACTTCTCTGCGCTTGTAGAACACAACATTTAGTTCTTCTGGAATAAAGACTTTCTGCTGTTATAACAGTTGATAAGTTTCACTATTTAATTAGCGGTTGACTGTTACTAGTAATAAACTGAAGTAATAGAACTTTGCTAAACCTTTCGGTTCAACCTAAAGAACACACAAGAAAGAGAAAAAGTTTTTGTTACAGAATTACTCATACAGGTGTCACAAAGGCTTATTGTAATTATTACCTGAGAGAATAAACTTGCATGCAGCTACAGGGATGTTGCTCAACGTGCGTTTTTACAAGAAATTCTGACATTGCAAGTTTTTTCATCTTCACCTTTTTTATGTTCTTACTATCTCGCATGGCGAATATCTCGAAAAGGCTCCATCCTGCAGTTATTTGGCACGAAAATCTAAACATCACAAAATCTTCTTATTTGGATAGAGATTCTGCAACATATTTTATATTTCACGAAGTCTTTTCAAGATCGGCTATTTAGATGAGCGGGTAACGTGGTTTAAAATACGTGAAGGGAGCGAGTATGTTTTCGGCATATAAAACACGACGAAAATGCCAAACACGAAAGAAATCCCTTAAGATCAAAAGTCAGATTTGAATGGACTCAAGATTAAAATCCGAAAACCGAGTTGAAATTCCCTACAACCTCGCGATAATCCTCCTAGCTGAGAAGAAAATGTACAAATTTAATTTCCCTGGGGCGGGTATTAATTTCACTGGTAGAAAAATCGTAGAGTTTGAAATCATAGTTTGGATTTCACGATAACAGACTTCAAAGAATTAATCTCCTAATAAAAGTGAAGGATTTTGCAAACTCTGTTTTCGTGCATGCCATCGTTGAAACCCAATCGGTCAAGTAGAGAACTTTGTTTATTCCAGTCTATCATTTTCTCTGGTGTTCGCCTTCTGTTTACCTTGCGTTTGCTGATCTATTCAGAAGTTTGAGTTTTATAGCTTACATCTAACAAATGCACTAGTCGTCGTAATTTTTCATGAATCACAAGCTACTTAAAAAGTATGAGAAAACGAAGTATCTGGTCCAAAATTTGGTCAAAGTATTTGGTTATAATACGGCTCACGCCTCCATCCTGACTGTATTGCATTCAATCTTCAAAACATTTTGCCCGAGACAGTGCATGCCTGCAAAACAGAGGAGTCAGAAAAAGAACATTCAAAGAACTTTTTTTGTCCATAAAATCCTTCATTTGCTAGATTCCCGTGTAACTTTACAACACTTGTAAGAACTCTGATAATTAAATAAGAGAAACATATAAGACAACAAAGAGTCATGCCAAAGACCACGCAACTCTTTTTTTGTAGATCATCTTCTGACCTTTTACAATTTTCTTCTCAGATGTGTTTACGTGATCAAGAATTCTGTGTATCTCAGACTCAAGGTTCTCAATTCGTAATCATATTTAGAAAGATAGTCTAAAATAAGAGAAAAACACTTCTTTTTGACAAAATCTGAATGATTGATCTCCGTCTATTCTAGATATTTGGGCTTTAGAAAGACCATCACTACGCACGCTTTAAAATGATCAATGTACACAGATATGATAATATTACTTCTGCGTATGTGTATACGTTCGTGACATCGAATAGATTTCACTTTGTTTCTGTACAAGACTGCTGCATGAATCAGGGAAACAGAAAATACTATCAATCATGTTGGGAAATAGTGTCTTGTTCAGAGTTCAGTATAGTGATTTGAATAATATTATGTACCATTTAACAACTAGTTTCATAAAAATCCCAGCGCAACCGCACTGTACAGACTAGGGGCTCGAAAGTGGCCCTAGAGGGTCTTTTTTGAATCAGGATCACTCCCAGGCGCATGCGCTTGTTTTGTCCCCTCCTGTGAGTTCTGCCATCAACTCATGGCATGCGCGTGAGTGGTCGAGAAGACTACAAAAAGCAGTTATAAACTTAATACCTTATTTCGTTTAAAATAAAAGAAAGAAACAAAAAAAGGAAACAAAGAAATAAATATGAACAGACTGATATTTTTGTTCCGACAAGTCATCTTGACATTGTTGCATAAGCCTAAATGTTGCCCAAAATAAAATTCTCGTTTCCGTTCGATGCATCAGTAAACATCAAAAATCACCATGGAAACTTTACTCTTTAATACGGCAGTACTAATCACCCCCATCTCCAAAAAAAATATAATAACTGGAGAGAAACAAGCAAAGACAGATGCTCTTTTTTGTGGTCATGACGTTTCCATTGCCCATTCTGGTGTCACGGAAAGCAACCTTGCACCATTAGCCGCCAGAAAGTTATTACAAAGTCTGCGAGTGGAGTGAAGGCATTATGCTGTCTCTTTGTTGAGGTTTATGGTTTCTTAAATATTCGTTTACGTTCCTAATTTGCGGGCGGCAACTAGAACCCTTGGTCTCATTAGCCTGCTTGCTTCGATTCACGTACCTGCAATCACCAGACACAGTAATCTGAATGAGGACTGAACGCTGCTTTCAAAAGGTTAACTGAACATATTTGTTTTACAATCTGCACATTTACGCACTGGATTGAGCAACGCCTCAAATGAATAACGAACAGGAAGATTATGAAAACTTTTTTTCTCGTCTGCGTTGTTTCTCGTTTCATCTAGCTTTCGAACTCCGTATCGCCCTTGTGTCGATGAAGAATCTGGTTCTTGGATCAGCGTGTTAGCGACGTATCAGATTTTCTCAGCTGCCAAGGACGGTGGATTCGAGTAAACCTCAGAATGGACTGAATGCGGAAGCGAACTCAAAGAAAAGACAAAACATTTCGTTTACTCTTTGACAAACAGGGCAAACGTGACTGATTAAAGTGACACCGAATTCTATAGGGACGAAAAAAAGTTAGAAGAAAGCTTAAACTGATGGACTTAAAATCTAAGATTAAACAGATGAAAACTTATTGGCTTCATTGGCTGATTAAAGTTTTTAATCTTTGGACAAAAATCGAACTAATTAACCATTACTAAAATAACAAAATGTAAAAAAAATATGACAGCTTTTCAATACGGAAATATTCAGCAAAGGCACAATGAAAATAGACGCACATTTCTCACTGTAAAAGGAACAAAAGACAATGACTTACAACATCGTCCACTTATTCCAGTGTATCATTCAATTTACAAAGATATTTACAAGGACATGAGCAGCAGTTTGGAAGAAATACAAGATATATCAGACTGGTTAAGGAAGAACAGGGTTTATTTGCTTATATACACGTCAACACTAAGCTATAGATTTTACAGAGAAACACCTACAAAAATACAACTACCCTGCCATAGCACCCGGAAAAGATGTCGACAGCAAGTTCTCAAACAAGTGCCACTTCCTGGAAGAAGTAAGTATACAACCTGTCACGAGTTTCCTACTCTTCCCCCAGCTATCAAAACAAAACTCTTCATCCATGTAAGCTCTCTGCCACGTTATGTTTTGAAATCGTATGAGTTTTCTAGTTTTCTAAATTTCGTTTAGCTGATTTCGAAGATATGTTAACAACCTGTCCACAGGCAATGATAATGGCAATGGTTGTGAAAGAAGAATATTATATCAATTCATGCAATTAAACCTTTCTAAATGAGACCTTGATAAAATTTCATCCTGCGAGTTGAAGTGTGGTGGAGATTTTGTTACAAAGACAATAAAGAGATGGAATGGCGATTTAGCAGCTCCTATGATCTCAGTAATGTTACGGATAATATGTGATTCATTCCTCTTTAACTTCAATTTACCTGTGAATAATATACACAGCAGACTGCTGGCACTATCGGGACCAGTTGCGCGAATCTGTTAAAACATACAGTATCCATAAGAAAAACTGAGCGTTTAAATGTAATTAACAGGAGAAAAGTACCGATAAAAATTATTTGATTTTAATCAAGCATTCTGTAATTTTCGTCTTAAGATGAAATGTTACGGTAAAAATGTTGGCACACTGACTGCCTCGTGATATAAGAAGGAATTCAATTTCGTGTCTGGCTTCTTTAAAGACTGTTTCTTACTGAGAAAATTCCAAAGCGTCAAACTTACAAAGTGCTTATTGTATTGTCAGCTGTACTGGAAATGTATTGGCAAACAATTTTGAACTTATGTTGACCAACTTCCCCAGAATCACTGGTTTCATGTGACGGTCGCACACACCTTTGCAAAACTTGGTCAGTCAAACGTACGACGACATTTACCAGGATCAGAAGAACCCGTTCAGGTGAATAGCTTTGTCGTTTATTTCATGTGTACATGTTTTCTTTTTAGTTTATTTATTTCTTTATTTACTTATTTATTTAGTTAGTTTTTCTGTTGTTATTGTACTTCAGATCTTCCAATTTTTTTAACTTGTTACCTCGACAAGTGTACATTAGGGGTTATTACATAAGTCAGCGTTGAAACATGGGTTCGGTCAGAGTTATAATGAGGGTTTGTGTTTATTTTATGGTTATGGTTTGCAGTGTGGATAAAAGGGACTGAGACAAAAAAACGGGATTTAGTTTTTTTCTCAGTTGTTGACGGCAAGTTAGGACGAATTAAAAGACGATTTGTGCATGCGAAGCGCAAGTGGCTAGAGAGAGAAATTGTCATCGCCATGCAATGCGGCCGTTGGGTTTTTTGTGTCAGGTGACGCGTTCCACCCCAACCCACACCTAGCCCCGACCCCCAACACCTCTCTCACTGTCCAGTGGTCCACCGATAATTCGTAGACCAAGCGCTTGATATGCGAGATTAGAAATTCTTACAATTATATTTCTATATATATAAGTTATAAAGTGGAAAACTCGTTGAATCAACGCTGTTATCGTGTTTCTCGCCTTGATGTGAATGTTTTAGTGGCCACGTAGTGGGAGAGTGAAGGAGAGGTAAATGAGGCGGAGTGCATGTGTACATCTGCTCTCTTTCGTCTGGCTCTCCTGTGCTCACTAGATGAAACGATGTAGAACTATTAATTAATCAAAAATCACTGGGTGCTGCTAAAAGAGTTTTTGTTATTGCATAGGCGGATTGCCTAAATACCATAATTTATGTTGATTGTTCTGCTGTTTCTTTTCCATTGACAAATTTTTCTCTGCTCTTCCTGCTGCTGCTGCTGCTGCTGCTGCTGCTGCTGATGATGATGATGATGATGATGATGATGATGATGATGATGATGATGATGATGATGATGATGATGATGATGATGATGATGATGATGATGATGATGATGATGATGATTGTACTTTACATATAGTTCATGAGGATGATGTCACGAACGAGGCAGTATTTAGCTAGAAATAATGGTCACACGGTCTTCGCTCCACCAGCTGCTTCTAGAATGTATGCTGCTATCTGGACAAACTGTCACCGACAGCAGAATGGCACACGTCAATCTTCAAACGGAGGGAAGGCCCAAATCACGGCTTCTTTCTTGAAGAATGAAGAACGACGAGCGGGTAGTGTGGAATTTTCACTAGCCCGAAGGTGACCACCAAAGCTGCTCCGCGAAACATGGATCCTGCTGTATTTCGCGAAGGTCTGCCCTGGAGAATACCAATTAAGAAGGTAGCTAAAAGGAAATAAAAAAAATAGCTCGGTACTCATTTGAATGCAAATTGTCTCTGAAAGGTCAAGGTTGTAGGCTTTCGGGTGGAGGGGTGTGGAGGGAATTTGTCTCTAACAATGGTTAGACTTTGTATGATTAACATTTCTTTCTGAAGGACGTCTGTATAAATCCAGGGCACAGTAAACAGAAGATCCAAAAATCTATGCATTTATGCCAGCGATTGAGTTAGAAAATGAACGGAAACAGATGTGTCCATCGATACTCAGTTCAATTCAAACCACACTTCGCGTTATAAAACAAATATTAATAATACAATTCTAGACATTCGTATACTAGAAACTGGCAAAATACATATTTGAAAAAAAAGAAATATGGATATAAGAAAGAAAAAGAACAAATAAGAAAGTAAACCAAGTTTTTTTTTAAAACTGATGATTCCGATACAGAACTATTGTAGTCTGGATTATTACTTCAAAACGTGTTAGGCTTGTATGTGTTTAAAGGAAAGGCCTGGTATTGTACCTGCGAGAAACTATGAAACCTCGTCACATCTGGATTTTGAGATGGACGAGCCAGCCATGTTACCTTCATTCTCCCAGCTTCTACTTACCAGACAGTCTTTGTATGGTCCATGTTGACAATACTGCGTTTCTCAAAGCATTGGCTAAAGGCCGCACATCTCTGTCATAAAAACAACGAATTTTCTTATCTTTAGCAGGTTCAAATCTCTTTTATCTCCCAAAGAATACCACCGGAACTAAATTTCAGTTCTAATCTGCTGCTCGGAAGAGGGGTAAGTCTATTACTTGTTCATTTAAGAAGTTCTAATGTTTCCGTTAGCAAAAACACGGTGTTATCGCTAAATTATTAATGTCAAAACGGGCGAGTCATAATTTTATATCAGTAGAGCCTATTTCAACAAATTACGAAGCAATACATTCGAGTGTTTTTCTTCGTGGCGAGGTCGTATGGCGTGAAATCCTTTGTTTTTTTTTCATGTTTAGACATAAGCAAAGCCATACTTTGGGTTCTTCATTAAGGATCGATTTACAGAATGACAATTTTAAAATATTCGTCTTTTATGAAGAGACGCTGAGACTAGTCAGGTACTTACTGAGCAGCAAGAGGCTGACAGATTGATACACTCTCTCTAAAAGCCACATGCATTTATGTGTCATCTTTGAAAGACCACCTTTCTCAAATTTCACTAGTATGTCGGGCCTAATGCAAGATCACGATGTCATCAATGCACGAAGTCACAAAATCTACAACAAAACGAAATAAGGTGAAGTTAATGAAATGTCTGTAACCTGTTTTTGAAACTGTAATCTCAAGGGTCGTCCAGCTGTTTTCCAGACTGATAAAATCCCTCCACGACCATGTTTGCGCTAAAAGCCATTCTTATATACTTTAACACCCCGAAATGTTCCGCGACTTCAAGTGAAGTGTCATTCCTTCTTACTGCGTATCCAAAAAGTCTCTACCTCTTGTCTCTTTGTATAGTATAAATTCGGGTGCGTGAGTGCGCGTGCTCCAGAGATTTCGTTTCGTAATAAAGGAAAAGTGGGCACATGAGGTGCTTAACCTTCTCGATCTGCTGCATGCTGTACGGCTTCATGACCTCAGCTTGAACTGGCTGTTGCATGAAAACCTCGTTTATTGCATAATGTTCCTGTTTCTTCTATTCTGGTCGTGTTAATAACTTTACCCTTTTTTGATTTGCTCCTATTAATTGCTTTGCATCATTACCTTTCAACATTATTTCTAGAGGCCTTCTAAAATTACCAGGAAAATAAAGAGTTGTAAACATTACACCGTCATCTATCAAGCATGTGCCTCTTATTGAAAGTAAACCTCTGTCCTCTTTCATGAAAATTTTGATTGGTTGTTAGCGATACCCTACTTCCGGTTCAATAGTGCACTTTGCCATTGTTCAGCGCAAATGTATTTTTAGTAGGCGTTTTAGGAAGGTGGATTCCTGACTATGGAATAATAGGAGTATGTATGGCATAATGTGCAGTCATAGTTCAATCAAGTAATTCTGTCGGCATTGTTCTTCCTTTCTCTTAGGAATAGTTGGCTTATTTATCTGCGCCGTAAAAATAGTTTCTTTTAAGCGAATTTCTGAACAGATCTATCTTTTCGTCAACCCTCACAGAGAATAGTTTCAGTCCGCATAAAATATGTGGTTTTCTGGAAACCAGAAACTGGTTTCTGCACACCACAACACCTTCTTCTCCATCCCCTGGATCCACAAGATGGGATAATTGAAGGGACCTCCAGTCACTGAGGGGGGATCGCCTTGAGGTGCGGAGCCTGGCACTGCACCTGCCTGGTGGATTTTCACATGGCGAGCACCATTTCTGTCGATTCAGTCTCCAAGTGTTATAGTGGCTGTTGTTTCATGGTGTTGTAATTAAATATAGATCGCCGTGTTGCCCAACACCTCTGTCATCAGCACACATTTTTTCAGGGTTACCTGCCTTGAGCACATGGCTTGTACATCCTACCCTGTGAGCACAGGGAGGATTGTTTGCTGGGATCCCACCCCAGGGTCAGAGCTTATAATGTAGCTCTTTATCACGTGGTGGACCTGTCTTCGAACACATGGGTATTACCTAGTGTGGGTAGCAGTGCCATCTGTCCTGGTACAAACATCGCCAGTTGGTCCGCGACTGCTTATTTGTCCTTGAAGAACCAGGGTCATTTCGCAGCTAACCTTCATTTCTGGAGGCCATTCTTCTATCTACCACCTGGCGATGCGTTGGGATGAGGGTGGTCGCCTCGCTACCAGACTGAGGATAGCCTAGCCCCGGACAAACGTTGATGATAAGGTAGTCCGTGCCACGTTAAAATGAATAGAAACTAGAATATATTTACCCCCAGAAGGTATGCATCCTTATAATTTTAAATGTAAGAACACAACAATTTATATAATAATAGTTTCATTTAGTTATATAGTTTTTCTTCAGCGTCAAGCCTTACCCACATCGTTTTCACATTTAAAGCATATCAACTACAAATACATGTTTCCTGAAAGTGCGCTCTAAATACCACGCAAGTTGTAGCTTAATTCAGTCTGAAACTGATATTAGCAAGACAGATTTCCTTACTTTGAAACAGCAGAGTATTTTGTCCAGTCCAGGAACAAAGTTTTACATGAAGTTCGTCGGATGTGACTGTGAATGGCTTCAGGACCTTTCTGCCCCCCCCCACCCACCTTAACCCCAGGCCTTTACGACCAGCAATGCAAATTTTCCTTAACACCAAGTTTAACCAGTTAGCGTTAGGGAATCTCCCGTTGATCGTGCGAGTGCACAGGGCCAAACAAGGCGAAGCTCAGAGTTAATCTGATACCTACAGCACGAATGCATTGCCAAGAGGGTGCTGAATACCCTACAAGCATACGCATGGCGCCAGCTTCTTTTAACCCTGTAGTGTGGACGGGGTGGTGGCGGGGGGGGGGGGCGGCGAGGGGAGGACAATAGTCGGAGCGATTCAAGAAATAATGTGTTTACGCACAGTTCTTGGGAACTTGACTCCAGGCCCTGTTGCTCTCCTGAACCAAATCCAATACGATAATTTCAATTGACAGGCACAAGGAATGATCCAGCGCCACTCTCTTTCCTTTGTCCAATCTTAACTCTGATGGCGGGAAGGCACTGTTGTTTCTAGAGGTGGGGCTGCTGGGGAAATACGTCTCTCGTCCCATACCCACCTCGCGTGGTCACGTGGTTACCGCGTCATCTCGAGGGCTGATCTATTCACGACCGTAGTCAACTTCACTATACAACCTATTTTTTTCAGCTATCACTGTACTTTATAAAGTTTATTATTAACATCTCCCAGAAAGAATCTCAGAAAATCCTTTGCGAAGCCAAACAGTTCCTTCGAGCGACGGCTTGTGCAGCCATCTTGATCCTGTCAAGCTTCACCAGTCATTTTGCGGGGAGGCCTCCGCCTGAAGGAACTCGAGAGGGGGTCAAAAGAATCGGACTGGGATTTCGGAACCAGGCGACTCGGCTCTTAACTCTAGACAAATGAAACTCGCGCCTTGAGATCTGTAGATTTTATTAAGGTATATCGTGACTGGGGTTTCTGAAATATGTGAGGGCAGAACAATAAAGCTCACACTTACACACAGTATTGTATTTTAAGGTTGTAATATATTGTAACCAGAAAAAAGAAATGCAAAGTTTACTAATAACATATCACTATCTATAAGATAGAAACATTAATCAAACTCTTCTCAGAACCTTGAGAGGGAAATAATTTTTTTCTATCTTAGGGTGCGTATTATTACCTGCAAGTGTTTTCTACGCATTCCTGATGTTTTGAACACCTGCCACCTGTTTCTTTGATATTAACTGAACTTCTCCTACCTGCAGTACTGTCTCTGTAAAAACAAAATAGTAAATGATTAAAGTCACCAGGCGAACAACACTGGATGTCAAATAGCTATGTCTCATGTTAAAATAGCAAGCAATAGCGCACTATTTCACACAATTCTTCAAAATTAATGTTCACTTTTTTGGGGAAGAGACCAACCAAATATGTAAGTATGCCGCTATTTGTATCACTGTCGTCTTCAATAATATATTTTCAAAAGGGCATACACTAGATTTATTTCTGCAATTGCAGAGGCAATGCAGCTATATTCTAACAAGAAGTATTTATAAGAAAGAAAAACAAAATACAGAAGTGTCAATAGTGAGCTCATGCTGATGCTGCTGGTACTGAATAGTGATGATTGCGATGAAACGGCAACTGTGATGATGATAAAACATTTAGAAATATTGTTTCTACTTTTAGATATTTCGTAATACTGCACACTCATTTCTCTCTTGTTTTAACCGTAACATAAACTCCCCACTTCATCTTTGGTCCCATTTATTTATTACTGCCCTTTGATCTTTCACTTATTTATTTTGTAAAGTGTCTTACGCCAGCCTTCCATGGTGGGATAAACCGCTATATAAATATAACATTGTTTGCAGCAACTGTTGTTTTCATCGAATATGGCTTGCTTGCCTCAAACTATGAACAGCTTAATTTTAATGTTCTTTTTAACTATCCCAGCATGATTAGACAGTTTTTTTAATCTTCTATTGATTTGTATTTCGTTTTCATGTTAACCTTTTTAAATTCCTAACTTTTGTCACCTGTCTCCTAAACAATGGGATCTAATAACAGCGATAAGGAGAGTAAATCCTTTGATGTTTGCATCTCTAGTGTACGTAAGCAAGATTCAAAATGTTTTATAGCAACAAATGTTTTTTCATAATGTTTTCTTCTCTCCAAAGTTTGTATGCAGCCCGTGATGGGAATTAATTTGTCTTTCCAAATGTCCGAGTCGTTTTCGTATCTTGATAAACAAAATAACCCCATTCCTTTGGTGAATTTTTTTCATGCTTAGCCTTTTCTTTTGTTTCAGAATGGGTGAGACACAATATTAGCTTAAATCTTGATACAGCACCAAACCATTGGTCTTCTTTTACATACGAATGAGCGAACAATGATCGGTATAAAAAAAACAAACAAACGAGCAAACAAGGAAAAAACTGCAGAAAAAAGAAGTAAAGAAAAAAGAAGAAAGAAAGAAATAGTACAAGCTATTCACGACTGTACAGACCACTTACTCAACTTGCTGTACAAGAGACAACTCATTAGCCACATCATCCTTCAGCCACGATCTGCCTTACAGTCTGGGACTTAACAATAAGAACGGGAATACAGATTCATGGAGCTTTTTATTAGTCACTCGCACGAATTATTCGACAAAGTAAAAACAAACAAACAAACAAACAAAAACGTTGTTACACGGCACACCGTATTTGAGAGCTTGTAGTAACTATTTTATCTCTCAGTCTGTCATGGGCGCTACACTTACACCTGCAGGTACGTGGGCACTGAGAGAAAGAGAGATGTAGCACACACACACACACACACACACACACACACACACACACACACACACACACACACACACACACACACGCACACACACACACGCGCGATAAAACTGCACAAAAACTAGAGAAACGATAGAACTTCCTCTAATATCCAAGCAAACACATTAAAAATAATATTTAAGGGAAATTTCATACTAGTCGGAAGTGGTACACAAATTGAGAATTAGTGCCTCTAAACGAAAATTGTTTAGGCAAATGCTCAGCTCCATTTTTGGAGGAACTGTCTACATGGAAACTGCATCATTTCCTTCTCACAGGCGGAGCTGCTTTGCAAGAAATCGACCTCGCTCAGCTCGTCCGCCTGCCCCTAATTGATTTACATGTTTGGAAAGGAAAGAGCTTAATGTTTGAGGGAGGAGAACTGGTGATTTCCAGTGAGACCCAGAGTGAAAACAGAGAAGAAGCTGCTGGCGGAAAACGAAGATGAGATCCGCTACATGAATCAAAACTTCCTGCCAAAGCAGCCCGCATGTGGGTGAGACTTAGTTAAAGCACTTGCGTGGCTTCCGTAAGTACCTCCATACGGTATTACATTTATCTGTTGGGGAGCTGTTCAACATCACTCCAACCCACACCCAACCGCAACCCATCGGAAAGCAACTTCACTGTCTCCTCGACCTTCTCTCCATTGTCCACATTCTCCCTTTCTCTTTAGTGGCAGAACAATTCATACATATTCCCTTTCCTTTTCCTCATTCTCTGCCTTTTACACAACTGTGTCTAAACCAGGCAACACTTGGATCCACGCGAGCTCAAAGAATCATGGCAATGCCAGTACCTATTGCATGCGAACATCGTGATAGTTAATACTGGATACCTAACTGTTCGTCCCTAAAACTTGAAATGAAGTATTCAGACGAATCTGTCTTCACCTCCCGTTGACTGTGTGAGACCTGAAGTGTTGCTCTGCGCAATGCCGTTGTTTCACTTGTTTAGTTTCTGTACAACATATTGAGCTTGCCTATGGTGAGATTGTGCTGTGGAGTCTGCTAATCTACATAGATATTGCTGACTGATTACTTATGGCATTGAGCTTGCTGCCAGCAGGGAAGTGCGTTATAGAAGTGTTACTACTATTATTACTATTATTATTGATACTCTTGCTCTCCTAATCCAAGTCGATAAAGTCTACATCAACATTGAGGTATGAAGTTCTTCTGTTGGTCGACAGTAACTATCCAAATTTTCTTTTTCATGGTCCTGTAATAACTTTTTATTTGTTTTAAATTTATAAGGAGGTCTATACCTCCATGGTATTAATGAGGACTGAGTCTTTCTACCCGTGTTCGTGCACACGAGCACACCACATACTATCTGTTACACCCACGAGCACGAAGTTCCTACTTTACACATTCACAGATGGCTGAGTTTGAGAGAGAGAGAGAGAGAGAGAGAGTGTTCAAAACAGAAAAAATACTTTCACTAACAAACCTAATCTGACTAGTGCCTACATGAACGGATCCAGAAATGAGCGAGCTTGCAAGATGCTCTACTCGGCTGGTACAAATATTATGCTTGTGCCAATTCCTCGTCCATTTTAACTCATACAGTGTTTTCCCTCCTCCTCCCTCCCCCGTTTCCAATTTATGACATCCAAATCGCGTGCCAGCCCGAACAGAAAGACAGATATCCTGATTTCACGCGGGGAACTAGCTGAGAGCCCGAAATCACAGCCCAGCTGACATAGGCAGAGGACGGCCATAACAATACAGAAACAATAACTCTGGGCCATAACCCGATAAAGCTACAGCAGGCACGGGATGCGGAGCCGTGGTCGTCTGCAACTTTTGGATTCAGCGAGTGAAATCGCGTGATGTCTCGTAGAAACCACCAATGGTTAAAAGGGTCTGACCTTCTAAAAGCATATCATGCATCAAACAGGAAGGAAAAAATCTTGGCTAAAGTTATGCGTTTGTTTAGCCAGAGTGGATGCAAGAAGACAGTTTCTCTAGCGTTTGTCGTCGCACACAAGGATCATGCACAACCTGCTCTCTGGGTCTGGTATCCATTGATTCTCTGTAGGTTTCTTTCAGATGCAGTGCTCTCTGTCGCTTTTTTTCCCGCCTTTGCAACCAGAAGAATGATTCAGGTTACTTAATCATAAGTCAGATTCTTTTCAAATATGATCGAAAATATCCAGAGACAACGATAACTTTGGATACAAGCAAATAGGTACGTAACTGCAAGGATAAAAATATCATTTCTGATTTTATATTGGTCAACGGTATAAATTAGCCACCTCTTAGTCCATGTCTTGTATTAGCAAGTACAAATATTGTGCCACTTTCGGGTCTGTGTGTACCTATATCTCGCTAATCCTATTGATCATAAACATCATCATCAGAAAGTATTGATGTAGCAGTAGTTAATAAATTCTCGATCACATTTTTATTGCTGATATTATCCATGCTTTTTTCCCCTTGCCTTAGTACGTGTCATTGTACATATTCCGTTGCAAAATACTTTACAAAATAAAGATTCACCCGCTTTGTCAAATATACTTTCTGATGCGATGGTCTGTGAGTGTCTCAAATTAAGATGCTTTTGAGAACTTTTCTCTAGACTGCCTTCTACTCCACGCTTCGATGTGATTTTTATACGTTAGTGGCTCCTGTTCCTTTTCATTTTCCTTGTTTTTTTGGATCTGTGTGTGTGTGTGTGGGTGGGGGGGTGGGGGGCTGACTTACCCTGTGTGATTGTGTAAGCTAAAAGTGTCCAATATATGTGAATACTTTCTGTTCGAAGGAAACAGTCTGCTGAATGCATACATACGTTTGTCTGTGCGTCATCAGGGGATATAGCAGATCATAACCGTTGGTCGGAAATCCCAAACTGAAAAAAGCAACACAAGGCTAAAAGATAATTTTTGGCATCCATTATCCTTACATTTTATAAGACGATACATATCCGAATTATCACTTTATTTTTTTCTTTTGAAGTCTTTTGCTGAAGCGCATTGAGCTTGCTGCCCTTACAGGAAATGCACTATAAGTACTCTTTTAAGTAAAACTATTTGGCAGTGTTCAGTTGTTCTGTAAGTTTCATTGCTACCAGACAAGGAATCCAGCACTGAAAGAAAACAACACTGAAGAAATCGTGCGAGAACAAAAGGCTGTTGAATCTTAAATCATAAAAACACGGTTACATAAAAAGTGAATGATATGTCGATATTTTCGGCTTCTTGCATCGGTAACTTTCTGTTTTCTTGCTTTTTATTTTTAGTTTCAATTTTGTAGGTGTTTTTTGTCTAGATTTCTTTGTTGTTGGTTTGTTTTTCTGGTAGAGAAAATTGCTTTGTCTTGTGGGAGACATTGCACAGACAGATAACATTGAAGTACTTCCGAAAAGTTTTCCTCGTTTCCTTCAGTTTCTTTGTTTCTCACTCACTCACTCACTCACTCACTCACTCACTCACTCACTCACTCACAGCCAGATAATTCATTTAGTTCATTTCAGTCTCTTGATGTCGTTTGGTAGGCAGGACGGCTGCAGCAGCTGACAAGGTTCTCAACACAAGCTTCTGTTGGGTGGCGGCAAGCAGGTGCATCATGGGAAGGTCTGCCTACTCTTCTACGTTTTGAAGTTTGTCAGGGTGAACCTCTCCTACCCCACCCCGCTCTCGAACGATGATCTTACACAGAGTGTTGTGCCAGTTCACTTGGCCAAATCAGGCAAGCTCGTGCAACATCTTTTAGGTTATTTTGGTTATACTTTTCTCAATATACTCACTGGTCGCTAAACATTGTTTACATTTTTGTTACTTTATTCTTTGTTCATTAAATCAATGTGATACTTCTTTTTACAGTATGTAAAAAAAATAGGTCTCAAGCAATGCACACATATCGATCAGTCCTGCTTTCGATTTATCTATGCGTCCAAGTCAGTGATTGCGAGCACATAATGGTAAAGAAATAGAGAGAGGGAAGGCTTGTGGGAGGACATATAAAGACAGTAAGAGAGATGTACAGGCAGGCAGATAAAGGCAGATGACTTTAAAGAAGAAAATTGGACAAACAGCAGATGGAAGGAAGAAGTAAAAAGTATTTCTCGGGTCCTCTTGTGATACCCCTGCGTTATGTCGTGCTGGCATCTCATAAAACCTCCACTATGTATTTACAACGGAACAAAAATATGGCGGTCAGGGCATGGGCTGGAGGACATTACATAGCTCTTTGTGTTATGTCACTAAGTTCTCTCTTCTCGCTACGGAAACGCTTGTCCGTATCTGGCTGCTGATGATTTGTTTCATTTTTTTTTTACATTCAATATCGGCAGTGTATTCGGTGATTATAAGTCGTGTCCGATGTCTTCTAAATTAATTATCTCACTATCTGTCGGGATTAGTACGCAAAACACCATATCAAAACGTGTACGGTGAAAGAATGGCTATGTTGCAGGTTTGAAGACAAAACAGTATTAAATATAAATAAATTAAAAATGTAAATAATCCTCTCCGTTAAAAAAGCACAAAACAAACAATTAAGAATAGAATTAGCAGACGGATTAAAATACTTTCATCTTGAATGTAAGAATGCTTTGCTTGGCCTCTCTGGAAGACGATGCCTCGCATTCGTGAGAGACTCCGCCACTCGATTGTTCTTATCGTATGTCTAAGCATCGCAGTCTCCGTTTTATTGCAGGTTGTTCAGACATTAGCCTTGTCACGAGACTCTGCAACATCCCCGCCTTTTTCATTACTTCAGTGAAGTAGCGAAAGGTTTGCCTTAGAACTCCACAGTACATAACATATGCAGTAACAACAAAACTTTGTTTCACAGCCGTCCTCAGACACAGTCTCTCTCTCTCTCTTCCTTTTTCTCTCTCTCTCTCTCGCCCTTTTTCCCTCTCTTCTCTGTGCACAGAAACGGCAGAAGAACCCACACAAACGCTCAGAACATGGTTAAATTGTATATAGTTGTCCTCCTAGCGGCTTCGGCAGCAAGCATGGGGGACACTTCAACCGGATATGGGCAAAGCTGAGTGCTTTTCTAACCCACGCATCAGCCTATATTGCCGCAGTGCATGACCGGAAATTGCGAGTGAAGTAAATCGCATTACCTCCCTGGCGGAAGTGGTAGATGATGAATGGGAGAAGTTACTTTAGGGTGGTTCTGCAGAAGAGATTTCATTCCAGAACAGTCTAAAGACTGCCGTTTTAGTCATCAGGGGAAACCGTTTTATGGTCGGGAAAATACGAAGACTAAAAGAAAAGCGCTAGCTTTTTATTCGAATAACCCCCCCCCAAAAAAAAAAAAACAACAACCACGGTTATATCACAGTGTTACAAAGTCTATAACGGTGAGAGCAGCAGCCAAATCTCGAGATGACGCACGCGCTTTAATGCAAGACATCAGTATCAAAGAGAGGCAGAGGAGAGCAATGTCACTGGATTCTGAAGAAGTGCAGTTGCAGAAGCATCCAGCAGGCCGATATTTGCACAGTAAAAGATTAGCAGGACGCGCTACACGAGACCTTTTCTTTGTTTCCGCTTTTCTTCCAGTCTTTATTTCCTTCAATCAAGCATCGTCTTTCCTTCCTCCATTTTTTGGCACATTCTTTTTTTCTTTTGTTTCTTGCTTTTCATTTTTAAGACTGCTTTCCTAAATTTTTGGGGTTTTTAAATTTTAACTTTCTGTTTTACTTTCTTTTGTTTGTTTGTTCTTCTTTGTTTTGTTTGTTTTTGTGTTTTGTTTGTTCGTTTTTTTTTTAGCGTTTCTTTTGTTTGTTCTTTCCTTTTTGCTTTCAGGGTCTTTTTAAGGAGGGGCGATTGTCTTTCGTTTACTCCCATCTTACTTTTTCTCTTTATTTTCCTTTTCTGTTTTCCTTATCTCTTCCTTTCTTTCTGTTTGCCTGTCTTTTTTTAATTCTTTTTTGCCTTTATGTTAATCAACATAATCACGTCATAAAACACGGAAAAGAGAGGTTCTTTAATTAAATTCGGAGTAAGGCTGTGTTACTAGATGAGTGCTCCTTATAATAGAAGTTACGCAAAAAAAGTCATTACTCATAGTACAAAGAATATTGAGATGTAAACATCAAGACAAAGCAGTCAAGAGGAAAGAAAGGGCTAACCGTAATGGTTAGTGAAAGAGTCAAAGAACCTGCTCGTGGCTCGCACCACAGTTGTTCCAATAGCAAGAACGACGCCCAGTACTTTCTGAAGTAAACCTGAAGCGTCAGTAAACTCTGTCTAAGCAGCAGTCTATACGCTCACCTGTCTGAAACCTTCCGTGGGCTTTTCTGCTTCAAATATAATCGACAATCAGCTAAGTAAGTAAACTTTTCATCTAAATTCTCGCAGCATTAGTCTTGATCTAGTATTACATTCAATTCTTTGTGGTGGCAGAAGTGTTACCATTTCTAGGAAGAGTTAAAAAAAATTACAGTAATGACGCATAGCCATACATTCAGAATTTGACGACAAAAAATGTTTTTCGCTTTTCAAAAAAGACAACGATAATTCTGTGTTTTTTTTCTAATTATACTAAATGTATCTAAAATATTGATTTTCTGAATTGCCTTATTGCAGTATTAAAATCGCTTCTTATTATGATATCCGGTATATGCATTTTTAAGACAAATTCAAAAAGAAAAGATGAAAAAGTACATGAAAAGTTCACAATATTTTTTTACAAAACTTTCGTAAAACTAATTACTTCACAAGAAGTTTTGAAAATGGTGGAACTCTCTTCACACAAGATGTTCAGACGAGAGCCTTATTGTATGGTGTTGTCTTAAAGCTTTGAGTCTGCAGTTGTCTTGAGCTGTGTCGTGGTGTGTCCTGTTGTGTTGAGTTGTCCTGTGTTGTATCATGTTGTGATGGGTTGTTAAGCTTAGAGTCTGCGACAGTCTGTTTGCTGTGTTGTGCTCCGTTGTTGTACAGCTGCCAGTGTGCGGATGTGTTAGTGCTGGGCTGTGATGTGTTTGTGCTACCTTGTGTATTAGGTTGTGTACGAGAAGGAAAAGAGAGTGTCTAGTGGTGACATTTTATGAGGTGAAAAAACAAAAACAAAAACAAAAAAACTCGAATTAAACAGAGGCGGACACCAACAAAGTGAATGAGGACAGACAAAGAAAGCAGCAAGTAATTAACTGGCTGACATGGTCGTACATCGGCAAAATGCAAACCTGAGATTGAAATAAAAAAAGTAGATCTATTTTTGTGCTGATGTATTGTTTAATCAAAGGATTTGAAGTTGTGAATGAAAATGAAAGCGAGAAAAAATACCTTTGATGACTGCTGTGTACACTTGTTCCTAACCTTTTTTTTTGTGCAGCGAAGGACCAAATAAAACAGAACACAAGTCAGGTCATTTATAACTTTTTCAATCCAGTCACGCCACTTATCGATGGCTCTCCCTCCCCTACTCCTGAGTTTTCTCGCTTCCTCTTTGAATTCTCTCTTTTCCTCTCTCGCTCTCTTTCTCTCTGAAACTCTCTCTAGCTCACTCTCATACACATTTCCTCTCTCTCCCTCTCTGAGTTCCAAGTTTTCTAGAACACTCTCGTTCTCCTTTTTGCACACTTTGTTTCTCTCTCTCTCTCTCTAATATGCTCTTTTTCTTTTGCTCGCTTTCATTTAAGTGTCTTTCTCGTGACAGACATGTACATTGAAATATTTTAGTCAGCAAAAAATACACAACTGAAGGCTCCAAAGACCTATTTTTTTTACAACAAGCACAACATAAAGTATCGTAAAACAGAAAAGAGGATGGCTCATTATCAATACACTATGGAATTGCCGAAAAAAAACTTCAGAATACTAAAAATTACATGAAAATAAAGAAAAGTTCTAAGGTTTCCCTTGAAGGAATAACGGCTATTTTAGAATCGTGGTCTCGCCCTCAATTCAGTTTTCAATAAACAATACCGTTTAGAGATTTTTCATCTGACCAAAAGTTATCTCAGCCAGTCGTCCAGGAAAACTTGTTTACGAGTCCTGATTATAAAAGCTTAGCACATTTCTTCCGCAGCAGCAGGGAGAGAGCAAGCTAGACAAAGACTACGCTTGACACAGCATCGCTCCCTTTGCTGGAAGGAGGACTACACTTTTTATGACAACAAGTACGCTTCAAAAACAATTTTGAACTTACAAGGAGAAAGCGAGAAAAGGATACATAAGGAGTTGTGCTGCCTCTTGTTGGTAGCAGCACCAGCCACACAGTGACGTGTACGGTAAGCGCTGCATCAGTCGATCGTCTGTCGGGGTCCATGAAAATGTCCACTATTGCACTGGAAACAGCGGGATCCGTTTTCTTTTCTGCACAAAGCAACGTGTTACCAAAACATGACATTGTGGTACGCATGAGAAATATGCTTGATTAAGCTTTAAATTTCTTTTAGTGCTTATCTGTAGAACGCGCTGGACGCAATTTTGCCCTGTGACACGCTCCAGCCGGAGCACGTAGACTAATCTGTAGAGAAAGATTCTGGTTTTGTTCAGTTTATTCTCAAAATACCTTGCAAAACATGCAGAACTTGTAGAGTTCATATGAGTGGCCATATGACTTGATGACAAAAGATTAACAGCGGCACTTGGGTGCATATATCGCAATAATAATAATAATAATAATAGATTAAAATAAATGTTAAACAAACGTCCATTTCCTAAGTCTTCGATTTCGGAGCATTCAAACCTAGATTTGTTGGTTTCGTTATTATTCAAACTCAGACACAACCCGCCTTCTTGTTCTAAGCGTCTCTTGCACCCATAACACTTTCGGCATCGACTCGTAGACAGTCAGCACAGATGTGACTCTTGTCAATAATCACGTTCAGGCACTGAAGAGAGTGGTGGTGAGGACGGTAGGCTAAAGTTGTTGGGAAGAATCGATCATGGATGTTTGCCAACAGTCTATGGGAAGTAACTCCCATACCAGCATCGCTAGCCTGTTTAGGTCGTAAGAAGTGCTTGCTTCCCTTTGATTGTTCTCGTTGTGTCTTGTGTTTGTGTTGGTTTGGCTTGTAATTTTTTTCAGTTTGTTTTATGCTTCTTTCTTTCGCATGCTGTTTTCCTCCATGCAAAATCATTAATATTAAATTAATTTTTCACTTAATCACCTTATGGGGTACCACAATAAACTAATGTGCGATTAGAATACAAACAAAATTTTAAGAAATAAAAGTAGAAGCTATAAAAGCGGTGCGTTATCCATTTGACAGTCGCGAGGCACAGAAGCTGAACAAAGACATTTCTGAGCCTATTTACTATGCAGCACTTAATGCAAGCTGCAAGGCTGGTCCCTATGAAACATATGCAGACTCACCAGTCAGCAAAGGAGTAAATTCATAAAATTCACAGTGCAGACTTTCTCTTGTACAATGGTTGGTCTTATTTTTACATAGTGACTGATACATGTAAAAAAAGATGGGTTTGCGTAGAATGTTTTTCGTGTATCTACTCAAGTAATAATCCTTCAGTGGTTTTGGGGCAGGGGAGCAAGCTTCATGCAGTGAACAACGTTCACATTCTGCCTCCTTATAGTCGTATCTGTTTTGAGGAGGCGGCTTCCCCCTTGCCTCCTCCCCTCGGTTCCTCACCATCTCTTCCTTTATTTGAGACCTTTAGTCGTTACCGCTTTTACTCCTTTCGGTACATCAGCTGCTTTAATGGCCCTTTTATGTTTCAGCATTATCGGTATCATATCTGCCTAACCATGCCGTCTTGTATTTCAGACGCACACATATGTATGTGTCACTCATATATATAGCTGTCAGCAAGTTTGGCTGTTGTCTTTTTTAAAGTTAAGTATTGTTATTCTTACTGTTTTCCTCTTACATGATGACTGTGTGGCAAATGAATAGGTATTAAAAATAAAAACGAGCTATAGATAAACAGTTTAAAGCATAGTTTCGCTTCACCCCAGAGCGTCACGGGTAAAAGTAGCTTTATAATTCTCATACAAGTGTTAAGTTCTTTAAGTGGTAGAATGCTGAGCAACAAAAGAGAATTCTCTCGAAATTTTTTGGAACAAAAATTGATAGAAGTCCAATATGTTCGAACACAAAGTCCTAATTATATAGTTTCAGTGCCAATTAAGTACGTGTGTATTCTGTAATTAAATGTTCACAAAAATCCCAGCCAAAACATATATCTTCCCTGAACCAAGATAAAATACAACTAGTAATTTGGCGGAGTCAATAAACTTATATGCTCCATTAAACTTAAATTTTAAATGAAAATAATGATACATTTTCAAGTGCTAGACTGGCAACAGCCGATTTGCACACATACTTGATTCTCCCTATATAAGTCCTCAACAATTAACGTTCACTTTAACGTCTATAGCGACCTTTCTCCCCACTCTCCCTTTCTGCCACCATCGTCCAGTAATTACGCATCTGTAACAATTAAAATTTTAGCCGTAAAATCTAAAAGGCGAGTCAAATTATTATCAAAACCAATCGACAATGCAAATTTAATTAGAAATACCCTTTTAGCACGATATGGTCTACGATCGTGTGGCTCTGCTCATATATGACTCGAGAATAGCAAACTGAATTTTCTTGGGTTATTGCTTTCACCAGAGTGAAAGTAGGTCATTTTCATTACTTTTATTGCAAAGTTCAAGTTTTCCGCTTTCCAAAAATTTCTAGATTTTGTGTTCGTATGTTTACCAGAGAGCAGCAATAATAAAACACAAATTTCACCCACTGACCTCTTCGACGTTACGAAATACGCCATCGTTTATCTAATTATATTTTTATGCAGTGCTTTAAGTAAGTCAGTTCTAGTTAATCAAGCCACTTTTAACATTTTCTGTTAGTCTTTGTGCTTTAGTAACTATGCTTTGTAAGTTTTTGTTTAAAACACAATGATACTTTATGCGTAGTATTTACAGACCAAAATGCATTGTCAAGGAATAAGCGCGCCAGCTGTAGCAATATCAGCCAATGAAAATGTGAAGATCAGACTGAGGCTCAATCCGTGAGCCAATCAGTGAACGCTGTTGCAATATTCGCGCGGTTCTTCGAAGTCCTCCATCATTTCGTTGTGGTAGTAGCATCACTTTGCGATCACTGGGTGAAAATGTTCGTGAAAAAGAGAGGTAACTACACCAAAATATCTCTTTCTATAGTCTTTACTTTATATTTTTGGTGAAATAAGTTTTAAGTATCAGCAGAATTTCGTAATCTGTCGTTTTTTTAAGTGGCCAGTTCGGTGGGGTTACCGCCAAAACATCACGATAGGTGCTGAGACAGTTCGTAAATTCCGTATCAGTGATCTTTCAGAAAACTGCAGAAGAAAAATATGCAAGTGCTAATTTAATTTTATTCCCATGTTCCGAAAATGGTAAATTGAGGGAACTAGGTACATTGTCAGATTCAGATTGCCGAATAAAACTTATTCGCTTAATATTACAAGTAGTTAAGAATATTTTAGATTATGTAAAGATAATTATACAAATATTGTAAAAACATCAGGTACTGATCTAATGTACAGAGCCATTATAATTTGAAACTGAGAATAGTAAGTTAACCTCGCTATGAAATAAAAGCTTTGCATTGCCTATGACAATTGATGTACAAAACAGAAGCCTAGAATTCTTAATAATTTTTTTTCAAAACCTTAAGATAGGCCTAATGAAAACAAATTAAACTGTATAATGCACAACAATATAGATGCTAATAATATTGTCTTGCAGGCAAAAATTCCCTAATAGTCCAAGATTCTTGTTCAAAACCATGCACTTACCAAAGCATATTAAAATTAATTAGGCCTAAATCTCTTTTCTTGCATAATCAGACAATTTTGATTTGACACTACAACTTGACTTTATCTTGCTTTGATTGTTTTTTCAGGTGGCCGTACTGAATCGGTTCATTTTGATAAAATTACTTCAAGAATTGAAAAACTCTGCTATGGTCTTCACAAAACTTTTGTTGATCCAGTGAGTAGTTTGTGCCACTGGCATAAATCCTGTGGGTTAATCATTGTTGGTTTGTTTTGTGAACAGTCATAGATAGATTCCTGACTTATGAAAACATTTGCTGTTTTCAGTTTCACTTTTGTGGTTTAGGCCTATATTTTTTTAGTCTTAGAATTAATTTAAAAGATTTTTTATATTTTTTTCTTTAGAGCATTTATTGCTGTCTTAATATTACCAATACCGTCAGGAGAATATTAGAAGACAAGTTTTATTGATTCATTACTATCATATCCTATTTCTTTCTGACAAATTTGTGTTCTAAAGATAGCAAAGAATATATTGTTACAGTTAGTTGGTTTTTAAATGTTCAGCTAATTACAAACTTGCCATTTAACAGGCAGCAATCACCTTGAAAGTCATAAGTGGCTTGTATCCTGGGGTCACCACTGTAGAACTAGACAATCTGGCAGCAGAAACAGCTGCCACGATGACAACCAAGCACCCTGACTACGCTATTCTTGCTGCAAGAATAGCAGTTTCCAATCTTCATAAAGAGACCAAAAAAGCCTTCAGTGGTAAATACATATGAACTAACTGAACTCTTTTGATGTTCCCATTTATTGCCTCAAAATGTTTATTTTATATAAATTTTTCGTCTATAATAATAAGTATCCTTGTTCACAATTTATGCCCTATTGCTACATAATTAGAAACATGGAAATGAATAGTGGTGTTATATCGGACAACTGATTAGTCACTACCACTGCTAAGGTAAAGGATAATTTGATCATGTATGACTATGTTTTGGAATTTTGTAGATGTAATGACGGACTTGTACAACTGGATCAATCCAAAGACTGGCAAGCATTCACCCATGATTTCCAAGGAAACTCATGAAATAATCATGCAGCATGCTGAGGTACAAGATTTTTGTGGAAGTTTTATTAAACTGTTCTTGTGTATAACAGCATAACTAACATATATGACATATACATATCCCAGGATCTTAAAATGTTACGTTGACTAGAAATGTAGCTTAATGATACAAGGAAACCACAGGTCTTACTGGTATAAAGATAAAATGCTAAGTCATTTCTTAATGCAAGAGGTGTTGACTGCTTCCCTTAGACCGTAAACCAACTTTGGACCATTGGGATTTTTATTTTACAGCTTCTTAATTCCGCCATAGTCTATGACCGAGACTATGGCTACAATTATTTTGGATTCAAGGTGAGAACCTTTTTATATAATTTAGCAGTTCCATTTTTGTTTTGTTTGTTTGTTTTTTTGAAGTTTTTAAATTATCAAATAAGATTCATAAAGATAAACTTAGCTTATATTACATTTCCTTATAATGCAGTTAAAATTGTTTGCTACACATGCACACATATTTAAAGTGAAAAAACATCTAATGCTGACATTTGTGTCTGCAGACACTAGAGCGGTCATATCTGCTCAAGATTAATGGGAAAGGTAAAAAATTTTTGATTATAGTTTCAAAATACACACATTTAAATATTTAGAAACAAATCTGAAGTGAAAAAAACACATGTACTGAATAGGGCATCAGCCTGAATAGATAGAATGCATCGGCATAACTGACCAACATTGACCGGTTAGAGATATTGCTTTATAGCTCACAAATAAGATAAACCACTCAAGATCTCATAAATCGACCACACATCTGTATTACTTTCAGCTATTAACTACAGTAGCCTATAAACTATTTGCATTCTATTCTAATAGATGTGATAGTCATGTTACTAATAGAATGCAGCATCACAGACATTTTCATGATGATTCTTATTTATAACCTGAAGTGTAATCAGTGAGTGGTGTGAATAACTGATCTATTGCTCACTATGCATTTCATATGATAAGTAGTGCTGTTTAGGCAAATAAGCACAACATAACCGCATAAAACAACGTAGCAGTGAACTACCACAATTTTTTTTTTCTCCTACTAGTGGCAGAAAGGCCACAGCACATGCTGATGAGAGTGGCCGTTGGAATTCATGGCGATGACATTGACAGTGCCATTGAGGTGAGTTTTCTTTACCAACTAACTATCGTCTATGACAAATTGGATTTTTCCAACTTAGCCTAAACTCTTATGGTTAATTCAAGTTCTGTATTGGGCAAAGTTGACAAGTGGAAAAAAATTTACTGTCACTTCCAAAATCTTTGTGAATATAGAACAAAAATGGCTACAGTCATGCATTCTGTACATTTAAAGTTAAGCGAGATAATATTGCAAAAGAGGTGTTGATGTCTGCTTGTTATAAGGAACTAAGCTGACACCTGTGCATGACCACCGCTTTTGCTTTTATATGCATGGATTTTCATCTGTGTCTTAGTTTTAGGGCTGTAGTAGGATAGTAGATATAGAATTTTGTACTTTTCATTTTTATTGCTGCAACTTTTTCAGACCTACAATCTCATGTCTGGAAAGTGGTTCACCCATGCCTCTCCAACTCTTTTCAATGCTGGTACTTGTAGACCACAGCTGTCCAGGTGAAAATAATTTTTAAAAATACAGTTGAACTATACATTTTTTATATAGGTAATTCCGATTGGGAGTGAATGTGGGTAAGTGCATTGACTTAAGAATAACTGATTCCACTATTAAAAAACATTAATCTCATTAATTTACTGTATTTTCTGCTTTATTAGCATTGATGTGAGGTGTTCAAACATGCATACTTCTCCACCTTGATTGCAGCTGTTTTTTGCTGGCTATGGCTTCAGACAGCATTGAAGGTATCTACGACACTCTTAAGCAGTGTGCACTTATCTCCAAAAATGCTGGTGGTGTTGGCCTCAGTGTTCACAACATTCGAGCGACAGGCAGCCACATAGCTGGCGTGAGTAAACTTCAACTAGATTACTAGGATATGCTTAGACCAGGGTGTCTAAAAGTCTTAACATCAGTCTTACATTTGTACATCGCTTACTTTGTAGATATTTCATGCAAAGTATTTTTAATAGTGGATTATAATATTTGCAGTCACAATATTTTAAAGGAAAAGTTGAATCATTTTTATTCATTAACTTTGCTACTGGATTATCTCATCCTTTTTTAATTTTTTACCTAATTAGAAGGAATATCTTATTGCAGACAAATGGTACATCTAATGGCCTGATTCCTATGCTGCGTGTTTATAACACTACAGCTCATTATGTTGACCAAGGAGGGAACAAGGTCAAATATCAGCTTTGCCTGCTATCTGTTAACAGAAATTTAGCTTATTAGAGCAAAATAAATAAGTTAGATATAATATTAAGGTAACACAATAGTTATCAATAGTTGCTGATATTAAATTAAACCATATAATTATGTTTTGTTTTGATACAGTCTATAGAGTATTATCAGAGACTAAGGGAATCCAACAACAATTTCAAGAATGCACCTTTAAGTTTAGGAGATAATATAAAACAACCTTAATTCAACTGCTTTACCTGATTATATCATGCCAACCTGTGGTTGTTGATTATTTTCATAGATGTTAGAAAATCGAGTTTAATTCTAAGGCCAGGTTTTGCCATTGGAATTAGTTTTTTAATTTTCTTATCCGAATTTTCTTTTTTTAAGAGACCTGGAGCATTTGCCATCTATCTAGAACCTTGGCATGCAGACATCTTTGAATTCTTGGACTTGAAAAAGAACACAGGTAAAGAAGAGATCAGAGCCAGAGATCTCTTCTATGCACTGTGGATACCTGATCTGTTCATGAAGCGTGTTGAGCAGAATGGAGACTGGACCTTGATGTGCCCCAGTGAATGTCCTGGGCTTTCTGACACATGGGGCAACGAGTTTGAGAAGCTTTATGAAAAGTAATTATTAATGGCATATTTAAGCTTCTCTCAAGATTGATTTGTGGTGTTTGCTTTGTTTTTTTGTTTTGTTTTTGTTTTGTTTTGCAGGGTAATTGTAAAATACATTTTGTAAATAACAGTGCAGTCTGAATTTCTTAAGCTGCACGTGTAGAAAATGATTTGACATAGGTGCACCTTTGTCAGATCAAGATAAGCGACCATGTAAACTTCCCTCTGAGTTATTCATAGATGAGCTTTTCCTGCACAGATATGAGCAAGAGGGAATGGGGAGAAAGACCGTCAAGGCCCAAGCTCTCTGGTATGCCATAATAGAGTCGCAGACTGAGACAGGCACACCCTATATGTTGTACAAAGACAGCTGTAACCGAAAGTCCAACCAGCAGAACCTGGGCACCATCAAATGCAGTAATCTGTGTACGGAGATTGTGGAATACACCAGTGCAGATGAGGTGTGTACATTACATAGAACTTCTTTTATTAATTGACATAGAAGAATTAGCAAACAGTGCAGCTGTTCACAATTCACCATTGTCACTTGTTTTCAACAGGGCATCATTTGACTTCTCTTTCACAGGTAGCAGTGTGCAATCTAGCCTCAGTTGCGCTAAACATGTTTGTAAAACCAGACCGTACATTTGACTTCGTCAAGTTCCATGAGGTGCTGAAGGTGATGGTACGCAACTTAAACAAGATAATTGATATCAACTATTACCCACTTGAAGAGGTAAGCTCCTACTATAACCATGTTTTAAAGGGATTTGTTCATCAGCTTTATGGATAAACAGTAATAGCTGCTGGCTTACTTGTCCCAGGGTTGTTTGAAGTTTGTTTTCCTATCAATCTACAATAGCAACATTTATGGTGTGTAAATGTAATATACAGACTTGTTGCCAAGTTCTGACTTGATTTGATGACAGGCAAAACGCTCCAACCTACGACACCGGCCCATAGGACTCGGTGTTCAGGGTCTGGCAGATGCTTTCATTCTGATGCGTTACCCCTATGACAGTCCTGAGGCACAACAGCTCAACAAGGAAATATTTGAAAACATGTATTATGCAGCCCTTGATGCAAGCTGTGAGCTTGCAGAAAAATTGGGTCCATATGAAACGTATGCAGGTTCGCCAGTCAGTAAAGGAGTAAGTACAATTACTGTGTAAACTCAGTACTTAATATTATGATGTGTGGTTTTTATAGAATATTGCCCTTTTTAGTGAGAAAAGACTTTTTAAAACAATTTGTACAGGTACAGTAGTTTACTGCTGCATTTATTCTTAATCTTTTCACAAGAGTATAATAGCTTAAGAACTGAATCTGTGCTAGTCATCTATGAAATGAAACAGTTGTCTGCTTAAAGAGAAATCAATGATTTTGATTATTTTTAAAACTCCAGAAGTTGTAATTATCTGGAAAAGTACATTTTTGGTCTCGAATGGTCACCATTAAAAGCATGATGGATATTTCAATTTGAGGGCTTATATGTATATCCAAGTTTGCATTTGACAGATTCTACAGTTTGACATGTGGGATGTGAAGCCATGCACAGGCTTGGACTGGGATGCCCTCAGAGCCAGAATCGCCAAGTGAGTTGAAAAACCATTTAAGAGTGAGCTGCTTCTATCTATACATTATCACATAAAGTGAAGATCTGATTGTTTCACTCACAAAATTAAAATGACTCTAGATACCATCCATTACTGTTTCATTCACAGACTGATGTAGTAAAGGTGGCTTGAGCAAAACAATGCAGTGTGGCTTATGACGTCTTCTACAGACTGTATTTAAATAATTCTTGCTAATAGCATTACTCATCACACTCGAGCCTTTAATCGATTGGAGGCCTCCGGCAGGACGCTGACGCGCTCCTTACTTCCTCGTAAGACATTTTGTTAATTTTATACACGCATAAAATGCGTAGTTTCGGAAAGAAATATTAATGCACACGATAGTTCATTCATTTTTCTATCAAGTGATCTTTTCATGACGAACTTTGCATGTTTGATAGACATTTTTTGCGTTTTCCCACGGTACCTGTCTTTCTGTTTGGAAAATGGCTAGCAAATACCTGG
The DNA here is from genome assembly GCA_004794655.1 of Marisa cornuarietis. NCBI lineage: Eukaryota > Metazoa > Mollusca > Gastropoda > Architaenioglossa > Ampullariidae > Marisa > Marisa cornuarietis. Next base: position 948,252 of record SMMW01000606.1, read on the forward strand.
GGTAGAAAGTTCGACCGGCAGCTTTGAAAGTTTATATTTGTTAACCTACAGTAAAGACAACCATCAGTAATACACCGTTTTAAAGAGCATTTTTAAAACATTCACGTGGTGTAAATTTTAAGATACATAGGTTTTGTCTTCAAGTATTAAAATCAAATGAAAGATTACGACTGTACGCGCTTTAGAACTTTGAGAAATCCCCGGTCGGATATTAACAAAAAATTATTTACACAATATATACCGACATAAAATACCAAAATAACATATTTTTATTAGAATATACATTAGTGTTTATATATTACTTACTATTTTCGTCTCCTTTGCGGTTGTTGCAGTAAAAATCCATGTCAAAGTGAGACACAACGTGCTTCGATTCTCGAACGTTCCTTTGTTTACAAAAAAAAAAAATCTTTTGACTTCCTGTCAGTTCAAGGGAGGGAATCATGGTAGACAATTTCCAACGGTTGTAGTAGTTCCCTCCCTTGTTATTTTTATTTATTTTGGGGGGGGGGGGCTTGTAAAATCTCTACAAAAGTTTTTGTGACTGATCATTATCATGGTATATTCTGTTGGGAATACAATAAAAGTGTGTTTTTAAGCAAACAAAAGATAAAAATGTTTCGTTTCTACACAGTTTGATCTATCATTTTCAATTTAAATTGTTCGTCTACCTCTTTCCGTTAATTTTATATAATTTTTTGAAAAAGGGGTAAATTCATGGTACCAGCTATATGCTGGGACGCCTTTCAGACTACCGTAATCAATGAGTTAAAAAGGCTTTCATTTCTTTGACAGGTATGGTGTGCGCAACAGCCTGCTGATGGCTCCCATGCCCACAGCATCAACTGCTCAGATTCTTGGCAACAATGAGTCCATTGAAGTGTACACTTCAAACATATACACTCGCCGTGTCTTGTCTGGAGAGTTTCAGGTAACCCTCATGTTGGACAATTTAAGGTGTTGCAGCTTATGTTACATCAGTTATGTAAAATCAAGTACTGACCCTTGGCTCTGATCTAAATGAAAAGTTTCTTTAACACCAATCAATCTTTGAATGACCAGCTGTTGAGGACATTAGATTATTCAGAATATTTGTGCTTGTATTTCGAGTCCCTTGTTCTTAGAAAGGAAGAAACAAGCATTTTACTAACCACAATTCTTTGCAACAGATTGTCAACCACCACTTGTTAAAAGACCTGACAGAGCTTGGGCTGTGGAATGATGAGATGAAAAACCAGCTTATTGCACAAGGAGGATCCATCCAGGTGAGATCTTTACTTGCTTCATTATTCTAGTTTCTTTGAGATGTCTTTTGCAAATGTCTTGTATAATTAAGTCACAAAACTTAGCACTGCTTAACCACTTTCACATAAGTGCACCGTTTTCTTCATTTAACCTGGATGAGCTGCACAATTATGATTGAATCGTGGAATATCCAGTTAATTTTGTGCTTAAAATGTTAATAAAGCCTTTCTCATAAAAGTACTTTTGTGGTTTTTTTTAATTCTGTAAACTTATTTCTGCATTACAATAAATGTTTAAAAGTAATGTTTTTGTTTTCAGAACATAGAAGGCATTCCTGATGAACTAAAGCAGCTGTACAAGACAGTGTGGGAAGTTTCTCAGAAAACTGTCATCAAGATGGCGGCTGACCGTGGAGCTTTCATTGACCAAAGTCAGTCTCTGAACATCCACATAGCAGAGCCCAACTATGGCAAATTGTCCAGCATGCACTTTTATGCTTGGAAAATGGTAAGGACCAGCTAGTTGCAGTACACTTAAGGTTTCTGCCAGAAATAAACTGGAATGCAAAATTGTGTAATGACAGAGCAAGAGGCTACTTTTCCCTAACTTAGTCTTTTATCTATATACTTTTTTTAATATTATTTGCGTTTAATACACCAACTATACGCTTTGTAAATTTGTAGTCTACAGCAATTTCAGTTCCTGACCCCCCCCCTCTTTTTTCTGTTGTTTTTGACAGGGTCTGAAGACTGGCATGTACTATTTGCGCACAAAGCCAGCTGCACAGGCCATTCAGTTTACTGTGGACAAGACCAAGCTTCGATCATCTGTGCTTTCTCCTGCCAGTTCTGGAAATCATATGGTCAATGGGGATGCTAATATCCCAACAGAGCAGGGAAAAAATATGGCGGCCATGGTGTGCTCACTAAAGAATAGAGACGAGTGCCTCATGTGTGGATCATAGGTATAAGAAGTGAAAGGCAGAGATATCTGTGACGGGCAGATTTCTCTGCTCGGACAAGAAATTCTTAATCATCAGCTGTTTCTTGCAAATTTACGATCTTACACTATGTGGTATGTGTCGTGTAGACTTTTATATTTATTGTAAGTGCTGCCTTTCCACATATTGCAATATGTACATAAAAGTTTTTCCACAACATTGCTGTCAGTATTGCAGCATTATTCACCACATGAAAGGGGACTGCATCCAAACTGCTGACACTACTTCAGTCTTCAGCCTTACTCAACACTTTTTGGTTGGTTGGTTGGTTGGTTTTTGGTTTGTTTTTTTTTTTTTTTCTTGTGGGAAAGGGGTTGGTTTTGCTTGGTCAAATAGTCTTTCCTATGTTGTGGATTAGTAGTTTGTTTTCTTTTGCAAAGAGTCCACAAACATGGAGACCATGAGTTGGCTTGAAGGTGTGTGTTAAATACAATTGTAAGATAACATCAGCAGTTATTAAGGCCATTTGACTTCCTAGTCCCTTTCAAAGGACAACATGAGCACCCCATGAAAATTGTTGGGAAAAGAGCATAAAGTATCACAAAAACATATTCCAGTGCTATGATGAAGAGGCACAAGAAATATTAATGTTTTTCTCTTAATCACACCTCGATTTGTTGAAAAAAAGAGAAAGTGACAAAAAGGTAGCATTTCTAGAAATAGCATCTGCATGAGCTGAATTCGAAGAGAATAGATGCCATCCTTAGTAAGAAGAGCTTAAAAATTAGCGTGCAGCTTAATGAGGCAGAAATAAGTTGTTACATTGATAAATATTTGTATCAAATTTTTATATTTTTAATGGTGAAGTCAGTATCAGCAGCCAGTGGTAAGTAAAATAAAAATGCAATGCTAGAAATAAACCATCTACCAAATAAAATTATAGTTTATCTTAGACAAGTGCACATTTGAAATGTGTTTATATCTTATTAACAATACACATGGAAAAATTAACTCAAAGTCTGTAGGGCTGTATTCAAAAGTCAGCTGTTTTATTTTCTGGACACAAAATTGCTTCCTGAACACTACAGCTTGAGCGATGTTTCTTCAATTGACTTAAGACATGCATAGATTTGCTGCCCTAAGCGGTTAAGCCTCACCCACTGTTATAAATACTACTTGTGTGCAACATAACTCTCCAGCATAGGAGAGTAATCTGCTTTCCTAATGGCAGGTGAGAATGCCCATGTTTGAAGGCCTATGTCTTGAAAATAAGCATAATTATTTACTCATATTTAGGGGTTAATTTTAAAGTGAACACTATCATAAAGATAAAATGTTGCACTCCTGTTGTCCTTTAAACCATGTAGCCCATGTCAAAGGAATGCTGTATTATGAAAATAGGTGAGAAATTTTGTAAACCCTTTGTCGGGCATTATGTTCTCTGCAAGAAAATGTCTAGAGATGTACCAACTGTGACAAAGAATGCTTCCATTAAAGAATCAAAAGACACAGGACAGCACAAAAAAATTTTGTCAAGCGTTTTTTTTTTTTTTTTCTTCAGTGCAAAGGGTTTGGTAATGATGTGGCTGTTGGAGGCAACATATAGCATTTTTGTTCTGTGATTAATGCTTATATCATGATTGTTTATATATGAATGTCACTGTAGTTCAGTAGTTGTCATAACTGTGGAGAGGACAACAATATCAGTATAGGTTCTGTCAAGTATGATTAAAGCTTGAGAGTAAGGAATACATTTTAAAGGATTAAAAGCTGTTAACTGGTTGTGAATGTGTACTTTTTTTTTTTTAGGTATATGAGATTTGTTTTCTTTATACATTATTAATCTGTCATTCTGAAAAAGGAGTTTGTTGGTTATTTTATTAGTTTATTTAAAGCACTTCATTTTGCTTGTCTCCACACACTGCTTGATTGTTCAGTAGTAATATTAAGGATGGTATTAATATTACTTTATGATCTGGATCTCCAACAGCTGTTACAGCCTTCCATTACACTGTTTTCATTCAGTTTCACTGTTCAACAGACTCGGCACACTGCGGATGCTAACGCACATCCTTTTTGTTTACCACCTTTTTTCTTTGCGCTTTTCAGGTGGTAAATAAGAAATGTATGGCTCAGTTTTATTGGTGAGTGGTGTCCTTAGGACCCTCGCAGGCTTGAGGGGTCTCTGAAGTTTTTCTGCTTTGATTTGTTGTGATTTTAGTGTCGTTATATCAACATGCACTTTTTGATGGGCCTCAGCTTTTATACTGGACTATTTACTAGCATATGGCCTTTTTGTTTTTTGTTTTTTTTTTTATGGGCGGGGGGTCCCCTACTGACTTCTTCGCCCACTCTTTAATTACAGCCATGGCAGTCTCTGCGTTTGTACAAGTCCTCACAGCGATGAACCTTATTCCATCACCAGTCAAATGTTTTTACATTTTAACACAGTTTATTAATTAATGAAAAAGGAAGCATGCTCTTAGCGCTTGAGACATGAACGAGACCTGGACTGCATACAAAGGACAGAAGGAAAAACAACAGTACTGATAAGTAATAAGTGAATTTCTGGCGAAATGTGATTATATAGATACCAGCCATCTCCTGAGGATTTTTTGATTATTGATTTGTCTATTTTGCTTTTCACAAATGGCTATGATCTGTAGAAACTAGATCGAAACTGTGACCCATGAGCATTTTGGTGTAAGAACAGGCTGTAGTCTTCGGAACAACACTGGCAGGCCCATTAACATATTTAGAGTGTGTATCATTTATTGTAAAGCACCATAAGGGTGTCCTCGGGGCTGGGATATGGCGTTGTATCAGCTAACATTATTATTAACAGGACCGAATGTGAGAGTGAGAGACAAGAAAAAATACTTTCTGTATGGGAAGGGGAACTTGTTTAAGAAGGAGTAGAGGACTATTACTCTCGAAGGCCCAGTTGATCTTACGGTCAGTTGTACGGAAGTCTCGGCAGCTGTATTTCCTTAAGATCGATCCATCAATGGCGTAGGAAGATGCTGGGCCTTGGGAGAGGGGGCCAAACTATGCTGACAGTGAGCGACAAAGCAACACTAACATTTTTTAGGGGGGCGGATACTTCCCCCTCCCCCTGTTCCTACGCCCGTGTCCACTAGATGGAGGGGAGGGCTTGGCGGAGAAAGGAAGAGTGAAAAAGAGGCTAGGGGTAGTAGTTCGACTGGAGGATAGAAAATGCTGAGACGCCGGCTCTTTGTCTCTCTCTGAAACCCCAACCCCCAGATCGTCGTAGAGAAATGGACAAAAATGAACGTATGGGGAATAACTTGTCTTGAATTTCGCAACACAGCGAGATGAAGTGTTGGCTTTTGCGGCGGCACGTTATTTATTTATTCGTGAAATGTGATTCAGAGGTCCACATTAACGAAGGTGCTTCTTCTGAGTATCATCTGACTGAAATGCTGTCATTGCAAACAAATCCTCGGACAAGGATGAAGAAAGCCCGCTTTCGACCGATTTGTTTATATCGTATATGGCCAGTTTGCATGAGGATTTGACAACCAGACATATATTAGGACGCGATTATATGTCGGAGTTTCAATAAATTGTTCTTAAAAGCCGCAGGAACCACAGCTTCACTCATCTGGTGCATGTATATGCAGAAAACTACACGGTGGCTGAGGGGGGTTGCTGTGGATGGAAACATTCGCTGGACAAGGTCTGCTGGGAAGTTTCGGGAACTGGCACCCCCTGTGGAAATCGCTGGAACAAGCCCAAACTGATATACGGTCGAGCACACTTATTAAATTTAGTAGCAGGTTTCCATTCTTGTGTCTATCGACGGTAGGTCGTCATGGAAACAGGAGATCATAACCAAAATCGTTTGCGAGCCTTTCTTTAAAAATGGTGGAATCCTTTCTGTAAAACGCTCGTGCTTTCAACAATGCCGGTGGTTCTCGGGCGGGTCGAAGAGTTGCGTTCACTTTTTGACTTATTGCGAAATGTGCAAATAGCATGGCAAGGCGAAACTTCGTGCTTTTTCTTCGTATCCTAATTCGTGAATCATTCGCTTTACCTCAACATGCTGAGAAGATAATCATTTAAAAAACGCCAGACTGCCTGATTGAAGCGCATCAGGTAAGCCTTCGTTTCCGAGAAATGGATGGATGTAGTTCTCTTTCCTTGCGTATTCAGGAGTGGTTCAGGAATCAAAGAAAACTTCCAGAGAAGTAACAACGAAAGCTAGATTCGTCAAGAAAAGGTGTCAGATATAGCTGTTGGTGAGAATGAGTTGTGATTTTGATGGACTGACAGGTCGCGAAGCAAATTTTGGGACTGGACCTGCATCGAGGCGTTTAGAAAAACAGCAAGACAGGACCACAGCACCATCATGGCTAATAAAACTTCACCATCCTGCGTTTTGCTAGAACAATAGTGTCTGGCAGGCAGATTTCTAAAGATCCCAGCAGAAGCGATGACGTCCGGTCAATTTGTGCTCTGTTTCCTGATCCTGTCTGTGTACCTGGTAGCTATGACGACGGCCCAGGGCAATTTGAAAACTAAAAAAAGGTAAGTGAGATTATATGAAGGGTATCGCCATGTCTATAAACTCACTGGGTGCAGGTATTATTCTTGCCTTCTTAGTTTAAAAAAAAACTGAGCAGCTGTTTGCTTCTATCAGTCATTATTGCATTCCCGTGTGTACATCCGTTCTGGCCACGCAATGATTAACCCAATCTAAGATGTGACATGGTTTATGCTCATGCTGGTCTCAGTTTTCGCTCTCCTTAAAGCTGCCTTGCTGGGCATACAAAAAAATCTGCTAAAGTTTAATTCTTCATGTGCATGGTTACGACCTCAGTTTTCATTTTAGTGATAAGCAGTACCTGCAACACTTTATAGAGGCCAGTCTACTGTTTTCATAGATCGATCATAGTAAGTTAATATCCTTAAAAAAAACAGAGAAGTCCTGGCAGCATGGAGTGAGTTTGTGAGTGGAATGTTCACTTTCTAAACAGTGATATCAAGAAACCCCCAAACAGAGCACAAATCCGTATATAAAGCTTTACATAGTGAGTGAAACCACCTTTGGCCATAACGCTAACCGATGTGGTTGTCGAAGGAAAGAAAAATGCAGTTGCGCGAATAAAAACAAAATATAGATTGTTTAATTATATGTATTTATAAAGTAGCTACATTAAACAATATTTAAAAGTTACCTAATCTACTAGTAACCTTGATTGCATCTTAGAACCACGATTCTTGATTCTTTCACCCTCGTAGGAGTATTGAAGTATTCGACATTTAGTCGTCCGCATTGCACACACTGCAAAGCTTATCCAAGCAAAATCTATGATATAGAAAAAATATATCTATATATCTTTACATGCACTCTCTCTTACACACAACACCCCCCCCCACACACACACACACACCCACATGCAGAATCCCTGATCAGTTTGTAGCAGCTGATACATTAACATCTCATTTTCATCTTCACTCGCTCGCTCTTTCTCTATTCTAAATATTTTCAGTCATGTTACATGTCGATGTATATGTCATCAAATGGATCAAAGTATATAAACACATGTAGTCAGAATGATGGACAGGATAAACATGTGAGGGAATAATTATTTCTGCCTCTTTCTCTCATTCTTACATTAATCACATATGCATACACATATGTTTACTCACATCTGTTTATATATATATATATATACCCACACACGCAGATCTACATTCATTTAATTCTTCTACATCACATTTCTAAGTAATAAGAAATCGAGGTTATCTAGTAAGTTTTTTTATTTCTTTATAAGAAAGAATGGAATTTACAGGCATTAGGATGGTGAGTATAATAAGATAATAACAACGTATTTTTACGCTGATCAGAAAATCTTTTACAGTTGAATAGATAATGAAATTCATTCCCTGTATCCTCGGTGTCACAGGGTCTAGAACCTTTAACTTCTGTGGATCTCATTTTGTCTTTATTTAATCACCCAAAGGTATAGTTGTTCAGTGTCTTAAATTTTATTATATTTTATTATTATATTATATTTTATTATAAGGAGGTAGTATTTAATTAAGGTCTATAGTTTGAGTATGTTTGTTTTGAGTCTAGTTCTCCTAGCTAACACTGGATATGCTGGTCCTGGTGGGTCCTGTCTATTTTCTTGTTAAACCATTCATCTGATATTGTCATGCTTTTCTGCTTTAGTCTTACTCCCTGTAGGCCAAGATCTTGCAGGATTGTCTGAACAGTATTGATAAAACTAGACTTAAGGACTTCGTTCATGAAATTTTAGCATCATTTTATAAACAAAACTTGACAGTTTATTACTGTTATTTACATTAATCAATTTAAGCCAAAAAAAGAAGAAGACTGAGCATTCTACTTTTGGTAAGAAGATTAACAGGGACGCGGCCACACTCTCCAAGCACTATGCAAGATGGAGTGGATTTTTTTTACTTCGTGAATCATTTTGTAAAATCTTTACTGTAGCTTACACAAATATCACTAATTCCAGATGCCCATATTTCACAACCATAGTATTGGAAGAACAATTAAATATCCAGGAAACAGCACTGTATGTATAAGCTGCAGAGATCTCAACGAGACAATAACTAAGAACTTGTGTAGTAGGTGCAGTTGTGATGTTGGCTCAGACACCTCTGTCCGCTGATGGTTATCATTTCCAGTCTCACTCAGGCACCCTGTGGACCACGTGTTATGGGCCCGGCGACCCGTGTGTGGGCATGACTTACAGATCCATCGATCTGGGCTGAAGATTGGTTAGAAATTCGTCAGTTCCTTCCTCTCGGCCGCAAATGGTTTCTTCAGATGATACAATCCAGAATCGCATCAATTTGCTTAATGCAAACACTGGGTTTATGGCCGTTCTCGTTTCGTCATCTTTATTACAGTTCGTGTCTGACATCCTCGCTGCGGGAGGCACGTTTTAGGTGCAGCACTTGACTTTGGGAGACCTTCAAGTCATCCATTTCTGCCATTCCTGACTTGAGCGGAGATTTTTCTATCGCTTTCAGTTTTCAGTCGATGACTTTGGGAAAGCTCAGATAATTTTTCATTTCTAACGATTTTATGTTTACCGCTAATTATTAACTATCAAACCTACGTCGACCATCCTGCAGCTTCTCTTTCTCTCTCTCTCTCTCTCTCTCTCTCTCTCTCACACACACACACACAAACACACACACACACACACACACACACACACACACTCACACACACACACACGAGATCGCACAGTTCTTCTTCATCCATCCGCGCACTTACATTACGCCCGCACAAATATAATTAAACACAAGCACGCCAACACTATACAGGATCAGAGTCTGTGTGCAGTGAACTGAAACGCAAATGGATGGCTCTGTGTGCAGCCACTGCCCCTTGATCGCGGTGGCAATTAGTAATGTTTGTCTCTGGCAGCGACCAGACAGTCCTAGACGGTCGAAGGAAAAGCGCCGTTATCATCGCCGAGCGAGTGATGTTGGATGTTGCCGAGCATCACGTGTGGACAGAGTACAGCGATACTGACTATAGTGTTAGCACTCAGTGCGGACTACTTTGGCGGATATCGTCTGCGTGGACAAAACACTTGACGTACATGTGTACCGCTGTTTGTTCTGAAAGTTCACTCACGCACACACGCCTGCACCCACACGCATAAGCACCGTCACACACACAAGCAGAATAAACACGTAATAAAATGAAAAGTAATCCTGAACAGAGGCCTGTGTACTTTAACAATGGGTACATTTTCAATATGATACCAAAATGTTTTGTTTACAGATCTGATATGCTCGGGAGCCTTTTGCTTAACCTGCAGGGACAGAGCAACAAAGTTCCACCGACTTATAATTCTGGTAAAAATGGCTTCTTATTCCAAGGTCTGCACTCTTCACCCTCATCCATAATTTATGCTAATTAATGTTTTAGTCATTTCAAAGCGAAATCGTGTCGGTAAAATTATACCTTTATCACGATTTAGGTAACCAGTTAACCTGATGACATTTCTGCTTTTTGCTGTGTCCAGATCTCCCAACCGTTGTCCAGTGCCAAGTGTACGTGGATAGTTTCGACTCTGTCAGTGAGGCATCTATGGTAAGAAAAGAAATACATAGTGGAGGGACGAGAATGATTACACTAAGTGGGGGGGGGGTAGTAGGGAGGGATACAAGTCAGAAGCATGGCAACGAAAACAATATCCTGTGGGATGAGCCTGTATTGCAAGGTTTTTTATAATTTATAAAATCCGAAACCACAGGAACTATCTTTCAATCTCTCTCTCTTTCTCTCCCTCTTACTCTCTCACACACATCTCCAAATTATTGCGCTCAATACTTTCCCAATCAGGGGCCGCAGCTGGAGAGAATGCTTTCCCCCAAGCCTTACTGTTACTTTCGATCGAGACCTAGGTGGCTGGTCGCCAAAAAAGTATGTATATAAATAAAGGGGGGGGGTGGTAGGAGAAAGGAGAAAATATCTCATAGGGGTCATAGATGTGGGTGTGGGGGTGTGTGTGTGAGCGCGCGCGCGCGTGTGTGTGTGATTGTAAAATAACTTCAGTGGCTTAAAACGGATAATATATTAGCACAGATGTACATGTAAAATGAAGAAAATTAGAGAATTCAGAGTATAAAGAGGCTGGTAGGAAACATCTAAGCTGCACAGAAACGACGCTGGTCCCTCTTTTGCCTTTAATTTTAATTTCTCTGCACCACAAAAATTCTTTCCTTTACTTTGTGGATCCCGATAAAATTTATTGGGTTCATGCTTCAAGCAGAAAGATGACAACGCTGCAAGAAAAGAAAAAAAGGAGCAAACTAATCAAATCGTGTGTGCAAGAAACTTCAGCATCGCTTTTTCTTGGCTGGGTCCCAGCCAAGTTCTTGTCGAAATGCAGGAACATGAACTTTCAGACTAACTTTGGGAAGCACTTTGCGTCCCTGGTTTTGCTGGCCTAGTATCGATCTTCGTAGCGATTTCGCAGACAACTCAGAAAATGAAATCGATATCTACTCAATGTCCCAGTTGAACACTTTTTTTCCTCAGTCTGCCGAAAACTTTTAGTGTGTCTGTGGGCGAGCTCATAAGCAAAACTTCCAGAACACTTGGCCTCATCGGTTTTGTCCTGTTTTGTTCATGTTTTTGGTTCGCAGAAATGTTTGGCAAATATTAGATATTATTTTTCTTGGAAGCTATTTCTTGTAATTCGCACAATATTATTTTTGTTTTTGACACTACGTGTGTGTGTGTGTGTGTGTGTGTGTGTGTGTGTGTGTGTGTGTGTGTGTGTGTGTGTGTAAAACAAAACAATTAGCTTAATAAAGTACCAACAAAGAAAAACAGTAAATTGATTACAAGTTTCAAAATAATTAAATATTGTGGTCATGCTCTTAAAAGTCTGATATAAACAGATCCCTTGGGATTGGAGGTTGTGGGTAGTCAGGCTTTTGCCTCAGGTGCCTCTTAACCCCGTCCGCAAAAAAGAAAGTTATAGAAAGGTTAAGAGGGGTGAGTCTGTAGGATGGATAGACACAATGCATGGGTTCCTGTGTGTTCACCCGATCTTACTGTAGGAACATTCGCAGCATCTTGGACAGACTAGAGTGGTTACATCTACAGCATTAAAATAATTGCAGATGGATGCAATTGCAGAATGGAAACAACCAGATTTTTTTTTTTTTTTAACGACAAACGGTTACTTTAAAGTACACAACAGCTGACACACTTTCCTTCCAAACCTCTGCCGAGTCTATCAAAATCTTTTACAATAAACCCATCAGCGAGTGAAATGTCAATCTTTTGCATATTTTCGAAGTTCACGATCGAAGATAATATAGGTGACCTGTCATCTAGTCTTCTATGTTGTATTTTATACCAAATTTCTCTCTTCAGACATGCAACCATCAACAATTTATAACGGTCTATTGCAGTGACAAGAGGTTTTTAGAAAGAGCTGTATTACGCAACTTTTGTCGGTATATGATCAAAAATAAATGGCCGTCTGTGGTGGAAAACATGAATCTTTCCGTCAAGCTTATTTTAGTTTATATTTAATAACTACGTATGTTATTACCTTGAAAGAGCCTTTACCATGTTCAACAATTGTTTCAAATGCACTATCATATGCGATCAGTTGGTTGTGTCAATCGTTAAGGTGTTTTTTCCCGTTTATTGTATCTGTTTTCTAAATTTTGTGAGATCTTTTTTTCTTCCTGACGAATGCGCACGTTCTTTCTAAGATTCTATTTACAAAAAAAACATTTTAAGGTCATTCTGCGGCTTTAGCCTCCCCCTCCGCATATAAGCACGCGCTCGCACGCATGCACACACACACACACACACACACACACACACATAAACATGCGCACACAAATACGCGCGCCCACGCAGACACACGCTCTCACTGACAAAGACATACACGTACAAATACGTAGTGGCACTTCGGGTGTTTTTCATCTATAGGGCCGGTCTAAACCCAATTTATCATGGAGCAAAAACTAGTATGTTTTGGCCATGGCAAAGCAGCATTTTATCGGATGGTTTGGTTCAAGTCGTCTGTTTAGCTCAGAAGTAATATTTTCCAGCTGCTTTCAGAGCCCATCCTATCTGATCTGATCTGTGAAATCAGTTTGTGGGGTTGTTTTTTTTTTCGTTCACCCTTACTCTTTGAGTGCGTGTGGCACTGCGAGATTTATTGCCTGCAAGTACTGCACCACAAGACTTATAGTCAGCGAGTACGTCTGCACGAGATCTACTATTGTTAGCAAGTGTCCCACCACAAAACTTATAATCAGCGTATATGACATTACTTTGAATGATGCATCCTTGTATCGGATCTTTTACAGATGCCTTACTCCCGGTTCTCGCCTTCTTATTTTTGTTGTTCTACTGCATTGTGCGAAGATGTGCTATTCACACAAACATTTGTCAATTAAACGTCAATCAATAAATATTTTTTATGTCAGCGAGAGCCTGGTGATAAGTAATGGCGATTATCGTTTACTCACCGTTAATCTTTATCATCCTGATCAGACCACCCACGCTTCTGTCTTTGCAGGATTACACTGTAAGCATAATGCTGGCCTTGTCTTGGTACCAGCCTCGTCTTCAGTACCTGTACAATGTGGAGTTCTTTGAGATCGACAACGAGAATATGAAGAAGCTGTGGGTTCCAGACCTGTATTTCCCCAACGAGAAACTAGCATCCTTCCACCAGATCATGGGACCCAACACCATGATGCGTCTCTACCCGGATGGTAGACTGGAGTACTTTGCACGGTAGGACCTTGGTGCGGCGGTCAGGTGTCATAGCCTTCTGATGATGAAGCCGATGACCACCTTATTTCATAAATGTTTACTCATAAATTGTCCTTTGATGATGGAGCATAGTGTAGAAGGCAAGACATTGCCCAAAGTCCAAGATTGAACAAAACGTGCCGTATTACTGACAGAAAACGGTAAGATGTGACTATAAGATACCACAGATTTTTTTCTTTTCTTTTTTGCTCCTGATATCCGAGAACAGAGATCACACAATAATCCTTAAACCATTCCGTACGGCTTTCCGCCAGTGATGCGGAACATTCTGCCTAGTCTTAAACTTCGGCCATTGTCTCGCTTCCCATACTTCAAGCCTAAGTTCATTGTCGCTGGAAAACAAAAGTTGGACAAATGCGGTATGTGACAGAAAAACAGTATGCGAAGAGACCTGTATCCAGTTTCGCTGTTGCAAAACTTTGTTAATGTTGGCTGCTTAAGATCTTGAGACATCACATCTCGTAAATTCGGCATAATATTTGCTAGAAATATGAAGTTAACAGTAGCGAAGCCGTGTTGTTTGTTGTTTGAAATTGAAATAAATTGTTTGTGACACCAATCTCGTTACTTTTTAGACAAACCTCCTACACAGACTTTCACTGACATGTGGTTTGCAGCAACAGCAAGCTAACGGACAACTTCAACATCACCACTGGTGTCAAACAGGGATGAATTCTCTCACCGTTCCTATTTATACTGACCATGGATAGACTGGCTTATTAAACAAGCAGCAGACGAGAAGAAAAAAGAAATCCGTTAGACACTTACGTCTGTACTGGAAGATTAAGATTATTCTGATGACTTGACTACGTTTTCCAGCCAACACAAAGATGCGAAGATAAAGATCAACAATCTGACCAAAACTGCATCAAAAATAGGACTTAAAGTAAACACAGGCAAAAAAGAGACCAAATACCAAGTCAACAGAACCTATCACAACGGATAACAAAATAGTAGAGAAAGTCCAAGAATGTACTATATACCTCGGCAGTCAAGTAACAACAGATACAGAAAAGGATGTGAAGAACAGACTCATAAAAACAAAGCAAGCCTTTGCCATGCTAAAAGAAACTTCGAATTCAAAAGCTCTAAGGAGGAATACAAAATTAAGAATCTTCAGAAGCGATATTCTTTCGGCCTTACGCTATGGAAGTGAGTGCTGGAAGAAATCAGCAAAGATCAGGCAGAAACTAGAAGCCTTCCAAACCAAATGTCTGAGGACAATTTTCAAGATATTCTAGCCTAACACAATTACCAATAAAAAAAATCCTTACAAGATCCAGTTGAACAAACCTGACAACCATAATCCAAAAAAATTATGCAACTGGCGAGGGCACGTGTGCAGAAGGAAATCAGAGGCACCACCCAAAATAGCCCTTCATTGGACAGCTGATGGCAAGAGGAAGCATGGTCCTAAAAAAACACGGCTAAGGTCAGTAGAGAGAAAACTAAAGGAGCAGAAACTGTCCTGGAACAGCATGGCTAAACTTGCTGCAGACAGACAAAAATGAAGGTCTCTAGTGGATGCCTTATGTACCACCTTAGAGAAGTAGGAAAGTTTCCCTACATGGAGGCGAGCTCAATGCGCTTTACAAGATGTAAGGGGGGCAGTAGGTGGTGATGACTTATGACAGAGAAGGACATCACAATCATACACGAAAGAACACAGAGAGGAGAAGGCTACTGTTGTCTCAAGATCTTAAACAGCCAACATTACTGTTACTTTGTATTATCATTTGTCTTTGTGTTATCAGCAGAGAACATCACACTAATTTTTTTCTGCAATGTCACGAATATTGTATGAACGCAAAGGAAATTTTTAATGATTCTGAAAAAAACACACGCTCGTGCTTATATGCTTATTTCTGTTAGTTTCGTATTTGTTCACTATAGATTGTTCACCATTTCCCCAAAATCTAGAAAGTGCCGCCGATTTAGTGCGCGTGCACAGAAATATGACATCAGTACATAAAGCCCCAACCTATCAGTGCATTCAGCAGAGCTGAGAAATGTGTCCAAATCTTTCATTCAACATTTACACATGACACAGTTTTTGTTGAATGTTTGACTTGACGCGCGTTTAATATGGTTTGGTAAGCTGTGCATGTAACATTGACTTACAGGTTATCCTTGACACTTAGTTGTCCCATGAACCTTCGCAACTATCCGTTCGACAGGCAGTCGTGTTCCCTGAAGATCGAGAGCTGTGGGTATTTATTTATTTATTTATTTAATCTACATTGTTGTTTGTTCGTTGTTCTAGCTCCATGCCTTTCAACTGCAGGATTACTGCTTTCTTTTTCTTTATTTTTCCGTTGTTTGTTCCTTTAAATAATTGATAGATTTGTTCGAATTGATTGAATGTTGGATGTCCACATTGCAGCTTATTTTTATTTACGTTCGACTTTATTTGTGTTCAGACAGAACCAAAACACAAAATGTGTCTCTCACTCATACATATATGTAAGCACACGCACACACGCACGCATGCACCAACCCACGCACAGACACAAGCTTACCCAATATTCTAAAATAAAAGCTAAAATATTCGAAAATATCCAACCACGTGCCACCTTGACTTTCCTCCTAAGTAGTTTAAAAGTAAATTTTAGATAGATGCTCACTTCTCCTCAGTTGGGTTTGACTCGGAGAAGCTCATCTTGGAGTGGATTACCGATGGAGATCCGGTGGAGATCAACGAGGACATTGAACTGCCTCAGTTTCAGGTCGTCGCAAAAGAAAGCGGAGTTTGCAGCAAACAAGAGAGATACAAAATTGGTAGGTTGTTTTCTGCTTGTTAGACATTCGCATCGATATTTTGTCCTTTCACATTCTTTTTCCTCTCTCTTCATTATCTGCGGTTTTCGTAATGTGTTTCCCGGAATGCTTCTGCACACTTTGAAATTTAAATTCATATATGCTTGCCGTTACAGTCATGACTAGCTAAGAAACTCTAAATGCTGTTCTAAGAAAGAAACTTACGTTTTTTGGAAATGTTTTCATAGAAATAGTATTATACAAGTGACAGTGCGTTTATAAACCTCGGTCACACTGTTTGGCATATCAAGGAAGTACCTATTGGTTTTAATTGATGGAATATAATTATTCTATTAAGGAAGGGCTTGGGTGAACTTTCTGAGGTCTAGAGAAGTTTATTAAACCTCAACGCAAGCTGTCAGTTCCTACATTCATTTAAAAAAAAGCCATGTAAACAATTTGTGTATTCCGTTGCAAAGACGATAACATCAAATAAACGCGCCAAGAGGAAATGGCAAAAACAGTGAAGACTTGGCCAGACATCCTTTTGGCGTCCTTTTATCGACCATCGACAATCCCAGTGTGTGAATTATGTTAAATGAGTATTTTCTGTGATGTTTAAAAGTGAGGTTACTTATAAATATTTAATTAACAAAGATATGACCTCCCTCATTCTTGACAGCTGATGATGTGTTATTTATGACACATCCGTTGGCGCATAAACTCATTTCAAGTGTGGCAAAAACTCAGTCTCCTGCATCACCAGTGTTTCAGGGTTTCTCTCCCTTATTCTGCAGTGTGACCTGCCTTTGGTCGGACGTGAAAACACAGTAAATTGTTTTTACACCGAGGTAATCACTAGTCTGCAAAATCGCAGATCATTTTATGCAAACCTATGGTAGTAGTGAAGAGAAGTTAACACTCTTCGTCTGATCCTTAATTCTAGAAGTATTTATTTGTCGGCAAATGTGTCGGTGACAAAATCATTTTGTGAAATAAAAGTGAATGCACTAATGGAAGACGGAAACAGAGAGAAATAACTTTGTTGCCTTCGGACACACACACACACACACACACACACACACACACACACACACACACACACACAGAAGGCGTATGGGGAATCAACCCCTGATCATCAGGTGTTACACACAATGAAGAAAAAGCCTTGGAGGGGGTGTGAAATGAGAAGTGGATAGTCAAGTCGTTAGAGCATCGGCATCTAATCAGACTTAAAAGATTCCATTAAACCATTTGCTTACTAGATGTTACCAAAGATAATAAAATTTGCATGTTGTTGTGATGCTATGAAAAAATGTCTCCTTGTGTGGGATCTAGAACGTTGAATAAACACAATTACTATAAATTCACAAATTCATTTCCTAATGCACGAGTAAGTGGAAGCTAAACTTGATAAATTAAATTATTCGTGTGATGTCTGAGTCTCTGTTATTGCGTGATCACCTTTTTCGATAACTATATCTAAACTTAGAGGAAGAGTTTAATTCAAGATTAGTGGGGTTTTTTTCATTTTCTTGGCAAACTGGCAGGCAAGATATCATGGGTCAAAGAATACTAAGATGTGAAAAGCAGCTGCCTGAGAAAGTGAGCCGGGTGGCTTGTGGGTCAGTTTTGAAGACTGTCAATCTTTGTCTCTCTACACATTCTTCAACAGGACATGGGGATGTGATGACAGCCTTTGCCTTAACGTGTGCACTCCAGACGATCCTTGTATGTTTTGACTGGTGATCCCGCGCTGTGAATTGTCTTTAGCAGGAAACTACAGCTGCCAAATTGTCTTAAACAGGAAACCCCAGCTGTCTAATTGTCTTCAACGGGAAACTACAGCTGCTCAATTGTCTTGAATAGGAAACTACAGTTGCCCAGCTGTCTTAAACAGGAAACCCCAGCTGCTTAATAATTGTCTTCAACAGGAAACTACAGCTGCCGAGTTGTCTTGAACAGGAAACCCCAGCTGTCTAATTGTCTTCAACAGGAAACTACAGCTGCCCAGTTGTCTTAAACAGTAAACTACAGCTGCCTAATTGTCTTAAGCAGAAACCACAACTGCCTATTTTTTAACAGGAAACCACAGCTGCCTAATGGCCACGTTCCATCTGGAGAGGAGCCTGCAGTACTACCTCATCCAGATGTACATCCCGTCTAGCCTTATCGTCGTTGTGTCCTGGTTGTCCTTCTGGCTGACGGCCAGCTCCGTGCCAGGCCGCATCTCTCTAGGAGTTCTCACGGTTCTCACCATGACAACGCAGAGTTCCTCTGTCAACGCCTCACTTCCCAGGTATTAGATCCAGAACTCTTCTTTCTCACCTCTTTCTTCCTTATTAAACTTTTTTGCACTTTTGCGCATTGATCATGTGAGCCAATTTGCACGGTTTTACTGAAGGTGCTGTAGGAAAGGTGAGATCAAAGGCTTCTCGGATAAATGGTCCCTCATCGATGTAGTAATGTATGAAGTAGCAAGGCATTAAGTCTATAAAATATATCATACGATTAGGTGACCAAGGGAGACTCTGAAAGTACATGTAAAAGTGATTGTAAGATGGAAGATCTTGGAATCGTAGTTGAAGTATGGCTGTAGAATATGTACAAACATAACAAACATACTATTGATTATTAGTAAAACCTAAAAAGGCACTAGAATATTATCACTGTCAAAAACATAAAAATGTCACTCACAGAAGGATTGAAAGTTATTTTTAACAGGATGATCGGTTATACTTTTCACAAAAACATAATATCTTTGACGCTATTGTTTTTCATTTTCCGTGAAGACTGTCTTCTTGCCCAACTCCAGCATGCTCTTTGTTCACATTCTCTTTCTTGCTTGTCTGATTATCTTTCTGTAAGGGTGTCCTACATCAAGGCCATCGACCTGTGGATGTCAACGTGTCTGGTCTTTGTCTTCGCTGCCCTCATCGAGTTCGCCGTGGTCAACGTTCTCAGTCGGAGGAAACGAGCGGCGACCCCACCGCCTGCTGCCCACCTCCCGCTTTTTGAGAGCTGTCCAGGTCCTAGCAGCGGAGCCGCCAGTGCCATTAACAGCAGTTCCCCCAAGAAGGATTTAGAGATAGGCAGGCCCTTTAAGGAGGTGGGTCAGGTGTGGCACAAGTATTCAGACCTTTCTTGCTCTGACCCCAGAGACGATTTATATAATGTACTATTTTTGGCGTGGTGTGTCTCTTTAGTATCGCTGGCTTGGTATGCTACTTAACAAATTTTGTCTGTGATCTTTTTTCTTTTCTCATCTGTTTCTTTTTTTCTAGCCACATCATTCTTCCTCTCTTTTCGTTTTCTCTCACTCTCTCTTCCTTATTTGTTGTTGTTACTGCTGTGTTGTTGTTAATCTTCTTCTATATCTCCTTTCCTTCCTCTCTCTCTTTCCCTGAAAACTTATTCTTATACTTGCATAGTGAAGTGTATGTAAAGTTTCTCTAAAAATATTTTCGGCTGTGTAGCCCGAGACATAATTTTAAACGTTTTTTTTTTAATTTTCTTCATTGTTAGAGCCATCCTGAGTAAGCTTAGTTCCTTCAAAAAAGACATCATTTGTTATAAGAGTTTCTGCACATTTTTTAGGAGCATGAGGGGCATGATAGCTGTTAGCAAGACGCATTGTACGCGAAGTTGTGTCATTCAGGAACGCTGCTTGTAATTGTAGGATTAGGAAACCGCGCGCTTTGAAAAAATATTTAAAAGACTAGAGCAAAGTAAAATAACATATTGTCTGGGCTTGTCAAAAGTTGTTATATCGCCTTTTTTTTACTAACAGAGTATAGTCGATCTCGACGGACGAACACTACTGATGGGGGACCAGGAGGAGGTGAGTGCAATCAAAAGACCTTGCTGGGACAAAGTAGCCCTTTCTACTCTTCTGGACAAGCTGTCGAGAGTAGTCTTTCCCTTCTGTTTTGCCATCTTTGGCACCTGCTACTGGACGTACTACTGTCACTTGACCGACACTGCCCTCAGCGTGGACCCTGGAGTGAACGACACGGAGTCGGTCCTGTAAAGATGGCGGCGTGGTGCTTGCTGCCTGCTCCAGTCACGACTCCAGTGCCGCGTTTTTCTCATGGACTGCTTACTCAGGGCATGTAATCCAGTAAACATGTTGGCTTTCGTAAGCACTGTGGCTGACCTGATCGAATTCTAGCTTTTTTCAAGATAAGTGTTCACAAAAAAACCAAAGAAAACAAATCAGGTAATGTTCAGCAAAGTAGCTGTTGTGTAAAGGCACATCACAAACTGACCATATCGGGACTTCTGAATATGGACTGCACAGGTATTCTACCATAAATTTCCGCGGTAGCACGCATATACAAACTATGCACTGAAATTTACTGTGTCCTTTCGACCTTACAGACCACTTTCATTCTGTTGTCTCGCTTCTTGTCGGATTCCTTTTTCCCTTCTTGCCCCAGCTTATTTTTTCCAGCTAATTTTTCCTGGCATTTCCCCGTTTTTAGAGTTTCTCAGCGGCTCGAAATTCGCAACATCCGCAACGCAGAAAACCAAAGCTGGTAAGATTCAGGTGAAAAGAAAGGTCCAAAAACACACTGGCATGACTCACAGACTGTAACTGAAATGCAAAAAATGGGCTACAGTGCAGGCTAACATATCTTTTCTTGCGTAATTACAAACGAGCGTTTGCTTATCGTGTGGCGTATTTTCAGTATCTTCTTAAACCAATCATATATTGCAAAAAAAAAACTGTTGAATAACATTTTTCTGCTATGATTAGTTATTTTGTCTGTCCGGAAAAGTAAGCTCTATTTGGATGCCATTGGCAGAGAGGGTTGTACACCATCCCGTACCTTGATCTCAACTGCGTCTTTCTTATTTTCTTTTGTCGGTCTGGTTGAATCTACCTACAAGTACAATGTAGTAAATAGTTTCTTTTTGTTAAATTAAAATGTTATTATACTTGTAAACACTGCAGTAACTGATATTCTCCTTTGTTCTGCCTACATCTTCACTACTGCTAGCATTCGCATGACCGTAGCTGTATCTCACTTTATCTCTTGAAATTGCCCGTCCCACCTCCCACCTTTCAGTCTACATGCCACCTGCTTTAAATTTCGTAGAACTACAGCATCGTTATTGATAGTTATTCGTCATTACTGTTACTTTGTGTACCTTCTTCCATCCGGATGTGGAACAATATGAAACAGTTTGTTATTGTTTATATATTTTACTGCATGTCTTTAAACTACAAACTAGACGGCTTATAAAATGGAGTACACTGATGTTGAATAGGAACAGTTGCAATGAGTTTTAGACCAGTAACAGATGTTTTAGTCAAGCCTTGACGATAATAATGATGGCGATAAGTGTATAAATAAATTTTATTTCGTAAACAACTTTGTCTTCTTTTAGCATGTTATAGATATCGCAAGCTACTTTCCTTATGTTTATAATAATAATGTGAGAATTTTTAAAGCGCAATATCTCAGCCAAAAGCGGACTCATTGCGGTGAACACGATCACGAAGCAGTCACAAAGATGTATAAAGAAGAACAATGCGAAGACTCGATGCGTTCCGGCAATGAAGGGCGATCACTGAAGATTTAACGGTGACGACTCCAGAGAATAAAGGTTGGTGACATCAGGATGAAGATATTGAGTAATCTTGAGAATATGAAGAAATATTATCATGTAGAAACTGCAAAAGGATGAACGTCACATCAGTTTATTCACTGCAACTCAAGGTTTATACAGTGTCTACAAGCATGACAGTCTGTAAAATTGGACTGCGAATGAATGCGCGTCACCTGCGTGCATCTGTAACAATATCTGCAACAATAATCTCGCTCTTACGCCACCCGCCTAAGCATGCAAACATGTGCTCACTCACACTACCAACTTGTATTACTGGACTGCTTGCAGACGATTTTTTTCAGTGAAGTCATAGAACGAGGCGTTTGAATATGAAGCTTCCGGCTTAGTCACTAGAACGAGGCTTTGGACGACAAAGCTTCCGGTTTATTCACATTCATTGTTTGTGCTCGCCGAGACTAACAGCGGAGAACTTCGCAAGAGGCTCCGTGCTCACACAGTTAATGTCTCAGTTATCAGCGAAGGCACCCAATCGTAATCAGACCTCTGTTTTAGCTTCAATGGACCAGCTTTTAAAAAGTGGAATTAATAAACATTAAATATAACAATAAAATAAAAATAAAAATTTATGAAACACGCACGCACGCACACACCTCATTGACCTCGTACACACACGCACGCACGCACTAAACAACGCGGGGAACGACACACTTAACAGGTACATAGCAACAGAATTAGAATTCTAGTAATTGAATATCCATTCTAGCGGTCTGCTTATCCTCAAAACACGCATTTCTCAAGAGCATGGGTGGAGAGTATCTGCAAGCAGACATCCAAAGGAGCTGATAACTAACGAGAAAAAATACTGAGAATCATTTGAAAAAGCAATTGCACGAGGAGGGAAAGCATAGGATGACAAAGATGGAGTACTCACATGCATTGCGAGGTATTTTTGCCTGTGATATAATTCAGACTCGCCTACAAAGAGGTTATGTCATGTGGCCATATTTGATTGATTCCCTTGCATTTGTGCGAAATATTATAGCTCTCACGCAAATGTCTTCTCTCTGTTTGTGCCCTTCCCTTCTCTTGTTCGTTCTCTCGCCTTTTTCCCTTCTCTCCCCCGTTAACAGCTCATTATTTCACAGCAGCTACAGTAGCTCCATGTCTGTGGCCATTGGCTGCCAGGGGTGCTACTCACCGCTTGCCATCCGAGTTCCACTACCGTCTGAAGAGGACAGCTGGTCGCGCATGTCAAGCTGCTGCTAATCACGGAAGTGCTCGTCTGCCCAGAAGAGTTGACGACAGGTGCGAAAAAACATCAAACGGCATATCTTCGGAAATAGTTCACGGGACAAGGCAAGACTAAAAAAGATGTTCCAGTTTTAGAAGAAGACTTTTCCCTGCAGACAACTCTAGATCACAGGTGTCAAGCTGAGAAAAACAAAACAACAAAACAAAACAACAGAAAACAGTTTTTATATACACTTCTCTCAAAGAGTACTTGTGTTGCTGTTTATGACCAAACGAAAAATTTATACACCGTATATAATAAGGAACTGATACAAAATATACATCGCTGCACCCTAGGTGCTGGAACGAACTGCTCATCTCATCAAGGATGCTACAGGATATTGGTAAAAACACTTCACTGGGTAAATAACAGCTGAACACAGATGCAGGTTATTTTTAGAAATAAAAATGTTTCTTTCGTAGAGTACCTGTAACCACCAACACCTACACAAAAATCCCCTTACATAAACGAAGATGAGTTTGCAGAAGCTCATAATTGTCATATTACGCTTGAGATAAGTGAATTAGGACTAATTTTCAACACCTCACATGTGCAAAAGTCAACCGAGATGAAAAAGCTTGGAACCCAGCCCTGGTGTATTTTTTGGTGACCATTCTCTCCGTAGAAGCGACATGCAATTAAAACATGTCCACTTATAAACTTTTTTCGAGCAGACATGGTCTATTATTAAGGTCCATGTTCCACATTTCTCGAACGTTTGTTCGCTAAATATTCTTCAGAACAAGGTACAAGAACCAATGTTTGGCAGACTGAAAGAAAACATACTCTTATGTTAGTCCCAGTGATGTGAAGCAGTATCAACTTTTCTCATTACATGGTGAACAGAAGTCAAGAGCTTGAGAGGCTGTGCGTTGCAAAACCTTGGCGAAACATTCCAAGGAAGCCTTGCAGACCCTCCAGGTTTAGACTGTTAATTTTTCTCTGGGATGTTTTTCTTTGGGTTCCGTGTAGATTTGCAACGCTTTCTGTAGCGTGAAGTACTGGAAAACTAATCAAGACTCAGTGTTTAAATTGCGTATCACGCTGTGCAAAAGGAAAATTCAGCATGACTTCCCTTTCCACGAGGTCCTTGAACAAACATTTGGAATGTTCACATATTGAGAAATGCCTCCTTCGTTACACACACAATGCTTCGTTCCGTTTCTAAAATTGTGTTCTTCCGCGGACGAAAATAATCCCCGTTCCATCCCCTCCCCCCTACCCTTTGTCGGCTTTGCTAATTTCAAGACGTATGTTTCTGGCACGTCGGAAACGGGTTTTAATAATTTCGCACGTGCCCGGACGCGCGGCAAATCCCCTCGGGAAGAGTTTTTTCTTTTAAAGCGTCGGGGTATAGAGGTGTTTTGACATTTTCCACTGAACCTCATTTCCGGTGTTCTGTCAAAACCATCTCAAGGCTCGTAGCTTAAAGCACGTTAACCCTCCGTACATTGCACTTTCAGTCACCTTCTCAGTCTCGCAAGAACGTCTGCAAAACCGCCGCCTCCTCTTACAGAAAATGCACAGATTGAGCTTAGATCTGCAGCTTTGCACTGGTCTTTTGGAAGATGAAGATGAGTCAGTCTGTTGATATGGTTGTAGCCAAATGAGTTCTTCTGTACTTTTATTCGTTTCAGGTGGGGTATGACGACACTTGGTATTCGTTCTTGTCAAGGCCACTTAGACTTCCAGTTGTAAAGTCTTTTCCCTTCTTTATTTTAAACAACCAGACTCACAGTGTACAATTCTGGTTCCACTAAAAACAACACGCTTATAGAACGTGGTAATTTTTTTTCCAAAATAAAATATTTGTATATAATTTGACAGGTTTTTTTTATCTAGAATCTAGAATTTTGAAAGATCCTACAGTTTATGTTAAAATAAGGGTACATTGTTTTAGATCGGGGCAGTGTGTGGCTTGCTTATCCTCAGAGAATAAAAGACAATGGACAGAAGAAAGGCGAGGTAAGGTCAATAAGGTCGGCAGAAGTTCTTTGCTTTGAGTGCTGGAGCTTGCGCGGTAGCTTTGTCAGCTCATCCCGTTAATCTGCGCGGTTAGAGCTATGAACAAGGCAGGTTAGCAAGAAGGTTAACTTTCTAGGCTGAACAAGCCTTGTGGCTGATCCCACCAAAAGCAAGCTGCATGTTTGTGTCAGACATGAACGTTGGCCGCACCGTACAGAGGTTAAGCCGAGGATGCTTTGCTAATCAGCAGAGCTTTTGGTTCCTGGTTTGCTTTGTCTAAAGATCACAAGGCTACGTCTGGGAGTCTTTCGGTGCTTTTGGGCATGATGCTCGGCTTAGTAATACCGCATCGTCATCACTAAAAAAAAAACCTGTTGTTATATTAAGAGAAGCATAAGTAGCATAGGATAGATTTTGTTTTAACTTTTGATGAAAAACCACAATATCTGCAGCTGAATGAATGGAACAGAGTCGCTTAACACGCGAAGGTGTAACAGACGAGAATAGATGCAGGAGGGACCAGACTACGAAGCAGACCTCGTGGCAACAGTCCCTCCCTCGGCACAGATAGCTGAAGCCCAGACTTCTCCCATTCGTTGATAATGCTATTTTGAGTTCTTGAAAGTACGCGAGTCGCACGAGAGTCCAAAAGACTGGACTAACATAGGGACAGTCTTTGTCCAAAAACGATCGCAAAGGTTTAATAAAGCACTTGCACCGTAGAAGGACAGTTAAATCCTGTTTGACTCTATTCGCTGTTTAGGGTTTTCTTGGGGCAAAAACTCGACAGTAGATAAACACATGTGTGTTAGTCTATTTATCTAGTGTACATGTGTTTGTGCGCGTGCGTGTGTGTGATTGTGTGAGAAAGAATGTGTTTCTGTGCTTAAGCGTGAGTACATGTGTGTGTGTGTGTGTGTGTGTGTGTGTGTGTGTGTGTGTGTGTGAATATTTTGGCTTCGCTACAGTGCAAACCCACATGAATTAGTTAAGTGCAAACAGACGTAAATTTTTAAGTAAGACAACAAATAAAAGAAGTGGAAAGGACAACAAATTAGCAACAACAAAACATCTCAGTCAATGTCGAAGTTCAAGACGACAAGACGTGTAACAACTCCCATGATGCTCGCTTATTTTATTGCACTTCACCTCCCCTTTATTTTTTCAGATAGCATATCTGAAGGACGTCACTGAAGAAAAAAGTCAGGATCGACACAGCTGCCAAAGACTTCTTCTCTCGGTTTCTCGGTTTACCTGATTGCTTTTTCCTTCTATCATTTCGGCTAACAAGAATCAGATACGACTCTAGCAAGATATTACTTTTTTATTCACATTTCTTTTAAGCCATGGGTCGCTTGTTCGGGTCCGTCACACGAGACTGTTCCTATCGCGTCTTCACCAGCTCCTGAGAGCTTTTTCCTTCAACAAATACTGTTTAAAAACATCGTTAACAGCAGATGGTGCGGGTTTTACAGTGCAAAGACATGACAGAAGCGATAGGCCTATCAGTTCAAACTGGTTCAAATTGAAATAACACAGAGAATTGTTGGCCTCTCTTAACAAGCTCCAATTTGCCGTCTAAGAAAAATATTTAAAACTCCTAACTGGTGTTTCAAAGTCTGTATTAAAGCAAAGCCTTTGCAGATTTAACATGCAAGTTTTTTGCGAAATTTCAAATGTTATTTCGTGTATAAAAAAAACACAAGAGACAAGAGTTATTGCAATACTGGGCATTAACGTTCCTCAGATGTTTAATTAACATACGGACTCTGAGCAAACCACTTCTTCAGGTCCTCAGACTGTTCACACAAAGCTGTTCTCAGGAAGATGACTTTGCAGCTGAAGCTTCTATAATTCTCATGGATTTCATTGTGTTTTCTTTTCGGCTGCTCAAAGCCCAGCTACCTTGTGATATACAGACTTCCTGCACACACACACACACACACACACACACACACACACACACACACACACACACACACACACACACACACACACACACACATGTTGTCGAAAGCCTCGTGCGTAATAATCGAAAAATGAATCGAAAAAATGCCAGAAATGTAAGAAAAAATAAAGAAAACCAAACGAGGAAAAAAGATAAAAAAACAGTTTTTAAAAAGTGACATGGGGAGAACATTAAGTACCAGGTGCAGTGATTTGAATGCGCTCACTGCGGTCACTCGATCAAAATCGAGAGTTTAGAATTTCGTAACGCAGCAAAAGCAGTTTTCTATGCATGGCGCCCTTAGCTCTTCCGGCATTGACGAATGCATGAAGGATTTTTATAGTAGGTAATATATCAAAGTAATTTCTTTTCCTAGACAAGTTTTACGTGTCAGGGGATGTTCACCTCACAGTCTCCTGATCTCGTATCTTTTGATATCAGAAAAAATGTTTCTCCCACCTGAGGAGAGAATGCATTTCATACACTCTTCATTTTTGGATATATTTTTCTATATTCGACATTTTTCTTTTGCAAGATTTACTTTTTCCATATAGCCAGGATCATCCCTCACCAGTACGACAGCTTTAACGTTTCGGTCATGTACAGACGGGCCCGCAGGAGGAATTTCATGTTGCATCTGACCTGTTCTCATCCCTTGCATCAAGATAACACCTTGATCCTACAGATGCCATGTCGTGAGGGGAGGAGGGATACGGTTTGAGGGAAGAGGAGGGGCAGATGAAATTCCAAATTGCACTAGCAGGCGGTGGGTAGGGCCTACCTATGAAAATCGATGTGGTTCGAAGACTGCAATGCGTACTCAACGATAAGAAACAAGTGTTTTGTCGTTTTGTCGTTTTTATTTATTAATTTTTTTATTTTACTCCTTCTCTTCTTCTTCTTCTGATAGTGACGTCTCTCTATATATAGATATATATCTGTTTCGGCTGTTTTACAGCAACACAACATGCTGGACAAACTGTCGCTATCAAAGATGCTGTGGTTGAACACTCAAGTTTGAAGTCTAATCCAGCTTTTTGGAAGGTTATTGCCTTGAGTAAGGGCCTGGTCTGAGAAGAGAGCATTGCATTCATCTCACACAGGTATTTCATTAAAAAAATACTATTGGTTACAACCACAAAGCGATTGTCACCGAGAAGGTGAGAATCGCAAATTCAGATCTCAACCTTGGATATTTCTCTCCAAATGTGGTTCATGATCACATGACCAGGCTAACTTGTTTGCCTCGATATAGCCACACTTGGCGACCTTTTGTGAAAATACCAACAATCAAATATCATTTATGCGAAGTTTCTTCCTTTTAAAAAGACGGATTCTGCTGTTAGTGAATTTTCACTTCTCCCATATTCACTTCACAGTTTATCTCCCTCTCTGGCTGCATACAGATTAGGAGAGTCGTTGAGAAGGAAGAGAATCACGTGTTTTCTGCTGGTTCATTTCGCAGCTGGAAGAGAATAAACTTCGATGAAAAGCCAGGTCATCAGCTCACGGGAGCTGATCACAGTCGCAGGTTGGTTGTGCAACTTGCCAACACCGAGAACACGCTCAAGGCTTTGCTACATTTCCACGCCCTTGCACCGGACCCAGTGCTGCTAATTTTTTTTTTACCTTGCACTTGCTGCCTCTGTTCTTGCTTTGAAGAAATTAATTGGAGAGAATGTGCAGACGATCAAAGGATATCTTGAGCTTGAGGAGAACGTGTGGCTTTCATGTGGCAGCCATCTTCAGATCTGGTCGCCAGGGACGCGAACAACGCGTTTGAAGGAGGTGGCGAGCGGGTAGACGGGGAAGGGGTAGAGAAAGCCAAGCAGCTTGAAATATAAAGCAACGACCTGGTGGGGGGGAACGGTGTGGCGGAGGGGGACGAGAAAACATGTCGGTTTCTGGAGCTGCATATGACTTGTTGGTGCAATTATGCGTGCTTAAGTTCTTTGTTGCTAAGGGGATGAAGTGTTGACCCTCGCTATTAACGGGGCTACCTATCCCTTTTTCAGATGGTAACCGCAGACGACGAACACTTTGACATGTTTACTGTAGGTTTGTGTTTTTTCGTTCTCTTTCTCTCTCCTCCCCCCTCTCTCTCTCGATCTGAAATGATATGGGTTTTTTTTGTACGGGACCGTTCTTATATTCTGAGTACTGACAGGCAGGCAAGCAGATTTATTGTTTAGCTCTCGCGGGATGAGATTTCTTCCTTTGTACGGTATGGACATGTTTCCTTTTTCTGCACGTCTTGCGTAGATTTATGTCTCTGACGGGCTTATCACAATGGCATGGATTTAAAAAAAAATCAGGTATAAATGTACAGATGCTTATCGAACCTAATGCGTATCATACCCACAGGATTAAGTCAGACCATTAAGGTACTTGGGGGAATTTGCGTTTTATGCTTTTGAATGTATTTGGAGAAAGATTATCTTTTTTTAACCATTGGTGTAAGATTTTGTTTAAAGATGATAGGCAGTTTGTTACTTTTTGCCTGAAGTACACTGTTGTGAGCAAGGAGACTCAAACAGTTAAGATCTATTCTACACACTCGAGCGGTAGGCAGCAGAAGAAGAAATAGCGGTTCTAGCATATATACGTGTGTATGTTTTGTTTACCACCACTCTAACACAATCGCCTACACCAGTAAGAAGAAAATCATCCTCGGAGGACCCTATCCTGTGCTTTGTGCTTAATGGACGGTCAGGTTGACTGAACGATGACAAGCGCTGACACTAGGCGTCACTCATTCTTTCTTTCCACGAAAACACAGGTGAAAGTTGTTGTACTTCTGTCGCAGTTGGCGTCGTTCAAAAGCAAAGTTAACAGTTGCTGTCACACTTCCGTTGACACAAACATTTTAGCATGTGGCTGCTAAACTTCTGTCACAGTCTAAGTCTCTTTTTATGCTTTGTGTTGTGACAATGTGCATCTGCCGCAGGTGACTGGGGTTCTTGCATAACACGAGGTGGCACCACAACAGGTCTCTCTGCGTGGCTTCCAGAGTTGGTACAGAAATTCTATCGCAAAGAAACCTTTCACAGGGGCAGCAAGAGTGTAGACATCTTGGCTTCTAAATACACAAATGCACGCAGATTTGCGTACAAATAGATACAGATACATAAACGTTTGTAAAGAAAGTAGTGAAAGTAAAGCGAGAGTAGATCACACTGATAACGATTATAATAGAAAAGATGATCAAGACAATATTATTACTATCATAAAGATTTATGCAGCGCGAGCTGACCTTGACAAAGTACCACCTAAAACAGGTTCTAAAATAGAAAGGTTAAAAATAATACCAAAGTAAATACTACAAACAAAAAACAAATGTTTTTTTCAGAAATATTACCAGCCGAGCGACAGTAAACGCCTAAATAAAAGTCAAAACATGAAAACATAAGATCAGATCGCATAGAATGCAACCAGCCAAACCAAAAAAGAGAACGGGGCTAAAAATAAGAATGTTTCATGACAATCATAAAGATACATATCGCAAAAGGTGAGCGGGAAACCTGGTTTACTGTTTTTTCAAGATTCAGGCCGCTGTGACTTATCTCAAAATACCACAGCATCTTTTACGCGCACACACACACACACACACACTGATGACAGGAAACAATAAACATTTTCCATCCACTTAATGGATTCAGTGACTTCTCCGCCACCCTTCTCCCCCCTCTCCCACCCAAATACGACACGCACCCCCACCTCGATGTTAACGAGGATAAAGCCGTCATCTCATTGCCGGAGGAGAGAGAAGGTGGGGTGAAAAAAAGGTGGAAAAAAAGTCATTGCGACGCCTGGGAACATGAAAGGCGACACCGGCAACAATTCACGGAAGGTGCCCGGATGTTCGCTGATCGATGGGGCGATAATTCTCTGTACAGTCAACCCAGACGTTCGACGCACGAATGGAAGGAAGCCTACTTTCTAGGGATTTTCCATTTTACAGCTCCATACCCGCATCCATTCGAGTATAGCTTGTGTAACCTGGTAACGGCAGTCAGTCGATGCTGACTCAGACTACAGGCGTTTGCGCCTGCGGTTTATTGCGAGCACGTGTATTGATCATTGCTGTTTCGGAGCTCAATTAAATTTTTTTTTTGTAACGTTCTCAAATAAAAGGTGGACGTCTATTATAATTAAAGTCATGGTCAAACAAAATAATCAAAAATCTCGTCCGCGCCCGCAAGGAAAAAAATATTTTCAAAGAATCTGGTAGAGAGATAATCAAGAACAGGGAAAGAGCAAAAAAGCAACAATTTGGGAAGAAAAAGTTTAGAAACCGTGGCGGAGGGGAAGAGGAAGACAGTTGCCTCACACCATACTGAACGTGCGTAAAACATACTCTGAGGTAGTATGTTGTATGCCATACGAACTGTTTAAGTGTTACCATACATGTTCTTTTTCTTATTCTCATAACTTTCATAAGTGTGCATAACACACACACACACACACACACACACACACACACACACACACAGCACGCACATAAACCCACCTGTATATAAACAAACCTGTATACACACTTTAAAAATGCAGAAACATTATTTCTGAGTGGATAAAGAAACTTTTTAGAAACAAGTTCCATATTTGGGGCTGGGTGGCATGCGGTGCTATCAGCTTTACCTGCAAGACCTAATTTTAACTGCCGGGAAACAATTAAAGATCCCTATCACCCGGTTCATTAAGGATAGCTCATTAACGGCACACAATTCCACGCTCCACTTCCGTCTAGTCGGTAGGATTGTACCCGATACTTCTTTCAACCACCTTAACATGGCTGAGCCATTCCCCTTCCATCTCCAGCGAAGCATGTGTAGTAACAATGAACCGCTTACATGGCAGACTGAGTATGACCCTTTGGTTAATTTTATGCATGTTCATTATGGTACAAGCCCGCGAAGAGGACAGGCAGACAGACAGACAATGTATTAACTTATCCTATCACCTGAGAAAACAAGCTAGCAGCAGTCCTGCATACATTGCAGACATCCACGCTAAGGAGCCAAATGTTCTTTTCAGAACAGTTATTTCTTGCAGTGTACTCTGCAAGCTGTGTTCAGACTTCGCATTAATGTGAACAAAAATAAAACATCTGAACTAGTACTTCCACTTTGCTCCTCTTGCCAGATTTTATGTCTGCTAGTCTCTGGCCAGAAGGGAATGATAGACTGTTCCGACCAAAGAAGAGGTTCTGTCTTTTGAAATATGAAGTAAAGAATATTTTCTAAAAGCAGAAATTGTTCTTGTGCAATTTTACGAGCACACTAGGTTTTGCAGTCGTGAATGAGCCTCCCTGTAGTTTTCCTCACATTTTCATCACAGTTAAGCAATGTTCTTTCGAGTAGTTAAAGCGCGGAACTTTCACCTACCTCTTTCACATACTTAAGAAATTTCCATGGCTATGCCTTTTGAAGAGTGTATTTTAGGAGCCCTCCAAAATTTGAAAATGCTCATTAGAAAAAAGTGCGGGGGAAGAAAACTGTTTTCAAGGGATGATAAGCGCCAACAGCTCACAGTTTGTTCCAAAAATGCAACCAAAAGCACCTGTTTGACGAGCAAGTGCCGACAACAGCAAACGAACTTCCGCTACAAAAATAAAAACAAAAAACAAACAAAAAAACTTGCAGGGCTTTATTTCGTTCCCTAAAGGGTAAAGTTAAGGTAAAGGTCATCCCATAACCTTTTCAGGTCGTTGGGGAGTGAGGTGTTAGAGACCCCACTTTTCTCGGGGACACCTTTTACATGAGGGTGGTGCCAATCTCCTCTCCCTCGCTGCCTTACCTTCCCCAACCCTCTATGGAGTCAGGTACCCAATCCCCTCAGCTGGGTCGACTGGGGGAAGTTTGCTGCGCTTATCGGGTATTGAACCAGCGCGCTCTCGGTTCGGACGCCAGCGCTCTAACCACTCGGCCATCCGCTTCCCCAAGGCAGCAATAGAAGTGAACGTCCTCCGGCTTAGACCATGGAAGAGGGAAGTAGTAAGTCAACGTAGACTGATGTACTAATACCAACAGTTTCCGGAATTGGAGGTATAAAAAAGGCTTTGAGTGACATCGTCTGTCCAGGGAAGTTCACCAACAAAAAAGGATGTTTTCTTCACACGAATGAGAAAAGTGTGAAGGGTATGGCTAGGTCAGAGGTTACCGTAAGCCCGCCAGTTTTTTTCATATCCTGACACTTTCTAATATAATTAAGCCTGTTCTTGATATCTCAAACACTTCTCCAAGTATCACTCGACAAACACTTGCTAAAGCTGACTCCGCGTGCCTCAAGAGTTCGCAAATCGTATCAGTCAAAACATTTTTCAAGTGTGTGGACTTTCCTCATACAACAAATAGGAGAACCTTTGACTCAGGAGAGAGTTTTGGTAGCTAACAATAGGGATTTTAAGAGAATAATAATTTAGACATGAGCAAATTGAACTGAACTAGTGTTAGAGACCAAGAATTAACTTTCCATATATTAGGTATTACTAGATGTCCGCAAAGGTGTAGTGCATACATTTAAACACAGACACCTATTCTAAGTCATTAGCTGAATGTTTATCCTTTGTACCCACACTTGAAGTTTTAAAAGCAAAGCCGGTGACTGTCATTTCTGGAAGTCCTTAAATGTATAGTTATGAAAAAACACGCCAATAAGACTTGGTAAACAGTGTTTTGTATCTCATTGAAACTGAGGTTGGCGTATTAAACTCAAAATATTTGGAAGTTTTTGTTATGTATATACATACTTAGGTATGAACATATGCGTACGTGTGTGTAAGGGGGAAGTGTTGTACATGAAAGTGAACCAGAGACAGAAAAATAGTCTTAAAAATATTGGACGACTTTTTTTCTTGTTTGAAGAAATTTATATATATATATATATATATGTAGTGCTTTTAAAGTAGTGTAGTAACAGAGGCTTTTCTCTGCACGAGAAGGTGAATCCGAAAATGTAAAAATCTTGTTACAAAAATCGAAAACGTGTAAAACTCTAAAAAACTATAAACAAAGAACATACTTCTCTAAATACTATTCAAATATTTTCATAATTAATTCCTTCTTTTCTCTCCTTGTTCGGGTGCGAGCGCGTGCGTGCGTGTGTGTATGTGTATATGTGTGAGTCAAAAAGAGAGATTGATTTATGTGCAAAATCACTCTCCAAGCTACATCTCAGCGCTTGAGACAAGAAGGGTAAGTAGCTGTTGTAGGTTCGACTTGAGGACGTATGAGGAGCTAGGGTGGGAGAAAAAAGGAGAGCAAGAGTGTTGCGAAAGGTATCGGTCAGCGAAAAAATCCAAATGCAAGTGAGACTCTTTTTCTGACCTTTGTTCGAGAACGAAATATACTTCGAGTGTCTGCAGTGTCTTTAGAACGCTCTCCCATCCGACAGAAGATTCAATATTCCTAATGTGTTATCTCTCCTGAGCCCTGGGTCTGCTTCGACTGTCCTTTTTGTCCCTGCTAACCGTCGTTTGTACGACTATTGGTGAGGGGCACAGGGCGGGACTCAAGGAGCGATTACGCTGAGGAATCTTTGTCCCAGACACTGAATTCCTTTAATCGAAACAGCCGAGAAGTGGAGCTTGAAGAATCTTGGAGGTTTTGATCACGATCTGACAACCGTAAGAAACGACCACTGAGCAGTTCGATCTCCAATGAATTCTTAACGCGCCTGTCAGCGTTCCGATCTAGCATGCACTTTTATCGAGTTCTTCCATTTAATTTTTGTATTTACTTCCAGGAATAGCAGTTCCTTCTCCTTTTATGTTATCCTCATTAATGCCATCACCACGAAGACGCCACCACCACCACCACCACCACCACCACCACCACCACCACCACCACCACCACCACCACCACCACCATCATCATCATCATCATCATCATCATCATCATCATCATCATCATCATCATCATCATCATCATCATCATCACTGTTATTGTTTGTGACGGTCGTGGGCGTGTTAATGCAGCAGGGATGAGCTTGTCACTTCTCTGTGCACGCTTCAATAAGTAACTAAGACAGTGAGAAATCTGTGTAATTTTGTGCTGGTAATGAAAGCAGCCAAGAACTTGTCAGCGCTCTCCTGAAAACACATTTTTAAAATTCGCTTTTAAGGGTAAGCCCTCTTTGGAGTGTCTCTCGTACATGCATTAGCAGAATAGGGATGGGCACTTCCTGTTCACCTTCCACCCGAAAACGCGGCCAGCAGCACTGTCAGTGTGGCTTCCCCTTTTTTGTGGCTGCTGATACTAAGCAGTTCTTTGACCTTCTGACACTTGACTGTGTATTAATTTTCACACTAGTTCCGTGTGACCTTCCGATATCGTCTGTTAGAAGTCCAAAATTTAACCCCCTGCAGACAAATGGGTTAGCCTATAGAAATCATTCTTGCAGAAGATGTCTAGTCAGTCAGTGTTGATAATTGTATCATTTTGTTTGGTCGTTCTTGATTCTTTTTAACTTTGGGCATCCTTCTTCATCGTTTGCGTGTATCAAAATTATCACAATATAACTTTCCACTTAAGTCGTCGAGCTGGAATTATAATACGCATTATGCATGACCATATGGCAAATGTTTATTAATGTCAGACTGAAAAAATATTAGTGCTTGGGAATGTACAACAGATCCACGTATAAAACACACTGTCTACCTTTTACTGTCTAATAAAAGTAATGGCAAAGGCAGAGTCAGCCTGGTCGCTGTAGGAACGATAAACGGAAGTGGTTCACTGTGACTAGAACAAGGAAAGGAATTTGGAGCCCAGCCGTCTCCTTCAGTCGTCGTTACCTGCCCTGATAAATCAGATGCTCACTTCTGGTACGCAGCAACTGCTGGTGGGCATGGGAAGGGAAGTTTTTTTTTAATAACTTGCTAGAACATACCTCGATTCAGCGGCCCTCTACTGTTCTAAATTCGAGTGGGCTAACTACCCGCACTAATTCCAGGACTGAAAACGAAGTCAATCCTAGCTCCCTAGACATTTTTAAAACAGTTCATGTCTCTGCACGCCCCTTGCCAAGGACAGGCGTTGATCCCTTATCAATCTTTAGCCATGGCTTCTGGAAGAGCAGACGCAAAAGCCATTGCAATTAGGAAAGAGGACATCAGCAAAAGGATGAGAAGGTTACACTTAGCACTTCAGAAAGCACAGCTAAGACAGCTGGAAAGGAAGGCGTGGGGTTTGCCAAAACCCCAAACTCCACTTGCTTTCAAAAATGTAACACTCCAGAGACGAGGTCTTCGATTTTTGCTGGGGCTTGTAGTCTGCGCGAGGCGTCCACGTTGTCTTACCACTGTTGCCAAAAAAAGTTGGGGTAGGATGGGTGATGGGTAGGCGGGAAATGCACGCTGTCGGTGTTGAGTCAAAGACAGTAAAGTCCAAACACGAGGCAAACTTACGCCCAGCGTTTCTCCGAGTACTTATGGCTGTAGAAACTTGTTTATGCTATCTATCGTTAAGATTTACTGTGTGTTTGTGCGCTCGATTTCTTTACATTGTTTATGTTATCCAGCCTGAAGATTTAGTGTTTGTTTGGAAAGGTGCGTTTTCTTTCCACTCGTGAGGCTTTCGCTTAGGTCTTTTTGCTGCGATGTTTCTTGTAGACAGAGTTTGAATTGCTTTATCTTTTTTTGTGGCCAGCTTTCGAAGGAAAGATTCCTTGGGTGACTTTATTTTGCTGAAACCTTTCTCTCCCCTCTTGCTGCATGCTATAAATAAACTTGGAAAACGATACTTTGCCCATTATTCACTGTGCCAACTAGGGCGAAGAACAATAGAAGAGTAGGACTAGACGTGAGGTGATTGCATTGGAGATCAAGACCACGGTCTTAACGCACTGTGGAAGAGCCTCATAAAACGCATTTTTTCTGAGCCAAGATTGGATGGTAACATATTTTTCAGGCGAATCTTTTACTTTGCCAGTAAATGTCTCGTAGAAAGAAGTATCTAGACTCTAAGGGACCAGAGGCGACTAGCACAGGCTTGCAGGGACAGTTTGGGGCTGTTAGAGGCTGTTAGGGCCCATTGGGGGATGTTGGGGGCTTGAAAGTGATTCTTACCCTGAGACGTAGTAATGACTGGCGTCAATGTTGTGATTATCAGTCGTATCTATCTATTCCATAAAAGATGGTACTTTCGCAGATGTTTTGTGGTACGCACGCACCAACAGACAAACATAACATACTTAAATTCAACCAACACACGTATAAAACAAAAACATAGAAATCAACGCACAAACACAAAACACACAAAACATATACACGCTCTCTTTCTCACACACATATGTAGTAATAGGAACACACAAATTAGCATGTTAAACCAACAATAACCACACAAACATGGACACACCCTCTCTCTCTCTCTCTCTTGCCTTATTTTTCTGCCTTTTGTGTGATGACGTAAGAGATAAATATGGTAAAGAAGTCAGTGACGGTCATCAAGACTAGAAAATAATGTTCTACAGTAAAAACAAAAAGAAAACTACGCAGTTGGGTCTTTTTATATTTTTGATTCTGAAAAAGAAGGTTGGTATTAATTAATTGGTTAGTGTGACTTGCTGGCTATGCCAGTAAAGGGCTTTTAGGATGTGTGAGTGTGTGTGTGTGTGTGGGTGGGTGGGTGGGTGAAGGAGTGTGTGCAAGTTATTACTTTAGTGTTTATTTATGAATTATGCTTGTGTAGTACTTCCACTACATCCACACGTTTTTTGGGTTTTTTTTTTTGTTGTTGCTTTTTTTCTTTTGTTTTGGTTTTTAGAAGTCAGTTTTGATTGAACTTGTGTATTGGCTTACAGCAACACAAAAATGTCTGTCATGTGTTGTAAAATGAACTTGTTAATGTTTTTTAATTGCTTGTTGGTTTTTATAGCATAAAGTTTCAACTAGTGTATTTCTCTTTCTCTTTCAGTTTGGTAATAATTGTTTTGGCTCGTACGTTTTGTTGGGCAGTGGTCTTGAACTGTGTGTGTGCGTCTGTGGTGATGTTGTGTGAATAGTGGTTTTATGGGGATGGTGTTAGAGTTGGAGGGATGTTGGGGGGGGAGGGTGAAGACTGTTCAGTTTGTTTTGACGGCCAATGTGAATGTTTTCTCTCTTATAATTTCCTTTTTATATGTGTTTGAAGTCGATGGTGGTGATGTACAAGTAGAAGTGTGTGTGTGTGTGTGTGTGTGTGTGTGTGTGTGTGTGTGTGTGTGTGTGTGTGTGTGTGTGTGTGTGTGTGTGTGGATATATATATATATATAGATGCTCTGTTGCGATACGTATATATATTTATGGATAGAGCTTTTTGTGCACGTGTTGATAGAAGTAAGTTTTAAGTTGATTTTGTTTATAATTGGATTATTTTCTAAGATGTGTAATTATAGTGACAGATGGTCACAACCACTCTGGAGCTATGCTGAAGCAATAAAGAATCAATCTTTCTCTCTGCGCCGGGCGCATGCACACACGCACGCACACTCACACACTCCAGCAAACCCACCCAACCACTTCCCACACACCCTTATTGTGATAAAATAGATGAACATGAAACCATGACTGATTAACAATGTCTCGGGAGATTATTTATTCATCTGTCAATCCTCTCTGAGTGTCAGCGTACTTGCAACTACGTTTCAGCGTACGGTGAAGTGGTTAGACAGGAGTGCATCCTGGAGACAGGGAGGGAAGAAGAGAGAGAAAGAGAAAGCAGAGACAGAGAACAAGCGATAGAGACGAATCCTTGAAAAAAGCTTCAGGTAGAGTTTCAAGATGCCTAATCAATTATTAAGTTTGTCTATCAAACGTTTATGTTAAGAGGAGTCTTAGGCATTTCCCTAAACATAAATATTGTCAAAAATCATCAACACAAATACACTAAAACATTTTTACTCATTATACCCCTAAGAGCAATAACAATCTTTCAACACATTTTCTCAAGCGGCTGCGTAGTAAACATAATAAGGTAGAGGAAGGAAGACAAGAGAGAGAGAGAAGGGAAGGAAGGGACAACAAAGAAAAGAAAAAAAGAGCCAAAGAGAATGAACAACAGTCAGCAGAGAGTCGGCCAAGAAAGTGGATTAACTGGAAGATAGAAGCACCATCTGCAAATGAAGAAAACAATGAAAAAGCTTTCTGCTTTCTGCTCATTACCTCTTAACTCGACTGCGTCTCACTCTCCTATAGTCTTGCCGCAGTGATGAAAGCTTCACTCCCTTTCCTATCACCTCCCCTTTCCCAAGACCTTTCGATTCGAAGACGAGGCTGACAGCGCTGCCAGTGAGAGAACTCTCAGTGGCGCCAAGTGTCAATATTTTGAGACAGATCGCTTGTTGTCCTTGGAACTGGCTGATTGGCCCTTGCCCTCGCCCGTTGCTTTGCTCTGTTGTTCATCGCTGTTGTCCGAGATTTTTGTCTGATTAGCAAGTTTGATGTCTATCGTGACGTCATCATCAGGGAGGCACGAGAAAGGATGTATCCACGTAAAGCACACACTAGAGGACAGCTCAGTGTGAAACGTTCCCTGGCACTCGAGAAATCTCGAAATTGAATCCATACCCCAGCACGGGTCTTGGTGCATTGATTCTGAACCAGGCGCCTCTTCTTTTCTGAAGTCAGACAGACAGAAGCCATTCTTAGCTGTAGTGGTGTCTTTTGATAGCAGGCAGCAAGACGTGTTGGCAGTGTTATTGCCTGGAGTTGCTAGAGGGGTATAAAGTATTTGTGCCAATCGACTAACAATGGTGTGGGGTTATGGCAGCATTGCGTGTCGCTATTTGCGAAGAAGGGCAGAAGTATGTGCATGTGGAATTGGGGAAAATAGCGTTGACGAAAAGGGAAAGCGAGGAGAGGGGGAGGGTCAACGGAGACAGTTCCCCTTAGCACCAAAGTTGGCCGTCGGCAAAGATTCCTGCCTGAAACAGCGACACCTGGCAGGTGGAGATAACAAAACGTATGAGATGACGATAGAGGGACTTAGTAATGTTGTCAGTTTTTTATGTTCCGTTCCCTCTGTGTCTTATACCATTCCGTGCACTCACGCGAACGTGCATTTGCGCACAGATACGGACGCGTGGGGAAGCGGATAGCCCAGTGATTAGAGCTCTGGAGTCCGAACCAAGAGGCGCTCGGTTCCAAACCCGAGTGGCGCAGCAAACTTCCCACAGTTAACCCAGTTGTCGGTAGTGGCTAGCTGACTCTACAGAGGGTTGGGGAAGGTAAGACAGCAAGATGGGCACTGCTCTCACATTCCCTAACCCTCCCCCCAAAACATTGAGGTCCATAGCACTTCATTATCACGCGACCTTTTAAAAAAAAAGTTAGGGGACGGTCTTTACCTTACCCACGCACACACACACACACACATGTGCAAACGCTGTCTGTACGGAGACCTATAAATAGAATGGAGACGAGAAGACGGCACCCTGAATTTTGCGAGGAAACTGTTTGCTTTTTTTTTCTCATTATTGCCAGTCTTATCGGGCCGCCTCCTTCAGGGAAGTGTCAAACTGGTTAGAATCAGCGCTGATTAGGAGAGACTTTCACTCCCACTTTGTTAGCAGACATGGCTTCGCGATTTCTACACTGGCTTTGTGCCCACATGATTAAACATCGGCATGGAAGAGGAAAGATGGTTCTTGAGCAATAGCTCAGGACATAATGAAAGCATTGAGTTTCTCTCTCCTCGTCTCTCTCTTCCTCTTGTCTTCTTGGTATCTCTCACTCACGCACGCGTGCTCAGAAAAACTACATGAAGCATCCTAGATTTGAGTACAGCATAGAATCAAAAGCAAGATGTATTGCCGCCTCAATCTCCAGCCCGGGCAATGATGTTATTTACCTTATATTTGACCGAAGGAAATTTGAGATTACAATTTACTTTTGCCTGTCGATCTTTTCACTCGTCACACGCCCTTTCTTTCGCTGTCCCGGACCTTCGCGGAAGTTAGGGTAAGAAACCTTTTCGGTAATTTGCTAATTTTCTTAACTGCCATCTCTCGATTGTTGACATTAGGAGTGCTGCTGAAATGAACTTCTTGGACATTGTGACACATTGACTACTTATATTGTAGGCCAGCGTGAATCCTGCACATTTTCCTTGTTACACTGAGTGATTTTAGTGAACTGCAAAGCAGATTTCTGTAGAAATTGTCTGCTGCACGTTTGACTACTGTGGAGAATAGACCATTGTAAAATACCATTGTGAAGATACCGACTGTTGCAAATACTATCCGCTTTAACTCTTGTAACAAACACACGTCTTGTATCAGTGTACAGGTGAAACTGTGTAACTATTCTTTGAACGGCGATTTCTTTTCTAGCCATCAGTGACCTCATCATCAAGTTTATATAAAATCTCACAAAAAGCCATACTAAACACAATAAAGAAAATGACATCCCTCTACCCACAAAATTCTCAAACAGTATTCTCTTAAATTTCCTTAACGTTGTGAACCTTACTAGACGAACCGCTGCATGGCGAATGGATCGCGTTGTTTCGTCTCACTAAGAAGCCAAACGATCTGAGCGGCTAGCAAGTAGTCCTTGTGAACTCCATCCGAGCATCAGGTTCTCTGCGAGGTATTGATATCCATTTTGGAAGGAGTCAGTGCCTTCCGCAAAAGCATAACTGATCATAACTTGTCTCACTGGCACCGGCTGCTGCACTCAGACAAGTCGTGTTTACGCTGCAGGCTGCGTCTACGCCTGCCCGACCATCTTTCCCTGCAGGCATCTGACTCCCTTCATGTAGAAATTTGTAAATATCCCACGTGTCTAATTTGGCGGCGTGACTCACTCCTTTTGATTAACGAGCTCGGGTTATGACGTCCTGTAATAGTTGCAGGCGTCGCTTCCTGTTGTACGGCGCCGTTAACTCTTGACATGAATCTGTAAAGCTCGTTCTCTTATTGCAGTTTAAATTCTGCATTTAAAACGTCATAAATAAATCACGTGAGCACACACACAAACACACACGCGCGCATGCACACACGCGCGCACGGGCTTCGCGGGCTTCGCAACTTCATGTGTGCTAACTTTAACAACAAGGGATCCATATGAGGAAGGCTATTCTACCACAAAATGAAGGCAGATGTTTTTGAAGTGTAAGCTGTCTATTATTAGTTTAATATACGGCGCTTGTGTGTTAAACATCGTTTCCATTTTGATCTGTGATGTAAAAGAACTGATTGTTATTCACCTCTTAAAGGAGCTTATTATTCTACCGTAACAATAGTAACAGAGAAATGAAAAACTAAGTCCATGAGGAATAAATATCAGAAAGGGGAAAAGATGCTTTATTGTGTCCGAATATCCTTCCCCAGTCCGCTTTGTCTTCATTACAAAGGAGGTCTATTAGTTCAAAAGTGAAGTGTGTTTGCGTGCGCGCGCGTGTACATGTCGACATCCATGCATGGGTGAATACGTTGAGTACAATTTCACTTTCTTTCACTATTCTCTACTAATAATACCGCGATGGTCACGACCATTAGTGCTGTGTTTATCGCTTCTTTCGTTCATTCGTTTGTTCATTATTTCGATTCGTTTGTGCACGTTGACAAATGCTCTCAACGATCACCGTGTCCCATGAGTATTTGTTATCCGACACGATCTCTGATTCCTCCTTGGAGACTTCCCTTCATCTTATTTTTCCTTCAAGTCCCATGTCCCTCAGCAGCCACGCATCAGAGGCTAGACAGCAAGTACACAGTGCCATCAAAAACCTCGGCACGTCTCGGCCTTAACGACGCTGCCATCAAGTAAGACCTCACAGAAAGAACACGTGCTCAAGCGATTATTTTACCGTTGCATCTTTTACTTTCCTTCCGTCCCTGAGCTGTCTCACTCTCACCCCCAGTCTCGTCTACTCCTCTTTCTCCACTCTTTCCTTTAAAGGAGGTCAATGATTACATGGGTGACCATGCCGAGTGGACATGTCAACGAATGTTCGCCGTCGCATGCTCTTTCTTTCTGGCAACTGTTTCTTTTTCCTCTCTGATGTGTGTCCGTGCTGTCAGACCACTTTAGACGCCTTGAATTGTCCCTCGATTGATGTTGCTTCGTCAGTTTGTGTTTTAACAAATGGGTGTTCTGTACGAAAAACAAAAAATTGGAAGGAAGAACTTTTCTGCAAAATTAGCACCTTTAATGGAGCGAAACGTTTCTGTTGTAGAGAATTTTAATCAAAATTGCGCTTTTGATCAACTAAAGTGGCCTGACAAGTAGATTCCTACACAGAAAAGCTTTAAAAAGTTTCTCCTTCGTGCAGCGACCTAAAAGGCAATGGCAGACCCATGCATGCTGCCACAGTGAGCAACAAGGTTTTTGTGAGGACAATTACTGCATACTTTTCAGCAACAATAACAATGTCAGATATCGTGTGTGTTCCCTCGGAAATTATTGAGAGAGAGGGGTGGTGGAGTAGGGGAAAAGAAACTCATTTTTCTCGTAAAAGTATTGACATTTATTAGTTATAGTTATTGTTCAATCTCAGATTGTTGACAAATCATATAGATGTCAGAAGACAGCCCGAAAGACATTCGTTGTCCAAATTTAATGAAATATAACTAATGAGTTTTCTTCTCGAACTTGTATGACAACAAAATCTTTGATTCAGTTTGACTTAATTTGTCTACTTTATCGTGTTACCCACTTATCTATGTCATTGCCAGTTTAGCAAAGGAATGTAAATTGTTTAAGTATATGAAGGCATTTGTTTGCAGAAACTCAATGTATCCCACAGTTCTACAGTAACGGCTTTGCGGAATAGATAAGGACTCACTGGATAGAAAGTGATCTTTATCTCCTACTAAACGTTAGTTATTTAAAAAGTTGATATAAGATAGTTTTCTGTAAGCATTATTAGATAAGTACTTATGTCGTTTGCACTTGTCTTTTTGTCTTTAATTAGTTTGTTTTGGCTGGTGTTGATATTTTTTCGACACATTCCAAAACTGGCAGCGACAAGGAAATAACAATTGGTCACGTGACTGACCATTTTTGTGTCATTTGTGGCCAGAGAAGACAAGAGCTGATAGATACCCCTCTATTGGTGCTTTAGATTCTATGGATGCCC
Organism: Marisa cornuarietis; assembly: GCA_004794655.1. Lineage (NCBI taxonomy): Eukaryota > Metazoa > Mollusca > Gastropoda > Architaenioglossa > Ampullariidae > Marisa > Marisa cornuarietis. The sequence continues at coordinate 992,367 of SMMW01000606.1, forward strand.
TACGTAAGCCTGCTTAGCCAATTATTTTAAAGAGGTAAAATTATGACAAGGTGTTATCCATGGGTATCGAACTCCGTGTAAGCCCTTTTTGCATCACACGTTGCCACATCCGTTCGGTTTCCCTTTTGCTCAAAATACGATAAGAATAAAATATAGCAAACTGGTTTTATCTTTTCATTTTCTTATCTATCTAGGTTTGTTGGTTCCTTCGGTGAGAAGGTGCTTCCATCTGGAGGTGATTTGGGCACTATGAGAGGAAAGGGAGGGTAAGAAGGAAAGCAGTACCTGGAGAAAAACCCCGACGGTCGGCCCTGCGAACAGGTGTCACATACAGTGAGTGTCCCGAGACGAGATCTGAGCCAAAGGCTTCTCACTGCAGTGGAAAAAATCAAGCGTCTTAACCACCACACTATCGAGCACCCCTTCTCCTTCTATCTATCATTAGCCACACAAGAAGAAGCAGCAGCAATTTTGATTTTATTATTTGGTTATTTAGAATAGAAAATTTAGGCCCATTCAAAGTTAAAACTTTCTTAATAGTAAGACAATGTGATTAAAGTGTTGCAACAGCATGGATAACGCTATCCTAGAAATTAATTGATATTATGATGGGTGGAGCTATACCCTGAGTGACTGAGTGACTGACAGTTCACTCGCAGGTGAGGCACGCACAGTTTCGTCATTCGGCCTGCGCCGACACCCGCGGTCTCGAGATTTGCCTGTCGGAATGGGCCCATTCCAATGCTCGTGTCGTGCTCGACCGCAGAACATTTATTTCCAAATGCTGGCGCCGTTCGTTCCTTCGATCGCAATGTGGCAGAAGTTGTTACCTCGCCTCCAGAAGCCGTCAGAAATGGATGCCAGCACTACGCAGAGTTGCAGCCCTCGTGCACCGTTCTGTGGGCCTCATCACTGAGTCTCGCTGCTGCAGCTGGCTTTGGTCTTCTTCCAGTCCGCATACTACAAAACGGGAATAATAACGCTCTTCTGAAGCCTACGAAATCCAACACTAAAAATCAAGGAAAAAAAAACTCTCAGTATTTTCATACTTGGATACAATAGTGCTCTCCGAAAGGAACCGTAGTCCAGAAGTTGTTCACTACAGGAGAAAGTGAAAAAATTATGACAGATGAAATAAAATGCAATAATATACGTCTGTCAACATAAAGTGAGGATTCGTTTTTATTCCAGGATCGTGTGTGAATGGAAGTTATCAAAAAACGTTTCCATTCTCAAGGAACAGCTATAGAAAGGGTTGGCGGAAAAGTCTCCTGGTCCCGGAATCTTGAGAATCGTGAGATAATTCGTTGACATCGCCACCTGGTTGTCAATATGGCATGCCACACGAAGCAACAGACATTTCATCACAGATGGCCTGTCATAGCTGTTCTGCTGCTAGTCTGGGCTAGCTCTGTGACCGAATGTTCCAAGAAGAGGTAAGTGGCTCTTAATATACCTTACGCTGTATTTCCTTATGTTCCGTGGCCAGGCAGACAGTGGATCGGGTGAGAGAAAAGAGTTTTTGTGGATTGTCGTGATTTGTGACTGGTTTTGTGGATTGTGCCAAAGTTTTTGTTTGTTTTTTTGTTTTTTTGGGGGAGGGGCGGGGATAGACTGCTTCATGATACGCTTAGCTGACTGTTGTCAGCCTATCCTGTCGAGGCTCAGGAATTGAAGGCTTTTAGAGAATGAGTGACTGAAAGAGGTAAAGAAATGAACGGAGAAAGTATGAAGGCTTCTTTTCAAAATTCAATCTAAAATGCTATTTTCTGGTGTGAGAAAGCGGATAGCCATGTGGTTTAGAGAACTGAAGGCACGCACTCTAGCCAGTTAAAATACTTGTGAGGCGCAGCTGTTGAATAGGTTGCTGACCCTACATAGGGTTGAAAGAAAAAGCAGCCGTGAAGAGAGTGAGGGGTAGTGATAGTACTTGTCTCTTTCTCTCTGTGTGTGTGTGTGTGTGAGAGAGAGAGAGACAGAGAAAGAAAGAGAGAAGTACTATCTCTACCCCTCACTCTCTAACGACCGAGATGGTGCAGAACTACATTTATCCCTTTCTTTAATTAAAGAACGTGGCAGTAAACCCAGTATCAAGATGTGTCTTCCTGACGCCAATCGTGGCAACTCGAGATCGAAAATGTGCATGGAACCATTCATCGAGACTGCTGCTGGTGGAATTAAGGGAATGAAACAGAGCTGTGTTATGGTGATTGTCTGGACAAAGCCTTTACTGAGGTCTCACTACTCCAGATGGGTATTTTCCGTCCGTACTTTGCCAAGAACAAGCTACCCGTTGAAAGTCGACATTCTGTTTCAGAAGGCATAAAGGGGTTTATTGTAAATACTTACTTACCAAATAGACGATCTTCATGCAAGGTTATAATCATTTTGTCTAGTTTGCAGAAATTTTGGAACTTTAATCTTATCATTAAAATACTAAGCACTGTTTTCTCTGAAATACATAATGAAAAACAGAATCTTCGAAACAACACAGACAAGATTTGGTTTGTGTAGTCTTGCCCAACAAATCAATTAGTTCAAGCAAATGTTTCGTGTTTGCGGGGCAAATTTTAATTAGTTCTGGAATATTTCCAGAAGAAAAGATGCGACATGCGAAGGGAAAGATAATGCACATCCGTCAGATAAAAAAGCCACGAGAAACAAACCAGACACTTATCGTTGGAAATCGGACTCTCCCACTTTGAGCCAATGGAAACTGTGATCGAATTTGAGCTCAACGTTTGCACAGAGCCCCACTGATCCCCCATTGTATGTGTCGTATTAATCCCAGGGTGAACTTGCGGAGCTAACAAGGAGTGTTGAACCATCAAGCGGCTGAAACGATAACTCTCGCAACATTTATTTTATGCTCTCCTGCGAAAAAAAAAGAAAAGCTTCCACGTGTCGTTTCTAATGCTGTCTTTCTTTTGTCTTACGCACCATCTCGTCATTCACGCATCCACATCCTGCACGAAGAATATAAGGGCGCACGCACAGGCGCACGCAGATGATGATGAGCAGGCGCATACCAAACTATATGGAGCGATGAGTTCTTTGCGACAAGTTTTAATTCGCACCAAAAGCGTCAGGTAATCTTAATCATGGCAAAACAGTCTCCAGATGGTGGCCCGACTATTGTCAGTGGGTTCGCAACGACCCATGGTTTTTAAACCGAAGATATATATATATATAGCGGAGCCTTCTTTTCTGGGTGTGACGTCATTGCCTGGGTAGATCTCTGTGTTTACCAGGTGAGCACGTGAATGTAAGTGGCTTTTTTGGCATCGCTTACATCCGCTCTTTTTTCGGCGCGATTTTTTTTTTCATCCTTTGAGTTCAAAGGTAACCGTAAAGGCGCTCCCGTATCTGATAAAATTTGGTGGAATAAAAAATTTCAGATGGATGAAATACGCCACAAATGTTGACTTCATAAGATTAGGCTTTGTGGGTGGGTGGGCGAATGAGTGAGTGCATTTAACGGATGTGGGAGGGGAGTGTTTTGTCACTCAAACTTAATAGTAAGCCACGGAATATTAATGTTCCAGTAAACTAATATACTCCTAGTTTTTCTTTTAGGCATACTGTATGAGTGGACTTCTCGTCAATGACTCATTTTCTTCACAGATCTCAGGGGATATTTGACACAACAAAGCAGTCTTCAATATTGACATGTTTTCACAAATGCAACATAAAAGCTCATAAATGCAGCATAACTCATTTATCATCCCAGATAGACTTTCGCAATTTTACAATTTGCGACAGAAAGCCTGTAAATGTCCATCTGAAGAGAAAGTAAATTAGCAGGCTTCTATCTGTCAATTTCCCCCATAAAGTCCCTAAACACACTGACTACATGTTTATGGCCTCCAAACTGTGGTATTTCTTCTTTGTTAAATCACGTTAAACCATAAATATCTCCCTGGAAAGTGGTCTTATCAGTTCACTGCTAAAAATAACCGGAAACTGATATTGTTTACAAAAAGTTGCAGCACAAAAGGTGATAAGGAAGACAGGCTACGAAACAAAGAGAAATAGAAATGGTAAGTGAAGAAGAGTAATGTAAAGAGAGAACTTAAAGGAGAGATAAAGTGAGTATAAAATAAGCACAGGATAAAATGACAGAAAAGAGAAAAGGTGCGAGAAAGAAAAATTGCCGAACAGCATAAAAAATAAACAACAGAAAATGAGAGAAAGCAAGAAAAAGAAAGAGCAGCTCACAAATAAACACACGCACACTATATCTCTCGCACACAAACACACACTCTCTCTAAAACACACAGACACACACATACAGCGCATATGCACACAATATATGCACACTCACAAACAATTCAAGCACACACACTACTCTCTCTCTCTCTCACGCACGCAATACAGACACATACACACCACTCTCTTTTTTTCTCTTTCTCTCTCTTTTTTCTCTCTCTCTCACACACATACACACACAGTTCTGTGAATTGTCTTTAAGGGTGAGCGCAGATTTAGAGAACATGCGAAATACGTTACTAATCTGCATGTCAACGATCGTACGGGGAATATGAAGTAGTATCTGCCGGGATGTGACTAATACCAGAGACGTTTCCAGTGTAATCTCTAGGCATGGGTTGTCTCCTGGACAGCTCATGTGCAATACAACAGTCTCACACGGCCTCGTGTCTTTGACATTGATTTATCAAAGAATGCCTGGTCAAACCAGATGGTGTGAGAAAGTGGGCTGCGTACGTCACTCTTGCACGGCATCCATTTTGCCTCACATTAAACAGACCTGGCGAAGGATGCGAATGACTCTTTGAATTCAGCGACTGGCTGGTGTCAAATAATTGGACACCTTGCAATCTCTGCAGAGGCTGAGTGACTCATCTGAACTCAAAAAACGTGTGAATTACATGTTCAACACCTTTATGGGATAAATGACCCTTAATGTATTGCAGTACCTTTAATGTTGTTCGTCGAGAATGTATATTTACAAGCTACTTACTTCCTTCGTGAGTTTATTTTTTGTCTTCTTTTTGCTTCTAATACGGTTTCATTATCTTCACTTATTAACTTGCTTATTAATTTATTTACTCTATCTTCCTTTGTTAACATTCCACATTACAGATTCGGTCTCGTGGAATGAGACTAGGAATATTTGAATACGGTAAGATCGCCCCCTAACTCTTTTTGAATTCGTTGGGGAGGTGTTAAAGACCACACAGTCCTCCGGGACATCTTTCTGTGAGGGCGGTCCTTGCCCTCAATCTTTGATTCTGCTCCTCAAAACAGTTTTTTTCTTTGTTGTCACGTTCAGTGAGCCCACGTAGCGGCTAGGTTACTAGTAAGGGTCATGGTCTGCTCGACCTGTACCTGGAAACTCCATGGCACGCCCACCCACCCAGCAGTTGCGCTGGTTTATTAGCAGAGATAGAGCCAGCGGAAGAAGGTTGGACTCGGTTCCTCACATACCGTGTTTAGACCCAATGGACCACTTACAGCTCTAACTTTACCTAGTCACACTCAGGGTTTCTCTTTTTGACGTCTCTCGAGATACCTATTAGACATGAATATAGGTGTGAAAACTGTTAAGTGTTGGTTACGTATTTTATGCATGCCTGTAAATGGATTACCTAACACAGTGGACAATATGTTGTTCCATCTCAATAATCAAAACAAAATGGGGTTGGCCTCTTCTGTGTGTTTTCTTATTTCGTTATTGTTTTGGACATGTCTGGCAGAACCAAGGGGTTGGAGGCCCTGATCTTTTTGTTTCCGCTTTTAAAACGAGGCTTCAGGATTGTTATCTACAAGATTTGCGAGTAGAAATTAGAAATAGCCTTCTAGTTCTAAGTTAGCTTTGATACTTAATGATGTTCAACCTATCGCTTTTTGCTTTTAAGGCATTTCAAATATGTATGAATGTTTCTTGAATGGGAGTATTGTATTACTGGATTGTAAAACAGAGCTGTTTATGTAATTTTTAAAAGTTTGTATATGTAATACATCTTATGCTACTTATCTATTTATGACCTAAGAGTTCATCTCTGAATATACTTATAAACCATTCACCCCTTGAAATGGGCCGAAGGCTTACTCAATAAAGTTCGTTCATTCGTTCGATTCCCTCTTTCCGACATCTCATAGACAAAAACACATCTTTAATTTTCTTTTTTTAACTCTTCAAGTCTGACAAAGATGCATTTGATACTTTTAACAAATATGTTTTTGCACTCTTTTGCCTTTTCTTAGGAATTTTATCCTTGTCTCTCCTTCAATTAATTGTGCTGCTAATGCTATTTCTTTGATGTATATTTGTTAGTCTAGCTGATTTTCTTCTGTTTCTTTAAACTTGATGATCCTGCACTGTCTGACTCTTTTCCGGTTTGCGGTCTGAGAGTCTTGCGCTCGTGGCCCCTCTTTTCCTTCAGAAATGTTTGATCTTGAATGGGATTCCTTTCTCGCAATCACCGTCAAGGTCTCGCCTTCTTCTACTCGTTTAGCTTTTCCCTCTTTCTAATCATCCGATGACCTTTCGGAGAGTAGAGACCGTCTACTGACTTCTATACGTCTATTGATTTGAAAACAACACTCAGCGCATAATGGTTCTTCTTTCCTCGTCCATCTTCTCTTTTTTTTCTCCCTTTACTGATCCCTAAGCGGAAACTCTTAACAGGGCCGACAACCAACAATGTGCCAGCTTCCTGCCAGCAACCAAACGCAGCAGGTCTCAGTAAGGTCACCTTAACTCCATTTTTTATTTTAGGTCTGCAAAAAAAAAAAAATGTAACAAGGGTGGCCAGACATCTTTCCTTGAACACTAACAGGGGGGAAAAACTCAGGTTCGTCCGCCATGTGCCACACATGGATTTGTTTAGTGCAGCTATGGTGCAGCGAATGCCAGGACGCACCCGTTTTCAGGCCTCCTTTTATTTCGGGTTTTTTTCCGAGTGCAGTGCGATGTGGAGCTCTCTGCAGGAGCTGCATGCTTCATGGCCGCTAGCGCAGAATGTTCTCGATCGTGCAGATCAGAGGTTCTTCCCTAATGGAATCACTCCTGGGATGTCAGCCGACTGGATAGTTTATTTCCTCCTCATATCTGGAAGATAATAAGATTCTTTTTTTCCGTCTCCTTGCCACTGCTGCTCTTGCGCCAGATTACGTCATGAGAGTATTTCGTTGGTTCCTTTCTCCCACTCGTACCCGTTCCCAATCCGCCGGGTGTGGGATCGAGGTGGGTAACTCACAGTGAAGACAGTTATGGATGTGGAAATACCAGACATAAAGTGCTCAATACATAAGCTTATTGCTTATTCTTTCTTTCTTTCTTTCTTTCTTTCTTTCTTTCTTTCTTTCTTTCTTTCTTTCTTTCTTTCTTTCTTTCTTTCTTTCTTTCTTTCTTTCTAACAATTTATTTGGTTTGTAATCTTCGATTCCTTTTCAAGTGTTCAAGGTTAATCTTTTTATGTCAGATGGATAAAATATTTTCTTCAAAAACTGCATCATTCAGGTATATATATATATGGGAGGGGATGGTGTGATGGTGGGTGTCTGATGGATACGGACATGCAAGCACACAGAAGCACTAGCGGATACACAAAAGAGAGAGGCTGAGGTCAGTGTACAGTAGCAGTGTAAGGAGAGAATGACCTAAGGACAGACAGGGGAAACAAGTAACTGGTTAGGAAAGATACAGCGAGAAAGAGAGAGAGAGAGATTAAGTCTACCACGTTAATGCAGTTAGCTGGATGACCTTAGTGATAAATTAGCTTTCCTTTTCATATCCATCCAATCCCTTCTCCCCTCCCTCCCCCACTTCACACCCCCACCTGTTTTCACAATTACCTGTAACTGCTCGCAAACTCTTTCTGCTACTCTTCATCCACAGCAGCTGCCGAAAACATTTCAGTTTATGACATTCTCAGTGCATCATCAGCTTCAACTGGAGGGAAACACGCAGACACCAAAAGAGAGAGAGAGAGAGAGATCATACTCACACACTAAAATTAACACGCTAAATTTCAGTCTTTCATCTCTGTCCTGCCTATCGGCGTATTACCACTGTCCGTCAACTGCGCGTGACTGAAGTGATTGACCTTCGACCTCTACTCCGTCACTATCCTCCTCTTCCCCCCTTTTCCTTTTCCACCTCCTGCCACCTTTTACCCATGGGATTCCAGATTGGCGATTTCCTGCCTGGCCATACAATAAACTAGAGGCAGGAGCTTATGTCATCGTTCATCTTCATTTTGTTTTCCTTCACCGACGAAAACCTTCGTGCGTCTTCTGTCTCACGTCGGCAACTGACGCTGTGCAGAATCACCGCAGCTCAACACACCTGCAGGGAGATTAGTCTACAAGAAATGCAGGTAGTTATCTGAAAACGAAATACTATCCCTGAATTACTATCCTTAACTCTTTTTGCAATATTGTCTGTCATGTAAACCATTATGTAACTACTCCATCTCTACACTGTTCATAGTCCTTACATCCCTTCATACCTTTAACCATTGTATTATGTTCTATTCTTGTACTTTATCTTTAGGTTGTTCAGTGTGCCTATACGTATCTCATCGTCCATTGTCTGCTATCTGCAGTTCATTTATCATTATCATTACTAGTCAGCGCAGAAAGTGCGACCTTGGTCGGGATGCTGAGAGATATAAGTACACATATTATTATTACTACTTTGAACCGGAACATCAAAACTTTAGTAATCTGGATGTAACTCCTGAATACTTTTTCATTCTGTTTTTATTAAAATTTCATATCAGTACTTATTTATTCGTTGGTTTATTCGTGTTTTTATTTATTCCTTATTCCATTCTTTAATTGGTTAAGCAATTAATTTATTTTTAGAAGGCAAGAAGTTCTCACTGCATAGAAGTGTAATCTCTGCACTTGAAGCCCGCACTCTCTATCCTAAAATAATAATCGCAAGCATGTACCATTAAGGGGCGTTACATTACAATATTCAGAGACCTTTCATCATAAAAACACACATATTTAGCGTTAGAGACCATTACGAAAGTCAGATAAATTTCATTAAAAAATAATATATATATATATATATAGTGTGTGTGTGTGTGTGTGTGTGTGTGTGTGTGTGTGTGTGTGTGTGTGTGTGTGTGTGTGTGTGTGTGTGTGTTTACCCACGTATTGATTCTGTTTTTATTCAAGTCTCGTGCCCATTAGTCCGACTTTTTTCCTGTCAACCATCCGTCACTACCACCCTGATTCCACCCTAGTTTCTGGGTGACGTCAGCACCTCGTTGTTACCATCTCGCGCCTCACTTGTCCGGCGGTTCTCCCTTTGCCAAGTACTGACCGACGGCTGTCTTCCTACTCCTCCTTATGCCACTGTTGCTTCTGCCTCCTTCTGTCCCTCTTTGTTGACCTTCCCCTAATAACCAGCACGACTGCTGCTTTACCCTGACTGCACACACACGTCCACCAGCAGAGCAACAGCGGCATTAAACAATGTTTTCCACAGCAACGACTTTGTCTGTTACTATTGGGACTGCTACCTACCCTCCTAAAACCACCCTCCTCTTGAAACACATCTCTCTCTTCTTCCTTCTCATTCTTTCTACAGCTCAGTAACAAGCATGCGGTTGTTTCTCCAAAGGCACGGATGCCTGACAGGCAAAGATCACCCATGCAGCCAACCAAACTCAACCATTCGTTAAGGGTCTTACGGACAAAGAGACTGGGAACAATGAGATTCAACAGGGAAAGTATCCATTGCACTTGCAATCGCACAGTATCCTGAGAATGTTGTTTACTAAAGTGATCACACAGAGAGAAGGGAAACGGTGCAGTCCCACAGCAGGCGTCTTGTTGATAATACTTCTCAGTGCCTCTCGGAATGTCGACGGCGGAGTTTACCCACAAGAGATTGCTTCCGACAAAACACTTCACCTAGTCAAACAAACTCTTGCTGTTTCCCTCAATGACTGTAAGTGTTACAGAAACAAAAAGCTTCCCTGCACTGATACGTTAATTATTTAAACTGAATAGTAGATGCTAACTGTCAGTGCTATTTGTACTTAATCTTTCTTTTACTTCTCTCTCTCTCTCTTCAAAATCTCTCTTCTTTCATCCCTCACTCTAAAGTTCCACTTCATTCCTCCTTCACTCCTTTTATCTCACGCTGGACACCTCTTCTCAACCCCTCATCCCAGCCTTTCGTGTATTAATATCTTGAGGGTCCAGATTTCATATCTTTGCGCTTCAAATTAATGTTTACGAGAACACCTCGTTCGTCACATTTTTTTTATTCCAAAATATCCCTATTAGCCTTTCATCTTTTTTTCTGCCAAGTGGTGGCCAAAGAGGATTAACCCAAAAAGGATTTTCCTTTGACTTGCAATAAAAAAAATTCAACTTTCCTATATTTAAAACCAAGTCCTTCCATCCATGCCACAAACTACACCCGGTGCAAAGAGATCATTACAAGAAAAAGCTTTGTTACTTAATCTCTTCAAAACTACAAAAGTAGCTGAAGTGTCATATTATTTATCTTGCTGTTGAGAAGGACATATCCGATACGATTCCTCTGAAGAAGAAAAACCCCGAGGGTGTGATTGGCCAAGCTGTAGTGATGTTGATGAGCGCAGTGTCTCTGTCTGCACCAGGAGCTGTGTGCAGGATGGGTACAGTCTCTTGGCGGTACGCACCTGAGGTGCGGGTAGAATCGACGGCATCAAATATTTCTGCGCAGTAGCCCTGCAGCGGTCCACACGCGCTCACAACATTTCAGTAATGGTCTGAGACTGAGCAAAGCATGGTCTTAACCTCTGATGTCGTGCATAATTTACAGACAGTAAAATGATTGAATGGTTTGCCAAAGAAAGACCACTAAGCAGAAGTGATACGTTTTCCCACAGTGGAAATATTTTGTTTCGCTTTCTTTTTTTTCCTTGAGGGAGAGGGATATTTGGTCGCCACACTGCTGTATTTATTACAAGCCAGACTGCAAACAAAGTTTGACAAGCTGCCAACCGCAAAGATATCAAATAATTGATGAAATGTCAGAACGAGACTTTTGTACATGTGAACTACACGTCTTATTTTTTCCACACTTAGGTGAACTGACGCTTGGAATATAGCTATTTTGAAAGTGATAATACGAGTTGCTTTAGTGATTGCATCGGCGTTTCCATACATTAAAATGCCTTTAATTCTCACACGATAAACGTGTTTGCCAGAAACGTACACATCTTGATACAGTTTGTTGGCATTGTGCGCAACAGCTTCAGTATTAGGTGCAATGCTCCTTTTACATTTACATTGAGAATTTACACTTGCTGGAGGTGAGATAAGAACATTCTAAATCCTTACTGTCTTGGTGACATGAGCATCAAGGCTGTTATAAACCGCACAAATAAGAATGTCTTTACTGCTACCGTTCTTAGGGCTACAGACTTGAAAGTTCTAGAAGACATCTTTCTCTGTCTTGAGATTACTCTGATAGATATGCAGCTATAACCTTGATTTTACGTGCCAAGACGCAAGTGTTATTAATGTTAATGAGACTAAACTGAATGAGTGTCTTGTTCAGAGCACCAATTCATTCATTCATTTCATATCATCCCATAACTGGCGGGGCTATTATCAGTCGTAGGGGAGATCCGGTTGTGCTTTGCATTCGTGAACTCCAGTCAGCTGGAACGGTCTTGGGCCCGCCTGAGAAGGTCCTCCAGTGGGCAACCGGTCCACTCCTTCGCGTTGGCCACACAGCCTTTTTTTTCTTTCTTTTTTTTTGCCACGGTGTCGACCGCCTTCATCGTAAACTTGGAGGACCATCTTGGGCAAGGCGTCATGATCAAACCGCTTCAGTTTCTAATGTTTGATTGCAACAAGCAAAGACTTCTAAGGACTCATCAGACATTTCAATATGTTGCAGACAAAGTCGTTCGTCTTCTGCTCCCTGTAGGCGATTCAGAGGAGTCTCCTGAAGCATTTCATTTCCAACGCCGAATTTCTTCGATCTTTGTTCTGTTTGTAAGGTCTAGGTCTCGCAACCGAACAGCATGATTGGCACCGCAAAAGACTTTTAGACTAAATTTGGTGAACAAGCCGACGCTTCTTCTATCCGAATGCTGTTAAGTGTGGCCATCGCCGCTGTCGTTACTATTATTCTTAGACATACATCATCCGCACACCCACTGTCTTTGGCAAGGGTCCCGCCCAGGTACAAAAAGGGCTGTACCTCCAGTTTTGCCCTACTTATTCGGATCTCCACCTTACTAGACTAGATGGTGTTCACCGTCACGATGCTCTTCTTCGTGCTGTTCTCCATCTCGTACGCGCTCGCGCTGGCATTGAGCTTGTCTGTTGCTCCCCGCCATTGAATCTATGTCGTCAGCAAGGGGATGTTACTGAGTGGCCTCCCTCCGATCGACACGGAGGTGTGATGGTTTTGGAGTGTATCGCCCATGATTTTCTCCAGGTAGATGTTGAACAGCACTGAGGAAAGGGGTCATCATCCTTGGTGTACACCCACCGACGTGGGAAAGAGTTTACTCTCCAGATTATTGAAGCTTACCGAGCTCCTGGAGCCTTTGTACAGTACCTCAATAATGTATACAAGGCCCTCTTCCACACTGAGCGAGCACAGTACATTGCATAGCCCCTCGTACCATTCTCTATCGATTGGTTTTTCAAAGTAAAAAAAAAAAGGTTGTGGTACAGATCTTTACCGTGCTGAAGTTATTTCTCAATGATGACTCAGCTGTTAAAGATATGCTCGATCGTGCTCCTGCCGGCCCGGAATCCGGCCTGCTCCTCAGCTAGGATTTTCTCCGTCGCCGGCGTTAGTCATCTTCATAATAACTTTATTGGAGGACTAGTCTGATCGTTGAATAGTTCTGGCACTGCCTCAGATTGCTACCAATGCTAACATGAAAAAGATCGTTGTGAAAAGGATGTTTAAAGACATAATTGAATGCATAATTCTTTTTAGATGAGTGGGCTTAACATAAAAACTGTAAAATATGAACGAAAATGTTGCATATCCGAGCCACAACATTTTAAAGTTATCAAAGTTTTGGGAAGAGATGAAGAGATTATTTTCACCGACACTGCAAAAGTATGTTTGTTTCTGGGCAACGTCTCATTTTCAGATCCTCGAAATTCTCGCACAGGCTTTGACTTTCAGTGTAGTCATACCTTAGAATACAGTATTGAAAAAAAACTTATGACACCGCTGTCTTCTAAATTAATGGCACGTTTAATTTTATTTTTGGCTTTAAAGGTTAATCTGCAGCAGGCACGAGCAACTTGATCTGGTCAGAGAGCAGCGCATCCAGGCAGGAAGTAGCCACTGAACTATTTACTTCTCAAGCTCTCTAGCAAACGTAAACATTTATCGTAAATATAACCAGTATACCCCGGCTTCTTACAGCAATACTCGTGTTGACATGCGCGGTGACATTACTAAATGCTCCATCTGCCCATTAGCATTCTTTATACTAGCATTCTCTTCTGCGCCAGTGCTACTTAAAATACAAACCCAGGATTTACTAAATAAACAATTTTTTGGCATAAATTTCACTACTTCTGTAAAGGGTGAAAGCTTTAGCGTAAAAGAAATTTTTTTGTACTATATGCTCGTTTCGGTCGAAGGGCGACAATTTTTTTGTTGGAAAAACATGCACAACAGACCCGAATTTTATTAATGTAGTTTCAATGGTGTTAATATCACTCACTCGATAAAGCATAACTTTGAACAGACGGCTTGTGAAGCGCTTCCCGCTACAGGATATTACTGCTGTTAAGGTAGTATCACTGTCGGCATGGCAACCGGGGCGCGGAATTATTTCTCCAAAGATGAATACGAACAGGGAAAATTCAACCAGCCAGAGTGTACAATAATCTTGCAACATCATTTTTCGTGCACTCTGGTCGGCTAAAATTTTCCTGTCCCTATTTATCTGGCGAGAAATTATGCCTCCTACGGGATCAATTCAGCGAAATGGATATTAAAACTAGCCTTCACCGCGAAGAGCAGAGAAAATCCTGTACAAAGCGGGCTAGTATGGTCCACAAAACAGCGAAACGAAAGGCAGCTATGATAGAAGGTTTGATTAAAATAAACACAAACTGCGCGTTAAGGAGACAAAACGATATTAATCATATTGAAGTGTCCATTAACCTTTCCGTTCCTTACTTCACCCTTTGTACTTCCTGAAGTGAAATGATCAACGGAGAGAGAAGTTGGCAGAGGTTAAAGACCTGTTCTTTTCATGACGTATCACCACAGCAGGAAGAAACTTTGATACGATTTATTTTTATCCCACATTCCTTTGCAGAACCTTTCTATACCCGTTGAGAACACTTTCAAATGTTGTGTTATTTGGTTCAGTATAGTTTGCTGACGAAAACCTGCACAGGTCTGTAGTTAACTAAGCATTTGTCTTCATCACGTGAGACGAATATAATCTTTCTCTCCAAAACATGGTATTTTCCTAAATAACACGAGACATCTCTAGCACCGGATTTTTAAATGGCACCGGACATATAAATCGCCTGGGGCCAGTTGCATGACACATTTGTAATGTTAAACACTTTTAGGTTTTAACTCTTTTTACAAAGGTACAACACATTTTCAGAACTTTTTTACAAATAAGAAAACGCTTTTTAAACCAGATTTTCTTTTCCGTCAGCACACTTTTTGTCTAAATGGCATTTGAGCGATTTTTTGAAGAATAAAAAGTTTCTAGATTTGCTTATTTAAAACAGTTTTAAGGGTTAGAAACATGTGGTGCAACTAGCCCCAGAATTTTATGGCGTTACAAGAATGTGTGCACAACCTCGAAAGTAACCACTGAACATACTGACGAATTAGTAAAAGTCATATCGGCAAAGTAGCTAAGAGGTACCTGGCTTGCTAAGAGGCATACTGTTGGATAACATTCCCTACGGGGGCATAACGCCGATGCAACTCCGATGTCTTCAAAACAACCATCAACAACGACTTAAAAAGAACACAGGAACACAAACCAAAGGAAACGTTCATTACTGAAGACAGAAGAGTGAAACTTTTATATGGTGATCATGAGCATTTATCCGTGTACTTTTTGGAATGGATGAAAGATGAGGCACTAGAGTTTTTCCTCTCTTAAGCTCGAACCATAAATCATAGCGCTGAACAGACTTTTTTTAGGAGGATTAGTGTGCTACTGGATGATGTAGGAAAGTTTCGACTTTCTTGACAGTTTGCCAAAGCAATGCGCCAACTACGTTGCAGAAGAGTCACGAGGGATAGGACGCGTAATTTCCGGTCTGTCTCTGTACTGGGGGCCGAAATATTTCTTTTTGATATTTTTGCGAACGACAATGTAAGCTGAGTCTATCTCATCTACTAAGTCATTATATCTTGTTGCGGGCCTGGACGTTTGTCAAGTTTCTCTCTTATGCACTCGTGTGCGAGCAAATGTGCACAGTATACCTACGTTTGTGCACCAAAGCGCACACACACACAAGCACACACACACACAAGCACACATACCACACACACACTCCAATTCGCAGCAAGAACAAACACAAACACATTCACAGCGCGCTCACGCACGCATTCACCCACCCACCTACACACACATCCACCCACACACACACACATGCACAATTCCACGTACTAAGAAGACAACCCAAGTGAAAAATTAGAAATTTGTAAGGACTAGTTATTCTTCTGTGGCTTTACTGTTATACACCTCCATAATCAGAAATTGATACAAATTCCCCAACAATCCAACATGTGCCTTGTGTTTTCAAATAACCGAAATGGCGTTCCATGCTTGTATGAAAATGGCCGAGATAATTGTATAAGAGTGCACATATTATTTGGTCATAAGCGATTATAGTTTGCAACTAAAGTGTTATATAGAAAAAACACAATCTAGCATAACCATAGTTCATTGATTGTTTAATGTCTACATGCCACATTTAATTTGTCGTTTTGTAGCTTTTGATATTTTAAAGACACTTTTTAGGGTGCATTGCAGGTGTCCACGGTAGCACCAATGGCAGCCATCTTGGTAGCTGACACAGAATTGAGCTATTCGAAAACGAATTCGACATCATGATACTTATTGCAAGATCTAATGACCTTGTGCAGTATGGATTTGACCTAAGCAAGACAGAACAACAATAAACAACAGTAAACAACATATTTTTGAAGGTACTTGTTTATCAAGACGGCGTTTGATGTCACGACCTTTTCAGAATACATCATGCTGAAAACTCTCCATACCTCATTACTTACAGCTATGGGACGCTATTTCGACAGTTATTACAAGTCAGTCGAGCTCCAGTGTCAGCACGTTTACATGGCAACACGATGATATTAACCATCACCGGGGTCTTGAAATCAGGAGGAGACTTGCTCTACTTTCATTGGTTGCCTTGTACTAGCCCATTACCACGGGTACATAGAATCAATCAAGCAGGTGAAAAAAGGACAACTTGGTCGCTTTCAGGACAACCCCCTGATGTTGTACGCTTCTCTCTATACACTTGCCAGTCGGTCTGACCATTTCACATCCGTCTCTCCATCTGTAGCCTTGCCTGCTTGCTCACGTATCAGGGGATTAGTAGTTTCCTGGAGGATATCTTTAGTGACGCCAGCTCCTGTTACTTGGTAAAAAAACAAAAGGCTTCAAGAGTCCTTTAGTCTGCACGCATTCCGAGCTGAAAAGAGAGGGGAAAAAAATCAAGAATGATTTGCAACGATTCAGAACTACCGACGACAGATTTGTTTTTAGCTCACCTTTGTGGATAAAGATTACCATCCTGTTGGAGGCGGTTCAGCCAATTTCTTACCGGAAGTGACGAAAACTTCTTTTGTACTCGAGAGAAATGGGATAAAAAAAACGGAGAGGGACAGCAGAAAATAATGGAACAGTAAATGTTCGCAAAGAAAGACGTGACCGTGCTGCTCCGCTTCGTCCAAATGCAGGAGCATACAGCCTAGAACCCGCTACAACACATTATGACTTTTCACACTAGGTTTAAAGTGTCTAAAAACACATTGCTGAAATTAGATGGCCACTGCTGCTGCTACTCCTATCATCGCGTTTTGCCCCTGCCCCTCCCCCTTTTTTTGTCGCAGACGTTGAACCTCGTTGCCACCTAAATCCTCTTACCTGTATATTCTTTTCTCAAAACGTATGATAACTGTTTACTATTTCTCCATCTCTTTATTTTCACTTTTGTCCCTGTTTAGCCTGGTGATGCAGCAGCTCTGAGCTTTGCATCGTTTTGCAAAACAGCTGTTTTGTGGGGGAAATAAAATGCTCACACGCTTTCTCTGCAATTGGAATGTGATTATAGATTCAAGGTACACACGGAAGGAAAAATGCTTACGAACAAGAAACGTGCTTTAAGGTAATTCTGCTGAGGTATCTTGATGAAAGACGAAAAAAATAGCTCCCAAAATCCCGACGTCAACGAGAGATGGAAGTCACGACCGTTTCCATGGCTACCGCTACGTTCTCGCCATGTTTTTTTAGTTTCGTGCCAATCAGGAATTTTCACGGAGTGTATGCATTTCCTTCCCTCCACTCAATTTTCTCTCCAGTTAGTTCTTTTTTTACGAATTTCTGCGGTTTTTTCTTCTTTTTTTGTTTCAGGCAAGTTCTTCGCGTTTTCCCGCCTTTGTTTATGCTCTATTTTCTTGCATGCTACAAAGTCTGAGGAAGTTCTAAGGGACGGAGTCTCCGTAGATGACCTCTAGTCCCTGACAAGCCAAAAGTCAAGGCGTATCCAATCAAAGCTCGTGTTTGTGAAAAACGGCGTGACCAATAAGAGCAACAAACCTTCACCAATCAAATCGTGTGTTAGGGACCACTGCACGTCGCTATGCGGTATTAATCGATTATGAAAACATTACATTATTAGCCCGTGTTTTAGTTACACTTTTCCTAATCTCTTCCGGCTAATAGCCTTCTCTGTCACATTGCCTGTTCGAGTTTATTTCGGCAGATTATCAATAGCCGGAAATATTTAACCATTCGTCTGGACTTTTTCTAGTACTATGTCAAGAGTTTTCGTAGGAGCATAAGGATTCAATTAACTATTGATTCTCTTTAAAGAAAAATAATGTAGTTTAATATTCAGCGTTTGATCCGTCATTAAGAAAGCTTCCACTGAAAAAAATTATTTTAATCATCATATTTCGCTTTTTATTGAGCAGCTCTGCCTCTTTCTTGCGAAGATATTTTCAAATAATTATGAAAATCGGACGTGATAGACAAAAAGAGTGGGTTTTTTTTCAAAAAACACTGCACTGCTTGCATGTCATTTCGAGCGCTCGATTCAACCAGCACAGTAAACCCTGGCACATTGATATGGCAGAATGGACAAAAGAACGATTCACTCACATAGGCCAAAGCTGCAATTCCTATTTGTCTGATACAGCCTGTCCGCTGACCGCCCACATTTCGTAGAAATAGGGTGAAAACCTGCATTTGCCTTACTTGCCTCGATCAGTATGATTGAAAAATGGCACTGTAAAATTGTAGAAGGGAAGACGATGTAATGGATACAAAGCAGGATATTAATTTTTTCGTTAAAATGCGGGAGGGGTAACAGGGGAAAATTGTATAAATTAGCATATTGGAAGCATGCAAGTTCTCTGAGCTTGGCAGGACGTCTCATTCACAATGTAATCAAACATAGAAAGTGTGGAAGCTTGTGCAAGGATTTTATTAAGTGAGAGAAGAGCCTCGCATTTTGGGCCTAGGAGATGATATCTTTCTACGTTGTTTCTTGTCAAAACAAGAGAATAGCCATTAACGTTCTTATTTCTCGAGTGGTCTCCCCTTATCGACATTTTGGAAATCACAGAAGCCACTATTTAATGTTGACCATATAAACATCTGTTTGCATTTGTGATTTATTTGCAAATATAAATGTATTTACATTTCATTTCCATTTATATCTATTTTGCATTATTTTGTACACTTCAGGATATGAACTTAAAAGAGTCAATACTTCTTGGAAGATACAAGGCAGCGAGAAGAAAATCAAAACATCTATTTATAGACTTGAAAAAAGACTTTAATAATCTTCAATTTCGTTTATTGATATTGTGAGCAGCTTAAAATTCTGGGGCTAGACGCACATTTATCACTTTTATTCTTTAAATCTATTTAGATAATCAGTCTTTTTAGAAACAGTGTCTAACCTAATTCTATAAATTTTAACTAAACTTGTTTTGGAAAAGATAAAACTCCTAAAGCCAGACTTTTGGTCTCGTCAGCACAATTTTTTCACATGTGTTTGTTTCTAAATTTGCTTCTTAATAACATTTCTGAAAACGTGCAACTAGCCCCCCTGTAGACGTCTTTCGTCCTTAGCCTTGCAGGATGACAAAAAGACCTCGTCTCTCAAAGCGCGTAAGCCACACACACACACACACACACACACACACACACACACACACACACACACACACACACACACACACACACACACACACACACACACACACACATATATATATATATCACTGATGTGGATAACTCCTGACAGAGACGAAAAGTGCGCGGCGCCACGGGGTGATTAGAAGGCGGGAGAAGTACTGGAAACTAGGGAGAGAACTTCTGTATCGGAAATTTCTCATTCATTAATCTCTGTCAAGATCGTGAATGCTGGCTATACTACCCAAACAACCTGCTTGTCTTCTGAACTTGATCTTGGTATCAGGAGTGTTTGGAGGGCGTGTCAGAATCCATTTGTAAGTACGCACGCACGCGCATACAAACACACACGCACCACTGAAATTTTTATTTAATGTTTACACTGACAACGTTCTCAGTGGGCAGTTTATACCGCTGCACCAGCGTCAGGGTTTTACAGAAAGATTTTGCTGCCTCAGATAGTTTCAACTTTGCATCGTATGTGTTCGTCCATCCTCTTTTAATGACTGAAAAAGAACACATTTGATAAAAAATTTAAAAAAACACCTGATAATAAATACCTTTCCTGTCGATCAAACAATGACTTAGAAGACAAAGGCATCCTGAAAGTGCAGTGAGCTGTCCTGAATTTTGAATGCCCAACAGCAAATAATTACATTTTCAATAATTCAAAAGAGAAGACGGATTCGTCTTTATGCCGATGAACGTTTGAGCGTTTTTTTTATAGGCGGTCTCTACGGTGAACTTTCTTTGAACTTCTTTCTTTTTTTCTACTTTCTGTCTTACAGTGATTGATTGATTGATTCTTTTTTACCTAAGTTTTATTTACTTTGATAGTTTCTTCCTTTTTTCTTTCAATCTTTCGTTCTTGTGCTTGCTTTACATCGTTAAACTTATTGAAGAAGAACAGTATGTGTTTCAGGTAAATCACAGACAGAAGCGCAAGATTCGCTTTGCACATTGTTGCTCTGCATGAAAAAGGGAATTTAAATTTCAGAAAATTGGTCACCTGTTCCAAGACCAGTTTTCTCTCTTCGAAAGAAGTTACCGGACTGGCCAAGTAAAATGACATTATGATCTTACTGCAAGATGTCTTTCCTTTCTAATGCTATATCATTGTGGACGTTAATGTTTTCTGTTTTGTGTTTTCTGATGAAAGATCGAAATCACTTTCGTTGGCCCTTATCATCAGTCATATTAACATCGCTGTAATCTATTTTATCTCTTTCTTTATCTTTCTATGTTTCTCTCTTTCTCTCTCTCTGTGTGTGTGTGTGTGTGTGTGTGTGTGTGTGTGTGTGTGTGTGTGTGTGTGTGTGAACACTTCGAGGTGTGATGACTGAGGATGATTGTTTTTGCCTGAGGAAAAGATAGCTCTAAGTGCGTATATCTAAAATGGAAACTGCAGAAACCGCGGTCTGCTTCATAAAACCAGAAGGATATTAATCATGTGACGGTAGTCAAAAGAGGGCTTTGGCAAGGAAAAGGAAAAGGAAATTCAGCCCACGCTTGGTGTAAATATGCCAAAAACGTTTTGGTTATCTCTGCTAGTCTTTCTACATCTAAACATTTCGCACGAAGATTCCGCGTATCTTTCACAAAAACCATCACCAGTACGAAGCAGAATCAATCAAATGACTGCAGGAAAGAGTGTCATACATAGAGGAAGCTGCACAGATAAAGAAGGGATAAGAAGACGACATCCAAGATAGGCCGATGTTCAGCAGTTCGCGAAGAATCGCAAGATTTGAAGAGAAATATTACCGGAGTGTCCTCACAGTCATCAAAGCTAAGTCGCTGTTGATGGTACCGTTGTCACGAGGAGTTGATAGAGTTGATAAGCACCCGGGATGGAAAGAAATAGAAAAAGAGGGAGGTCTAGTCTTAATCCCATCCTACAGAGTGTTCCTAAGTCTCACGAAACCACGTCACGTGCAGTTTTGGGTGCAAGATGACCGGTGCCCGGTGCCTTTATTCCAACTGCACAGCAAATAGAAAACTCCGCTCACATCCACTTTTACTTCGAGAACTAATTTAAAGTCTGTGGCCGAGATTAGAAGTTTGCAGAGACAAGCGCTCTTATTTTGAATTCAGAAGCCCAAGTCACATGCCAGATTACTCTTCGCAGATTTTAGTTCTGCATTCAATACAGTGCAACCACACCTTCTGGCTTCGAGACTGATTTTTGATTTTGACCTGCCACATCAACTGGGTTTATGGATAGTGGATTTTTTTACTTGTAGACAGCAGAGGGTTTATGTTAATAGTAAATATTCTGACACAGTTTTTACAAGCACTGGCTCCCCACAGGGTTGTTGTCTGTCACCCTTGTTATTTATCATGTACACTGACAGCTGCAGAAGCATGGAGGAGAATAGCTACCTCATCAAGTTCTCTGATGACACTGCATTGTTGACTCTTTTACAGGAACACACAACAGATCATGGCAATGCCTTAACGAATTTTGTACAGTGGTGTGATGATAACTTTTTAGAGTTGAATGTAGATAAGACTAAAGAAATAGTTATAGACTTTAGGAAGATCAAAGAGGATTTTGTTATTCCCAGTGTGATTCATAGTAAACCTGTTGAAGTTGTTAACTCCTTCAGGTATCTGGGAACTATTTTTGATAGCCAGCTCAAATGGAACTTAAACACCGAACACATTGTTAAACGTGGCCAACAAAGAATGTATCTTTTGCATAAATTAAAGAGTTTTTCAGTTAGTCAAGTAATATTAGGCCGTTTTTACCAGTCATTCATTGAGAGTCTTCTATCTTTCTCATTTGTCTGCTGGTTTCGCAATCTCTCTGTCCATGATAGGAATAGTCTGAACAGTGTTGTTAACATCTGCTCTAAGATAATTGGTATCAGACAGAGGGATTTAGCCTCTTTTTGTAACCAGCAAATAGTACGGAAAGCCTCATGCATTTTATCATTACCTGATCATGTATTAACAAAAGAATTTTTATTATTAAGCTCAGGTAAACGTTATGCCATGCCTATATGTAAGAGTAACAGACACCTAAAATCATTTGTGCCATCTGCAGTCCAGCTGCTTAATGTTAGATGAGCTGTCAGTGGTGTGTGTGCGCGTGTGTGATGTTGTATGTGTATACTTGATTTCCCTGTAAGTTTTTCTTCTTTTTTTTTTTAAATCTATATAGAGATACATGTTTTGTTTTTGTTTTTGCCACTCACTGTTGAACTAGAGCACATGCCCACATTCAAATTGCCCACTGGGATAAATAAAGTTGGTCATTGTCATTGTCATTGTTGTCTTCATCTCAATAGAGAGAGAGAAAAAAAAAATAAAAAAAGAAATCAGGCCATTTGGCCTCATCAATGCGGGAGATGAACACAAGTCACACAGTTTTAAATATGAAATGTTACAGTTAAAACAGCAAAAAAATGTCAACCAAAGTTCGCATAAACTATTGCATCAGTACGCTACTGCACATAATTAGTTTGACGACCTTTGAAACAGTAGTAAAAATATCTGACTGCGAAAGTAAGACGCAAGGCTGAGAGGATAAAGTTAGACTGGTAAGTTTAATATATTTAAATGACAAAAATCCATGTCTTAAATTTTTAATGAGGGCATTAGAAAAGAAGGTGTACTTCATCACAAAGATGAAGTATGACAAACAGGAGGGAGAGAGAGAGAAAAACAGTTTTTCCCGGACAGTAGCACACAATATACACCAGGATCTTTTGTAGTTACTGGTGGTTATGGAAAAAAATTACTCTGATTATTTAAGTTTTTCAACGATTGTTTCATATGCTACATTTTATTTTTATAAATGATTTATGTATGCACCTTTAAGAACATGTTATTAAAGTCGAGTGTTCTCTGCCATGAGAAAAAGCTTTGACAAATAAAACTTGATATATATATAGAGAGAGAGAGAGAGAGCACAGAATGTTGAGTCAGCAATCACAGCATAGGGCACATTGCGCCATTTTTAAGGGTTTTTTTCACAAATAATCATAGGCATACAATATTTATGGAGTTATGGAGAGGCTTTTTTATTGCTAGCATCAAGAGTCAGTTCTTGAGATAGCTAGAACAATAGCATTCAGAATCACTACAACAATGAACCGGTCACAAATACAAGGCGCCTGTTTAGTCGTAAAGCTAAAGGGCTGCATAATAAGAGAAAAATTGATTTTAAAACGAAAAACGACTCGCAGTTGTTGATTGACTTTTAACATCGCTGGCGCTCTTTGCTAACGTAAAGTATTCGTATCTGGGGATCAGATACCTTAAATATGATCCAGAATAGCCCATCGTGTTTTTCGCTCTCACTGGAAGCCATTTGGCTGCAACCTTGGTTTATTTGGCAAGAACGGGCTTTCAACCCGCGCTTACTTTATACTACTTGGGCAGGTGGGGTGTGTGTGATATAGGGTGAAGGAGACGGAGTACCCGGAGAGAACCCCCGCTGGTCAGATATCTCAGCCAGAAACCTTTTAATGCAGAGGTCGCTTTAAATACCGTATGGAAACGTGCGGAGAGGCTTTCCGCGCTCAAGACCCTACCCCCTCCTCTACTCCCCCCACACACACACATGCACGCACGCACACACACACACACACAAGCGCGCGCGCGCGTACCCTTTCCACCTCTTGACTCGGCAACTTTCAAGGGGCCATAATAATTTTGTTGTGAATTGTTTCTGTAACGATGCTTGGCTAGTGGTTGCGAAAGTGAAAAGCTTAAAGGGTTTAATGAGCTCTGGGTAACGAAGGATAAAGAATGTATTCTTTCGTATTCAGTAACATTTTATTGTACTCCTGTTGATTTCTTTGGGCAGTGTGGGGGCGGGAACGAGGGCTGTTTGTCTCGCATGCAACTTTGTTTTCAGAGATTTGATTTCATAAATTCCATCATCATCATCATCATCATCATCATCATCATCATCATCATCATCATCATCATCATCATCATCATCATCATCATCATCATCATCATCATCATCATCATCATCAATCATCAATCATCATCAATCATCATCATCATCACGCAAACACAGTCTCAAGTATTTTCTGGTGAAGACTGAAATCAACGCCTGCAAAAATTTAATGCTTGTTTTCATCCGTATTGATGAAAGGTGTTCATAGTGCTACCTTGTTCTTGTTTTTTTTTCTGCATGACAGTAAAAGGCAATAACCATAATGCTAAAGGTGCTTATCCTCTGTCTGTTCGTTGTTATCATTATCATAGTCTTTGTTTCCTTCTTTTTCTTCATCTCTTACATCCTCTATCTCCTTTCTTTCTTTCTTTTGTATCATGTTTTCTATGAGGAAAAGAGTCTCTCGCAACCTCACAAGGTTTCGGCGCCAAGGTGATCCACCGTGAATAACGAGAGATTTTTGTTGTCTCTGCGCCATCGCGGATTCATCACTTTTCTCTCGTACACGAACCTCTACTGCTGCCTCACCTGATTACCTCCCTTATTGTCACGGCTGTGGTCGTGGCGCGCACCCGTTTTATGTCTTGGCAGCGTCTTTCACAGCCAGGTGAAGCGAAGGAGGCTTAAAAAAAAAAAAACGGAGAAAAAAAAAAGGACGCTGTTGGCTTGACTACAGAGCATCTGGATGAAGCGGACAGGGTGCCGTGATGACGTAGCTCATGGGTGTGTATTTCGAGGCGATAAGCGGTGTCGAGATTACCTGCATACGTCATCAACTGGGTATCTTCGTCTGTACCCTAAGTACGTGTAATACTTCGACTTCTCTCTATCTACCCCTGCCTCCCTATTTTGCATTATTTTCCAGAGCATTTCCTACACTCTCTAAACACACACACAGACTTCCCACTACCACTATCACGATCACCACCACCACCACCATCACGACTGCTATTGATGGACGCAGAGAACTCCCTCGTTCTTGCTTGGGGTCCGTCCGCTCAGCTAAATGAGTGGTCATAGATTCCTATTAGTGCTACGAAACGCTCGATGGCTTCTCCTCTAAGCCGGTCCCAATATTTCCTCATCTTTCTTTCGGATAAAATGAGAAATTTCCCAGCAGCCAGCGAGTAAATGTTCCTCCGGTTTTACAGAAGATTTAGTCACGTAGGAAATTGTCCAATTTTCCACTCATCCTCTTGGGATCCCCGTCCCTGACTTAAAACGGTTAAAAAACAAACTTTTATAAACTACTGCCAAAAAAAAACCTAAAATATTTCCTGGTGGAAAGAGCGAGAGTACTGAAGCGAAGCTTGAGTGTTAAAAGGAGCCTTGTTGCATCCGGGATTAGGAGTCTTCAACTTGACAAGGTCTGCCCCCTCACAAAATATTTGCATGATTCTTTCAGCAAACAAACGCACGTGATTGATTTCTGTCTTTTCCGTTTCTTTTGATTCTGACATAGAACGCGGGTGGTGGGTAGGGAGATGTCCAAAGGCTCCCTGCGTGCTTATGGAACATGTCGTTCAGTCGAGGACCAAGGGCTCCGTGAGGCAGACAACTCTGTCGTCTCTGCACTCTCGATCTCTCTCCCCTTCCTTTCCCTGGGGCTCACGCAATTCTTGTGTAGTTTACATTGTCTCTGTATTTCGTATGGTCTCGTGGGGCACTTTTGTTTGTCTTAACTCAGAGACAAGAGTACGTCCTGAAATCTTCGGACAGAGAAAACGATCTCTTGAAGAGTTCATCTAGAAGGCAGATAGGGTCACTGACCTACAACGAGTATTCTCTTAGGACGGCGCGTGAAGAGCTACGCTTTCCTCTCGTGCTAGGAATCATGGGAATGATCGAAAAAATGCGATAATGACTTAGATGGCTGCTGTTCTTTGCCAGCTCTCAAGGTTAGAGGTTTTCTTGATGAAACGGCGGCAAGGAATGCAGATGTCTCCGCTGCGCGTCATTTCGTCGACATCCGTTTTCACATGCCTGTTATCTGCACTCGTATGCCATCGCAGCTTAGATTCACAGCTGCATCACCATAACATGAGGTGGCATACCTGCATGTGAGCGGAACTCAGAAATGTCGGTGAGATGCTTCTGTCTAGCATGCGGCCACCGCGGTAACGTGCGGAGTCCCACAGGCACAAAAATGTGACGCGTGTGTGAGAGATACCTGCCACGGTGTTTGCAGTTTATGTCCGCTGACTAACCTCTCTCAAAGTGCTTGTAAACAGGTGAGACGAAAAGTTCTGCAAGATCTGGTTTCTCTGCCAGACACCACTTGTAAGTAGCAAGTGTTTGCATAGAAAGGACTAGTGACATTGGATGGATGGACGGAGGAATGAGTAAAGGAACGAATGAATTAGTGAATGTAAGGTAGAAACCAACTAGCAGACAAATAAACAAATGTCAACGTCGACTACTGTTTCTATAAATATTTTCGGCCAGCGACAGGAAAGCGCGAGCTAAAATCAGCCCGTTGGAAGTTATGTTTACAGCTCCCACAAGACTTGCGGCGTTTATTTCTCCGGAGATTACCCCTGGGTTTTCAAAACGAAAAACAAAGCATTGAAACATCGATGAAAGTTGTAGGGACATAGAGAAACACGCTGAACTGAAATAATCGAGTCAGTCAGCATGAAATGGCACGACCTTTAAAGTTCGCTGTATTTTCAGCTACCCAAAATTGAAACTAGAAGTTCGGTTCACTAAGTTGGTAAACAACAATGCAGGCATACTTTTGGGTCGATGATTAAAGATGAATGAAAAGAAAAGAGAAGCCTAAAAGAGTCGATAGATTACCTGACAAGGGAGAGTTTGGGAGGACGGTATATGTATAAAGGGGAGAAAACGAGTGCATGTAAAGAAAATATGATCTGTGTATAAATAGCAGATCACTTAGCCTACACGAGAACTGTTCTCCTCTACGACCCAGACACAAGAGAAATGTCAGCTACAGAGAACACTTGGTGTGAACTATTATCTTTGGCAGTACACTGACGATCTGTCATGTTGCTCTATAAAAACGAAAGGGTATAGATGGGTTGTCTGTCCCTCATTTTTTTTCCTCTCTTTGCTCCCACGCTCTTTCTATTCGTGTCTTTCCTGCGTTTGTTTATTGCTTCCACCTGACATATTTTGATAGTTTCTATCACCTCGGACGACTTAAGACAGGTTTTCAGCTTTGTTCTGCGGAAACCTTATATGTTTCTTAGAGAATTTTCATAAATCCTCCCTTGCGATAACCGTTATTCGATCAACGACTCTCGCTGCAAAGAGAAGCTCTTTAGTTTTTGTGAAGGCGTTTGTATGTTAATGTGTGTGTGTGTGTGTGTGCGTGCGTGCGTGCGTGCGTGCACGTATATATCTTATGAGGTAGCCAATAAACTTAACGCTTGGTTCCCCTTAAGGCGCAATGCTGAAGATTTCCACACAAAGCCAATGCCCTGGGAGACACGGCGATCTTTAGGACCAGAGTGATTGCCTCCAAACCTTTTTTGAAATGCAGAGATCGGCAGTTAACACTTGGCCGGATATATATAGCATCATACCATATACACAGCGTCTTGTAGAACTATTGCTTAAATTGCCATATTCACATACGAGCTGCCTTACCCTCCCTGCAAAATTGTTTCTGACTAATGCATTCACGTTATGAGGGAGAATAGTGTTCTTAAAAAGTCATTTGACGGAATCTGGCATGAGGGGCTGTGGCATGTGACGCGGAAATTCAACATTGGAGAGATTTTCGTTCAAGTTTTCGAAGAGCTGTAAAGAGCTCAATGCGCGCAAGTGCTACTATTACTATATAATCAAATGGTATCTTCATTTTACATAACATTCGACGTCCGTCAAGGGGATAATATCGCCTGTATTGCTAAACACTATTCTGGAAAACATACGTGAAACCCTCTACCACCACATGCCCATTTCTTTCGTCTGTCAAGGTCCATACCCAGCCTACGATTTGCAAGACATAGATCTTGTGGCAGGGGCCAAATACGAAATGGAAGCCTTTACCAGCAAACTGATAGACAAACTAATGTATATAGAATGGAGACCAGAACTGACAAGAAAACAATCTTAGTTAACATGGTTAAAGACAAAGCAGAGACCTACAGCTTTAGTCGTTGAACAGCTGTAAGTATCTGGGAAGCACCCTTTCCAAATACGTCAGCTGCACAGTAGAATCTTCATCAGGATCGTAACAGCTGCTGCAGCAATTACCAAAATGAGCAACATTTAGCTAAGAAGCATCATCAGGTTTTGTACGAGTCCCTCGTATTTCCTATCGCGCTGTTCACATGCGAGACGTGGGTTTGCCGATGAAGAGAGTAGAATAGAGGCTGCTCCGAATCTCCTAAAGGGAGCGCAAAACCAAAGACTTTTTTAAGGAGCATGGTCACCACCTTCTTCGAACTCCTTCTCGCGAGCTTGTCTGATTCGGTCATGTAGCCCGGTGAAGAAAAAAGTGAAGGATCGGACTGGTCAGACCACAAAGGAAGCGCTTACCTATGTTCAGTGGCCTATGTGGCAAAATTTGTTAGCTGCTACATCTCTCTGGCTGTTCTCCCCTCTCCCCCCACCGAGACTACTAGTTTGTTGGAATGTGTGTGTGTGTGTGTGTGTGTGTCTGTGTGTGTGTCTGTGTGTGTGGAGCAAAAGGTTGTAACTAAAGTTTTTTCTTTAAGATTATTTTATTATCTTTAAAATTTGGAGGATTACCACTAAATTAGAATACTTAACGGAACCACTAACTAGGAAACAAATGTTAGAAGTAAACCTTTGATAAACTTGACTTGTGAAAGTGCATACTTTTATTAATGAGACAAATTAGTAATGACCTTCGTGAGTCTCAAACGGCTGTAGTGGTCATAAAGAAGAGAGAGAATGTTAAAGAAAATCTAGCGTTTTTTAAAGACAAATCGTGTAGTTTTTAACTGTCCTATCAAAAGTGCTGTCATTGAAATGGGTCTGCGTGGTTCATGGATTTGTTTAGGTTCCAATAATGTTTATAACAGGAAGATAGCCAGGAGGTTATAGCATGTGCTCCGAAGGCCGGAGTCGAGCACACTCGTGGTTCGAGACCTGTGATACGCAGCGTACTTTTCCTCAGAATAAGTACCTGCCCCCTTTGAGTTTTGAGTCAGAAAAGATAGCGACAGAGACGGGAGGAACACCGCTTTCACAGAAAGGCTAATCCTCGAATAAAGCCCCACATGTTTACATAACTACTTTGAATTTGAATCAGCTTAGAGAGATGCATCAGAACATCACGTCTGTCTCACGTGGTCTACACATATTCTTTTTATGCAGCAAACACTTAAATAGCCTTTCTTTTGCAGACATCTGAAAAAAGAAGAATGCAATTTGCTGAAATTAAATCCAGAAACCTTCTGTTTATGCTTAAGGAAGCTGTGAAAAAATAAAAGTAGTTAAGGGATGGGAATTCGGGGGCTTTCTTTATGCTGCTTTCGTGGTGTCGCATTTGATGAGAAAACGTTACATAGGATGTGTAAAACCAGCGTGCTCTGGAAAACTGCTAATAACTACATGGAGGCTATTTTTTTCTTTTGAATTATGGACTTACTGTCTGAATTAGTTTCGTCCCCGACATACTATTCCTGACCTACGCTGAATTGTCAGCAACGGGCTTGTACAGGGTGGGCCACTTCAAAGTAGCTTTGCCTTGTCAAGGCGTGTTATTGCACGCGGTCTACTTTCAAGTGGCCCACCCTGCATAAAAAAATGCAGAAACAACATCGACATGTCTAAGTTACTTACCTTAATTTGGTTAAATGTTCAACCACTTTAAAAACAAATACAGAGTCAAAAAGTAGCGAATTTTCCCTTTCTCCTTCTTCTAAAAGACGACAGTCAAGAAAATCGGTTAAGTGTGATTAATCGCGAACATCTTCTGGAGCTGTGCAACTTCTTTAAGCAGTAGATGAAAGATGAAATATTTATTGGATATTTTTTTACAATTTCTTCTTAGGACTCAGCCTTTAAAACGCTTTTCTTAATTTGTTCCACACTTCTCATCCTTTGACTAAAACATATTTCTTGCACCTCTCACCCTCCAATTTCTTTAACGGTCATCACACGGGAAAAGTTGGCCGCGCTCAATGTCTCGGCAAGTCCTTAATGATTTTGCACTGGTTGTAGGGTGTACTCAAAAACGCTTTTAGCGGTTTCTTTTCAAACATGAAACTAGTAAATTTCACAATCGATTGACTCCTCCCACCACCACCACCACCTTTGACGCAAGACTAGAGAAATGTGCAGGTAAGGGCTAATATGCACAGAGGATCATCAAACACTTTAGCGTAAAACGTAACAATTTTAGCTCGTGCGTCACAGTCCTAATAATTCTTCACTGATAGTTCTCACTGAAATTCTACCCTCATTCCTTTTTAACGTTGAAGTTGCCTGGCAACCAGTTTTCCCTCTGGTTCTGCACCTTTTGAATATCCTCTTGTTCAAATAATTCATCCTTATTCGACTTCACTATGCCAATTTCCTTCTCCTTGTGTGTGTGTGTGTGTGTGTGTGTGTGTGTGTGTGTGTGTGTGTGTGTGTGTGTGTGTGTGTGTGTGTGCACGTACCCATATTTTTCCCTTAGTAAACAAATTCTTCTCTTATCCTTCCTTCAGTATTTTCACATTCGTCTTTTCTCTCATTATTTTTCCCTGATTTTCCCGGATTTTTTTCGATAACCTGCGGAAAACCTGAACTCGATTGCAAGCTGCATGGCTAACGCTTAGCAGTCAGCTAAAACGCTGCTGAACTATTATGTTAGCTGACTGCTAAGTTTTAGGCATTCAGCTAACACTAGCGACGTTCTACGCATCTGCCCTCTAGCCGACCATACAAGACGTGCTCCCTGCCCCCTGCCGACGAAGCGCTGTGCATCTGCTCCCTCGTGCAGGGTGGTGAGTCAAAGCTGTTAAAACTCTAGTTCTCTGTGTGTGTGTGTGTGTCCTTCTATCATTTTACAACTCCTCTCCGGAGAATGCCAGCTGCGTCTGCTAACGTTGTACCGAAGCGTAAAAAACAGATTAATCTATTTAAAGTTGCCTCTAAATAACCTATTTGATGTCCGGTTTCTTGGAGAAATGTGCAGGTGTTGCGTGCTTAGAGGGTAGAGGTAGGTAAGCACCTCAGGTCAGGATAGATTCGGTTTCTCTCTGTGATAAACCAGGCAAACCGAAACAGGGAGTTGAGAATGCGTGACAGCGCACACACACACACACACACCTATCTGAAGCAGCATTGACTTTTCTCTAATATTCTCTTCTTCAAAGGCGATTCACCAAACAGATGTCGTCATCAGAGCCACAGATCATGCTGGAAAGAAAACTATTTATTTATGGAAGAAAGGGAAAAAATTGAAAGAGAAGAAAGCCGCCTATCTCTATCTTATCAATAATAGTAAAATGTCGCAGCCTATAGCTGTCATGCATGTATATCATTCTGAGAGTTAAGGATATCAGCTTACGCTGCATGTTAAGCAGACAGAGAAACAAATACAAACAAACAAAAGGCATTGGCAACATGTTGGAAGGAAAATTCTGGTACCTGGCAGTGTGGAACCTCATCTGTGGAAGCACCACATGGGAATATGTCATTTCTGCCAGTGTTACTTGTGAAGAATGAGTCTATTCAGCAGATGCGCAAATACCAACCTAACAATCTGTACAAGATAAAAACTACACTTATCCCTCTACCTGTCTGTCAAATATTTTGATTCACGGTCCAGCAAGCTAATCAACGGTAACGGTAAGCTGAAACAAATCGCGCAACGGTACTATGAAATATACGGACATTTTCATGACTAGAAAAATACACACAATAATTATAAGCAGATTTATGTATCACATTTCTCCACTACAGAACAGACGCAACGCGCTTTACACAAATGAAAGCAAATAAAATCGAGATATTGAGTCAAATCAGTTATAGGTTATGTGCACCATTCGCACTGGAGAGAACTGTAAACGCAAAAATACAGTATTGAAAAAGCACTCGAACTAACTAACTAGCTAACTAACTAACTAACTAACTAACTAACTAACTAACTAACTAACTAACTAACTAACTAACTAACTAACTAACTAACTAACTAACTAACTAACTAACTAATAATCAGTGAGATTGTAATAGCTCGGCACACCGGCCAGAGCCAGGCTCACCGTGCTTAGCAAACATAAAACACAAAGTAACATCTATACAACAAATCCTGTATTAGTTGGCGCAAACGGCTGTCACTTTTGCGTACATAAAAGCACCCATAAAATACACACGTTGAAGAGGCATTACGGACAGTTTAATATATGGAAAAGCAGCGAAGGAAATATGAGGTAAACTCTGCATTTTTTCACTGGGAGGAAATACTGAAAACGCAATACAGTGTTAGTGAGGAGGAAGGGGTTGTTTTGCGGCTGGAACCACGAAATTGTATTATCTGAGGTGCTAGATTTAGGCAAGTAAAGGAAAGGCCCGTTGTGGGTCTTTAATTAAGTTTCTAATGGCCTGCAGCCAGTAGCAGACCGTGCTTTGTTTTCTTACACAGTAGGACAACCGAGACAGGAAATGGAGGGGAAGGTGTGCACCACCAAGATGAATAGCTCTTGATCTCGTTGAGTCTTGTCTTGGTAAGTGCATCTTTTTCTTCAGCAGACAACAATCATGGGCTAAAAATAAAATAAACAATTCACGGGCAGTACTCAGAAAAAGCAAATCAAACACTTTAACCACAACAGAGCGTGGTAACAACAGTCCATATCATGTTAGTCTGTCTTCAAACCCTTTCTGTCACTCTTTCGTCTAATAGCTAGTCATCTTCCTCTGCAGATTCACGAAACTATCAACCCTTACAGTTTGCTACCCGTTTCCTCTTTGCGTCTTCTATGTTTTGTCTGTTATTACTTATCAGTTCTTTATCAGTTCTTTAACTGTTCTTTATCCCTCCGTTATTCCTATACTGTCCATGTCTCGTTCTTGTCTCAAGCGCTGAGACCATGCACCTTTATGAGCGTCATCATGTGCTTTATACTATTATTATTATTATTATTATTATTTGAAACCTTATGTTAGGTGATTCGAGGGTACCTTGAAATACAACATGGAAAATTGAAAATTAAAAAAAAATACGCTGCAACATGCCTGAGGTGTAAGTAGAGCGTTTATTTCAACTCTGTTGTGAGTAAAGTGTCCCTTGGATTAAATTATAGAAATACGATTGTTCAGCGTCAATCTTCCATGGATTCATTATTCAAATCCCAAGCGTAGTGCTTCCAAACGACCAAAATAATATTGAATTTCTATGATATCCATTTAGTTTCTTTCATCTTCCCTTCCATAATGTGTGTTGTCAGCTGCGCTGTGTCTAATAGTGCTTGTATTGATCATCGACTGAGTATTTTTAGGAAACTTTGATGCTGCGCTGCTGCATTTTCCCCAGCCACTGTCGATCTAAATTGTTTGAATTGATGCGAATGCATTTGAAAAGAAAAGGGTAAACCGAAACCGTGAATGGATATGCCTGTTATTAATTTGTGGGTGACTCGTTTTCTCTGCAGTATAACCGTGAATTTCATAATGAAAATGTATATTACTAAATTCGAGGCGTTTGAATAATGAAGTTTGAGCACTATATGCTGAACAGTTGTCAATCCAAAATGTAAACACCGCCAATAACGAAATTTCGTGCCTGACGTCTTTTTAGTGGCTGGAACTGGAGAAATTAATGAGAAAGAAAACACTGTCATCCAGGAATACAATGAGATCTTTCTGATAGAAAGAAAGAAAGAAAGAAAGAAAGAAAGAAAGAAAGAAAGAAAAAGGAAGGAAGAAAAAGGAAGGAAGAAAAAGGAAGGAAGGAGAGAAGATTTAAGATGGGTGATGGCCTGCATTATGTAAAAGGAGTGACCACAATTAATGGCCGGGCAGCTGGGAGAAACCGCAACAAAATTAAACAGAAGTGAATCAAACTAAGGTAGTCTCGACACACGCTCGCAACAGCTTCTGTAACTGTCTCTCTCTACAATATAAAGATATATTACTTTCGCTCTGACTGCTTCTGCTTCTCCACTTACTCTCGAGGCTTGCATACAATGTACAAAGCATCTAAAAACATCTAGTATCTACCCGTCACGCATGCATTCTCTTGTACTGAATATTTCAGGTAACAAGACTTGCGTCAGTCACACTCGCTCGCGCACCTGGAATGGTCTAGGTGTACAGGGTCACAGCACTGGCCAGGTCGCGTGGGGTCAGGTACCCCATTATAGCGTGGCTGGCCGCCGGGTGGCACATTTCAAAAACGGCTCCAACATTGAATTCGTAATAATATGTATAAAATCACGTGTTGCAGTCAAAACGGAAAATGAAAACGTGTCTCTTAAGGTCTAAAATAAGCGTATGAAGGCACGACAGCAAGCAAGCTACTCGGCAAGCAAGCAAAGACACACAAATGAAAGGCAATAAACAAGATGGACTTCTGCGTTATTCCAATAATTTGCTGTTATTTTTATTCTAACAAAAGCCAGAAACTAACTGCCAGTGTAGGAACAGCGCAACTGTGGCCCTCTGTGTCCTCCACAGTACGTCACCACTGCAAAAAAATACAACAAACCAAACAGTAAACCTCCCTCTCTCACCTCTTATGTCAGAGGTTTTCAAACTGTGGTACGCGAAGGTATGACGGGTGGTACGCGAGCACCATGCGCCAAAATAAAAGAATATGTATATTACGGGGGCTGTATGTAGGGTTCAGAGGTGGTACTCGCACAGTTCGAATTTTTGAAAGTGGTACTCGTCTGGAAAAGTTTGAAAACCACTGTCTTATGTCACATGTACTTACTCCTTTTACATGGCCCTTCCCCCATAATCCACAGTGCACAATGCACAATTCCCACAATGCAATATCACAAAAAGGAGAACAAACCTCGAAATACCAGACAACAGCAACAACAACGATACTACAGGGGGATTTCTTCTAGCATATAATCGCAGTTAATAAATCCGACCTTTCATTTCTCGCCGCCAAGAGACAAATGTTGATCTGTTTACACTTATCGTAAAGAATGCAGTTTCAAACTGTTGAACTCGATTTGGTTTCATACAGTATGACGCGACAACACCCTTCTCCCTGAAGGTCATAGGGTGAGCAGACCGCATTTCCGCGCCACCGCCCGCTTGTGCATCATTTATTAACGAGGGCTAAACGCAGGAATCCGACGCGCTTTCCATTACATCATTGAGATAGTGGCGCTCAGACTCATAAAAGTTTCATGTCTACCCGCCAAAAGCTACCGGCATAAAAAGGGCGTGCAAATCTGACGTTTTCGGCACGGTTATCTTCTCACCTTTTGCTGATGTTTCCGTAAGTCTGCCATTTCAATAGGTCTCGAGTGGTGTCCACGTGCAATCTGTATGGCAACACACAGTACTCAATGCAAACTTCTGACCACTCAGGAGAAAAAGTACCCAAAATGTGAAAAGAATACAATTTTTGAACGTCAGCATTACATAAAACCAGAAAAAAGACGGGTTTATTTGATGTTTGAATTCTAAGACAAGATGAAACGCACGACAAAGCAAAGGAAACAAAATTTGGTATGTAAAGTTGTATTGCTAAAATGGACGCATTCACCGTGATAGGTTCGCGTGCCGATGTGAAAGATCGATGTGTTTTGACCATATGTCACGATACTTCCGTAGCCAGTCCGAGCGACAGACAGGCAGGGAGGGAGACAGGATGAAGAGAGAAATGGAGAAAGAAAGGAAGAGTGAAAGAAGAAAAAAGAGGGAAGGTGGAAGAGAGAGAGAGAGAGGAGCGGAAAACCAGAGCTTCACTAGACAATTAGAGAGAAGGGTTCATTCAGTGGTAAGTGACTGACGTCCATTGGCCTTCCAATGATTTATTTCCTGTTCTTAATCGAGACAGAGATGAAAGCAAGATCACGATGGCTTGGTGATGGGTACCTAGTGATTGGATTCTGTGTGTGGGAATGCACGTGTGCACACGTGTGTGTATGTGTGTTTGTGGTGTATATGTAAGCGCTTGTGCGTTCGTAGGCCTTCGTACCCCCGTGCGTTTGATGGGTGCGTGTAGCATGCATGTGATGTATTCTACACTCTGTTCATCGCCTTTGAGAAGAGAATCAATACCGGTATCTTTATTGTTAGAAATAAAACACGATTAGGACTATATTTCCATACATGTTATCAAAGGCAATAAAGTTACAGCAGCAAAATATTTACTTAGATAATAATCAGATGGCTGTTAGTGGGCGGAAGAAGA
Organism: Marisa cornuarietis; assembly: GCA_004794655.1. Lineage (NCBI taxonomy): Eukaryota > Metazoa > Mollusca > Gastropoda > Architaenioglossa > Ampullariidae > Marisa > Marisa cornuarietis. The sequence continues at coordinate 1,028,986 of SMMW01000606.1, forward strand.
TTAAACATTATCTTAATTTTTTAACTGATTGTGAATGCTTTTAATTATGACATCTAAATGATCGCAACAATACCACGCTATGCTAGATATTAGATGTGCAGCAAAGCCGCGTGTAACTAGATGCCAGATGTGCAACAACATATGTGATTAGACGTCAGATGTGCAACAACACCACCTGTAACAAGAGCTCAGATGTGCAACAACAACATATGTAACTAGACCTCAGATGTGGAACAACAACATATGTTACTAGACCTCAGATGTGCAACAACAGCATATGTAACTAGACGTCAGATGTGCAACCCGCAATTCTGGAATTGTCCTTGTGGATAAATACATTTGCACTGTATTGTATTGTGTTGCAACACCACTTCTAACTAGAAGTCACATTTGCAACACCACATTTAGCTTGACGTCAAATGTGCAACACCACATCTAACTAGATGTGCAACAACACAATATATAACTAGAGGTCAGATGTGCAGCAATACCACGTGTAACTTGACGTCAGATGTGCAACAACACAATATATAACTAGACGTCAGATGTGCAGCAATACCACGTGTAACTTGACGTCAGATGTGCAACAACAACATATGTAACTAGACGTCAGATGTGCAACAACAACATATGTAACTAGACGTCAGATGTGCAACAATACCACATGTAACTTGACATCAGATGTGCAACAACAACACATGTAACTAGACGTTAGATGTGCAACAATACCACATGTAACTTGACATCAGATGTGCAACAACAACACATGTAACTAGACGTCAGATGTGCAACAATACCACATGTAACTTGACATCAGATGTGCAACAACAACATATGTAACTAGACGTCAGATGTGCAACAACATATGTAACTAGACGTCAGATGTGCAACAACAACACCATATGTAACTAGACGTCAGATGTCCAATACCAAGTGTAACTTGACGTCAGATGTGCAGTACCACATGTAACTAGAGGTCAACAATATCACATGTAACTTGATGTTAGATGTGCAACAAATCCACGAGTAACTAGACGCATGCTGTATTCAAGTTGAGACTAGCTGATGTCGACCGTGCAGATGTGTAGAGGAACTGGTGGCTAAGATTAGCTTCCCGGTCTGATCAAACCGCGGCGCGCTCTTAGCGCAGTCGATACTTGGCGGGCAGAAGAGCCTTTTGATACACCGAAGACTATGTGGTCACATGGGAGCTGCTAACGACGTTAATAGCGAGGGAGGTCGTTATATTCTTGATTACTTTCTTTTAATCTGCAAATTAGATCATTCTTTGAGGTTTTAGTAAGAAGTATTTTTCCGTGAAACCAGTCTGGGCTTGAAACAGAAAATCCTATGCTGAACCCACAGTGCCTGTATTTATTTGTGTGTTTGTATGTGTGTGTGTGTTTGTGTGTGTGTGTGTGTGTGTGAATGAGTGTACATTCGTGTGTATGCATAAATATCCACATGTATGTATATGTATGTAATTATAATGTGTATGAATCGGGGCACAGGCATGTGTATTATAAATATATACATGCATGCATGCATATGTACATGCGAGTACACATGTTGAAGTGTCTGTATATGCTGTGTATGTCTGCTTATCCGTGTTTGTATAAATGTATCTGTAAGCATACAAGCATGGATAGATGAGTGGATGACTGGACTGTAAGTAGATATCTGAGCAGCATCAGTTAAAGAAAGGCAGCATTGCAAAATAAACATGCAGTGCAGGTAAAATGCAATGGAAAGTAATAAACACAATCATTAGCATTGACACGCGCTAACTACGAAAGACCACGCTAATCAGCTCTTAGCGCTAGAGCCCTGGGGCCAGTTGCATGACACATTTCTAATTTTAAACACTTTTAGGCTTTAACTCTTTTTAGAAGGGGACAAAACCTTTTCAGAACATTTTTTTAAAGTATGAAAACGCTTTTTAAACCAAATTTTCGCTTCTGTCAGCACATTTTTTGTGCAGTGCGTCTAAATGGCATATAAGCGATTTTTAAAGAATGAAACGTTTCTAGTTTTCCTTCTTTAAAACAGTTTTAAGGTGTAGAAACATGTTATGCTACTAGCCCTTGGATTCGGCAGGTTTGTTTTCAGTCTGTGGATCTGTGGGGAAGGAAATTACTTATTTTAGTCACCGTTTGTGCGGTTCGCTGCACAAACTAGAAGAAAAGCAAGATTTGAAGGTAAGACAAACAGCATATAACTCCCTTTCATGCACTTACTCCGCACATAACGGAATCTCGTGTTCCTACTTCAAACCTAACTCCCTCCCCGCCTTACTCACGTTCATGTACCTTTGATGTCCATCGAGAACTCCCTTTGTGTAAATATAATGTCCAGCAATATACACTTTGAAATGACATAAAGCGGTTGGAAGAAGACTGCTGTTAGGTTCCCAAGTGTCTTAATTCGTCTGCATGAAGTGTACAGTCTGTAGGTTAGATTTATAGTCTGCTCTTCATGTTGCTGTTTCTCACTTTGGCTTTTATCTGTTGAGTTTGTTTCTCCAGAGGAACAAACACGACCTATAACCAATACCAGCCTAAAAACCCTCGCTGAGTCATCTGAAAGTGTCTTCACGAAAAGTGAATGGCTTTTGTAAAACATGGAGAGGAAATCACGCAAAAAGATATGACTGAAGTGCGATTTAATGAAACCACTGAGATAAACAGTAATTTTAACTGTTTTAATTCCTTTTTCTTAGTGGTTCATAAAATGCCTCATGGAAATGTATCTCTATAGGTAAGTGATCAATAAAACATACGTCCAAGCAGTCGCCTAAATTATTCCATACCCTCAGTAATCAGTGTATGAATTAAAGAATTAAGCAAACTCAAATCCGTTAGAAAAAGCCTTAAATAGTTGTTCTCTCCTTCTCTCTCTAATGTGCAAACGCGCGAGCACACACACACACACACACACACACACACACATATATATATATATATATACACACACATATGTGTGTATAAAGATGTCAAAGTATTGCCGAATGATAACATCTGACCCATACTTTAAATCTCCTGACATTTATCAAACATGCTGCACCAATGTTGAAATAAACAAAGAATCCAGAAGACCCCGAAGATAAAACACGAAAAAAGCATAAAGAAAATTTGAAATCAAACAGTGCAGCTAGCGATAAGACACTTGGAAATAAGTTTTTTGGCATCTCTCCATATCTTCAGTTAAAGCTTTTACGTTATCAGCGAAACTCCTGCAAGTCTATAGCCCCACCTTAGAACATAAAGCCAGAAGTTCCTATGACTAATGTTTTCTAAGCGCCTTTTACTCTTTTTAGGTCTAGACATTAACCATTGGTGAAATTAAAGATAGCCAGAGTAAAATAGTCGCTGCGTGAAAGCTTTTGAACGAGCTGAGGTGTGGTTGGGTTAATGAGTTTTAGGGGTTAAAAGAGCGAAGTAATATCCATCACGCTGATGAAAGATACTGCGAGTGCAAAAAAACTTGTTTTGCACCCAGCCTTCGCCGAGCGTTTGTGAGTAGGGTTCATTGTACTTGGTGGAGAGAACTCAGTCAGTCAGTCAGTCAGTCTTTACTGAAGTAACCTCAAACATGAATCGAAAACCAAAATTTTTATGAAACGATAGTAGGAATAAAGTAAGCTATGACTTCTACACAGTCTGCCGGTCTAGTCCAACAGGTGTTACTGTGATCGAGCAGGTTAGACAACCAGGTGTTTCTGTAATTAGTTGTGAGCAGATTTGACGTACAGACTTTTCTATAAAAAAAAAAAAAAAGGATTTTATCTTTTTCTTTCCTCTTTCTTGAGCTAAACTCTTGTACAGTAAAGAATCAATCAATCAATCAATCAATCAATCAATCAATCAATCAATCAATCAATCACATCTGTAAGTGTATTTCAGATCAAAATGTGTAAAAGCAGCATCAGTGCAAGAAAGGCAGAATTTTAAAATAAACAGAGAAGGAAAAATGCAATGGAAAGTAAGAAACACAATCATTAGCATTGACACGCGCTCAGTACGAGACTATGCTAATCAGCTTTTAGCGCTAATATTATGGATTCGGCAGGTTTGTATTCAGCCTGTGGATCTGTTACAGGAGATTAAGAAATAAGAATCTTCTACTACTGACGTACTTTTCACGTAGTTTCACATCCTGGGACAGTTTCAGGCCAAGAGCATACAAGGCAACGACAGCCTGACGGCTAATCCAGTTTTTTACGCGACGTAACAAAAGAAATCAGTAGACTGTAAAAAATTTTTATCAGGACAACGATGTTATGCAGTGTAAAAACTGGCAGTTTCCTCAAGCAGTGCAAATAAACAAAACACTACACTCCTACAGTGTCTAGTAGCTTTATCTTGTTGATTGGAAAACTCACGGGCGTCTTTCTTCCGGTAAAAGTAGTTCTGTGCGTGGCATGGCGTGCTTCCGCTTTCGGTCCATCCAAGTGCTTGTGCAACACGGAGTGAAGTAAAGGTCACGCTTTGACCCTTCCGTTGGTGCCACATGTTATGGGTGAAGAGGAACCCCTGTGATATCTGAGGCGGAATAATGCTCGAGTAGCTGAAGGTTCTTTACATTTTTATCCCTTTTTTCTGCGTCCCACGTATTTTAAGGTGCTTTAATCTTGATGTTCCACGCGCTCTTGTGCTGGCAGCAGGTTTGCCGGAATATGCTTTGTTCTGGCAGCAGTGTTTTGTTACGGAGCCAGCCATTGTAGTAGTAGAAATGTTAAGAAACAGACAGACAAATCGAGGACTTACTAGTACTGGGCAATGTTTCAGACAAAGCACAACGGGCAGTGAAAATGTCGTAAAAACTTCAACATGGATTCTTGGCATTACTCGCTGGAGATGCATTTAGTTCCACACGGAATTTACGAGTTTCCCAAAGCGATTTTAAACTCTTCAGTTGTTACAGGAAAACTTTCAATAAATAAGATTTCTTTTTTTAAACGAAACTTTGGGTAATGTTTTCCCTTACCAGTGTCAGATACAAAAATGACTCCCTTCAAAATGAGGGAGGAATCTGTATAAAGTGATTGTAGACGGTTTCTTGGCACCATGAAGACACTTTGACTGTCCTTCGTGTCTGACAAATACACAGATCTGTTTGCTTCGAGGCAAGAAAACAGTCATGATGGGATAGGGTGGAGGGGTGGTCAGGTTTGCAGATCTCTCGATATTGATTATGTTTTTATCGCTCGTGTGGGAACTGCACGAGGGGCAAATATTCAAGCACCTTTGTATCGTCTTTGAAATGAAGGCACATGGAGTCGAGTAGAAGGGAGCTACTCTCCAGTCGTTACAATGCAAATATTTGATGATTCACGGAAGGAGAAAGCGAACACTGGTGTAAAACTCGTGATGCAAACATTCTAGCAGGTCGTTGTCATTCTTCGTGGCGCCTGTCCACCGACTGTTTATCAGGAGTTCGTGTTGCCAAGTAGCTTCTTTAGAACGCGTTTACAGCCCCGTGTATTCTCTACCATTGGATACTGTAACCTGGTCTGACACATAATTTATTGCACTTTTCTCCAATGCTTTTGAGTTTATTTCTCTGGGAAAGAGACGGACGGACGGACGGACGGACGGACAGACAGACAATCAAACTTCCCTCTGCTGTGGCACCAAATTAGCACAACGACTAAGATGCAAGAACATTACCAAGCACGAATTTAGTAACAATGTTAGTGAAGTCACCAGAAGTAATATTGTGACTTAAGTGATAATTTTAGTGTCGCTGCCAGTGATGATGATGTCGCTCCTGCAATCATCACATTACTACCACGGTACCGCTAATTTCACTTTGCTGCCACTGATGTTGTTACTAATAATGTTGCTGCGATTGTTGACGTTCTTCTTTCATTCTTGTCACACCCCATCCATACAACATTTATGCATGTCACTAAACTCCTTCCATAATAGACATTCGGGAAACAAATATTTCGATTTAATGTGTGTTACGTTTTTACCTTATCATGTATATGTTACAGTAGAAATGGTAAAGTTTTGTTCCTTCTTGAGGGTGCGAGTCAAACTGTGGAATCTGCTCCTCGCTTATCTGAGGCAAAAGGAGTTCTTTGTCAGTCAAGGTGCATGCCGCTTACCTTCAACAAATTTGTATTTTTCTTGGACTGTTTCTTGGGTTCCTTCCTGCTGCGCAGCCACATACATACATTCCTGGCGTGATTTACTGGAGATACATCAACTTTACAATCGGATCTTGTAACAAAACGTTTTTCTTTCTGTGCAAGGATCTAGGCACAAGAAACCGTTTCAAAAGATTTTTTTAAATGGCATGACAAATGATATGTAGCAAAGTTCATCTTCAGTCCAGCAAAGGTTCTAACCTAAAGGAAACATTTCTTGCCTGACACACATACGAAGATGAATATCGATGATTTAGGGGTGGCTGGTGGTGCAGTGGCTAAAGCACTGATTACCCGACAGTGAGAATCGGGAGTCGTGAGTTTGTATTTCGGCTCCAAAATACCTCCCTTTGAACGGGACCATCGACGATTTCTCTGGGTACTTCGGTTTCTTCCACCCTCTGTGTGTGCATGCGTGTGTGTGTGTGTGTGTGTGTGTGTGTGTGTGTGTGTGTCCGCGCGCGTGCGTGAGTGAGTGCTGCAAGAGTGTGGGAGAGAAAAGGTAATTGTGATTTGAATGATAGTGAATGAAGTTGTAAGAAGCATTTGATTCCTACTGATAAGTGTGTAATTGTGCGACTTCATTGAATAATAATAATAACACTTTCTCCTCCCTGACAAAAAAATAGGGATCGAGGAATTCATGTGTGTTTTCTGAACTCAAGTCATACGCAAAACTGAAACTGCAATTTCTTGATATGAAACTAAAATAAAGGGGACATTATAATGAAAAACAATAAAAATAAAATTTTTATTATAATAAAAAAATCTCACATTAAGACCTTTATAAGCTGTGCTTGCGTTGTTTGCATAAGCAGGTGTCAACAGCATAAGATACTCCAAATCATACATACGTGCGTGTGTGTGTGCGTGTGTGTGCGTGTGTGTGCGTGCGCGTGCGCGTGTGCGTGTGCGTGTGTGTGTGTGTGTGTGTGTGTGTGTGTGTGTGTGTGTGTGTGTGTGTGTGTGTGAGAGAGAACTCGAACTCGAACATTTTATTGACTTAGGGCCATTTCAGCCATTGTCACTCAAGGTGAGCATATAGGGTTCATCCTCTCATACATACAGTCACCTATCCATTCATACCCATCCCGTCGTACACTTTAAAGACATGCACTGTACAGTAGTCCTCTCACACACCCACTCATCCTAACACCTCTTCATTTATACCCTCTCATCCCTACCCTACATAGACACATCGTATGTACACATACATTATGGCAACTTTCAGATGTCAATATTATCAATCAAAAAGGGTATTTTTCGAGCAGAGAGCATCCATATACAGAGGGTATCAATCAGACTTCACATATCAACTTCGCTTATCTCCCTTCTTCTCCTTAAACATTTATGAATATACCATGCCAATTGTCGTATTCTTCCTGCGTTCTCGGATGATAGTATCTGCACAAGATATTGTTTTTGATTGTGTTGTGAGACTTGCTGGAGATATTTGGGTCGAAGGTCTACATATCTGGGACATTGAAAAAGGACATGGGTTTCATCCTCTATATAATTTGTACAGAAAGGGCATTTGTTTGTGTTTTCTGTCCTTTGTTGTATAAAACGATTTTTATGGGTATTTATCTCGCTCACACCTAGCCGAAAGCGTACTAAAACATCCCTGAAAATTTTAATGTTTACATAGTCAAAGTATAGCTCTGGTACGAGAGTGGATTTGTACGATCTGTATAACTGGTACCGTTCACTATTCCTCATGTTGGCCACCCACGTTTGCTGGGTGACATCTATCACTCTACGTTTGAGAGTAGCGAGAAACATTTTATCGTCTCCTACTCCTTGGTTTACCCATACCAGATTAAAACCCATAGATCCTAGGGCTACTCTCACTTTTGTTACCCAGTTTGTTTTGCCTTTTGCATCTAGATTAAATAGTAATTGGTATGCTTGTTTGGGTATGCGGTTGATGGGCATTTTTGTCACTCGGAGCCAGAATTTAATTGTTCTCAGATAGCAACTGACGATGAGCGGATACCTTCCAAGTTCGCCATATATCATCTCTGATGGAGTAAGTATCGGGACATTCAAAAACTTCTTACATGCGTAAAGGTGTACCTTTTCCACAGGACTATTGTCATGGAGAAGTCCCCATACTTCGGATGCATATAGAAGGGTTGGTTGTACTACTGCGTCGAAGAGTTTAAAAAAAGTCTGTCTACTCATGTTGTCAATATTTTTTAAGGCTCTAACTATGTCAAACGTAGCATTTTTCCCTTTTACCGCTAACTGCTTAGCCCCTTGGAACGAGCTCATGGTTGTTGTAAAAGTAAAGCCTAGGTACACGTAGCTGTTAACTACTTCTAGGGCTGTTTCTCCTATGGACCACTTTTCCCGTCTTCCCAAGAAACCCCCCTTCCTAAAGACCATTACCTTAGTTTTGCTACTGTTAATTTCTAGTCCTAGCTTCTGGCATGACTTAGCGAGGCAGTTTAGCTGGTTTTGAAGACCAGCTGGTGTGCTTGATAAGAGTACCAAGTCGTCTGCAAACATCAGAATGAACAGTTCAACTAGACCGGGGCAAAGCTGAATACCGTGTTTACCTTCGGTAGACAACGCATCGGCTATTTCATTCATAATAATAGAAAAAAGGGTTGGGCTAGCTACACACCCCTGTCGAAGGCCGCGGGGACAGTGAAAGGACTCAGTAAGTTCCGTTTTTGTCCGTATGCGTGCCTTCAGGGAGTCATACATCGCCATTACTGCTCTGGTGAAAAATCCGGATACTCCGCATTTAATTAATGCTCTCAATAGGGTTTCGTGTTGGACTGAGTCGTAGGCCATCTTTAAATCCACAAAGCATGTGTAAAGTTTAGCTGGTTTACTAAAGTATTTCTGGACAATAGCATATAACGAGAATATGTGGTCAGTTGTAGAGTACCCCTTTCTAAATCCTGCTTGTGATTCAGGGATAATCTTGTTTTCTTCCAGCCATTCATACAGCCTAGTGTTCAGGATTGAAGTATAACATTTACCAATCACACTCAGTAGCGAGATTCCTCTATAGTTACTGGGGGACTCTCGGTCTCCTTTTTTGAAGACTGGTACAATGATAGCTTCTTTCCATAGGTCGGGACATTTCCCGTTTACAAACATATTATTGAAGTATTTAGTCAGAAAGGCCAATACGTGTTCTTCGGCAACTTTTAACATTTCTGCCAAAATGTTATCTACACCACATGCCTTCCCAGAGTTCAGGCCCCTGATTGCTGAGCGCACCTCGTCTTCGCTTATAGTTTCATCTAATGCGTCTACTCCGGACAATTGGTCAGCATCAGAGAGGTTTAAACTGGGAGAGCTCACAGCATTTGATTTAAAAACTTCAGTAAAGTGGTTCATCCATTCATTTGCAGAAATTTTTTCGCTAGCTGATTTCCTGGCTTTTTTGTTAAGACATGAGTTAACTTCTGCCCAGAAGAGCTTAGGATTATTTATTTGTTGTGACAATCGCTCTGCTTTCGTCTTTTTGAAATTTTTCTTTTTCTCCCTGATTATTCTCTGATACTGACGTCTTGCTTCCACGTACTGTGTTCGGTACTCGTCCGATATATTTCGCCTCAACTTGCGTAGGTAACACTTGGCGAGTTTCTTGGCTTCTACACACTCATGGTCAAACCATTCTGCATCTTTTTTACGATCTCCTACAAAGATTCTTTTCTTCATGCATGTCGCAGCCGACTGAAGGCAGTTCACAAAAATCCCCATGGCATTGTTCGGGTCCTGTTCTATTTCACAACTTGCACGTGCTAGCTTCTCTTGGGCTTCCCCTGTACTCAGTGCAGCTAAAAATAGATCTGTCTTGTCCTTGTCCCACACTACTTTCTCTACGTACCTCCCCTCTGCACGTGCATCAGCTCGGTCTGTCCGCGTGACGCTTACCGTCAACACGACTGGCAGGTGGTCTGACTCTACTCTATTTTCAACTTTCAGAGACAAAAATATGCCTTCCTCGCACAGATCGTTTGATGCACAAAAGTAATCTAGCAAACTGGACCCAGCCTGTGAGATAAAGGTCATGCTACTATCTGCATCGAAAAAGCTACAGCCATTAAGAATAGAGCATTCATACAACTGGCACAAGTCAAGTAATTTCCTGCCAAATGTGTTGATTACTGGGTCATCTGAAGTCCTCTCAAAAATTATTTCTTCCTCGTCTTTCGAGAATATATATCTTGGGGATATACAATTATTGGACATACCAGTTCGTGCGTTCATGTCTCCACACAAAAGGATACAGAAATCTTCTTCCATTTCCCTTAAGTCTGAGAGACACATTTCTAAAGCATCAATACCATCTATGTCGTTCGTGGCATTATAATATGGTGAATCGTACGGTGGTATATAAGTACAAATACAAATTATATCTTTGTCTAAGTTCAGTAGTTTTCTTTTCATATTAAGTACCACTATTTGGTCGTAGGCAGTACTTATATGTTCTATGGAATCGTTTAAGTGTTTCCTCACCATGACCACAACCCCACCAGACGGTCTGCCATGATAACTAAGTTTTTTCGCAGGGGCAAAGTACCACTGGAATTCAGAGAGAGTGTCTAACTGCATAATGTTTTCGATATATGATTCTGTTATGCATACAACGTCAAATGATTTCAAATATTCTACCATATCCTTATCACTAAGTTTAGGTAAAAGCCCTCCCACATTCCAGTTCAATATTCTAAGACTACCTTGCATTGTTGAGTCTGTATTGTTCCATACTGGGTCCTGCTTGGCAGCTGAGTCACAGTTCACAGTTGATGTGTTCATGCAATGTGTGTCAGCGACATGGCTGAGGCCGATTTCCTATTTGAAAGGAAATTTGCTGTTATTAGTTCGTCCGTTTGTTGATAGTCGTCGAACATTTGTCATACTGTCTGGCGTCACAGCTTGGTTTTTCTTGGGTAGTGGTGCTGTTTGGAGTTGTAGTTGTCGAAGTCGGGTTGCAGGTCGGTTGGGTTCCCCAGCGTTGTTCGGCGGTCGGTCGTTGCAGTTCGAGTTATCGTTCTTGTTCTTGGTTTTGTTTCCTGCACCATGCCTTGTTCTATTTATAGCTGGGCCCCTTCCGCCTGTAGGTATATGGCCGCTGGTCACCTCAGAAATGTTCTCTCCAGCTTCCCTATTTATTGGAAGATTATAGTTGCTGGAAGGGGTGTTATGGAGTGGCCAAGGGGAACTCCTGTCTGTGATTATCGGGTAGTTTGAAGTATCTCCTGACAGTGTTGCGTTGACGGGGCTCTGCGTGGTTACTATTCTGGTGGGCGGTTCCCTTATGATGTTACTGTTGCGCCCACCCTCGACTGGGGGATAAGGGTCAGCTTCCTCTCTAAAGAGAGGGGCATTTTCATGTGTTGTATTTGTTGTGGTCATGATGGTGGCGTTGCCCACACTACAGCAGACTGGGGTGGTGGGGCTAGAAGCAGGTGGTAGACTGACTGACAGTAAGGGCTGAGAAGTACAGGGATAGGGGGGAAGGGGGGAATGATTATTGTCACAATCATCTTCCTTTCCCCGACTATCACCGATCTGCCACTTGATGGGGTCAATGCGGTCGTTGTGGTGGATCTGCTGTGGTTGGTTTTCCTTGAAATGATCATCACGGCCAGAGTGGTTGTTGACTCGCGGAATATCGCTGATGTAGAGCTTGCCGTTCCGGAAGTAGCCTGTCTTGCCTTCTTGCTTAAGGTGGCGAAGTTGTGACATCTGTTGCTTGGTTAGATCGGCTGCCAGGCGGAATCCATCCTTGCGCATTGTTGCTCTAGTCTCGTGGTCTCGTAGTAATCCCATCTTATCAGGCCATCTGTAGAATTTTATAATCATTGGTCTTGGTTTCGAGGCCTCGAACTTTCCAATGCGGTGAGCTCTTTCGATATCAGAATCACTCCATGTTTTGTACCCAGCATATTTGTTCAGAAAATGTAGCACTTGCATTTCACAACTGTGCTGATTTCCGTTTACTTCCGGTAATCCGAATATCTTGAGGTTGTTGCGTCTCGATTGCATCTCTAAACTCTCAAGTTCGTTCGTTAACCGTGACAGGTCTAGCTGAATGTCTTGCTGTTCTTTTTGCAGGTGTAGAATGTCCGTGCTGTTTTTATTCACTTTTGCCCAAATATTCATGACAGCAGTATCCAGATGTGTAAGCCGCTCACACAAAGATTCATGGTTATATGTAATAATAGCATGGAGTTTGGTACCTTGTTCAAGGACTATGTGCCTGAGGTTGTCAATAAGATCGTGTAGAGCAGTCATTGTTGTAGCATTTTCCACTTCCTCCTGAACATTTGCCGTGGCAAGCAGCTCAGGGGCAAGTGTGTCCGTTAACGAGACGCCAGGTACAGTGCAGTCACTTGTCATCTGATCAGCTGCATTCGGAGCATGAATTATTTCCTCCTCGAAGGGTCCGGGGTTCAGTTCAACATTTCCAGAACACATTAGCAGACTAGATATGATGATAGCAAGCAACACACACTGTGCTCTCTTAGTGCTCACCTTGCCATGTTTGGTTGCGGCAGCCGTCGCCCTTCGCTGCATGAAGTAGGCGTATCGCCACAAAAAGTGACCACAAACCACGCGAAAAGTTGAAAGTTCCGCAGGCATGACCAGTAAATATGTACTACACACAGTGGAATTCACAATTTTAGTCTGAGGTGATATAATGTAGTAGAAATAATGTAGATTTTCTAAATTCCATCGGAAGCAGTCGGAAACATGTCTGACCGCGCCTATGAGTTGTACTCACTCCGTGTGTGTGTGAGAGAGAGAGAGAGAGAGAACGATGCTTTAAAACTTCATAAACTCATTGTAACAGCTCTTTCTTCTGCTCCAGGTCCAAACTTCTAGAAGAAATATTGAATGCAGCAGAAAGCGAAAAAGACTTCAAAAACTGGCCGCCACTTTATGATTCTGGTAAGACATTGTCGACAAATAAATGTTGTTCTTTAAGTTTTTATATAAGATTGTTGATGTGATTGTGGATTGTTGAAAATCATGTAGGATAAGAACTAAGGACTGAAACAGACAGTAGACAGACGAAACCAGAGAAACAGAAATGGATAGAGAGAGAAAAAGACAGATTGACAAAAGGAGTGAAAACTCCGAAAAGACTATAAACTCAGTGAGTAATAGTAAGTGCTCACAAAGGTCATGTAAGCAAGTAAACATTATGTGTATATGTTCTGTCCAGACAAAGCTACAAATGTTCAAGTCAAGATCTACGTCGACACTATTGATTCTGTCAATGAAGCCACGATGGTAAATCCTGTAGAGTAGACACAGTGAGTGAGTGAGTGAGTGAGTGAGTGAGTGAGTGAGTGAGTGAGTGAGTGAGTGAGTGAGTGAGTGAGTGAGTGAGTGAGTGAGTGAGTGAGTGAGTGAGTGAGAAACCTAGCATTTAATAGTAATCGATTTACGAGTAGTTTACTTCTTGTTTCAAAATTATTGAAAGGCAATATTCTAAAAGATCTCTCTTCGAGTTACAGTCATCAGTAGTTTTATTTTGACCGGCGCGTGTTGGACAGGATTTCACAGTCAGCATGCTTCTTCACCTGCGGTGGAAGGATGAGCGGCTTGTCAAGTTCAATATGCAGCAGACCTTCAAGGGCCTCACAACGGACTTCCTCGAGTTCGACTCCGCCAACATCAAGCGCATATGGGTGCCAGACCTGTTCTTTCCCAATGAAAAGAAAGCTTTCTTCCATGAAGTGATGATAACCAATCAGATCAGCCGCCTTTACAAGGACGCGTCAATCCTTCATATTTCCAGGTAATCAAGGGGAAAAAGTGTTAATTGATAAACAAAATAGCCATTCAACCAACAAACCAACAAACAAACAAACGAACTTGAAACAAGTGAAAAGTGTTGATGAACTTCCCTCCATTAGTAACGAACCAATCATTGAACGAACGAACCAACCAACCAACCAACCAACCAACCAACCAACCAACCAACCAACCAACCAACCAACCAACCAACCAACCAACCAACGAACCAACGAACAAACGAACAAACAACGAACGAACATCATGTGAAACTAATTTGTTACTATGCTTGAACAGCGGACTATTACTCCTTTTCTAGGAGTTTTTTTGGTTTCTTCTTGCCTTAATCTGAACCGTCTGGTCAAAAACTAAACACAATGCTTGGTGAGATTGCTTTGTGTTGTTCCTGCGTGCCGCGAATTGCAGAAACAATTTTTTCATTGCAGAAGCCTACTTGAAAGGCCTCCAGATCTTTAATTAATGACGAACATGCATAATCCAAAGAATAAAAAGTAGTACTTGAAGCTGTATGCAGCGGAGCTGCGCAGAATTTAACTGCAATCGTTCTGTGAAGACATTCGATCAGGGGAGTGTTTTATAAGAGTGTTTTACGAGTCTTAATCAGCTTAACGCAATCGTGCTATCAGATAGTAAACATTTGGCTTACTTTAAAGAAATTATGTCATCACCAGATGTCTGTGACTTTTCGTGTGTATAATTGTATTGGAAAAAAAATATCCATAGGAGGGAAACTTAGATGGAGATAAATAAAGCCCTCGTTCATTCTGATCGTCAGGCGCCGGTTGAATTGACGTTGCACTGGAGAGCTTGATAGCTAATCCAAATTAATTTTCGTTAGAGGCTATGGAGAGGTGACTGTCATATCGAGGACAATCTTTTACTGGAGATTTTTTTGTTCTGGTTCGTTTATTTGTTTTTTCTCTACATATTTCCACCTTTCCGTACGCGCGCGCACACACACACACACATCCGTAAGGTGAGTTAACGTGCCTTCATCCATGGATAAACCAGGCACAGCACAGACAACGTGGATGCCATGGACATCTTTTAATTGCGTCTGCATCATCTACACTTCGTTTTTTTTATGACTCGCTAGTGTACCCTGCCATAAACTGATGAATCTAAAAGCTTCTAATAAATTGAAAAGTGATAGCTTGACAACAAGATCATAAAACACAGAGGAGAAAGGTTTAGCATGTACAGTCATCTGTGCAGTTAGTTGAATGCACGAATTCTTGACAAAAAATATTGCATGCACTGAGTGTCTGGTAAAAAAATAATTATAATAATCGCATGAAACGGAAGCTAAAGCTACAGTGGGTGCCATTCCGTCGGATGCACTCCCAGAGGTCCTTGCGTCAAAGAGGGGTATGGGGGATTAAGCGATAGATGTCTCCGCAATTAAGCACTTGTCAAAGAGCTCGTCATGATTTAGCAAGGGATGTCACACCCTGGCAGCTTTTCTAAACAGTATGTCTACACCGCCACGTATCGTGCGCGATTTGGAACAACATGAAATGTCCCTTCCAAGTAGTTCTGTCTTTTTGTTTCTTCCGCGTCTTTTGTTGAAATATTAATGTCTGTGTGATTACGATGATGTTGATGGCGGAGTCACTGGTCGTGATGATGGGGACTGAGATAACGGTGGTGTTAAAAGCATAGCTGGAGTTTTTGTTTTTCTTTGGTATGAATTTTTTAGACGTCTGACTCCGCCTGAACGAAAGAGGATGTAATAAGCAAATGCCGCGAAAAGAACACACCGTGTCGGTGTTGATCTTGTTTCTCTGTCCTCGTTACACTTCATAAGTCTATGAAAACTATAACTCATCTAACCTATTTGTTTGGTGTGTCTGTCTAGGGTTTATCTATAGTACGATGATTAATTTCCATCGATTGTAGACGTCTGTCGGAGAGAAAAGGGGTTGATGCAGGGACAATTTTTCAATTAGTAAAGTTTAAGCAGGTTTAGTAAAGCCCTTTAGCCTGACTTTGGTTGGGAAACATCGCTGTATTGTAAGTTTTCTGATTATTACTTTATTCTTATTTAAGTAACTTTTTGGGTGGGGGTACTTCTTTTGCAGGCTGTCGATGACACTGAGTTGTCCCATGAACCTCCGGCTCTATCCTTTTGACAAACAGCACTGCTCTATTCTCATCATGAGCTGTGAGTATGTCTTTCGGCAAACAAATTAATTTGGGCCCAGAATATGGGCACACCATTTTTTCAGATGTATGTCTTTGTCTTTCTGTCTGACTTTGGACTGGGACTTAATTCGTTTCAAACGCCTCAAAGTGCACTATTACAGCCACCTCTATTACTTGACTACAATCAACAATCTACAGGAAGGTAGAGTCT
This sequence comes from Marisa cornuarietis, assembly GCA_004794655.1. NCBI lineage: Eukaryota > Metazoa > Mollusca > Gastropoda > Architaenioglossa > Ampullariidae > Marisa > Marisa cornuarietis. The sequence goes on from SMMW01000606.1 coordinate 1,045,290, forward strand.
CGACAATCATAGCAGATATAGAAATAGAAGTAGTAGCATTGAGATGAAGAGCTGTAATCATACCTTGCTCTTCCGTTTCTTTGTATTCTCCATTTTCCTCGTCAGTCTTAATTTTGTAAATCGCTTTTTCCTTTGTTTCTTTGGTTTTGCACTAATATTCTATTTCAGTCGGCTATGCAGACGACAAAATTACCCTGGACTGGATGAACATTACAGAACCCATCCAGACAACGGAGACAGACCAAGAAGAAAACCCGATTATGGTCAATGGCGATGTCGAGCTACCACAGTTCAAAGTCACAGGTCAAGCCGCTGAAACATGTAAGAAACGGTACCATCAAAAGTCAGGTGAGCCAGTTTCTAAGAGTACCTGAGAGTCTGTGAGATATCTTCACACGAGACTGTGATTGTGCTTATTTTTGCTTTTACCAATATTTACCGCGTTATTTTATGGGGTTTTAAAATTATTTTTAGTGTTTTACGTTTTCATGGGAGAGGAAGATGCTTTCTTTTATTTTTTTCCCCCTCTCTAGCCGAGGTTCTTTCTCGTTTGATATAAGGGAAACAACCTTGGTTAGGAACTAAAACTTTATTCTGCTAATCTCTGTGATCCCTATGGTTGAATTAAGAAGTAATGGGTCCCACGACGAAGCTTAACTTTTTTATACGGTGTGCGTAAGCCTTGATGTTATTATGAATAAAGCAGGCGTACATTTCTTATAATTACTAGATTTTTTTAAAATTTCAATTGATAATTCATTTACTTCATTAATTTATTTATTTCAATGGAAAACATGCCAATGGTACGGACCAGTTACCATGTTTATTTATGTTTTTATTCTTTTTCATGTCTGTCGCGTGTCAGACATTTTTTTATTCTACACCAGCGATCTCTAAGTGCAAGAAAGGCACTCAGTGCAGTGAAGCAGCGACGCTTGTCTTTAGATGCAGGACTATTTCAGTCCGATTTCGCGGGAAAGAAAGCCTGCGTCATGACCTGTGACGTCACACGTCGTCTGCTGGAGTGCCGAGTTCGTCTTTGTATCTAGCAATGGGGGGGCTCGGTGCTCGTTGTCTCCCCCACCCCTCTCGCAGCTTTGGCGGAAAGGCCTGCACGCGCTTTAGCGTGGCGTGGGGATGTGGACGTTGGTCATTGGCTCCAGCCCCTGTAGCGAACCCCAGAGTCGGCGTCCTTTTGCAGCACTCTTCTCTAGACACTCTAAGCAGCAGGACGTGTTTGAAAGCGGGGAGAGACCGTTAGGGAAGGTGTCAGGTCCACACAGGAGCCAGGAAAGATCACAGAAGCTAGGAGTGGAACGTGAGGCTGGTACTGTTGAGCGAACAGTAGCCAGTAGGGACCACTGGAAGCTAGTGAAAGTCCGTGGGGCTGGTGCATGTGACTGAATACAGCAGCCAGGAGAGATCACAAACTAGAAGTGGAACGGGAGGCTGGTACTATTGGGAGAATAGTAGCCAGTAGCGACCACTAGAAGCTAGTGAAAGTCCATGGGGGCTGATGTATGTAACTGAATGCAGTAGCCGGGAGGTAACCGCCAGTGTCTGAGAAAGACGTTTGTGTGTTTCCGGCGCTGATTCGTGAGCGAGTGACCGCCGGGTATTTTCACAAGCCTTGATGAACTTGGGTTATTTACTTATTTTCTTCGACTATTTATTTTGACTTTCTTCCTCTGCTAATCATCTTGCTCCTCTACAATGTCCTGTACTTGTCATCGTTCCTGTCATCGTTATCGTCATTGCTGTTCTTCGTCTTCACCTTCTTCGCTTCTTCTTCACCCCATACGCTCCTGTGTGCTGGGAGTCACATCTATTCTACGTTTGTCAACTCTCTTCGCTTCATCTGTCCGTCGCCTTCGTCATCCTGTCCTTCATCGTGTGACGTGTGGTCAACGGGGCAGCTTGGACTGAGGACCATCAGAGGGTCCTTGTGTGCTCCAGAAAGACAGTGGGGGTGGTAGTCAGCGTGAGACCGTCGCGCGAGGCCACTGAAGGCTAACGACACAGCGTAAACGAAGTGTAAAGAAAGTGCAAACTTTTAGATCTGACGCTGGGTCTGAAGGATCCAAGGGCAAGAACTCTTAGCGCCCTGATAAGACAGTGACACGTTATGATCTTTGTCTTTTTGCCTCCCCTTACTAACCTTTAGCTTTTTTTGTTTTTTTTGTTGTTTTTGTTTTTGTTTTTTGTTTTTTTGCTTGGTCGTGGGGCATCTCTGTCTCCTTGCGTGTGTGTATGTGTCTATGTATTTTCTATTTTGTGTGTGTGTTATTAAAGTTATTTTTTGTAACTTTCATTTCGCCTTTGTGGTGGTCTGCGTTCATCAGGGGTTCGATAGGCACGTCGTGTTCCGCCTCTGGTAGAGTGATTGTGTATTTGCGCTGACTGTGTGAGCAGCTGCAGCTGTGCATCCAACTACGCCAAAAGGTGGTAACGCGACAGTGTCACAAATCATTGCTGAAGCCAGCTGCCAAGCGCAAACTAGTTCGACAGTTTTCATATATCTGGCATGAATGACTGTTTATTTCTTTTATCTTCTCTTCCCTTTGATTTACTTATTTTGTTTCTTTTATTTGTTTTTCTTTGGCTTGCTTTCTTTCTGCTTTCCTTTTTTCTTCCTATCTTCCTTTCTTTATTTTTTCCTAACTTCATAACTTCCCTGATTTCTTTTGTTTACCTTTGCTGCATTATATACATATATTCTACTTCTTTAACGACAGGAAACCATAGCTGTCTGGAGGCCGTGTTTTTCTTGGAGCGGAATATCACATACTACGTGGTACAAATGTACATTCCGTCCATCCTCATCGTCATGCTCTCGTGGATTTCCTTCTGGCTCAACGTCAACTCCGTTCCAGGGCGCATCTCACTGGGAGTCCTCACGGTGCTCACCATGACAACCCAAAGTTCTGCCGTCAACGCCTCACTTCCCAGGTACCGCGACGTCAAACGTGTCCTTACGCATGCAAAGCTCACGTAAAAGGAACGTAAAACGTTTCACAGCACACCTACAACTTTAAGGTACAAAAGGCATGCGGAGTAACCCTGACTACACACTTGCTATACTGACCACTAATTTTGAAACGGTACTGCCACAAAGATGAATTAATACAACTTAAAAAAAGTCTAATTAAATTCATGAAGGAGTGAATTAATGTTTCCATCTGCAATGGCTGGCAGTTAGAAGCTGATCTCCACGGCATCCTAACTAAAATTTAAAATGAAGCATTGGGATGTCCCACCCTCCTCGCCTACCCCCTGCTGTTCAAGATGTGTCTTCTGTCCACAGGGTTTCCTATACAAAAGCCATAGACGTGTGGATGTCAACTTGTCTTGTCTTCGTCTTCTGCTCTCTGCTGGAGTTCGCTATTGTCAACGTCCTCAGTCGTAAGGACAGCCTCAGGGACTTCTCCATTCGTAGGGTCTTCAGCATCCCAAAAGACTTTGAAAATGGCAACACTGTCAAAGAGGTGAATAGAACTTTGTTTCTTCGCTTGATCCTTTCAGTTTTTGCTTCTTGGTTTTCTTTTCGATCCAAGGATACAACAAATACGAATGCTTCTCCCGACGACGACGACGACGATGATGATGATGATGATGATGATGATGATGATGATGATGATGATGATGATGATGATGATGATGATGATGATGATTTATGCACATAGGTGTCGATTCCTTTGGAAGAGGACACCGATGACAAGAAGAAGAAGAAAAGGTTTGCCAAGCGCGGGATTGTGTACGCCATGTACCTTGACGTGGCCTCTCGCATCATCTTCCCAGTCATTTTTATTATCTTTATCATGATCTACTGGCTGTACTACGTCAACGTCGAATCGGATGAGTGACCTCAAACAGGGCCACCTACTACCTTGGCCATAGCTCTTGTCGGGAAAGGAGGGGAGGAACACAGAAGGACTCATCTGTAAAACGCTCTCGCAATGACTGGCGAGCTTTTGCAAGACAGGAAGACGTTCGGCGAAGAACAACAAAGCCTTGCTGCTAAACTCGACCTCAACCCCACACACCCCCTCACCCACCAAAAAAAAAAGAGACAGCGATGCCGTTATTTCTCCGTCGCCTCTTTTTTTTTTTACGATAAGACAGCGTGTATACTGCTGGCACATCAGTTCCAGAGATGGCGTCGTTCGTACTAACTGCGTCTGTGTCGCTCCCACGATCTGTGTAGAATGTGAAGCTGGTTTAGTACACCTCATAGTCAAGTATTAGACCTCGTAGCACGAATCAAACACGCCACGCAGGTACAATTTGTAAAAGTAGCTCACTCTGTCCCGCATTCATTTGTCACTATCAACTTACTTCTTCTTCTCCATACTCCTCATCCTCAACCTGTACCCCGCTCTCTCCTTTTCACTATTTTCTTGATAATTTTATTTCATTTCATCTGTTTCTTTCTTCACTCGTTTGTGCTCATGTTCTTTTCTAGTCTCTATTAAATCATAAGTATCTTTTTTTCACCTTTTTTTGTCAGAAGTTTTGCGTGCATAGACATCTCTATTTATGCACCATTGTTTTTCACTCCTCGTTGTACACACCAGTCAGCATTTAACAGTGTTGAAGCGTTGGTGTTTAATGCAAATTACGGTCTAAATGTGTTGATACAGGAGAGGGGGCAAAAGTTTTAAGACATGCGCAGTGGATTCACGGATGATGCTTGATGTTAACATCACATACTAGACCTCCAGAAGTAAATCTCATGAGAAATTGACTGGCACATGGCTTTCTCTGAAACTGCTTTATCTTACCAAATGTGAAGGTCATATGTTCTGTTTGTCAGCTGTCATATTAAAGATTTCACACTTATACATGCACACATATATGCACACACGCGCACGCACACACAGAATGAAAGCTCATAGCCAAGTTTGCTAGGCTTCTGTTCAGAAAAGTGTCAGTCAGCAAAATGTCCTTTCGATGAACTGTCTTTCGGCCGTCATTCAGCAATGAGTCCAACTAATGGACTAAAGTAAATCACTAAATGATAAACTCCAGCAACAATTTCTAAGAGGTATCAATAAAGTGCAACACATCTTATCCTCTAAACGAATTATTAATAACTTTTTGCTGGTTACAACAGAAACCTCCACGAGGCTGTCCATAATGGGGCAACGGGTTTTCTGAACCTGAAACACGACTGTGTTCAGAGACTTGTCAGTCAGCGCCTATCTTTGATTTCTAATTGCTGATTCTTCGGATTTCGTCAGTTCTTTCCGATTTTTAATTCAGTGTCTTCATTGCAGTTGCATACTAATTATTAGTAATTATGAGACTTTTCTAGAGACTCTATTGTGATGAGCCTCACAAGCGACTGCTGCTTAACTGTACTGACAAAAAGAACACCACCCTGATAAGTCACACCTCACTACTCTCCATTCTTTTTTTTTAGGAAGAAATCGAACGATTTATCATATTGCTTTTGTCTTACTCTCCTTACAATACTTGCACATACTTTCTATCGTTCTAAGTGGTGGCAGACATTGCTGGCTTTTATTGTCTTTGTACTTCTTAGGGATTATAGAAGCTTTATTCACATGTTTAGCTGGGAGCACAACACTACATTGTTAATCATATTCACCAGCTGTTAAAACTTGTCTTGAATACTCAGTAATCTTCACGTTATTTAAGAATATGCACAAATTTGTACATACTAATGTTTTTTTCTTTTTCACTTGAGAAATGCAATCAAATGTATTTACTGACCCCAGGTGTAGAAAACGTTATAGCGTTTTTCATCACTTTTAACCTCATTGCTGCATTTTACAATTTACATGCCGGCTGTATGTATACATTGTTCATGTCGACATTTCGCTTCCGCCGTGTGTATAATTTATTTTATCACATTGTCACTGAACATGTCAATAGTTTGGAGATATGCGGGTCCCGGGCGTGAAATGTGAAATAGGGCCATCTTTTCTGTCATTCACCTTATGCTGGCGAAAGGCTTATATTAGTTTTAATTTTTTAAATTTGAAAATGAAGGAAAACAAATGTTACTAACTGGGTTTGCTGTAATAACAACTGTCGAGAAATAATTAAAAAAGGGACATATTAAATTATCATCATCCTTCACGAGCGTGGCTTGTAGTCTTCTCTTTGTAAAATGATTATTGCAGCAAAAGGTTACTAAATGTACTTAAAGTTGCACCGTGTACACAGAAAATATTATCCCACAAGTCTTGATACAAAGTATACATAGTTCATTACACAATGATTTGCAGAAAAGGAGCGGGTGGGTGGGGTTGAAGGGGATGCTGGTGTAGGAGACAATAGTTTCACACACACACACACACACACACGCGCGTGTGAGAGCGCGGGAGAATCTCACATTATCACATATATGAAATTACCATGTTGACCAAGGATACCTACGAATAAGGAACATTGCGACTGTGTGTTCACGTTATACAGTCTGTTTCATTATAATCACATGGATTCTACCGACTACCCAAGCAAACTTCATTTGTGTATTAAGTTTATTTCACACGTGTGTAGTAATCCGAATTGTATCCTATAGTGGTTCAGACTAGTAAGCAGTGTGACCGGTAGCTTAAGTTATTTTCTCTGTATAGCTTCATTTATGTGATTCTGTTCTTCGCCAGTTACAAAACTTGCATTACACTTGTGAAGCACTTTCAATGAAAACTCAAGTCAGACACTATTTATGTTGACGAACCTTTCACAAGGAAGTAAAAACAGAAGCCAGCAATATAATTATAGGAAACTGGTTCATTTTTTCATGCGTTTTCCTTTGGGTGTACATGACCAAAAAGAAAAAAAAAAGATGTTAACTAAACGTGTCTGCTTCTCCTTCTGTTCAATAACTTTAATGGCTGATAAAACGGTAATTGCTTCTACTCCACTAACGAGAGCGCAATACATGTGTTGGTTTAATTTCTTTGCGCAATGGACCCTCCGTGTGCCCCTACATGTCGCAGTTGTCTCACGCATGTGTGATGTCTGACACATTCCGCCACTAAAGGGCACTTTCTGGTAGTCACCCTTCACTGGGAAACCCTCAATAACTACCTAAATTTTGTTCTTACGAAGCGTCTGCTCTGTACGATGGACATGTGGGTGCATCATTGAAGATCTTCACTAAGACTGCGTGAACTCACATTATATACGCTTAACTCCTTGTCCTGCCTCCTGACCGCACCCACTATAGAGGTTTAAATATTCCTGCATTTCCAAGAGAACTTGCAACCTTAGGGACTAGTATTCTACCCTCAGCCTATGCATTTCAAGACCTTTTTTCGATATTCTGTTTGAAACCTCTGTATTTCCTGCCTTGCATTTTAGCTTATTTTTCTTTTTTTGTGTGTGTGTCAGCATGTAAATCTCTCGAAACTCCGCGCTACCTCTGTTCCAGTAAGGCTTACAATAGACTGCACTGTGTATAACATGAGCTGTGATCTCATATTTCATGAGAAATGCCCGCTTGAAGTTGTATAGCAGTCTCCTGCTTGATACTTTAAATCTGCATTGTGTTAAAACACTCGGTAACCACATGCCAGCAAAGCACTGACATGCAGAATCAGAAAAAACTTTTGTCTACATCCTTTGAACTTAACGAAGTTGCTTGAATATGTTTTCTATTTTTAAAAAAATCTTGATAAAGCAACATTTTTTACTAAGGGAGTGTTCTTAAGCCTTCATTTATGCACATATCTAGATGTAGATTTTCTTATTAATAATAAAAGAGAATAATAAAAAGAAAGTGGCATACTACTGTGTATTTATGTAGTGTTTTATTAAAAATTGCAATGATGTAAGAATGAGAATGATAAGATGAAGTGATAAAAAAGATAAAGGATAAACAAAGACATATAGAAAAGGGGTCAAATGATGACTGATATTGTTAGGATAAAAACATGAGGACTGTAAGAATAAGATAAAAAGTAAAGAAGTTAAGTGATGAAAAACATTGTTAGGATATAAACATGAGTACGGGCAAAAAAAGAAGAGGAGGCAGAAGCATATTGCGCACGTGACGGATTACTTTAAGAACAGAAATCGTGTTCATTTAGACTCATAGTTCATCTATTCTGCAACAACAGTGTGTGGAAGATAGAAAGGCCAGCTGGGTCAGATGTAAAGACAATTAACAAATGTCCAATTTGGTCAAAATATTTTGAAAGACAGCCATATACCAAAGAAACAGGGTATGTCTTCCACTTTGTTCTTTTAATCAATCACAATGAAATGCACTGGAATACAGCTGATACATATGAATAAGATCACTCCTGGTTAACAATGTTGGTAATTAGCATGATGGCACTTGCATCTCACTGCACTGCAATAAAAGTGTGAGACCACCTCTAGCCTTTTCAGCCCATCACAATCTCTCTTGCTACTGGTTCCCACCAACATAGCTGAATGTCAAGACCAAACCTGAAGCTGCCTTAACATTCTAACTGCATCCATCTCAGAAAAAGATTAGAGGATAAATTTTTAATAAGCGAGAGTCCAAATGCAATCACTTCCTTAGTGTACAGAAGTTTGTTTCACACAGTACTCCTGAACTATTAACAAAAACAACAAATTTAAAACTTGTCTTCATCCATCCATTCTTTACAGCTGTCACAAAGTAAACAATATATATAAATATATAACTACGAATGACTACAAAGTCCCTACTCTTTACCCAATTTTGTTATAATTTAAAGAAACAGATATTTTATTAATATAAAAATCCAAGCAATCATCAACACTCGTATTTTAAACACAAAGGTCACTGCTAATCACACCATGGACACGTCTATTTTGCCATGTACCTAAAACATTTTGCAGAAATATTGTTTAACATCCAAATCTTCAATGCCCATATTAAACCTTTTATTTTGCATACTCCTTAGGACAACAAACCACACTTCCAAATTAGTTATGCAACAACATACATTCAGAACAGACAGCGCCAATTCATTCTGACCACTCTCTCTTGAACCAAGCAAGTATGTATCATCATATTTATATCTTCAAAGCTTCCCTGCTCTGGTCTGCTGAAGGTGTACCTCCACACGGTGCTTTTATTTCTCTTTTAAAAAACATGTTCCTTTGCTCATGTGATCTGATTACCTGTCATATGTGTCATACCTGGTCTTATTTTTTCTTTCCTACTAAAAATCTGTTCCTACTCAACCACCCACAACCCCCTTGCCTTATGCTGTTGATACTCTATACTATGGATATTTATATTCTTTTTCTTTGTATCACTAAAAGTGAACTACTTTCCTCTCCATCATTTTATATGTTGCACGTAAATCATGCTCTAAAACTCTTCAGACGTACAATCATCCCTCAAAGGCAAAGATAACTGCCTTATCACTTGGCTTGTCTTAAAGTAAGATGTACAATAATCACTGTAACAAATGAATCTAATACCAAGATTACTTCTAACTAGGTGCACCAAATAATACTTGTCAACAAATTGTTGTCACATTCACAAATCTACAACTCCTAAAATACAATTAAAAACACAAGGCATCTACATGCAGTAAATGAGTGTAAGAAGTGACAAGGTAACAAACTGCTGACCAAGAAATCTTTATGAATTTAGTATGATGATACGAGAAAAGGTTGAATGTCAGGGCTAAAAACAAAAGACTGCTTAGATAAAAGACATGTTAATGAGGCAAAGGGAGGCAATCAAATCTAAAAAAATCTAGAAAGCATCCAAAAGACAACTATATAACACATTCTTTTTTTATTTTAGTTTTTGAGAGCATGATACAAAAATAAAAAGAAAGCAACAATTATCATCATAACTTAAAAATAAGCAACCATACCTTAACAACAAGCAACTAATCGAGCAATACATTTTTTAAAAAAAGCCAGAGGACCTATGAGCACAACTCTTCCACAAGAAAATAGATTCTTTAAACTTCCAGAGAGGGGAAAAAAGAGTACTTTGGGAGAAAGCCTAGAAAGTTGATATGATGTAAAGAAAGGCTTCCTAACTGACACAAACACTTTAAGTTTTCATATCCCCAAAAATTGGGAGGATTTTTGTTAAAAGTGTTCCAACAGAAAATGATACCTAAGTGTGTCAAAAATTACATAAATCTAGCAGTCTAATGAACACAGTGCACAAAACAAAGACAAAAGGAAATTAGAGCAAACCAAAAAAAAAAAAGACACTAAATCAGTCAAAAAAAGCCAGAGGAAAGAATTCATATAAATAATGAAATCTGTGACCTACATTTGAAGTGCTGCAGAATCTCTCTATGCCATCTAGATGAATAAAAATTTTAGGTAGCGTTTTTAACCTTCAAAATTCTTCATCACAATCTACTGACTATAACATTATAAGAATCTGAAATAATATGATCAAGTGCTGGCTCTCAATATTCACTTTTTCTCAGATCAAAATATTAGTGATGGAAAACACAAGGCAAAATATCTGACATTTTACAGTTGTCAGCAAAATAAAATGTAGATCACAAAAAAACACTACTTTCGTTTTGATGATGACTTTGCTTTCACAGGTTTTTTCCCTCCCGAGAAAAAGTTGGTGATCATCTCTGACATGTCTGGCATGTTTGGTTTGGAGTTTAGTACATTCATTTGTTGCTGCATTTCCTAAAACAGCCAAAGACGCCAAATTTCAACATTAAATACCTGATAAAAAAATCAACAAAATATCAACGAGGAGAAAAATTTCAAGTGAGAAAATGGCCTCTCTTTTGTTTCACGCTCTCTTTCTCTCACACACACACACAAATGTGTATCGACATGCATATGCAGTTTCACTCTTTCCTAACGGTAAAATATAGGAACACATATTACTAACAACTACCTGATCAGCTTTTACGGTCAAACCATAACATATATTAAAAAGAACATTTTTACTTACCTTTCTTGTCTCTGGGTCTGCAGCATTCATCATTTTGGGCAACACCATTATGAGAAGCAGAGGTAGCACCATTGTCAGCACCTTACATAAGGATAAAAATATTTTTAACAATGCATGACTTGATATCACTACCAGAACACATCTTTACACCAGTTCCATTACTTTTAAGACAGACCTACTATTTTAGGCAGCATCACAGATACAAGCTACATGATAAGCCAGTTTTCTGTTTTGCTTTTGGAGGATTTGCCAGACCAGTGATAAACTGCATGCCATTGGAAAAGAAACTGTGTGCATGCACCCTTAAAGGGTTAATGGGTGTATTTTTTTCAAATGATTGGGTTGAGATTGGTACAAATTACTATCTCCTAAAACCTGAATAACACTTTTCCAATGTTGAGATACATGCAGACAAGCATCATCTCAAACAGAAAGAGGCCAAAAATAGAACTTTTCTTCATAAATTTTTTTTTTGATACTTACCAGACAGCCCAACGATTAAAAGCTACAACTGCTCTTTAACCAAATAGATTACTGCCTCTGATTACAGCCTATACACTTGTGTACAGACCCCACTGTAATCAGGTTCATCTACCATAGACCACTATTAAAGGCTCTGTAAAAAAGAGCTCAGAAATCTTTTCGCCAGCACCTCCATCTATATCAAATTGAGTAACCAGCAACAATCTCATACATTGGTAAATGCACACCAAAAAAAAAAAAAAAAATTCTTATGATTGCTTAATGTGTACTTCTACCTGTATGTTTTTGTTTGTTAATGACAGCATGTTGATTACAAGGTGCTGATCTTTCCATGTGGGGTTGCCATACACTTAAATGACAAAGTGCACATATGGATATAAATATTTTCCACCATCTAATGTTTCTTGTTGCCGGTTGCAGGCATGTTACATTTTTACCAAATTTGCTGGCTTCATCCTTCCTCCTGCAGTACTGCATGGGGTTGATCACAGTGTACAGTATGGCAATCATTTTTCTGAGCAATCCAAGGGTCAATTGTGCAACAAAGTAGATTTCAGTTGGTGTTAATCTCTACAAGAATGTTGCTGCTCTCATTTGATTAATAAGTTCTATGTAAATGCTTTTTCCCTTTGAAAAGGATCATGGCAGCTTGTTTGTACTATTATTGATGAATCTGTCAGATTTATTATGAAGTATTTAGAACATTAACTTATAAAGTGTATAATGCTAAAGATTAATCCAAAAGATTAAATAGAATGGGGTAGCTTTAAAGATATGGACCTTACTGCTTTAGACTTAATGTGAATTTGTATAAAAACCTGTTTATAGAAGAGTAATGGTGACAGGTTACTTCATGTAATGTAATTTTATTTGTACATTATATGCAAGCAAAGGTAGAAAAAATGAGGAATGAGGGAAGATGATGCAAAAAGATGTTACATCAATTTGCGTGTGTATGTGTGTGTGTGCTTTGTTTCTTCTGGTTGTCTATGTGCTTTTTCTGTTTATTTTCTATGTGCTATGGCACTGCTGTAATACACTGTGACATGAAATAAAACTTATGAAAAAAAAAAAAAAAAAAAAACAATCTCATACATGGCTCTTGACCAACTGACTTGTTGCTTACTTTCAACTATCACAAAATACCAGGTTCGTTGACTATTTAGTTCCTAAGGGGAAGTAAATTACAGTAAAACAATCCCTGAAAAAGTGACATTTCTTCCCTTGTATATTCATTAATTTATGCATGTCATGATTGTTTTGTGACACTAATCAGTTGGCATCACAGCTTATGAAACAAGCTGCAGTTGTGAAAATGTTCACTGCTGTTTATACAAGTTAGAAGAAAGAGTTAAGAGACAATGGGAAAGCTTATTAGAACCTGGAAAAAGGAAATGTATCCATTTACACCACAGGTTTAACCTGTGATATAGTGACGTTAATGCTACATGCATTGTGATGTTTATTCCCCATGTACAGTGATGTTTACACTATATGCAAAGTGATTTTTATGCTACATGAAGGGTGATGTTTTCTTCACCAATAAGATTGCATTGATATGCCAGAAGCTGTTGTTCCATCTTCTTCTGTGTCAGATACAGTTTACAATGGTCCTCAGTTATGTGGTTTTGAACCAGTTATTGTACAGCTTGTTAAGGAAGTTTGTCTGAGTAGTAGCCCCAAAACATGTGAACTCAATCCTATTCCCTCTTTCTTCTTGTCAGTTGTCCTGATGTCCTGTTACCACATATAACCTATATCATTAATGCTTCTCTCATGACTGGGCACTCTCCTCCCGAGTTCAGTTCGGCTATTGTTCATCCACTTGTAAAGAAACCATCTTTAGATCAGAACTGCTTAAGTAATTACAGACCAGTTTCAAACCTGTCCTTTTTGTCTAAGGTTCTGAAAACGTTATTGTACACGTGGAGCAAAATCATCTTCTCAGTCTCTTCCAGTCGGCTTATAGAAAAGGCCATGTTACTGAATCTGCACTTCGAAAAGTTATAAATGATCTACTCCTCAGTGCTGATGATGACAAAGTGTCGTCTCTGGTGTTGTTAGACTTGTCAGCAGCATTTGATACTGTAAATCATTCTACACTTCTACACAGACTTCAGCACTCTTTTTGTATTCATAATGTTGCTTTGTCCTGGTTTGAATCATATCTCATGGACCAAACCCAGACTGTGTGCACGAATGGTGTTTACTCTGATGCTTTTTGTCCTGAGATATGGTGTCCGCAGGGATCTGTATTGGGTCCAATACTTTTTGTGTTATATACCTCCCCTCTGTCTCGAATGTCACGTCATGCCATGTTACATATGAGTTATGCTGATGATACACAGCTTTATCAGTCAGCTTCACTTACTGAACTAATGACATGGACACAGGAATGCATTGGTGACAAAGTCCTGGATGCTCCAAAACAGATTGCAACTGACTGATGATAAGACTGAACTGCTACTTACTTGTCCAAAGAAATTTGAGTCACCCAGACAAAGATATATGAACAGAGGTCTTTCTCCTATCAAGCCCCATCAACTTGGAACAGATTACCCATCAGCCTTCATCACTCTGATTCTCTTGCTTCCTTTAAGTCTAAACTTAAGACACATCTTTTCCAAACTACGACTTCAGTGGGACCGTTTCCTGACCATTAGCGTATGTCTGTAATTTACTTTGTGCATGAGCAGTGTATGTCGTAGAAGTGAGCGTGTCTGTGAACATGGGTGCATATTTGTTAATGATTTAGTCTATATGATTTATGTAAAGCACTATGAACAAATCTTTGGAAAGGCGCTATGTAAATCCTCATTATTATTATTATGTTTATGCAACTTTGTATGCCTATTTCTTGAGAACAGAGTGGTGCTGTTCATTCATGAAGAAAAATAGTATTTTCCACTCATTTTGGTCATGTAACAAAAATGTTCTCAACATTAAAATTTAAGTCACATTCTTTCAAAGACTTCTGCTTGTAAATTCTTTACAAAATTGAATACCATGGGGTTGAATAGGAAGTCTGTTAATCTCCACTGCTCACGCTGCTGGAAGTAGCTTGCCTTTCCTCGTTCTCTGAACTCTAGTGGATATTGCACTGTCTGAAGTTTCGTTGGCTGCAGCAGACTGACTTTGCGCGCCCTTATTTTGCCTTTGGAGGTAATGTCCACACGCAGATTTTCAAAGAGGTAAGTGGGGTTAGCCACCTCTACTAGAAATGACCCTGAAGGCAGACCATCAACTGAAAAGCTGCCATCATTTCTGGAAAGGAAACAAAAGATAAAGATGATTTACATGAAAATCCATTGAATAATCTAGCCACCACATAATAACAATAATAATAATGGACATGAAATAGTGGCCAAAAAAGCCCATAACAAAACAAAACTGCAAACAAATTGACAGTTAACCATATAGCAAAGAAACACAAGCATTATCAAACAGATGATACCGTGGCAATTAACAGTCATCCAACTTGAAAGGCTAACCATTGACAAAGAAACATTATACTAATAATAAAAAAATGTGAAATTTACATAGCACATGATCATGTTCATGAAGGAGCATGCTCTCAACGCTCTCTTTATGTGCTTTATGTTTATGATCTAATATGAAACATTAATGAATATTAAAGAAAATGCACATAGAATGAGCTAGAAAAGAAACTAAGCTGACAGAACACAACAGGTCTGAATTCTATAGTATCTGACAACATCCACTAACAAGTAGCACAAACCATCAGCAATCTCTATATGATACTTCGATATAATATAAAATAATATCAATTATAAAAATAAAGGACGTTCAAAGTATAGTTTATAGTTTGGGTTACAGTTATGCCATAGCAAAGGAAATAGAAGAACTATGACATTAACTTGGGTAACATTTTCACCCTTTATAAGGATGAGGGTAACTCTGATCCAACCCATTCTCTACTCTTCCAATTTGTTGATGGGAACAAAATCATACTATTATCATGTTAGCTAGTGTTTTTAATGTGATTTCTTTATTGGGGTGATTGGTGGTGCAGTGGCTAAAATGCCTGTCACCATGATAGTGAGAATCGGGTGTTGTGATTTTGTATGTTGACTCCGACATATCACTCTCTGAATGTAACACCTGCTTAGGGTACTGATCATCTGTGATTTTCTCCAGGTACTCCACCCTGTGTGTGTGTGTGTGTGTGAGAGAATGTGTGTGTGAGAGAGAGAGAGAAATAGAGACTGAGTAGTTATGATATGAATGACAGTAAACAAATTTGTATGACAGATTTGGTTTCTACTAATAAGGGTAACTATGTATCTTTGCATGTAAGCTCCTTTGTAAGGCGCTCTGTATAAAAATAATTTTTATTATTATTATTGGTCAGCGTAGAGAGTGCTGCCCCAAATATAACTTTCTCCATCTGGTACTGGTGCAGTGATTTCTTGAATACACTGGAAAACTTGAATTAGTAGGATTGACTAAAAAATAACAGAAATGAATGCAAGATCTTATGGATGAAGAAACTTTTTAAAAAAAACAATAGAAAAGAATCTACTATGTATATACGTACCATATGTACTGTTTTGCATAACTAGAGAATAACGAGAACTTTACGTAGCATCATGTCACGTGTGTATGTGCTAATTTACACTTTACACAATTTGTCATCATCCTGTATAAACGTGACTAATTCCAGACCAAGCAGATCAATTTTGTTCTAGTCAAAATGCTTTCATATCTCGCACATAACTACAGATGGTCCACTTTCAGTGTGCAACCTTACCGAATAAACCCTCTGTATTTTCCTCCATCGACCAGTACTCTGGTGTTCGATACCCAGTCTTTGTCCTTCGAAGATGATACATAAATTCTGCCTTCTATTTTGAAGTTGGATTCATCTGATGTGTCGACTATCTCTGTAGTATTACCAAAATGCTGAAGATTAAAGACAAAAAAACACAGGACAAAGTGAAAAAACTGCTGTATTACGTTCTCCTCCATGTTGAAAACCGACGTTGATCGTTCTGTCATAACATTAAAAAAGATATCACTATTATCATGAGTTTTTAAATACTTTTACATTAACGAAAACAATTTAAGAAATTATTTTATAAATCAAGCTATTATTTACGTAATCTTTTATTAAAAAATTAGCAAGATAGTTTTGTTAACGTTACAAGGAGTCCCACCTTGTTTGTGACGATACGGTGTCGAGCTGTATAAACTATGTAGTGTTTATAAGGCTCACTGCATTTATCCAGCAGTATGCAAAAAAGAAAAACCTAGTATGTAGTTGTTTTGACAAATATTTGACTTTATCATCATGGAATGAAATTACAAATATATTTGTAAGTAACCAAGTTATCCATGAGTATTTGATATTCTCTGGAGCGAAGAAAATCTGCTCCATTCACAAGACAAATAGCACTAGTATTATTATAAACTGCATTTTCTTCACTAGTTCACCTTGTAATAAAATTAGTGTACACAGTACTATGTCTGAAGAGTTTCCGTCAGTCAACACAAAATAAAAGAAAACAAAACGACATGACGACAAAGCCCAATCAGACTCTCTAAGTCTGTTGCACGGCGCTGGAACAGAGACACAAATGAAAACAGCGAAATGCTTATAGGGCATCGGCCTCCCAAATACCCCATTAACTGACACGATTTCTTACAAAATACTAAAGAATTAACCCTCTTCAATTTGCGACCTGCATTTCGTTTCAGATATTCATTCCGTGAAACATTGACGTTTAAGAATGTTTACTTGTCGAGGGTATACAGTCAAGCAGTGGCATTACTAGGCCGAGACATGTTTTACCATGATGTTGCAGTTTTCACTTTTTTATGCACAGATAAGGTAGATGTTAGAAGCCATACATTTCGTGATATGACCTTTTTGCTCACATTTTCAGATTTAACATTTTTAATGAAATCAAATCGTTTGAAAAAAAGAACACCCAACTTGGCCTTAAGAGGTTAGCATGATTTTGAATGGATATGCTTCTTATTATCAGGACATGGCATTCTGTAAATGGAAGAGCCATGGGATTTACGGAAGTGTTAAAATTATGATTTTGCTGATGGGCTCCTAACATTGTTTGGGTCATATAGAGATTGTAAATGTATGGATTCTGGTTGACTGGCTCAGATAGTCATACAGATGGAGCAAATTCTTTGATTAAACTGTTCTCTAATCATAGTCGTGTGGATTACAATAGATGTTCTGACATGGTTTAGTAGAACAGCTCAGCAGATCTTTTGATTTATTATATGCCAGAAGCCTAAAAAAAAAAAATCACTAAATAAGTCTTTTAACAGTAGATGACAGTGATACAATTTATTTATAGAGAACCTTCCTCCACCAAAGATGGGCACAAATTGCTTTATATAAAGATGCAAATAGACATACACAAAGAAGCACTAGCACACACTATAGGTGGGCAACAAACACACATTACAGAGTCATTATTTTTAACACACACACACCTATGAACTTGCACATAAGCTGACCCTGTAAGCATGTGAGACAACCAGTGAAAGGTGTGTCAGAAACAAGATTTAAACCCACAACTGGCTTTAGCCATTGAGTTACTCATCCCAGATAAGTCATAGCATATTTAGAATCACATAAAGAAAAAGTTGTCTTGTGTGACGTTTGCAGGTATGAGATCTTGACTTTGATACTTTCTTGAGAAACTTGAAGGTCAACCATCATCATGGAAAGTGGAGCTGAGAATGGCAGTGGTCTGGGGAGTAGAGGACAGTGTTGTCGTATAAACCAAAATCTGTTACCTGTCAAAGGTTTTTACTTTACACTACTTGCAGGTAACCGTCTACAGATATTGGTATTGACTGTGCCAAAATGTTTTGGGTCCTCTATGGTTTGTAGTAGTCATTGCTAGCTTTTTTCCATACAATCCATTATTCCTACATGCATAATTAATCTGGTATAAATGGACTGCTTTGCTGGAGATTTGCAATGTTTTTTATGACGTCTAAATAAATCTCAATTTGTTTTCTATGAAACAGTGATGCTCTTTACATAAACATTAATTTTTGTTTTGATGCACAAAAGATCAAATTTTTACCTATCATTGTTGTATTAGGGAGGTTTTCATTATCAATAAAACTTGACATTTTATGAAAAATAAGTTTTTAAGCAAAATAAAATCTGATTTTCTTTTGTTCAGAAGACAACTTTGATGGTTATTAATTAATCTGCTTTATTAATGTTGCAGCTGTGGGATCACTTCTCCCATTTTTCACAATATATGTGAAGCAGTTGGGTCTAACACCCAGTGAGGCAGGAATTCTTTATGGTGTGATGCCCTTCGTTGGATTTTTCATCAGACCGATCATTGGCTTGCTTACTGACAAATGGCAGAAGCATAGGCTTGCCCTGATTTTCTCATCAGCCTTAACCGGAGTTTTCTATTTGCTGATCTTAGCCATTCCATCCAGGAGAGTCTCTCCAGCTGTGGCCACAACAAAACTAGAGTGTAACATCCAGGACTCTTATTTTCGTTCATGTCTAACATCATCTGCATCCAATGAGAGCAACAACTGTCCTGTCAGTCTTTTGACTTTTGCTGATCACATATTAAGTAATACAACCAGTGATGGAAGTGGATCATTGCTAGAATGTGAAGTTAAATGCATGCTGGGAAACAGTATAAATGAAAAGACATTTGAGATGTGTTTCACAAACAGCTCAGAGGAGTTCATCAAATCTTGTACTGGGACACGCATCAGAGATCTGCCTGTTACATTTGGCCTTGCAAACCTCTCACACATTCTAACTGTGGATATTGAAAGAGACAGAATTGATGCTGGAGATATTCATTGCAGAGACTATGACCTGAAAGCGCTTATATTTCAGAATCAACATTTCTGGCAGGTTTTCTGCAGTGAGCCTGTTGCTTTAGATTGTCAAATCACATGTAAGAATATTAACATGTGCATCTCTCACAAAAAAGAATTTGATATCACCTTTTGGTTGCTGTTTCTGGTGTACCTGTTTGCGAACATAGTCTTTGCTCCTGTCTTTTCGCTGGCTGATGCAGCAGCCTTTAAAACACTGAAAGAGAAAGGGTACAAATTTGGAAAACAGAGAATGTGGGGCACAGTTGGCTTTGCACTGTTTGCCATCACATCAACCTTTGTCATGTACATCATGTCCAGTCAAGGAAATGCTATTGACTACACAGTTCTGTTCTACATCTTTGCAGTGCTCTGTCTTATTGCAGCTGCTGTAGCTTTCTACATGGACTTTGAAGACGTGCAATGTGGAAACATCTTCAGGAATATTTTGACCGTTTTAAAAAAAGGGAAAGTTCTAGCATTCTTGTTTGTGGTTCTGCATTTTGGAATGATGACTGGCACCATAGAAGGATTTCTGTTCTGGTATTTGCTTGACCTCGGAGCTACCCCTTTGATTTTTGGCTTCAGTCTTGTGGTCAACTGCTTATTTGAGGTAATTCCATAATTTGTTACTTTGTTTACTTATTTGTTGCTGTGGCTGATAATTTAAGAATACTAAATCATAAGCAGAGCCTTGTTTTTAGTAGTAGCTAAACAAATATGATTAAACCTTAAAACTGTAATAACAATTCTATAATGCTAATATTAGATATGAAAATCTCACCATAAAGTATTTATACTAGACACTTTTGTGGAATGTTTCATGTGTAAGTCATTTTTGTTGCCAAGTTGTATTTATGATTATGATTCATGAGAACTATATATTTAATTTAAAATTATGGTCTTGTTTATTTTTATTGCAACAGTTTTCTGTTTCCAAAAAATATACTTCAGTAATTTGATTTGCAGACTTTTGTAACAACTTTGTTATCATTGCCAGGTCCCAGTGTTTTTAGTATCAGGCCATGTCATTAAACACCTTGGTCCAGTCTCTTGTCTTTACATCGCCATGGCTGCACTGGCGATCCGCCTCCTTGGTTATTCACTGCTTCTCAATCCATGGTTTGTACTGATGATTGAGCCTCTCCACAGCATCACTTTTGGCCTTATGTGGGCATCTGCAGCCAATTATGCCAACATTCTGGCACCTCCAGGAATGCAGGCCACAGTTCAAGGACTTGTTGGAGGGATCCACTTTGGAATTGGTGAGATAGGTAGATTGGCTGGTTGGTTTGTTGGATGGCTGGGCAGGTGGGTGGTTACCCTTATTTCTGTTCATAGTTGTGGGGAGAGTATAGATTTATTTGTACCTAAAATTGTGCTTGGTATTAGTGCACAACAGAGTATTTAGTAATTGTGATATGGATTAGCATATTTGCATTTTTTTCAAATGTAAAACTATAAATATAAAACAATGCTTGAATAATAATAGTAAAAAGCAATCTATTAATTTTTATTTTTACTCTGTTTTATAAAATACCCTTTTTTAAGTGAAAAGAATAGATTTTACAACACAGTTAATTATAAGCATTAGTGTCTTGGATTTAATGCTGTGTTTTTAAAAGTAAAGGAAATGGATGTCAAGAACCAATAGTTTAATTTCAGCTAACAGTCCAGCGTAAAACATGTGATGCTGATGACCCAGATTAAAAAAGAATTGTTTTGTGGATACAATGTGCCTGCTGTTTATCTGAATGTGAGCTAATCTAAATTAAAAAAAAATTCCACTCTCTCTATGAGTGTTTACTTTGTTTCTTTTAACAGAGCATAATTAAAGTTACATATGAACCATATGTTTGCAGGACTACGGATTGTTGCTGCATTTTTCTTTCACTCAGTTGTGGACTTGATCATGAGTTTTTTTCTTTGAAACTTTCCTCTGTGATGAAAAGAATATTTGCTAGTTTCCTTCTCTTATTGTCTGTTTTTATTTTCTTGAAAGTAGATATTATGCAGCCTTTGTTCCAACTGCTTTCTAATGTCTTTGACAGGGAAAGGAATAGGCGGCTTGATCACTGGCGTTCTGTTTGATCATATTGGAGAAAGATGGACCTTCCGGGCATATACTATTGCCACTCTTGTCTTTCTTAAGGTCTACTTTTTGGTGAATTATTTTTTCCTCCAGGTGGAAAAGAAGAGAAAGGCAATGTTACATGCAAATGAGGACAAAGGTACAGTATACCATAACCATTTGAGTTTTTGCAGTATCAATACAAAGTAAGCATGTTCATGTTAACAGTTAGTCTATGTAACGAAATTAAAGACAGCATGAAGAAAGATTGTTTTATTACATAATTGTTAGAACTAGACTAATGCAAAAAAAAAGAAAGTATTCTGAAGCTGGCTCTCTGGCTCCCCTGTGGGCTGTTTCCCCAACTGATTTAAAAACTTCTGGATAGGTCTTGTGCATGCTGTAATAATACTAGTTGAAGTCGCCATTAGTTTCAGATTGGGCTCCCCTCATGTTAGTATTAATGAATCCTTCATTGGGA
Source organism: Marisa cornuarietis (assembly GCA_004794655.1). NCBI lineage: Eukaryota > Metazoa > Mollusca > Gastropoda > Architaenioglossa > Ampullariidae > Marisa > Marisa cornuarietis. Next base: position 1,067,067 of record SMMW01000606.1, read on the forward strand.
CTTAGTGCTCAAGATGGAAATTTTCAATTTTAAGTGCCTTTCATGTGTCATATAAGCAAATATTTCGCCTAATGCAAGACTTTAGGATGGGTAGCAGCTTCTTATGAAACAGATCATATCTATCTTTTTTAAGAATATTTATTTATTCATGTTCTTCAGGTGTAGGGGTAAATAGTGAGGAAGGCAATCAACATCTTCTCCTTAAACTTTCACCTGACACACCTGACGATGGTACAGAAGCTGACATGACCAACAAGGCAGTCAGGGCATGAAGATGATGATCTGTGATGCTGCTATTCCTGCTGTTGTTTTATTGTAAAAACACAGCATTTTAGTCACATCCCAGAGAAATCCCTTCCTTCCTTTTGTTTTTAGAATGAAATAATATTTAAAAAAATCACTTGACAAAAGTGAAGGACAGGGCTGGCTAAAAAGTGAATATACACAGACGAGTTTTATATCTAGTCAGAAGTTTGATGCACACACTAAAATTACGACATCAGTCATTGAAAAGATGTGAATAAAAACTGAAAATAATAACTCTTATCTCATAAAGAAGATAGTGTACCATCATATGAAACACATAACTCATGGACAATAGTGCATGTCGCTATAGCATAGAGATAAATCATTCATTTTGCTGCACAAAGTTTGTGACCACTCTTAAAACGAATATGATAGTATTCTAGGATTGACAATAGGGGACAGTTTTAATGATTTGTTTTGAGGTGGGGCTTTCAATTTTGCGTCTGTACAGTGTCAAATCAGTGTGCACCGTTATTTAAGATAAAAAATTTCCTCAGTTATTACTGATTGTATACGCATCTTCCATGCAGTTATCACTGTTGGTTTATCATGGCTTGGTAAGCTACTGCACAGAATGGCCACAGAGCTTACAAGAATAATAATAGTGTATGCAAACAAGTTGTAACTTAAATCAGCACAAGGCGGAATGATATTCAGCTATGTGTCAAATGAGTGGAATGAAGGAAATGCCCTCATGCTTTCAGTATGATAATACATTTGAGGGTAAGAACAGCCAGAAGGAAATGATAGCATTTTACTTTCTGTTCTTGGAAAAATGAATATTTCTACAAATTGGTCTTTGAAAAACTTGCTGATTTATTCTCTTATATACTTGTTTCATGATGTGCATGTACATTATGCAGAAAGCTATGCTAAAGACTTCTACTCCATAAATCCTGGGGCTATCACATTGAAGAATTTAGTTGGGTTTTTTTTTTTCTATTGGTATTTTTTTGACTGCTCTTTGCCAAGGGTTGGAGTAAGTGTTATGTGTTTACCCTATCATCAGTTTTGGGCAGTGTCTCTGAATAGTGTTCCCATACCACCTTCATCATTGGCATTTGATTGTAGTGGGCAGGTTTAATGCAGTAGCACTGTGTGAGAATTACTTATGCTGGGCAAGGACGCTCTTAGAAAGTTTTGTATGATTTGTGCTAAGAACAGGTTTTAGTCTCTTTGCAACCCACAATTGTGAGGCCATTTTTCATATTTTTATTTATAAACCATTCTTAGGCCAGAATGACAGTCAACACATTTTCTTGATGCTAGTTGCAGTTTTAAAACTTTAAGTCATTTGTATTAGGTGCATTGAAAGTGTGAATAGCATGCTTTTTAGTATGCATTTGATGACCTGTGTCTGAGCTTATACCTAGAGATGATTACTGAGACCAGACTTTATTGCAGCACATGTTTGTGTTATGCTGCAATGGCATTTTGTTTTGCTGAGTCTGTGAAAAATATCAAAAAGCCTTTTTAAACAAGCCAGTCAAATTGTGTTGGTTGTGCTGTGTTATGCATATGCTGTTTATTACTGCCTTAAAATGAAGATGTGTTGGCTGCATAGCTTTCCTTTCGCAAAATCTAATTATTGTTGTTTTTTTTCAAAAGTGTGGTGAATTATTTTGCTTTTGACAGATGATTTGGCAAAAGACTTCATTAGTTTGTGAAGTATTTTCAAATTATTCCAGTCTTGGAGATTATTTTTTAAACTATATTTTTCAGAAGTTGTACAATGTAAGTACAAACTGATAATACATGAACAGCAGCAACATAACATTCCATGAAATTTTATGTTAAACGCAACAGTTGTGATACTTGAAATGCTTTATTTGGCTTTCTATCACTGGCATCAATCCGCAGATAACTCTGTAAAGGCCATTTTCCTACTTTGTTAACTTCTCTTCAGTCTTTGTCCCAGTTAACTCTTTACAGCCATCTTCACCAGGATGTCGACATCATCAGCACAAGTAATATTGCGTGCCTGACACTGATATTCTGTCAAGATTCTAAGTTTATTAGGGCATGCCAATAATTGAGATCTGAAATTACACTATTGCTATGATGGATTTTACCATCGACATATTTCTCTCTTGTGAATGATGTTAACGCGATAGGCATGTGCATATTGCTATGTGTATATTTTATTTTTATTTCCTTCTGAAAATCATAATTATCTTTGTAGCGGTTACTATGAGTGTCTTCAAGAAGCCATGGAATTTTGGGGGATACAGTCCTGAATTAGGAGTAAGAAACCATTTATCGTTTTGACATTCATGTACACAGTTTCTGGTGAAAACAAATTTTTAAGATTTTTTAAATATTGAATTTTACAGAAATGTAGATTGTGAACTTATATTTACCGTGTGTCTGCTTCTGAAGTGTCTTCCTTTTGCATATATTTATCATCAGGCTGAGTGAGGAAATGTGTAATACAAATTTTGTATGTGGGTGTGTGTGTGCATAATAAAGAATTTTTCGCTTTACTCATTTTGAGTTCCACATGACGAAGTAATTATGATGTGAATGTGCCTTCTAACAAGGGTTGTAGTCTAATACCGAGAAGTGACATGTGAAAGACTTCTAAACAAGGAATACTTGTGGGCTTAGTGCGATTGACTTTAAAGGTAATAGATTTGAGGTTCACTTTAGCAAACGACTGAACAGTTACAGTGAATTGTTACCTCATTTCAGACAGAGTTCCACCTTTCAAATGTCACTCCCTGGACATGGTAACGCTTGTAACTCTTTGAAGAATAGGCTTTTGAATCTGTAGGTTTTGTTTCATTTATTTTATTTCTAATCCATGCAAAAGTCTGCTCTGATTTCAAGTAAGGACAGACCAAGACCGATTGCTTTCATTGTGCTCACTGATAACTTTTTTTTTTTTTTTGCGCCGCAGGGTATTTTGTTATCAGCATCTGTAGAGTGACACTTATCACCCAAATGCATTTGAGAGAAATGCTATGTCACACCGAGTACATTAAAGGACAAGCGGAGTGCAACATATTTTCTTTATGATCAGGTTAAGCTCAATTAAAAATAATAATTCCCAAAATATGAGTACGTAATTCCCAAAATATGAGTACGTAATTATGCTGAATTTTCAAGATATAACCCTTAAAGCATCGGTATTCTCACCTGCCACTAGGAAAGCAGGAGATAAATACTCTCCTATTCTGAAATTCTCGTAAGCGCCAGTAGTATTTGTAACAGCGAGTGTGCATATCTTCAAGTCAAATGAAGAAACATTGCTCAGGTTGTGTTCAAGAAGCTTTTTTTGTCCAGAAAATGAAACGGCTTATTTTGGAATACATTCCTACAGACATGAATTTTATCTAGAAGCTTCGACTAAAGTTTTAAAAAAATTAATTAAAATGTCCAAACCAAACTTAACAGACTGGTAAGAAATCTTCTCCAGATCAAAATGTAATGGGCAACAATCACATACATTGCAGTCTATGTTGTATTATTGATTGTCTAGCTGTTACTAAGTGGGCGCATTTGAGTTAATTCTTCCACGTGTATTATTGTTAGTAAAATATAAACACATTTGAAATGTGCATCTGTCTTTGATAAACGTCTGTACTTTTCTTTATTTGATGGTTAATTTCAAGCACTGCATTTTTATTTTATAGTTACAACTGACTGCTGATTATGACTTTTTTACCATTAGAAATATAACAATAATTTGATACATATATTTATCGATGTACAAACTTATTTCTTCCTCACACGTTTATCATCCTCAATTTTTTTATTTTATTTTTTTAGCCGTTTAGAGCACGCACATGGGATCAATGATCACACTGTTAGTTGTTTTTAGCATTGATTTTGCTAATCTGGTGCTTGATCTTTGTTTAAGCTTTTTACCAACAGTTGTAGTTGGTTTTAACAGTTCGTGCCTTTGTATAGTAAGCACTGCTGTAGGAAGATTTCTTTGTTTTACTGAAAGTCTAAGACTTGCTTGTACTGTATAAGTGACTGAATAGCAATCGCCTTTGAAATGTTTTAAGCAAACTCTTGAGTTCGGTGTGGGGACGAAGTTCGCACGGCACGTTTGAACAAAGCAGAGATCCAATCTGTATATAAACATCATTGAACAGTTAATCCACTGGCGTTTGCTGCCATTATCTTTAGGATTTCCTTAATGAGTACAAACTAATGCCATCTGAGTGTCGAAGAGAACATTCAGCAATAGCACATCGTGTCTTTGTCAGTTTTCTTTTACCGAGGATTGCATCTTTTCTCTTCGACTTCAGACGACGCTATTTTTAGAAATACTTCCCTTTCATCAATTACTATTTTCTCGCCAAATCCAGGTGTGCTTAAGAGATAAATATTAATAATAATAATATTAATAAATATTGTGCCTTTGTCTTAAAATTCCCCCGGAATATGTTTTTGTGATATTTTATGCTCTATTTCCAGTGAATTTTACTCAGCAATCAGGCTGGCCTTTAACAGTCAATAACTTGAAGCACTCCTTTACTAACCAAATCAGCTTTATCTGACTGACAGCGAATCTAGAGACATGCTGGGCTTCTTTGCACCTGTCCTGTTTTGAAAGCATATTGTGTTATTGTATAAACAAGAAAAACGCTACAATGGAATATGGCCTGAACAGCTGGATTGACTACACTGTAATTGGAGTTTATTTCGCTTTTGTTATGACCGTGGGCCTCGTGGTATGTATTGGTGGTGTCATAGTGCGTTCACTGCTTGTCTGTTTTAGTTCCCAGCAAAATAAGTTGTGAGATCATTATATTTGGAATGCAATATTCTACTTTGGAAGCATTTAAAAAATAAAAATCAGAAGGGGCTCTTCATTTTTTGTTGCAGTAAATATTTCACCACAGAGGATGTTTAAAGCACGAATAAAACAAATGAATGGGGTCATTGAATTAGAAATGAACGTGCAAGAGAGCTAATTGTTTCAGTCCTTTGCCTTAAGTGGTCGTAAAAGACAAAGCAGGTGACACGGTTCCAGCAAGTTTTATCTAGGCAGCTGTTGTCCTGATCTGACCAAGATATCTGAAATACCAGCTTCCAACAGTTTATCCTTATGTACAATGCTGGCGTATTGGGGGATGTTATCCATGGGATTGTTAGTAGTAATAGCAGTTGTTGAAACGGTGGAGAGAGTAGGTGGCGAGAAGCTGCTGTAGATAATAGGTCTTAATTGGGATACAGTTATTGAAGTGAACGCACCATAGTCAACCAACAGCTACTTCCCTTTATCTGACACCTTGTCATAAACCTTGACCTAGAAGCGAGGATGATCGACCTCGTTCAGTGTGAACTGCAGACTCCAGTAATACACCTGAACGTAAAATGAATTTAAGATGATGTAGACAAATTCACTAATGTAACAACTGTTCAAAGACTAGGACAACTATGACATTGTTTTAAAACGATAACATCGAGTATAAAATCGAATCGTTAGGTAAAGCTATATGTATAGTTATATATATATATATATTTATTCGTCATAGATGACCTCATATTTCGTCGATATTTCTTCAGTATGTAGTGGTTTCATCACGGAAACGTTCTTCGCAATTTAATTCGTGCCTTTATCTTTTTTTCTCTGTACCTACCATGTACATCAACTCGTTCAAAGGATTCCCGTTGTACATACATCCACCAATTCATGCATACATATATTTTTTATGTAAATATACAATGTGAGTGCGCACGTTTGTGTGCGCGTAAGAAAGGGAAAGAGAGATCGAGAGATCTTCATCAGTAGACGTTAATTAAGACCTTTTGATTGAACGCTACTTGTGATTGCTGTACAAGAAAGACAAAAAGCAACCAGTTAATGGTGGAAGAAAATATTGATAATACTAACCGATTATGTCTGCAGTCGATGCGCAGGAAAAACAGAGAGAGCGTTCAAGGATACTTTTTGGCCGGAAGAACAATGCACTGGATCCCTGTAAGTGATTAATAAGTTACTGCGTCCTGCTGTGACCAGCGTTGTCACTGCCGCTGCAGCGTGTGTGTGTGGGATTAGTGTGTGTGTGTGTGTGTGTGTGTGTGTGTGTGTGTGATGAGTGTGTGTGTGTGTGTGATGAGTGAGTGTGTGTGCGTGTGATGAGTGAGTGTGTGTGATGTGTGTGTGTGTGTGTGATGAGTGTGTGTGTGTGGTGAGTGAGCCCCTTTTGTCGTTCTCATGCATATATAATAAGAAAAATGTAAATCGAACTAGGAACTCAGCACATAAGCTCTTATCTTTTCTGTTCTCGACTGCAACTCGATGCCTTGGTCTGCGTCCTGCGCCGTGGAATTCTTCCTCTAGATCGGAGCCTCTCTCTTCGCTAGCAACATCGGCAGCGAGCATTTTGTGGGTCTGGCGGGAAGTGGCGCTGCCTCTGGCATAGCCGTGGCCAGCTTCGAGCTGGGGGTGAGGTTTCGTTTCTTTGTGCGATCCACAGGTAAAGGCGGGGCCAGTTAGTTAAAATCCGCCCTGACAGAAAGACGCCAATCATATTTAGTTAATTCGCTCTCGTAAATGCACTGCTAGGATGATTATAAAATGCATCACAGTGTGTATAGTGTGTGTGTGTGTGTGTGTGCAGGCAGTCTTGCTTCTTTTGCTGCTGGGATGGGTTTTTCTACCTATTTACCTAAAAGCACAGGTAAAAGCTGTTTTTTTAAACTTCAAAGTAGAAATTAAATCTTCATTTTTTTATTCCTCTCCTTAGATAAAATCTGAATAACAGTCTTCAACGCTAGTAATGATAAGACATTGACTTTTGCAATTACAAAAATTTTGTTCGTTATATTACTAACCTTTTGTGATGTACAACGTAAACAATTGCAGGCTCGATGCATGAAAGCAGACTTAGTGTCTACGAAAACGTTATGCGTCAGAAAACGTTCTGAGTGTGTTTGTCTTTAGGTGTTTACCATCCCTGAATATCTGGGCCGTAGGTTTGGAGGTTACAGAATGAGGATTTATCTCAGCTCTGTGGCCCTTGCTCTCTACGTCCTGACTAAAATATCAGTAAGTTACACTTCCTTTCGTTCATACTTCCTTCATTTTCTTTCTTTCTATCCTTCGTACCTGCCTACGTTGGTCTCCATCTCCTTCTTCCATCTTTCCCTTCTTCTTGCTTCGTTGTATAATTAGTCCAGACCTCTGTCCTTCCATTGACTGATCAACCGGTCCTGTCCCACTGACAAACAGATCCTGTTCCACTGATAAAACAGATTCACAGGTGGTCAGAGAGCATCAAGAATTGAGCAAAGTCCACGTCTAATCCACCTGCCCGTATGCCTGTTTGTGTGTCTCGCTGCAGTTACGTTTTCTTTTTCGTTGAATGGATGAACAGGTAAGTGCGCACACACACTTTGAGGTAAAATGTGAAGGTTAAGGTTGTCCCTAACCTTTTTCGGTCTCTGGGGAGTGATGTGTTAAAGTTCTCAGGGCCAGCTTTGTGTGAGGGTGGCTCCCATCTCCGCTCCCTCGCTGCCTTATCTCCGTCAATCCTCTATGGAGTTAGGTATTACCATTCACGACAGCTGGGTAGACTGGGTCGGGGAAGGTCCTTGTGCCATACGAGAATGGAGCCGTAGGCCTCCAGGTTGGGATGCCAGTGCTCTAACCACTTTGTAATCTGCTTCCACGCGCACTTTGAGGACTTTCAATTGGTATGCTTGACAGGTTGACGTATACGCAGGAGGGATTTTCATACAACAAGCTACAGGCTGGAACATTTACCTTTCGATGATTCCTCTACTCATCGTCACTGCCGTCTACACACTTGTAGGTGAGAAAAACATGTAACAGGAGTTACTTCCCCACTACTCACCATCCCCCTGGGCACGACTTTCCTTTTCCTATCGAGTTGAGCGACTTGCCGATAACTAGAGAATTAAATAAGTTGTTACTCCATTTCTGTGAAGCATCTATAGAACAGTAACAAAAATTATTTTTCTTTTTGTTTAAGTTATGGTTTTGATTCTCTTCATAGTTATAATTTGTATGTATATGTACAATGTGCACGAGCGCGCGCACACGTGTGTGTGTGTGTGTGTGTGTGTTTGCATGTGTATGCGTCTATATGTCGCTTTATGTCTCTGTGTGTCCGTGTTTCCATGTCGGTATTGTGTGTGTGTGTGTGTGTGTGTGTGTGTGTGTGTGTGTGTTTAAGTTTGGTTTGTTGGGTTTTTTTCTTTTCTTTTTGCTATAATATGAGTTTTCCTAATTTTTATTATAGCTCGTTAGATCAAAAAGTGTACTTCTAGAACTTCCTAATTAGTTAGTGCTGGGGTATGCGTTAGGGTTAGAATGGGTTATTTGGGGTTAGGGTCTATAGTTCTGAGGCCGATGACAAAATGTACAGATAGTATGCGTCACCTAACCATTCCCTTTACCCTGCGAACCTTTACCGCCAAGCTTAAATGTACTAAAGAAAATTTTTAAGTAGCTGAGTCAGTCTCCACCATAAAAAGACTTTAGCAAGATATTTTTAATTTACTTTTACCATTCATTACAATTCGTTCTACATTCAACATGGATGCAACACTTTTTTTCACGACCAACATCATTGTTTAAGCGCTTAATGGTTCACTACATCGAATATGCTAAAATGTGGCATCACTGGTGGGAAGTGTATGACTAGTGTTCTCAAATACATAGAGTAGAGAATAATTTTATTTTAATTCGCAGAATACTAGAATAATACTAGAATAATGCCATTTCCTTGTAGGTGGCTTGGCTGCTGTAGTGTTCACTGATACCTTCCAAACAGTTGTCATGCTTGGTGGAGCTGTGTTCCTTGCTTCCATGGGTAAGCTAATCTGTCTGTAAATTTTATGAATCCTTCTCAGGAAGCTTCAGAAATGAAATGCTCTCCCGTCTTCTTACCTTGTAGCACGAGGTGTACTAGCTGAAACACGATCGCACTTCAGATCTGAGTGAATGTATTAAAAAAATTGTTTTCTGTGTCTCTTCCTAGCGTACGCGAAGGTTGGTGGTCTGGAAGCTCTGTACTTCAAGTATATGGAGGCGGTTCCTTCTGTGCTCGCTAACGCTACGACTAGCAACAGTACGTGCGGCAAGCCTCGCCACGACGCATTTCACCTCTTCCGTGACCCCCTAAACTCTGACCTCCCATGGCCCGGGGTCCTGGCGAGGGCCACTCTGGCATCGCTTTGGTACTGGTGCTCCGACCAGGTAAGTCGACATGATAAAGAACATATATATATATATATTAGGGAAAGGGTTGTTAAAGGCTCACCTGAATGCAGAATTATTTTCATATGAATGAAACTAGCAGAGTTAATTAAAAGGCACTGATTTCCAGAATATGAACGAAAAACAATGTTGCAAGGTACAGTGGTTCCTTGAAATACGAGCTGCTCGGCATACGAGTTTCTTGAGATACGAGCTGCGCCTCGGGCCAATTTCCTGTTTGAGATCCGAGCTGAATTCCGAGATACGAGCCGGCGGTCATTCGGGAAGCTGGCCCGTAATTCAGGAAGTTTCCGCGTCGGGCACTCGGATCGCAAAATCACGGCATCGTCACGGCGTCGTCTCGTTCTTTCTCGAGTGTTACCCACAGAGTTAAGTCGTATCTCGTGCGTTGTGCTCGTTTTTGCATCATGTTTGCAGTTTTAACTAACTTTTTTTGTGTGCTACGATTGTGCCGAAGAAAGTGAATGAAAAGGTCAGTGGTGAGAAGAAGAGAATGATGGCGATAGAAATAAAGCAAGAAATAACAGAAAAGACATGAGCGTGGTGTACGAGGGATGGATCTTGCCAAGATGTACGAGCGCAGTACATCCACAATTTTTTGCCATCCTTAAATAAAAGGATACCATCATAGGTGCAAATCCAGCGTAAGGAACTAAAATTGTGTCCCAGTTAAGGACAAATATTCATGAAGACATGGAGAAGTTTATATAAAATCTGCTGTTGTGGGTGAAAGGCAAAGAGCTGGCAGGAGATGCGGTGATGGAGACGGTAATACATGTATGCAAAAAGGCACGCAGCATTTACGGCGACCTGAAGAAGAAAGTACTAAATAACAATTATATTTCTATTTCATATATTTTTCTTTATTAGTAATGTGTATATGTGTGTGTGTGTTTCTGTGTTTAAAACATGTACTGTTCCCCGAATTTGCGATACTTTGGGGATTTTTCTCGGGGCCGGAACGGATTAATTCGTTTGAGATACGAGCTGATTGAATTACGAGTTCGGTCACGGAATGAATTAAATTAGTATCTCAAGGTACCACTGTATGAGCTTTTGAGCGGAGCAATTCTCACCGGGGTTTCGCAAAGAAACTATAAGAATTGGTTTACTAATTAGGCAGAGCTCTATTAGCATGTGCTCGAAGATAAGTTATGGCCTTTGTTGACGTCAGGTTAGTATGTAGGTCAATCTACTTCGGCTTTTCTCAAAAAAAGTAAACGCATATTCACAAATCAGTTTTGTAACATACTAATGAAAGCGTTATGGTCTGTTAACCTGCCAACAGCTTGACATGTTGGAATCCGGATAGTCTTCAAATATTTTAGAATGAAATCATTATGGCGTCTTAGAAATGAAGGGTTAAGGAAAGTGCCTAACAAGCACAACCAACACAGCGTCTGGGTTATAGGTTTTGAAAAAGAAAAAAAGACAACAGAAAAAAGGGTGGGGATTGATTGGGGTATGGGGGGGGTGAAGGAGGGAAGAGTGAAATGTAGTAAGAAAAAAAATGATCTAGAAATCATGAAAATTATATCAAGCAAACTAATTTTTTTTTTCAAATATAGATAACAAGCAATGAAAGAATTAAAACTAAATTTAAGGCATCGTTCAAGATTTATTATGCTCATGTATCTCGGGAACTTAAGTCAGCAATCTCTTGTCGAGGTCATAGTCCAGAGAGCGCTTGCTGCCAAGAACATGGCGCATGCAAAAGCTGCCACCCTGATGGCGGGCTTGCTGAAGATGACTCCCTTGTTTCTGATCATCATCCCGGGAATGATCAGTAGAGTTGTGTACCCTGGTTAGTGCCTGACCTCTTGATCAACACAGTTTATTTCAAAGTTACGATGTTCACATTTTTTCGAATAGGAAACATGAGGAAATGAGGTGGATATAACGAAAGATTTGTTAACGGCATTCAGAAAAAGACAAATTTTAACAAGGTTTCTAATAATTAACCAAACAAAATGTTGGACACGTGTTCGTCAATCAGCTATAGACATTTTCTTTAAACAAAATGGTTATTAGTCAGTTAGAAATGAGCCATCAGCAAAAACATGCAACCATATAATGTCAGAAAGTGGAAGAAGTGGTTACGAAGAACAATAAACTGTTGCAGACATGGTAGCCTGTGCTAATCCAGATGTTTGTATGAGTGTGTGCAACAATCCTTCAGGCTGTTCCAACGTTGCCTACCCGCTCCTTATTCTCAAAATGGCGCCTGCAGGTGAATTTACGTTTGTCAGAGGTCTGTATAGTGTATACAAATCTCTGGATTGGTTTTTCTCGCCTTCTGTCGAATTTTCTGTCGGATTACCGTTGCCCCACTTAGGGCTCTGTTTTTTTCTGCTGTTGTATGTGCATCACTTCCTTTTCCTGTGCTGTAGGTGTGCGCGGTCTGCTAATGGCGGTTATGGTCGCGGCTCTCATGTCTTCATTAACATCCGTCTTTAACTCCGCGGCCACACTCTTTACAATGGATGTGTGGCGAAAAGTTAGACCCAGTGCAAGCGAGAAACAGCTGCTTATAGTTGGCAGGTAAGAGGATGTTATTCCATTGCTGTAATTTAAATACGTTTATTTCAGCAACAGATACAAATCCTGTAAGATGCTTAGTATTGAAATTTGCAGATTATATTCCACAATGAATGCTTAATTTACAATGATAAAATTTCAGTAAAAGCTAACAATATGTAGAAAAAAAATCAACAAAGACAGGTTCTTAAGACGACAATGGAATCAAACGAAGATAACCATTTTTTTTTTTTTTGTCTTTCATGGCGTACAGAACTTTGTGCTTGTGTTTTCATTTTTTGTGTTTACATCCCCATCCACTTGTGATTTTGTGTTCACGCTGTTTGGACTTGCGTCTGTATGTGTGCGAGTGTGTCTGTGTGTGCGTGCGCGTGTGTTTGAATGTAATTGTGCATGTATCTCTATATATATATATATATGTGTGTGTGTACGTGTGTATGCGTCTGAATGTCGCTTTATGTCTCTGTGTGCATGTTTGTCAATGTCTGTATTCTGTGTGTGTGTGTGTGTGTGTGTGTGTGTGTGTGGTAGGTTGTTTGTAGTAGCTCTGGTGATTGTAAGTGTGGCCTGGATCCCCCTCATTATAAGTTTTCAAGAAGGACAACTCTTCATGTACATTCAAGCGGTGACAGGCTACATTGCTCCCCCTATCTGCTCAGTTTTCCTCTTGGCCATATTTGTTCCTCGACTAAATGAAAGGGTACGTCTCTCATTCCGCCCCCTTCTTCTTCTCTGTTTGTTTATGTATCTCCCAATGTTAAATTTGAAATGTTGTATTTTTTCTGGTGTAGTATGGGAGAAAATTCGCACTGAGTTAATAATATAATTAGCTTTTTTCTGAATGTAATGTGAGTACTTTCCTCCTTTGCAAAGTACGAAAAGACAAAGATTTGTATAGTTTCCTGTCTCTCGTGCAAATCCATTCTGTGAAGGGAGCCTTTTGGGGCGTACTCACCGGGCAGGCAACTGGTGTAACGCGCCTCGTGCTGGACTTTCTGTACCCTGCGCCTGGATGCGGCGAAGAGGACACCAGGCCCGCCATTGTTGCGAGAGTCCACTTTACTTACTTCTCTGTTGTCGTCCTGGCAGTGACCGCCACTGTCGCGATAGCAGTAAGCTTCACTACGCATGCGCAACCCAAGGAAGCGGTGGGTCAAAAACAAGCATCATCTATATAACTGCCATCACTATTATTGTATTTCCAGTGGACTTCTCATTGAAAACTACCTTATGTTTTTTTCAGATCAGGGGTCTGACATGGTGGACATTGCGCAAGGAAAATAAACCACAACGGGACTTCCGGTTGCGATATGTTGATATCAGCTACGTTATAACACAAGATAACGAACAATGCGGTGTGTGATTAATGTAATGTTACATGTAATGGATCTTTTAACAGAACATTTTCGTACCAAAATTATCAAGTAACGCACGCAGTTGCATCTCCAAGAAAGGGAATCCCAGTTCCTGACAGCTATATGCCTTAACCCCGCTTAGATTACTTTGAATGAAATATGAAGGTGAACAACTGCTCCATACTACTGATTTTAGAGATATTAGATGATCACAAGAAGCTCGAAGAGTAAAGGCTGTTCAATGAGGGTCTGTGGTTGAACTTTCAGATGGCCAGCAAGACGGGCGTTCCAGAGATGAGACTACGAACTGGACATTGAAAGTTGAAGATAAGAGTAACTCCAGACACACTTTCGATCTTGACCTTCCATCACACTGGGAACACATTCTCAATATATGTGCCGTGTTACTGATGTGTATTTTGGGATTCTTGTTTGGATTTTTTGCATGAAAGAGCTGTCATTAAGTCTCAGCTGACAGCACAGCATTTTTAGTTTAAAACCAAAGACATTTCTCAAAAGAACTGGTTGGAAAACAACAACACCCAAAGTGTAAATTGAATGGTGTCATGTACACGTTCTGCAAAACTTGTGTGTGCGTGCTTGCGCGTGTATATATATATATGTGTGTGTGTGTGAAGCAGTGCATGGACGTGCATGAATGTAATTGATGTTCACGTAATTATACAGACTATCTACTGCTTGAAGAATGTCTATGCATATTCAAATAATATTGTGTATATATGTGTGTGTGTGTGTGTGTGTGTGTGTGTGTGTGTGTGTGTGTGTGTGTGTGTGTAATTACTTTAAGAAGAGAAAAATGTCCTGTTTTTATCTTATTGGAATCCAAAAATTAACAAATAATGCTTTTGTGTCTTTACGTCGAGAATGTCGTCGTCTTATTTAAAATCTTTAGCCAGTTATTCAATTGCGTCTTTTAAGTGTAATGGGATGTGGGCTCATAAATCAGTTTTAATTATGTAAAGCGTGATGAGAACGACTTTCAGAATGACAAATTTTCCTCAAATATCAAGCTGCTACCACTTAAAGAAGTGGCTGGGACAGTTATCACCTGCTCCCCCCACCCCACCACAAACAGGCTACTCTCCATCCACATCCCTGCTAGGCCCCCACATTATGACCACTATTCAGGTTACGCTCCCACTTCTGTCCACGAGGACGACAAAATGGAACTGTTCTATGAGAAGGCAATTAGAACGGTATCGAGTAAGGGCATCTTCGCCGTAATCAGGGACTATGCAAAACGCCATCCCAGACGGATATCGGCAGTGAGCTGACACGGTGGGCCGCCCTGGACTTGGTTAATAAACGAACGAACAGGGTCTCCAATGTTCGAGTTCGGCCAAAGACACAGGTTAAGCCTCGCCAACAGCCTGCATCCTCACAAAAGGTCGAGGTTCGTGACCTGTCACTCTTCCAATAGGTCGATCAGTAACCAACAGGCACAGATGAGTATATCCAGGCGTGGGTATTAATAGAAGTCACAGCCTTTCATAACACGCCTAAGGTTGAAGCTGAAGAGGAAGAGTCACACGTCCAACCCGCGATCTCGCTTTGACCTGGAGAAATTGCGAGACCCCAATGTTGCTGAACTCTTTCACAAGTAAGTGGAAGGGAAATGAATATGAATAATAAAAAATGTTAAATTACACCTAAAATTATATCAGTAAAATTAGACCAGTGATGGAACAGGCCAAAATAACAAAATAAACACCCCTCACCCACCCACCCCCCAAAAAAACAACACTAAGGCGTGCCAGCGCCAGGAAAGGCTGGATTACCTGTCACGCATCGGCGTTCCTTAAGAAATGTATGCTCGTGGTTCTTCTCTGTCCCCTTTAGATGGCGCGGCAAAACGATACCAGATTCCGATAATTGCGATCCCTCCCACTTTTTTTCTGCCGTTCTTTGCTTTTCCCATTCTTCTTACCGAAGAAAAAGCAATTGTCGCTTTTTAACAATGCTAATTCGTGCCCTAGAAAATGGTTAGCAAAAAAGTGTTCGGTCACAGGCAAAGTTAGAGCCGCCAGACTTTTGTCCCTGCTTTCTATGTGGCCTTGTGATCACACGTAAGACCACTCCTACATATTGTGTTACCTTAGCGACTTGCACAGTTTATCATTTAGGTAAAACACCCTCTTTTGTGGCGGGCGGTTTTCTGGCATCAGTCTGCTCCACTTAGGGGTAGGGAGGGGGATCCATTTCTTTGTCGTCTCGCTGCAGCTGAAAAAAATAAAGTCTCTTCACAGCTGTCGAGAGAAACACCGATGCACCTTCCCGACGATACGTTTTGTGTCCGATTAACTTCTGTCCTATCTACCTGCGCTACAATGCGCTATGATTCTTTTTATTTCATAATGTACATACACCATAAACATTAATATACAGATACTACACTAGTAAACATTAATATATAGATAATAAACGTGGAAAATACAATATTTATCATTGCAGAAGTAAAAAAAAACGAAAACAGACAAAACAAAACAAACCATACACACACAAGGCACCGGAAAACGTTCACCAACAAAATCCAGCCATTAATCACAGTATATATGAACACTTCTCGGTCAAGATCAGGCAACTGCAAGAGAAGCACTGATCTCAACCCTAGAGTAAACTAAGATAAAAATGTAGCCTAACATCCCTCTCTTTCAGAAAAATTAGGACCAACACAGAGCATATGACCCCCTCCCTCATGCCACCCAAAAGCCCATTATAAGTATCAACCTATTTGTGGCTCACTGCCACAACAACAGCACCCAAGCACCCATTAATTCAAAAGAGCTTCAAGACCCCCATTCGTTTTCCTAAAAACATATCCAACAACAAACCCAAAATACAGAAGGAAGTTGAAGCGAATGCTCTAAAAGCAAAAAAAAAAAAAAAAGAAAAAAAAAGCTTTTTGTATTGGTTTATATTATATTTTCCTTTTTAATACATATTTGATGTATAGGCTCAAGTTAAAAGATTTTGAAACAGAAGCCATTGTTGGTTGAATTCCTTTTCTTTGTCAAGCTTGTAAAAAGCAGCCTTTTCAGTCAAAAATCTGTTTTAAGCGATTCCTAAAATTCTGGATCTCAGGAATACTTCTTGGCTAGTACACATAAATAAAATACTTGACCAAAAGTATAATACGGTCTTTTACTTTAGGTCAGCACTTTTGGAGCCCTGCCAAAGAGAATGTGTTTTTCGCTTAATTTGTCTTAGTTTGTATACAATGATGGTGTAACAGGTATAGATTCCAAAAGGTCTTAGTAGATTGGCAATGCTAAAAAAAGGTTCTAGAGTCTTTTATACACAATCGACACATAGAAGAGTTAACTAGTCTATAAATAGAGAGGAAAATTCGGGTAGGGAGGATCCGTTGCAGTAACCTTTTCTGGAACCATCTTAACTGAGGGTCAGTGGGTAACTTTCTAACATGGAAAAAAATTGTTCGGCAATCTGTTGTCTGTGATGGGTTTGTAAGAGTAATGATTTCACACTGTTTCCTTTTCTTTGCTAATACGAGACCACACATTAATATTAAGAGGTTGTATTTTGCTTGTTAGTAAACATCTTAATTTGCTTTGGCAGACACTTGTTAGATATTTTTTATAGTGTTTAGCCACCTCTTCCCAAAAAAAGGTTGTGAACTTTTTGCATAAGAAGATTGGCATACTCAGCCCCCAAGTTTTTAATGTTTTTAGCTAAAAAAAATTCCTTGTTATCGTTTAATTCTTTTCAGCCAACTAATTTTCATTGTCGATATAAATGAGAAGATGATATATATTTTGTCATCCTTCATTGTAAGGTTTACATACAACTGTTTTCTTGATTCTGTTGTGTTTCTTTCCCAACAAAAATCAAAACAGTTCTTCTTCTAAGGACTTAAGAAAAATATGATTCTAATCTTTTGATGCGCCTCTACACTTTCATCGCTGTATGTCTTCAGCAGAATCGAAGTTTTTGTTAACCTTGCATCTAGTCCACAAAGAATAAACTGCATCCTATGGTCAAATCCTATCAAATCACATTCAAACACAGATGTAGGTATATCCTTATGCCCGAATAAACTTTGTTGGAAGGTAAAACGATTTTAGTAAACAAATCCTAAAAACATGTAACTGGCTCTACATCGCATGCAGAATGCATACACGAAAAGAAAAAAAAATTATTCGTCGTGAGTGTTGTCGATAATCGTGAACTTCGTCTTTTCTTAAAGGTGCGTGTCTCATTTAAAATAACAGCGAGAGTCTTAAAATTTACGTGGATGTAAAGGTGATGAAAAAGAACTTTGATGAGTTAAAGAAAAAAATAAAGGAATAAAAGGTCTTTTGTTTATAGATGTTCGTTTCATTAACGAATACGGCTAGAAACGTTAAAATTTGTATCAAAGACCGGAGTATTATTAATTGTCCTCACACTCGCCTCGACATGTGTACCAGGTAGAAAAAGCTGGTAATCAAGAACTGAAAGGAGAAGGTGAATCAAGTCTTCGATCACTGCTGAGAGTTTCAAATATGCATAAACTTTTGCCAGACTTTGTCAAACATATTTGTCCGATTAAGAGCAGAATAAATGCTTTTAAAGAAGAAATGAATAAATTAAAAACTTATAGATGTTGTAAGCTGTGTGTGTGTGTGTGTGTGTGTGTGTGTGAGAGAGAGAGAGAGAGAGAGAGCGCGTTCCTGTGTGATTATATTTTTATGTGCATACATGTTTGCGTACACGGGTCAAAATATGTGTTCCCTTAGATGTTGGTCGACATGAGGTGAGGCAGCCTTTTAAATGATGCGTTTTAAACAGCAAACTGGTCTGATTTTGAGACTTGTGCCTTCCTGTACAAGAGAAGCAAGGATTTACCCGTGTCGATCAAGTAAGCGTGGTAGTATTTTTATGCAGGCGTGTCAAAATGCGCACAATATTTTCACTGTAAGCTGACCTGGTAACACAGGGAACACTGTCCACATTGTTCCACGGGAAACCAGACACGCCAAGGATGAAGACATTCGGTACATTGTCCCGCCAGCCGTAGGCTTGTACTGACTGGAACAAGAGAGACTCATAGCGGCGACCCCCTGCATATGTTGTTAAGGAGCTGTTTATCTAGTCTTGAAAGAACCAGATCATACACGCCGACTTCCTATTGGCCAAAAATTTTCTTTTTTTTCAAAACGGGGGACGTTGGGTATGAGGGGGCAGTGGGGGTCCCGGGGGACCTTTGATTTTTACCTTGTTACCTCATCGTTCATCCCATGACAGGCATGGCAGCGGGGAACACTCTGGCAGACGATTTTTGTAACGCACAGCTTATCTTTCTGTTGTAGAGACCTATGGTCTGTTGCATGCCCCAGTGAGAAGCGAAGAAAGGAACGGTAGAGCCTACTTGTCTGCTGTCTCCATCCCCACCCACCCCCACCAAAAAAAGAAAAGGCACGAGCGAAGTCCTACAGTTGCTAATGTACAAGCCTACAGCTGCAAACTGCAGTGCCTCTAGTACATGCCTTCAAATGATGAAGGCGGTCAATTTCCGACTTGTAGACAAGACAACTAACCACACAGCTTCCATCTCAGGACTCAGTTTCAGTTGCAAATACCTTCAATTGGTCAAAAGATGTAGGCAGTGCATGGACCCTGCTTGGGAACCCATATCACAAAACAAAGTTTTCTGATAACATACATCAGAGTTAAGAAGCTGGATGCGGCAAACGCCTACAAGTTCAAGTCCAGTTGGAAAGGAGAGCGCTGAGAAACTGAGAAAGTCTGTCTTGGCCTCTCAACTACAGAGCGTGTTTGCAGGTGTAGGGGCTAGAGCCACGTCACGACAAACACAAACTAACCAACGATGACTTAACAGTTACTTATAAGCACTCGCTCTCGGTTTTCTTTTTCCAGCTTACGGCACGTGGCCTGCATGTCGAGGTGTTCGTTTATTTTCCAACACGCCAAGTGAGCGAGAACTCTTGAGAGCAAAACACTGCCAGCATTCTCCATTTTCCACCTCATTTTCAACTTTCCCACCCTACGGCTTCCCTGCGTATTTTCAGCCGTCAGTCAAATTATAAAATAAATGCACATGAGGTCATCACGTGCCATCTCTGCTCTTTTCCGCCTTGAGTGCATGCGACTTCATTTCGACATGAGTATGCTTTGAATGCAGGTCACGTTCCAGATGAAGCAACATTGTCCACGGCACTTCCATCTTCAACATTCACCTGTCGGCTCGTGCATTTTAGAAGTTAATCAGGGAGTCACCATGACATGTCAGCATGACTGATGACAGGGCTGGCAGCTGAAAGAATGCAAGAGTTTTTGTTTTGTTTTTGTTTCTTTATTAGTAGTTTTTTGTTTCGCTTTGTTTTATTTGATTGATGAAGACGTTTGCACGACCAGAGAGACGGTATATAATATAAAGCAGGACTGCGTAGGAAAGGAATATGTCAGTCCCGGGATTTTCCGGAACGCTAGGGGCTCTGTTGTTATGTTCAGGAGGTAAAATAGAGGAAACCTAAGGTCCGACAGAAAGACTAGACGAGACGAGAGGAACAAATACCGGACGTTTGAAGGTAGACAACTCCCTTCACGACTGTCAAAAAGTTGGTCGTTGAAGATGCAGACTTCCTCCACCTCTCAGATGTAGCTTGTTCTCAACCATGAGAATCCTCCAGAGAACCACTGCTCCAAGGTCTTATCTAAACAACTGCGAAAGAGCTAAATGGTTTGAGCTGTGTTGTTATACTAGAAGGAGGTGGAGGGGGAAGGAACGGGATGCTCCAAAGCTTTAATTCTTTCTGATATTCTGAATCTGTGTACAATTACATCAGTCTATAAACTCTCTGGACAAAAGTGCTTACACTAACCCCTCAGAGCGACGTATTGTCCAACAAAATCCGTAATATGTTTTGCTTTCAGCCTACCTTCAATAACTTACCTAAAAGAAGCTGCTTTGATAACTGACTGCAGTGGGCGCAATCAACATCGGAAGAACAGTCCTTACAAATCTTTCTGGGGCCAGTTGCACAACACATTTCTAATTTTAAACACTTTTAGGCCTCAAATCTATTTAGATAATCAGTTTAAAGTGCACACCACAATTTTAGAATTTTAAAAACTAAAACTGCTTTAAGTAAGATAAAGTTGTTCAAGTCCGACTTTCCGTCCTGTAAGTACAATTTTGTGTATGTTCTTGTGCAATGCATCTCAATGGCAGAGAAGAGATTTTGCTTCTTTAGAATAGTTTTAAGGTTTAGAAACATGTTGTGCAACCAGCGCCTGGTGTTTCCTGGACCTAACGAATGAAGCCTTAGACTTTTCTTTCTGATGTAGAAATCCGACCCGTTATATTTTGCTGATTACATATCACGAGAAGGAGAGCTAGCGGAGCATGGTCTCACGAACAGAAGATCTACGTACAATACACTGTCATTGATATAAATGAATCATCCTTGAAAATTGTTGGAAGATCTTCACGCATTTATCATTCCGTTGATGTATTACATTAAGCCATTCTAGAAGGATTTATATGTGTTCACAAAATTTTATGGCGTGTGTAGCTGCTTCAACAAAGAAACAAACAACCAAGCAAACACATTAGCCAAACTTTATAGGAAGATGGATTTAGACAGGTATATAGACAGACTAAGTATTCTTTCTTTATTTTTTGGTCTCCCTTCCTTTTTTTTAAAACCGAGCCGTTCATTTTGGTTGTGAAAATGAATAGCTTCTGTAGTCCAGAGAATAACTGGAAGACGTCACTCCTCTTTACAAATGGTTTCCTTAGACAGTTTTTAATAATCTTGATGGTCCTTCGCGCTGTCGTTTACAAATGTTATTCGGTTGTCTTCAAAAGCGGAGGTGAGATTATGAAACGTCGTTTCCACAGCTACACACAAGAGACATCTTTAGCCTAAGAGACTCCTGTCACCGAGATCTACTCCTGAGCATGCATTTCGCATTTTTCTTCCCTGACGAGCACACTTCTCTGGCTGCTCCAGATGGCGCTGTGTGACATTTTCCCTCTAACTGGTGATTTGTGTCGACGTTTTCTATCTCTCGCCTCATTTCACTTTTCTCAAGGGCCTTTCGTGTGACATCAGTCCCTGGGAATCCGGAAAACAAAGACGAGACCGACTTATTCACTTTTCGAATTGCGCTTAGTTTCCGAACAAACCTCTCTCTCTCTCTCTCACACACACACACACAAGAAAAAGGAAAACACAGGTTTAACAGAATTGAATGGCAAA
Source organism: Marisa cornuarietis (assembly GCA_004794655.1). Classification (NCBI taxonomy): domain Eukaryota; kingdom Metazoa; phylum Mollusca; class Gastropoda; order Architaenioglossa; family Ampullariidae; genus Marisa; species Marisa cornuarietis. The sequence continues at coordinate 1,088,717 of SMMW01000606.1, forward strand.
GGTGGTGTAAAGTCAGTATTTGTAATAACCTAATGGCAACAAATTAAGAACTAAACTGCTCATTTATCTGTTTAGCAAATCTCTCCTATTACGTATTGTAACAATGAAAATTTACACTATTCAGCGGGTCATTTTGTAGTAGTAATAATAATAATAATAATGTAAACCATAACTCGGACAGCTTGTAAAGGTGAAAGAGAAGGAGAGAGAGATTTACGTATGCTGGCAGGTGCCAAGGCGCCCAGTTGACAGAGAGAAAATGACTTCTTCCTCTTCAGAGGATGATGTACAAACTTGACAACGTGTTTCTTTCTTTCCTTTTTCTTTTTCTTTTTTTTTTTTTTTTTTTTTTTTTTGCCATCCGTCAGGGTCGTTCCTGTTGCGTTTTAGTAAGCTTATTTTTGACTCGCTCGCCTCGCAGTTGGATGCCAGGAGACTATAATCTCTTATTACCACTATTATCACAGGTAAGCTGTGTTTGATTTTCATTTTACATGAATATTATTTCCGCCGTTTCTACCTGTACAACGTTTAAGTTTTGCAGTTGACGGAGCTTTTAACAGCCCATATACATAGGGCCTGTATGTTTACATACACATTTTATGAGAACGAATTTTAAAAAAATTAAAACTGAGCTTAACTCCACCGGAACACCTGCACACGCATACACACGTGCTCGCACCACATAAATACATACAGAGCGAGGACGAAATGTCACAAGAGACTTATTAACCGGACACATATGGTTGAGTATGTGACTATGTTCGGCTAATGTGTCTGTCAAGTAAACAATTCCCAGAGTCACACATTGGACAATAGAAATCCCGTCAACGATTGTATGTATGTGTTCGTGAGCGGACGTGCGTGCATGAACATTTATGTCCACGATCAACAAAGAATCATACCAAGAAACATGAATAATCATAATTATCATTAACTATTCCAAGAAACACGAATAATCATAATTATCATTTAACTATTATTATTATTATTTTCTCTGCGCTGACCAAGGATAATAAAGAAATGACATTATAAATAATGAAACATTGTAAAAAAAATTCACTTTTAAAATATACAATATCACTTTCCAAGAATTTTAAAAAAACACCGCAGTCATCACACAGGTCTCTGAAGACCAGTTAACACCCTTGGACCACGTGCATCAGCCATAGTTGCCCTTTGTAAACCTGTTTTCTCGTTGTTAAAATATTTCCTCTTTGTGGAAGCCTTTATTTCCTCTGTGTAGTACTGCGTTTTCTCTCTGTGTAAATATGTTTCCATTTCTCGTATAACTGTGTTTTCTCTCTGTGTGGACGTGGGTTTCTCCTTGTGTAAACCTGTGAACCTGTATTATCTATGTATGAACATGTGGTTCCTCGTTAGGTAAACGTGCATGTTTTCTCTGTCTGAACTTGTCCCTCTTGGTGTAACCATGTAACTTCTCCTGGTGCAGATGTGTTTTTTTCTCTCTAAATTATATATATACCTCTGAGTTTCCTCTGTAATCATGTGTTTCCGCTTTGCTTAAACCTATTTTTTCCCTGTGAGTAAAGGTACGCTTTCGAAGTCTCTCTAGACTGGCAACCTAGCGAGATGAAGAGTCTCCTAGTCCTTGGACTGGTTCTTGCTGTGACGCCGGTGCGGACGTCACAAGGCAGACTGTTGGAGTACCACAACAGCATCAGCAAGTCCACCAACAGTGGCATCCGCAGAGCTCAGTGTCTTACGACAGACCGCTCCGGTAAATGACGCCGTTAGGACTCTAGTAATGATTAGGTAATTTGACACACTCCACCACGAATGGTGAAATTTTACCTGCATGTTTGTTTTCAAAGCAATGTTGCAGCATTGGTGCATTTGACTGGCAGGTAGCTGTGCACGAATTTCTACATCTCTTACTATTTCTCTCTTTCATTCTCTTTCTCAACACAATGAGGATTGGCTGACTTTGGTTCAGGGGCCAGTTACACAAGATGTTTCTAAACCTTAAAATTGTTCTAAAGAAGCAAAATCTCTTCTCTGCCATTTAGATGCATTGCACAAGAACATACAAAAAAAGTGTACTGACAGGACGGAAAGGCAGACTTAAAAAACTTTACTTTACTTAAAGCAGTTTTATGTTTTAAAATTCTAAACTTTGGGTGTGCACTTTTAACTAATTATCTACATAGAGTTATACTTATTAATTTTACACTTGCCATGTAAACCAAGAACAGTTGATTGTGCTTGTGCCTCTTCATCACATTACCAATGTAATTAGGTACAGCTTTTTGTAATGCTACATTGTGACTCTTTCTTCTGGTTTCTCTCTCTCTCTCTTTTCTCTGTTTTAGTGTATGGATATCTATCACTCTATATTTATCTTTTCTACCTCTGCTTTAGTACAGATTTAAGAATGAAAGGGACGTTTGAATTGTGTTCTGTGAATTATTCTAACGGAATAAAAATAAAAAAAAACTAACATAGAGCAACACAAAAAAATAAATAGAGTTAAGGCCTAAAAGTGTTTAAAATTAGAAATGTGTTGTGCAACTGGCCCCAGATCTCAAGTCGAGCATGCTTTTTTCACGCAGCACCTGTACACGGCCAGCTTGTGTGTGTGTGTGTGTGTGTGTGTGTGTGTGTGTGTGTGTGTGTGTGTGTGTGTGTGTGTTTTAGGTGATGACAATTTATGGATGGTGGTGCTGTGTGTGTGAGAGGGGAGGTGGGAGTGCACGTGCATTATAATTTCGAATTTAAAATATATAGAGAGTGTAGGGCTGTTTATGTCTAGCTTTTTGTACATGTGTAAATAATAATCAATTTCAACTGGTCTTGTTTGTAGCTGGATTATGTCTACAACGGTTTCATGGTATTGTTTAAGCATATGTCTTTGACCAGATACTCACATCCTCTCAAAAACTAAAGCTTTTGTGGCATTAAAGATTCTCTCTTAGTGTGTGTGTGTGTGTGTGTGTGTGTGTGTGTGTGAGAGAGAGAGAGAGAGAATTATCATTTAATTATCGTTGGTACTTTAATCGAAATCGTTTATATAGATCATATATCAAATGACCATGTTTTAATAGTACAAGATCCCGCTTGTTTAATAAGACATCTGGTCATGTGTCATAAACGTGTGACATTGATTTGTTACAGGAATCGCGCCGTGTGACACAGATCCTATGTGCTGCCTGAAGGACAGTCCACGGATCCCTGGTTCGGACTACTGCTGCCCGCCCTTCACCACACAGTACCAGTTCAAGTCCGAGGAAGGCCTCATCTGCGCATGCGCCCTGTAACTGTGTAAGCCAAGGGTTCGCTCGTCTGGTAAAATTGTCTCATGATCAACAGATCTGTTGGCTCCGAATCAACTAAGGGGAGGCAGACGCTTTCAGTTTTCTGCCGAGGTATAGTCCGTATAGATATGGATAAAGTATAGTCAAGCATATGTCAAGTCAATATTTTCCCAGCTTCGTTTTTCGTTTTTTCTATTAATTTTTTTATTTTTTTATTTATTTTTTTTTTGAGGTGGCGGGGGATGACTTCAAATTCGTACCTTTTTGTTGGTAATTGAATTTAAATTTGATTGCCTTACACTGAAGAAAATTTTCGCACTGACATTCTGATTATTCAACACTCAGTAAAGTAGAAATAAAATAAAAAGATTGTGTAAAAGAATTTAACTTTGATTTCAAAAATTGTAATAATGTAATAAAACAATGTATTAAAATTATGCCAGACGTTTATATATTTGCCGAGGGTGTTTTCTGTTGAATTATAGCAAAAACACTGCTAATCTTTTCCTGTAACTCTGAATCTTTCTCTCTCTCTCTCGTTGTTGTTGTCTCCTGCTCACCAGCTCTAAATCTTTATCAGTTTACAGTTATTGCCTCGAGGGCAACATTTTTCTCCTTTCATCAGAGGGAATGAAAGTCAACACTAGACGAAGAATGCTAGCCTCCTTTGTCTGGATTAGATACTTAAAGATCTGGTGGAATGTAAACATTTTTTTCTCATGACTGGGTAAAGTTCAACGCAAGATACTATGTCTCCAAATACTGTTTAATACATCGCTTTCATGCTCGAGATGCATCTTAATGTCGCGATCTGGACATGGATATCAGTCGAGGAGCTGCGGTCTTTTGGAGAGAGTGGTTCCAAAGTACTTAAAGCCTTTTACTTCTTTAAGCAGCACTCCGTTCATGTAGATGTCTGCTTTGCCTTGCCATTTACAATGATCTTACTCTTGTCAGTCTCCATGGAATATAGCCAAAGCCCGTCGTATCAGACTACCAAAAGCCTTTTAATTTAAAAGTATATTAATTCGTTATATAGACCCAGCTGATGCTGAAGATGCTTCAGGGTGCGACAGTTGAAGATTTGCTCAACTGTACTCCAACGTGGTCTGAAACCAGCCTTAGGGGTGTTGATGCCATATTGTATTAAGTTCAGCATGACTTTGCTTAGGTAGATAAGTAGACTGTCGTTCTGGAACTGTTTGCTGTTTCCTTTTGTTTTTGGAACCGTATCGATTCTCTGGGACTTTCTTTAGAACAAAACAGTGAGGGGCTTTGTTATTTCATCCTCCTCCCTTGACTTGCTTGAGTATCTCAGCTGAGTCGCTAGCAACGCCAGATGACTTTCCTCTCCTGAGCCTGCGCACTGTTCTGTCGATCTCTTGCCGTAAGACTGGTAAATCTGAAGGTTCCCTGGTTCTGTCTGGGTGTTGTTAAAGATGTAAGCGTCTGTCTTTAACTGGAAGTCGTACACGTCATTGGAATATTCAGTCGATCGGTTGCATACAGCAATACTTTCTATGAGAAGGCAGCCATTACTGTCATCGACGACTGAGGCCGTGTGTTGACCTGACTTGTTGAGGGTCTTGAGTAGGTAGGCCCTTTTGCTTTCACCCCATGCTATTCCCTCCTCTATAGCCCTCGATCCAGCTACCTTCTTCCATTTCCTGAAGGCACACTTCACTTGTTTGTACTTAAAAGCTGCTTCGTGTTTGCCTTGCCTTTCTCTCTTAAAGGCCCTTCTTTAGGTCGTTCGTGACCCAGAGTTGTTTCTTCTTACTTTGATCCTACCACTTCCTGGGCAGTTGACAGTAGCATATCTTTGTTGTTTTAAGTGAGAGTGTCTACGTCACAGTTCACCATGCTCATAAGGCAAATTTACCTCCAACTTCGATCTAGAATCTTTCCACGATGTTTGGGTATGCAGCTTCTCAAAATAAAAACGAATTCTGGGGATGTTTGAGCGGCTCTTCATCGTCAACTTCAAGTTTAGGCCCGTTGACAAGGTCTCCCACCGTGGAAGTCAGAGCATATACCTGGATTTGGTGATTTTGTGATGCTAAGCAGACATGCAAACGGACAGCTGATGGCGGCTCCGATCACATCCCTATGTACGAAGAAGTCCACGTCATGGACTAGCCTGCTATACTCCGCTCTGTACCAAACCTTATGGCCCTTGTCAGTGCTGTTTGCACATTTTTTCGTTATCTCCACCCTGGAGCCTAACGGATATCTGTATACAAACTTGACGTGATGGCTTTGATTTTTTTCTGTGCATAGTGATGTTTGTAGGCGTGCATTTTAAGAACGGAAATTGGGAATTCTCCAGGACTTAAGACAACAGCGCCTTACAGTCGTGTACACCCGTCTAGTCCCTAAGCAGGCAGAAATAGTGCGATTCTACAAAGAGGATGGACTCCAGAAAGCAAGGAAGAAATATCTCTGGCTCTACCTCTTCGGGTAGGCAAAGTATATTGCAGCCGCCCCTAAGAAGCTGTGGAGATTTTTTAATTCAGTGCAATGCGTCAACCTTTGCAAATTATGAAATCACATAAAATGTGAATGCATTCGACTATGTCATCAGATAAAGATAGAGAAAGATTTTTTCCTCACGACAAAGACCAGACTCTATGTGCGTCTGCTTATTTTTCATCTCCACTTTCTTCTCCCCTTCTCGTCTACCCGGCCAACACACACATAGACTAGTAACTGCAATGTCTTCAGCTCTTAAACCATCAGAATAATCAATTAGCCAGCAAACGCCACGCAGAACAAAGGTTTTCTCTTATGGGTTAGACGTTCAGCGATGTCTAACAAAGCGTGGGATGAAACAAAAGTAGGCTGCATTCTTGTGTCAGTAAAAAAACGTTTAATTACAGCCCGAACAAAAGACGCCACACAAATTACCAGGTGTCGAATTTGAACTCGTGATCACAGACACCGTAACAGAGCGGCACATGATGTCAGGTGATCACTTCTGAAAGAAGCTAATCTTCCTCCTCGAAAGATAAGACATGTTCTATCCTTTCTAACAAAACACATTACTCCTGCTTATTAAAATACATTACTCGTGCGTGTTAGAATACCAGTCAACAAGGAAACGAAAGCCAGAAGGGGAAGAGGACAAGCCATAGATTTTTTTTCTTGCGTCCTGTCTCTGCTTTTCGCTGACCTCCTTTATCTTGTCTCCCCGTCACACTGGGCGCCTAAGTGCACTTGATGATGGGATGGGTGGGGGGGAGACAGAGAGGAAGACAGAACCGTTTTTGGATTGGTTCTTGTAGAGTACACAATCATGTATCTTCCTCAGATGGAAGGAGAGAAGAGGTGGAGACGGAGATTTAGGAGCTCGTCTTCTCCGTTTTTCAGCTTTCTTCCTGCATTTTTTGAAAGAAAATGTCTCTTGACATCAGAGGGCGTTTTTCATTCGCGCACATGCGCACAAAGGTGTGCATGACTGCCATCGAAAGTTTGTTAACGCCACGAAGACATTTCCTTTGCACACTTCTTTCCAACGACTGCAAGACATCGTTCATCGCTTGAACCGTTTCTTTGTGGGAATTTTTGTTACTTCGAATAAACTTAACGGAAATCGTTTCAGAAAAAGTTTAGTAAGTTGATAAAGGTAACCGTGAGCATACTGATTTGTAAACAAAATAGATAGATAGATAGATAGATAGATAGATAGATAGATAGATAGATAGATAGATAGATAGATAGATAGATAGATAGATAGATAGATAGATAGATAGATAGATAGATAGATAGATAGATAGATAGATAGATAGATAGATAGATAGATAGATAGATAGATAGATAGATAGATAGATAGATAGATAGATAGATAGATAGATAGATAGATAGATAGATAGATAGTGGTTGTAACAAGTCTAACATATGCGAAAGAAACGATTCACGTCCAGTCTCGGATCGTGCGTACGATACACTGACAGCGTGCGCGTTTGTTTGCCATGCGTGCAAGCGTGAAGAAAGCAGTTTAAAAATGCGTGTCTTTCCCAAAGGATCATCTCTGCCTGTGTCTACATGTATGTTTGCTTGTTGATACGCGTGTTTCCTGTTCTGATCCCCTCCGAGCCCCATAAATCCGCTTCAGTTTCACCTGCTATTACCGGTACTTTCTATGATGCACCCATCACTTACTTCATTTGTAACAGCTGTCAAGGCTTTGTGAGTATGCCAGAATCACGCAGTGTTACGTGCTATTAACGAGACTCCGATGCAAGCACACAATGGCCCTCACTACAGCCCTCAGACAGCTAAGTTACACTGTAAGGTATTGTCGAACGTGATTAGATTTCACCCGCTACCCCCGACAACAAGCATCATCGAATAAAAAAGCGGGTAAAATGAATAATGGACAAAAGCGATGTTTAATTATTCTCACAGCGGTAAACTGATGTTTAAGCGCGCTTGTAATGTGTTTTGTGTCTGTATAGGATATGGTGAAATTGCGATACTGCGGCCATTCTATGGGAGCTTGAGGGATACAACTCAGGTCGAGAGACAACCGATGCTCGAAGCGTGTAGTTTTTCCACTGCCACCTTACACTTGGCTTGTGAAGAGAATAATAGTGGAGGTAACAAGTATTTCACCCAAAAATAAACTTTAATTGTTAAAGTTTTGTTTCTAATCGTCTTATCGCAAAAGTGTGGATAAATGATACTTCGCTTCGCGGATACGGTGGTCTTAAGAGTGTCCGCCCACCTGGCTTCATTATACTAAAAGGAATTAACGCTGCCAGTCTGACATGTTCTTCTGCTGCAAAAACCATATCCTCTTGTACAAGAATTTGGTGATGTCACTGACCACCGAAAGATAGATTTACCACGTGGCGGAACGCAATACTTTCTCTCTGCGCTCTTTTGTGCGTGCGTGCGCGCGTGCGTGTGTGTATGTGTGTGCGTGTGTTGTGTTGTGTGTATTGTATTCTGGTACAAAATAAGGAAAATAATTGTTTGACAGCGAGAAAGAGAAGCATTTCTTGAGAACATTTATATGCAGAAAGAAAAATAAGTCGGGGAATACAAACGAAGAAGAGTAGTTAAAGAAGCGCGCGCGCGCACACACACACACACACACTCTTTGTTTCTCCCTCTCTCACACACATGCTCTCTTTCTCTACCTCCCACACATTATTTCTCTTTCTGTCTCTCTCTCTCTCATACACTCACATTCTCTCTTTCTCTATTTCTCTCACACACACACACACACACACACACACTCTCTCTCTCACTCACTCACACACACTCACACACACACACTCAAACACACATTCTCTCTTTCTCTGTATCACACGCACTTTCTCATTCTCTCTCTTTCTCTGTCTCATACACACTCTCTCTCTATTCTTCCGCCGTAAAGGGCGAGGGCTAAATGGAACAAAGCTTATCTTGCCTACTTTACCTCTCGTTAATAACTAATTGTCTTTGTTTCTCACACACACACACACACACACACACACACACACACACACACGCACTCTCTTTCTCTCTCTTACTCTCTCACAAACAGTCATACACTCTTTCTCTATCTCACACACACTCCCTCTCTCCTTCTTTCTCTCACACACACTGTGGCAAACAGAGAGACACGGATACAAGCAATAGATAAGATCAGCTCACAACGAGCAAGCGGATAACCTTACTACCGATAAATCTAAAAATGCTCCATACAAAAAAAATTGATTCAAAGGAAATATTTTCTCACACTGACTCGGCGCCCAAGTGTCCTTAACAAGAATCTGGTGTCGGGTGACATTAGACCGTACACCGTAGAGAACTGATACATACCTGATGCATACCTGGATAAGAAACAATTGATCACGTCTCCCTCATCGTACTGCATACCTCGGGTGTGGATTAAATAGTATATATGCATTCATTTATTTATATTCATTTGCGATTGTTTGTATGTGCTTGTGAACGAGCGTGTGTTATCTGCATTTATAAATATAACAATAAAAATAAGAAATGCAAACATGTGTAAAGCGCATATTCACACTCCTAAGTAGCATGTCTAAGTGCTAAAATCAATAACGAGATATGGGCTACATACGAGGGACTAGAAAACAAACAAACAACATATAAACTACGAAAGAAGAAACAATAGTACTGATGATAAATAAAAACAAGGTCTGCGAGTATAGTCATTCTGCAAAAGGAAGACGAGCATGGAAATCAGCGGAAATCAGCGGGAAAGGGGGAGGGTGTGACAAAGGACTAGCATTGTGGGATCTGATGTTAGGAATAATGGTTAAGGAAGATGTGCGTTTTCATTGCACATTGAAAGGATTCAACAGTAGGTAGGTGGTGGGTATGGAGAGGGAGAGAATTCCAGTGTTTTTCTGCACAGTAACTAAAAATTCTGTGACCATATGTTTTTTGTTCTGGTGACAGGAATAGTAAGGAGATATATATATATATATACATGCTTGAATGAGTATCTAAATATAAATAATTAGGTGTAAATGTGTGTGAATGTTTTTTAAAGTTTTTTTTATTATTTGAAATTAATTCATTTCTAAATGTTTGTTATACTATAGCAATAAGAACAATTAACCATGGATAGTATAAAGTTATGCTAGTGCGTTCGTACATGTATATGGCAGTTTATGTGAGTACATTTGTTTTTGCATATAATAATAAGAAATAATAATAATGAAGATTTTATAGCGCATATTCACACTCATAGAGAGCATGCTCTGAGCGCTTAAAACGAGGAAGAGTCATGGACTACATGGATAGAACACGAGGGACGGAAGAATAAACGACAGTACTGACGACAAACAGAAAACAAAGGAAACACAAAAAGGCACCAAGAAACAGGAACATAGAATATAGTGATTCTGTAGAAAAAGATGGTAGAAAAGTCGCAAGAGCAGAAGGGGAAGGGTAAGAATTAAGACGAGCATTGTGTGGACTGTGTTAGGAGAAATGCTCAAGGAAGAGGTGCGTTTTCAGTGCAGATTTGAAGGATTCAATTGTAGGAAGGTGGCGGATATGGAAAGGGAGAGAGTTCCATTGTTTTGCTGCACAGTAACCAAAAATCCTGTGACCATATGTTGTTGTTCTGGTGACAGGAACTGTTAGGACACGGTCATACGAAGAGCGTAGTTGTCTGGCTGGAACGTAAGGGAAGAGAAGTTCCGAGAAATAATCAGGGGAGGAGCCTGCAAAGAAATTTAAACACAACACAGACAGTTTGTACTGAATGCAAGAACTGATGTATAGTCAGTGTAGAAAACGGAGAGGAGTGACTCTAAGCACCAAACGTGCAGCGGAGTTCTGTACTTTCTGGAGTCTCTGAATGAGGGATGAGGGGCAGCCTGCATATCGTACGTGTTACGCACGTGTTGGCTAATAATGTCTGAGCAAAGCGGTCAGCTGACAAGGGAGTTTTTACAGCACAACACAATCACTTTTTCATGCAGTTTTTTTTTTTTTTAGCCCGTTAGTGACAGTCACATTTTACCTCGCAGCCGTCGCAGGGTGAACGCGACTCATCCTGTTCATCACTGTGAAGAGATTGACATCATGCTTGTCAACATATTTTCGCCCTATTTCTTTCTCCCTTTTTTGGTTGTCTATACTCTAAAAGGCATAGCAGGGAGCAATATTTTTCAAATTTTTCACGGTACTATTTTCCTTTCCGAACTCTCGATTCTTGTGATAAATGCCTACAAACAACATTAGATCTTTAATACTTTTCCCTTCTTTCTAATCTCATCTCTTTCCAGGCATTTCAAACACACAGGACACATGCATTACAGTAATCCTTTCAGATCTCATGACCAACTCATATAAGACCCAAGCAATTACTTACTAGCAGCCAAGCAAAGAAACCCGGGGTGAAATAAATAATACCAAAAAAAAAAAAATCAAGTTAGGCGACAGAAGAAAACAAGATATCCGGGGCTTAAAGGGTTTGTTTCAATCTTTTACTTAACATTACTCCTGCACTTATAATTATAGTATTATCTATCGTTAGAGAGTCGAAGCGGGCATGAGCTCTTGTTGACAGAAACAAAGAAGACTGGCAGGGAGTGGTATTGTGTTCCCGTGACCATCTCTGATCGCGGTGACCTCGCGAGGCTGCACGACCCTTACCCCCCTCTCCAGTTTGGCGTTGCTGGGACACTCGACAGCGTGTAAAGTGATCACGTGATCTGCGGACAGGCTCATAACAATGAGAGAAGGAGTAAGGAAAGGGCGAACAGAGAGAGAAATAAGAAGGTGACTGCATGTGGTCCGGAGAGGGGAGATAGCTGCACGTCGATAGGACAGGGTAGGTGACTGCGAGGGAAGACGGTGGCTACACGTGGGCGAGGGAGGTTACGTAACATGATGTGGCATCATGTGGGTGCGAAATAATGAGCGAGGGGCAAGAAACTGCGTAGTTCCGTGCGCGTGTTTGCATGCGTGTGCACACGCGCGTGTATGTGTATGCGTGCACGTGCTTTTCTTTTGTTTTTCTTGTTTCTTGTGTTGTACTGTGTTATTTTCGTCTTTATCTTCGGAGTTATTAGTTATTATATGAAATGAAAGGTAGTGATATCGACGCTTGAGGAAATTAAATCATTTTATTTTTATTCAGCACACCAGATCAGACATCCACGGCCAATCCGTATACATGTGTGTGTGTGTGTGTGTGTGTGTGTGTGTGTGTGTGTGTGTGTGTGTGTGTGTGTGTGTGTGTGTGTGTGTGTTTAATGTGGTGAAAATGCTTCTCCTGTATCTTGCAAAAGGCAGCAACCAAAAGTGGTGACGAATCGTACTGGCTACTTCATTATCTCCTTTAAAGCGGGGAACAGAAGAGTCGATGTTCCTCTGATAGCATGGAAACATACGAAACATTTTAGAAAGTTTATTTTATGTTTCTTTAGAGCTCAAAACATAAAGTTAACGTTTCGAAAATGTTTTCATATGTTTCAGGGGCCATTTATTCTATGCAGATTTATTTAATAAACACACTTGAGTTCTTCGCTAGCATTGTCCTATTTGTTAGTGATGTTGACGCAGCAAAGCATCTTCCGTGAGGCAGTGCTGGGCTGTCGTTTAGTAGGAGAAGTGAAGACACTCTGACATTGCAAACGTAGACCAACGCACTGCCAGGTGCCTTTTGCGTTCTCGAGCGATGATTAATCTCTTTTACTGGGCCCCGATGTCTCATTTTTTACACACTCTATATAATGCATGTGTAGTTTAAACGTTTAAACCACAGTAAATTATTTCACCACTGTCAATGCTAAAAAAACCACTTAAAATATTGAAAACATTTGAAAACATTTTCCCAGAGAAATAACGTTTTTTTTTATTAAAGCCACATTAAATAAATAAATGGAAGATTGTTTTCTCTAGGTAGTCTCTGTCACTACCTTGATTGCTCGCTTACGTACATGCAAAAAAAAACAACACACACACCAATACTACAGACACAAACAGATGTAGCCGAGAAACAAGTACACAAACCGTAAAAAGAAAACACAACCACGCAGATAAAACAAAAGTATACAAACACACAAAATAAGGAAACACATCACAATAATAAAAACGCACACATACAGAACTTCAACAATGCAAAATCACACAAGAGCATCAATGCAAACAGCAAAAACAACACAACCCCAAAACGCGTGCACACATCACAAACGCACGCACACGCGCACACATACAATCGCGCGTACACGTATACACATACAGAGACGACAAAACAAACCAAAGAGACAGAACACCAGCAGAAGCACACACGCAAGCAAACAATAACGACATTCACGCTGAACAAAAATTTACACAGCAAAAACTTTGACACCACAATATATACACTCGCGCGCCCGGACACCCACACCCCTACACCCACACCCCTACACCCACACCCCTACACCCACACCCCTACACCCACACCCCTACACCCGACACATAGAAAAACTTCTTTAATGAGTGAAGACTTGCGCTTATGACTCACTGCTCTGGCATGATATTATATAAACAGCTATATTTAGCAGACAAACAAAAATGACAAAAATAATAAGAGAAATAACTAACCCGAGTGAATACATGTTAACATAAATTCAAATATACAGGTACAATGATGAATGAAATTACGAAGGAAATAACCATCTAACGACCAGCACCTAAATAAATGTCATTTCGGTAGTCATGAAGCACAGCTTGCATGAACACTCGCATAGACAATGAGAAGTGTCTTATGCCCCCCTCAGCCCCCGCCCCCCCAAAAAAAAATTGGCTAATTTTTTTAAAATGATATATGAACCTATGTTAATGGTTGTCATGGTACGGTTGTCTGACAATAAAGGTAAAATGTTACTTGTGAAACAGGGCTGTAAAATATTAGGAGAATGTATACTTTTCGAAGGTTTGGTACAGACAAATAAGAAGCGCATTTCTGTTTCCTCTTCCATACAAAATGTAACAGAGTTTTGACTATTATCACAGCTGAAGCAATCTTGTAAGAGTTCAAATTAGATACCGTAACCCCGAATTTCTTGAATTTTTCTTTTTAATTTTATAATGAACAAAAAATACACAACTTATAAAAGAAGCATACAAATATTTAACAATACAAAAATAAAAGATACACATATGGTATTATAATCCTTTAAGAATACATTCAACACAATGTATATTATGCATTTCTTTGTCCCTCTTTCATCAACTACTCTGCTAAAATAAACTGTATTTTGATGAGTGCATCGCCCATACCTTTATGCTTTTTGTTGTGCAAGAAAACTAGATATGATAGATTTAAAGGAGTTGATGCTGCAAATCTGGAACTAGATGAGTTAATTCTGCCAGTCTTGGGGAAAACAATCAACGAATTTTTTTCCAACACCAGCAAACCTTGATATTACCCACTCTTTGACTTTCTCATACAAAACCAAACCAGCATTTAGAAAGAAAACCTTAGCCTTATTTTCATGATGCAATTTAAGTAGAATTTCATAAACTTTTCTAGGCAAGAGTTCATGTGGCAGCTGTGATACTTTGCGCTAATATATAGTAATCTTACGTGTGCATTGATATACTTACATATTGGATAGCTCTCACATTTACTATAGATCATAGCATTAGGAGTTCTGGTTGTAACATAAAGGAATTTCTTCATGGCAAACAAATGTACATTTTTGATAAAACAATTGTCTGCATTCAGACACCAGATCTTCGAGCCATAGTAGTCCAAGCTTGAACTGGGCACCAAATATTTAAAAAAAAATTAGGAATGGATTACGGTCATGAAGAGACCAAAAATAAATGAAGTATACATGTAACACCAGCCTGGGCTGTAGAAGCTAAGCCTTAAGTGCGTATGTAAAACACAACATGTAGATACAAGTATGCCAATCCTTAGCTTTCCCGTTTTACACCATTTCTAAAAGCTATCTTACCTCATTTATCAAAGAACAAAGCATCGACAAACAATATAATGAACAGCTGCATCAAGCCAGATGTGATTTGTTTACCATGTTTCCCTTTTGCCTAATTTTATTTTAAACAGAGATAATAAAATAGGACTGCAAATTTCACATTTAGTCCTCTTGTAATTGAAGCACTTAGTTAGATGTCTATCATACCGTATTTGTCCTAAAAAAAAAAACCCTCATACATGAGCTTAACAGCTCTGAACATTTTGCCACGGTACCATTTTTCTGCAATACTTTGTGATGTTTTTCCCTACTTGCAGAATCGTTTTTTGGAAATATACGTGTACTACATACAGTTTTTTGTTGTTATTTTTTAAACCAGCTGCTTCTGAAAAAGTGCCATCGAGGGAAACACGTAATGAGTTGTGCTTTCCTGAAGCCCGCTTGTTCTTCACCAAGAATATTATGTTGCTCGGTATTTTCATTCATCATTTTATTAAGTATTGAACTGTAAATTTGGCTACAGATGTTCAGATAAATACCTCTATAGTTGTTTGGTTGGTTGATACCACTTTTTATGTAACGGTTGAATGTTAGCGTCAGGCCATGTATCAGGCAAAATGAACCTTAGTTTTGATAGCTAAAACAACGTAACAGAAAAGTGGAAATGGTGGATAAAGAATACTTGAAGAACTCACATGTTGATTCGTCAGGGTCATTTGCTTAAATGTTCTTCAGTGAAATGATAGGCTCATCTACATCATGCACATCAATCGGCATCATGAATAAATACTAAAAGAATGTAAGTATTAATCAAAATAACAGTAGTTTCCGTCTGAGTAAGATTGTTACAAATACACAAAACAAATACTTTGTCAATGTCCACGTGGATCTGCTGTAGAAAAATCAAACATACATTAATTTACCAAAACATATTATTCCGTCAGATAAGCGAGGTTGAGAGAGAGAGAGAGAGATTTGAATACCCGCTACATTGTTTACCTGACTGTATGGGCCATCTGATCTTTTCCCCCCATGAAAGTGATACATACAGAGACCACACTGGAAGCTACACTTGATGTTCTAGCCTGTATCGGACCCAGTCATCAGGTGCGTGAACGCCGTGGTCCTCGGATGGAATCAACCCTCAACCCGCAACATCGCCCCTTGTCACGCTATCAGCGTTACCGAAGGCCCAGATGTTGGAGCCGAAAGAAGATAGTGTGACATATCAAACTTTCAACAGTATCAAAACACGAGTAACCTGGACACGAAATCGCGTCACTTTAAAACTATTTCAGGTTGTAAAAAAAAAAAGGACAAGCGTCTCATTTTTTTCTCCCACAGCCCACCAACCCCGCACCTGCAATGAAGGAGTGAATGCTGTCTGTTAGCAATACCCTCCTCTCACTGCCCCATTTCTTCTTTGTCCTTCCCTCTTTCCCTCCTTTCAATTATCTTTTCTCTCTTTCTTCTTGTTTGTAGTTCTTTAATTACTAGTTTCTATGCATGTCTTTGTTTTATTGTCCTGACATCATCTGACCCATCCCCCAGTGACACGAAGAATGTTATGTCATTAAATTACACTGTGGGCTGCTCCTTGCTGCCTTAAACCAATGTATCACCATGCACCATTCTTTTTCTTCCATAGATAATTTTCGGTACCTTAACCATTGTCTGTCATCAAAAGTCATTGTCTTTTGCCATAAAACACTTTCAGCCACCATTGTCACCATAAGATATTGTCTGTCGTCAGAAACGACAGTTAAACACACTAGCATTTCCGTTACCAGTGAAGGTTTCATTTTGTACAAACCCATTTGTATAGGCACTTAAGATGTCTTATAATTTATCAAAATGCAGCTTTAAAACTGATGAGAGATTTTTGTTGGAAATGGGAATTTAAAATAAGAAAAGAGAAACAAGAAAGATCTGAAAGGAAAAGGAACTGAAGGATTGTTGACGAAAAAATATAAACACGAATTTAAAATATTTAAGGGGAAAAAAGGTGCTAAAATTATAGTATCTACAAAAAAACGCGAAGTGGCACGCTGCAGTTAAAAACAAACTGCAAATTCTCAGAAATGAAAGTGCAATACTTCTTCCGTCTTGTGTAGCGACACAAGTTTCTATGTGACAATGGAAAATTAATATCTTATGTTAGTATCAACTCCGAGAGACTAAAAAAAAAAAGAATTAAAAATAAAAACACCATCTATTTTATATATAAGTATGCTTATAAAGTGAAGTATGTTATATAATTTAGACCTGTTCCGGTGGTATATTTACAAGACGATACAAGGTTAACGCACTTATTAAAACAAATTTATGTAATGGGTCTAAAATAGCTATGAATAAAACTCTCCAATTTATATCAAGTGCAGAAATCGGAGTCATATGAGGCCATTTCTTTTTCACTGTTTTCAAGTGGTATATCATAGTTTGACCATTTTTTTGTCCACAAAGTTTTTTTAGACCCATGCTAAAAACCTCAGAATGTTGTTTTCGATATCACAAGGTACAGGAACAAGATTTCAGTAAATTGGTATCTTCGTCCATCATCTAGACGACCACAGACTATACGACCACCGTCCCCACCTCCCCCCACACACTCCAACTTTGTCCTCAATATCTTCTTCTCCGTTGTTATTTCCAACAGGTGCTTGCCTTCACGTTCAACTACCACCGCTTGGTGTCGCTCCAGGGTCGCGCATGGCGAAGTAAGCGTATGAGTGTTCAGTGGCTTGACTGACTAGTGCACGGTCTTCGTGCTGCCCCCATTGCGTGCTCTGGGGTGGTGTTGGTGAATCTGATACCTTGATATTCTTGGACTGGCTAAAACATAATTCTGAAACATGTCAAAAGATGAGAAAGCGCGCTTTCGAAGATTCCGAAATGCTATCACTGGTATCGAGTTTAAGAGGTGAGGGGGGGGGCGGGGAGGGGAGGGGAGAGGGAAGAGTGTCTGCGTGTTGTCGTGGTTCTTTGTACTGAAGCAGCATGTCTATGTGTAACAGTCCTAACTTCTTTTCTCTGTTTTCTTTCTGGCCCTTCGTTTAGCAGAAATGAAACCACTAGGATCGAGGTCATTGCGCAAACGTGACGGTTTAGAGGTGAAAAAGAGGACGCCGAGAAGTCATGGGGAAGTATTGCATGAAGATGAACATTGGCATGTAATAGTGGATGAATACTGATGTACGCTCATGTATGAACATCGATGCACGATACAGATGAATGCTGAGGTACCAATAAAGATAATCGTCAATATACCAATAAGGGTGAATATTGATACACCAATAAAGATGAATATTGACCTACAAACATGTACACATCGGTAGCTAAGCATAAAGACTATTTGGTCAACTTATCGCCATAGATTCTTGATAATTGGAGAACCGATTACACGAACAATCTATTAAAGTTAAAATTTAAAAAAAACACCAAAATACTCATTAGTCAGTCAGTGAATTACTTTAACTGCTGGACTAGAATCTCGCTGTCCATGTTCTCTGCTAAGCATTTTTTAATAGTTAATAATAATAAAGAGGATTTATAAAGCGCTATTCCAAAGATTTGATTAGAGCGATTTACATAAATAATATACAGACTAAATCCACCACACACTTATATTTGCATATAACAGACACGCTCCCTTCTACAAAGGACATCTGTTCATACACAAACTAAATTACAGATGCATGTTAAGTACGCTCATGGTCACGACAGGGTCTCAGTCGTTTTGAAAAGACCCGTCTTAAGTTTATTTATTTATTTATTTGTTCGACAGTCCTGAAAATCTTTAAAATTTCATTTCTTTCATACATATTATTTTCTGATAAGTAAAGTTAAGGTTGATTTACACAATAGACTAGCTTATTAGTGCAATACAAAATAAGATTTACTTTAAAAACAAATCTGGCACACTTCTAATTCATGCATTTTTCTTCATCCGCTTCTATTTTTGAGAAAACACTCAGCTGCTTCAACGTTGCAAAAATCATTAAAAGGTAGAAGAGCATACTGTTTCTTTTTATTTGTTGTCTTAATCTTCGAAGTAGATTGAATGGCTCCCCCACATAACTTGACAGTTCTCTCCTTTTGCTATAAAGTGTTACAAAAGAATATATAAAGTCTTTGGCGTTACTTCAAAGGTGAGGGGTGGACTACATTTCGCCCTTTCATCTCTGGTTTGCTGGCAAATGAAGGGAAACGACGCTGGGTTAGTGAGCTCATGTATCAGACACCGACCAGATTCCATGCAGAGTTTCGTCGATGGGGACCACATGATCCGCCTCTCCTCCCCATGCAAACGGACACCTGGTGAAGAGCAAGGTATTGGTTCGAATATCAGCCTTGACCGTCGAACTTTCGTTGCAAGGGAGTAAAAAATGTGTCGGCGTATTCATTGTCTAGAAAAACTTTTTTCTCTAAGCTTTGGACAGCGACATTGCTTTACATCTAGACTTGATCTGCAATAGTGAATTGAAATTCCGTTAAATTGTGTTGTCCGTCAATGTCTTCCAAAAAGGAATGATTCTCAAAACAAAAATTTCTAAATTAATGTTTGAGAGCAAACAAATAAACAAGCTACATAGTGCCACATGGTGCCACAGGATTAGCTGCTTGCAAGTCAGACTATAACTACAGATCGAAAAATTACATATTGACAGATAAATATACACAACTTTGATGGTGTAAGCAAATATATTTCTACAGTTATAGTCTGTATTAATTTGATATTTATTAATGCATATTAAATATTTATGAGAATTAAGTCCTTATTAAAGTTTTCTTTTTTTAGTAAAGATAGCATATTGTAGCAATAAAAGAATAACTTTTGTACTTACTACGGTTAATGTTGCAACTGTCGTTACATTCTGCGCAAGTTCTTCTGTAATTTAACTGATTAAAATATTAATAAAGTTTTGAAAAAAAACGTGTTCTGTATCGAGATAAAAGCATGAAATAATTGTCGAACAACATTAGTCCGTTAGAAAATTGCGAAAAATATGGGGAATCTTATATAGTAATTTTAATTGATATTTAAATGCTTGTCCCATATGTAATGCTCAAAACTATTGTTTGTACATAAATTAGCCAGTACTTCTTCCTGAACAGATTAAATGCAAACTAGTTCAATAACTTTTGCTAGGAAATAGGTGTGCGTACGTGTGCGTATGTATGTGTGTTTGTGTGTGTGTGTGTGTGTGTGTGTGTGTGTGTGTGTGTGAATATATTAATCATTGTTTAAACTAGTTAAATTTCGGTTGCTTTGAGTTTTAAAAAAATGTGTTCTTTGAAAAAGAGGGGAGAGACTTTAGATGAGGCTGAGTCTGTAACTCTTTATGACATGTGGGAATCCGAGTTTGGATTTTTGTATTCTTGTGTTTGTGTCGGTTGTTGATGTTTGTGTTTTTTGTTAGTTTTGTTTGTGTTTCTGCTTGTGCTAGGTGTATGTGTTTATATATATTTGTGTTGTTAGGTGGTATGCCGCAAAAGTCGAAATTCTTGGGTGTGTGCGACAGATATAAAGTAAAAAGCCTTGAGCTCAGTCGCGTTTCTCTGTTTCCTTGAATCACTTTCAAATCTTATATATTTAGTAGGAAATGAAGCGAAAAATATTCCTTGAAGAAACGCCGCTTTGTACACTTTTTTTTCTTCACATGAGCTTCATTTTTACTTCCATTTTTATCCACTTTATTCATTGCAAATGTCGCAGAAAATCCATGTGGTCTTTCGTTTGATTCATTAAACGTCGTTTTCGAGCTTTTAAGCTTTTCTGGTAGGGACTGCGTAGGAATGTTCGATACATAAAGGAAATCCCAATTTCAATAAACATTATTAATTAACGATGTATTGCAAGCGGAAGACCAAAATTTAATAAATAAAAATCGTGCTGAAACGGCATATAGAGTGAGATTCAAGACATGAACACAGAAAGGGAGATTGGACTTCAAAAGACGTTTCGCCTCCTACCACCCCTTCTACCCGGGTAGTTGACACAAGCTAGCGCCACCTTCCCATAAATTCTACCCGGGTGTTGATCAGCAAAAGGTGTATGCCGCTGTGCGATTAGTTGACTTTTCTTCTTTTGACTGGTTCATTTTAAAAATATATAATGTTTTCATATAGTGGTTCATACAGAAGGAGGCGGAGACATCGCTCTCTTCTTCTCCACCCTTTTACCCTTTCACATTCCTATCCTTTCATCTGTAACATCCTTATTCATGTCTGGGTATCAAAATCTCCCCAACCCCCCAGTTTGTATTTTATTAGTAGACAGTCTTCGCTTCTCCGGACCTGTGCATAGCACACGGGTCTGTACCTGTTAAGTGTCTGATCGTATTTATGTACTGAGTTAATAATTAAGTGTGCATAGCACATGTGTTCTGTTTTCAATAAACGTACGAAACTCTGAAAAAGCACCACGTATACTGGCTTGAAACGACTAGCTAGGAGAACATGGATAATTGAACAAAAGGCGAAGAAGAAATACTTCGTCGAGAGAAATTTTTTTTCTCTCTCTTTTCTTCGTTTACGGTGATTTTAAAGTCTCCTTCCTCCAACTGGCGTTTCGTGACAAAGCAGGAATTAAGCCTGTGTCAGTCATCCTAACTGTTGGTGTCATCATGCTAATCTATAAAGAATCGAGCTATGTTCTCCCACTCAGTCAAATGTCCTAGCGTTCCTCCTCTTCAGACACCTTTATGATTCTCTTTTGTAATCTTCCTGTCATAGTCTTTTTTTCACAGCCACAGGAGGGCAGCCCCTCACGGGTACATGCTTGGTAATCAAGCAACTCATTAATGAGTAGAAGGGTTGAAAGTTAGCACTTGGTCTATTCACGTATGGCCTCTGGTTGTAACAGGATCCCATCGATTGAAATACATCGAGATTTACCACCTGATACGCAGGAGACAGGAGCTGGGTCTCTTGTGTCGAGACAGATATAAGACATAGATGAAAGATAAATGCGATTATCGTCCAGTGGATGTGGTGGGACAAAAAAAGAAAGAGTCATCCATCTGGAATAGTCTTTTTTTAACAAGTGTAATTGATGTGGACGGTATGTAGCGGAGAGGTATATTGGATAGGGAGAAAGAAGACAGGATTGGATAGGAAGAAAAAAAAGAGAAAAAGCACCGATTAAAGGAGAATGGAGAAAAAAATGAAAAAAGTGCAGAAAGTGAAATAAGAGAAAGAATAACAGCCTCCATTAACAGTAAAAGAGATACGGATCGCGGAATTAAAGGTGGGTGTTCCGTGCATGTTAGGGAGGTGTGGACTGTTGATGGAGTGGGAGGAGGCTGATGTTTTACACCGTGCTATCGAAGACGGTTATAGCATGGCAAAGCAGCCGGCGTTTAAAGGTTTTGTGGATGACAGGAAAAGAGCTTGTCCAACATACAAAAAAATTCTGATAGAAAAATCAAAACGACAAAAGTCCACTCGCCTCCTTCTTCCTCACTCACTCACTTGGGAGAGTCCGGTGGCACAACGGTTAGCGCTTGTCACCAATACAGTGAAGGTTGGCTGCCCAGGGTTCAGATCTCGTCTCGGGTACGCTGTTCTTTCTTTGCGTGTGGCATCTGTTTACAGGGCTGGCTGCCTTGATGTGATATAGTCAGTTGCTGGCTCGGCGGTAAACACCAATTCTCCCCCCCCCCCAACACACACACACACACACCACTCGCTTAAGGACGGAAAAGCAGCGACAGGCAAGAAGGTTCACACGAATGGAGACTAAGACACCTTAGAACGTGAACAGTGTATGAAGACACGCAGAGGGTAGACAGACGTGGACACTACACCTCCATCGACATGGCAAACGTGCATAGCCGTCAGGGGGGAGGGGAAAGAGGCCCTCTCCTGTCATAATATGCAGCTGCCATCTGTCTTCGAAAGGAAAATAGAATTATTCCTTGTTATTATTTAGTGATGTTCTTGATGTACTCATTTATGAAGACAGCAAGAAAATAACAACGCCTTCTTCTCGACTGTTTCGAGGTAAAAGACGAACCACTTCAGCAATACGTACAGCTGTAAGCAGATTACCAGGCACGAGATCGATTCTGAAAGGTCTAGTTTCTTCCGTCAGTTATATGCACAGCTTGTGGTGATGGACTAATTTCACGTCGGTCTTATAGCAAGACAGGGAGTTAATAAACAGCGGTTAATGTTAAATGTGAGATTTCAGTAAAGCGCCGCCAGTAGCATTATCACGGATTATTTAATTAATTTTTTTAATCTTTCTGCTAAACACGTTTATTGGATTACGTTAAAAAAGTTAAGGATACATGGAAAGAACACACACACACACACACACACACACACACACACACACACACACATCTCGGGAAACAGCTGACAAAACAGACCTCATAAGAAAAATATGCAAGAATGCCATCGCATGATAAATAGATAGATAAAAGAAAGAGATATAAAGAGACGAAGCGACCGAAATAAAAAGGGACGGACGACTGACAGTGAGAGAGACAAGACAACGAGGAGGAGTTGACCTTGATCGTTTTCCCTCAGTAACCAGCTTGATGTTAAAGAAAACACGAGTTCTAAAGACTACCTGCAAGTTCCATTTGCCTTGCAAATCAGCCGTCAAATGTCGTGTGTGCAAAGGGCCCTTGTAACGGGAGTCGCAGAATCCCACCCGCAGTTCAAAGGTTCCCAATTTTTCCCCAAGGCCGGGAATGCAGATGATGAAAACTTGCACCCACCTTCACGCAGCAGGACGCGGAGACAACTGTAGTCTCCTTGTCCGCAGCTGGCTACCCACTGTGTGATAGACGCTGGTTGTGGTAAGTGTTTCACGGAGCAAGCTATTGTATGGTGTCTTCGAATTATCAACAATCACAACACCATTCTTCAGAAAGGCGTGTATGCGCTGATCTGTGCGTGCGTAGATGGGAGCACGTGTGCTTGAGCATGCGCGCAGAAGTGTATTTGTGTCTGCATGCCTGTAGAGGGCTGTGTGTGCGCACGCAAGTCTGTGGAAGGGGCTAGTGCAGTAATTAATAACATAAACATATACAATTAATTATACGTGAAAATAGTGACCTCTTTGAAATGTATTCAAAATACTTTCAAAGTTCGCTGCTATACACACCTTTATACGGCATCTTTTTTTACACTGATATATATGCATACAGAGAGACAGATGGGCAAACATGCGCATGAGTGCAAAGGACAAACAGGGAACAGATAGCAACACACACACACACACACACACACACACACACACACAGAAGGCCCAATCTGTCTCCACCCATTCAAGCACATACAACCACACAAGCACACACACGCACACGCTCACACATACATGCATATACTCACACATGGACACACCTACACACAGACACAACTTCACACACCCACCTAAACACACATGCACACATGTACCCGCCTCAACAAACACACACACACACACACACACACACACACACACACACACACACACACACACACACATTTAGGTGCGTAAAGGTTTCGTCTGTTTGTAATAGACTGGCGGGTTCTTTTACAGACAGCGAAGCAGCAATATCATTTTACAGTTAACCAGTCAACAGTTGCTCTCAGTTACAACTGAGGATGGCTGGAATCCAGTCTTGAGCATCACAGTGCATAGATGCCATTGTCCTTCACCTTTAAGTTCACACAAACTTTCAAGTAGTTGTAGATATGTTTGGATGTCTGGCAACGCTATCCTGCAAGAGTCGAATGTGAGTGTAGTCAAGGCAGTGCTGCCTTTATCACCGTGTACATCCCGCTGCGGTACACCATTGCCAGGAACAGTAAAAAGTGTTGTCATTTGTTATTTCCCACATGTTGTCTACAATTTGTCCTCTCAGCTTTTCATCCTTTCATATCGGCATTCTCCATAAATTTTTTATATAGCACTTAATCTCAAAAGGCGTCCATTTATTTGCTTCGCTCACTGTGAAAGTGAACTTGGAGCTTAATAAATCATACGCTGTCTCTCCACTCTCCATGAGTCTCCTTGTACTGAGTGCATCATTTCTATGAATGTTTTACTTTATCAGACACATGAAATCCCAAAGCGGTTTTATTACCATCGTCTAAAGTGCAGGTAGATGGGTGAAATTTTAAGAATGCAATTATCTGTGAATAGTAAGTATTTATTAAGATACTGGATATAATTCTTTTGAGCGGCGAAGCAGAGATCTATATCAACGGGGTACACTCGAAGAGGTAAGCAGCTTAAAGTACATGGGAGCCATCCTGTCTCCAAGGATGGCAGATCCACGCCAGATACCCGCATCAGGATCGCAATAGCGACAGCAGCAATGGCTAGGCAAGATAGGATCTGGCATAGCTATAAGATAAGGTTCACTACCATGTACAAGCTGTACAAATCCCTGGTAGTGCCGATCCTGCTCTATGGACTCTGCTCTTCAAAATGGAAAGTAGAATTCAGGCATTCCAGAACAAGTGCCTGAGGAGGCGGTTTCGGATCTCGTACAAAGAAAGTAAAACAGAACAACCTCTACTATCAACAGTCAAACGACGTAAGCTGGTCAGCTTTGGTCATATAACCCAGCATGACACCTTGTCGAAGACTATCCTTAAAGGCACCTTGGAGGGCGGCCGACGCCGAGGTGGCCAGACAAAGAACTGGTTTACGAATGTCAAAGACTGGACTGGTCGTCCTGTACAGGACCTGCTGACTATCGCCCACTGACTACCCATGTGCTCCCCCCCCCAACGATAGGTGCCAGGCAAGGGACGACTGACTGACTGACTGACTGACTGACTGACTGACTGACTGACTGACTGACTGACTGACTGACTGACTGACTGACTGTCATGCGCGATAATCCTCCTTATTAAAAATCATCTGTAGTAAAAATCATCATAAATAGGGAGGGATGTCCCTTCGCATAATTGGCTAGTGGGTGACTGCTCCACATCTTTGTCAATCTACTTCACACATTGTGCCTCCTGATCTGTGCTTCCGTTATGCCCCGTGCTATAGTCTGGATGTTACTCTCTGCCTTCGCCATCTTCCTTTCTTAATGGCCGCTTAGCTAACTACCGGTGTCTACAGCCATTATCTCTGTCATATTGCCTTACCTTGGGATATGTGTACACAGCATAGATTTAATTCTGTAATATCTGTTCTGCGATTGCTCCATATATTTTCTAGAATGTTGATGCAATTGCTATACCACTCATCGTTTGAGGACCAGAACTGGCAGCCATGTGCTCTGTAGTCTCAAGTCTCTGTCACTGTTGGAACATGTGTTTTCACTGGGAGCATTAAATTCGTGGGCACTTTAACAGTTCTTATTTTTTTCGGTTCCATGAGTTGCCTTTTTAAACGTTAATAGCAGTACTATGCTCTCCTGAATAAACCATGGTAGAGCAGTTCCATCAAAAGATGCCGCGGAGAAGGTAAAAAAAAAAACGTTTTCGACAGGCAGGCAAAGCAGCCTTAGTGTTTATGTGAAATTCCTTCTCAGAAAAGAGGGCTTAACTAACAAAGGACGAATATCGTGTTGCTGTGTGTTGTTCATTGCCCCCGGCAAAAGACTGCAAAACGCGGGTTCACTTAAGTGCCGCCGCAGTTTTACTGGATTGCAATAAATTATGAAATTTGAGCCGAAAACAAAATAGCAGAGGTGGGAAAATAGGAAAACGTTGGTATTAACATAGCAAACCTTTACTGGCTAAAGTGAACAATGTGTCTTCTAGTTCTGTTTAAGATATAAACCTGTCTAATCAACCGCGTCCATGTGTGTCCTCAGTAACATGGACAATCTAAGCGAGGACGAACTTTTTTTTTAACTGACTCTACGCAGGGGTTCGGTCTTGGAGCTTTATTAACAGCACATCTGGCTAAGTCGATAGGGGTTGCTTTTGATATAAATTACTTATTCTTACTCAGCAGTGATCACCATCCAATCAAGCCAGCCGAAAGAAGGGGTTTAGCTCCATTTTCCTAATTACAGCTGCTGACAAGTTAATGAGTCGTAGCGCTTTCAATTAATCTTTCAGTAAAATGCGTTGTGATTTTTTTTATTTTTGGCGGGGGGGGGGGTAAATAAAATGGAGGTGTGGGTGTGACCGCACATGTTTGTTGACCTAACGTCTGACGTCACAGAAACCACAATAACAGTCAGTGAGATATCACCATGGTTGTGGGCTTAGTTTTTGGACGTTGCTAAAACAGTAAGTGGATTTCTTTTCAAACCCTGGTCAAAAATTCTTATTTTGGAGCAAACGTTCGTGACATTGGAACATTGGTCAACATGCTTAGTCCAAACTTGTTTTCCAATAGACTGCCTGTACCTTTGTCAGTACAATAGGAGTTTGGGTACTTGGCAGGTTGGATGCTTCGGCACTGTGCCCGGTGAAGAACTGACGCAACGCTTTTTAAAATCTTAAACGAACAACATAATAGAGACAGCCTTTTTTGGGGGGGGGTTGCCGTTTCCATATTGTTTTAAGAATCCTAATATTCCCGGCACCAATAGTAGCAGAATGGGTAGACCTATGCCATTACTAGATTTGAGGGTCAAAGGCCCAAAACAAATTGAAAAAAGGTTTCAAATATGTTTTGTAAATGATAGCTAGAAGTTAGACTTTTATTAAAATCAGATGACTGGTAAATGCAGCATGCGACCCTTTCAACAGAGAGAGAAAGCGGCTTCCTAATAAGAAAATTGGGTTAGATCCTGGTCTCGACACAAACCCGACATGAAATCCTTATAGTAACTCGATCATCGCGCAAAGGGACAAGCAGCTAAAATCTCCAAGGCCAGCAAAATTAGGTTTACATTTTGGGAAAGACAAACGAAAGACGATACAAGAATGCCATGGTACGAATGCGTTCACGATACTCCTGTCCAGGTGACTCCGCTAGATCACCGGTAGGGGTAAGGGGTGTTGTTTGTAATAAAGGGGCATTTTGAAAGAATAGGTTATTTCCCTTAGTTGGACTCACTGAGACAGACACGCTCCTCATATATTAATTTATAGTTCAACAAAAATTTCATCATTATCTAACTCTATAACGTATTGTTTAACTTGTCTTGTTTAATTCATGAAACGATCATGGCTAATTTGTTCACAGGTCTTGTGTCTTCTTCCCGTACATAAGATTTTCCCAAAAATGTTAGAAGGTAAGGCGAACTTTAATGTACAGGGACAAAAAGATTTCATTCTGCACTCGATAGGCTATAAACGATCCATCTATACTCTATACATAATTATTTCTTTGATCAAGCTCCTGGTCAGCATCAGAGGCTCATCAAGTTTACTTGCTTATCTGTGATGGCTTCAAACAGGGAAGCATTATGAGCATTACTACAATGACTGGACATACCCCTGAATAAATCATTATATTTAAGTTTTTTAAAATTGGAGACTGACGCGTATTTGTATTGATTTCATGTTTGTAAACGATAGAGATATGTGTATATATATGTACACATACATGTACAAATAATCCTTTACCCCTGTTACCTTCAAATATTAAAACATATCTGCGATATTATTTTATAATCTGATGTGTTCGTAACGGAACGTAGAGAAAGTCAAATACCGTTATTAATTTTGTCAAACAAAACTCGTTACATGCATAACATGTTTATATGAAAGGCTTAAGTGCGTTTATTATGCTTATAATACTTCGATATATGTCAACAAAACACAATATTTATTGACGCATATGACGCCAGAATATGAGGTGGTATAAAATAAAGAAATACTCTTTATTTGAATAAAAAAATCAATCTAATATTACGTAGAACATTTATTTTGCTTCAAATAGGCCTAGTTTTTTTTTTAAATATGTTGCACATAAAGAATGTTGAGAAGTGTATGAAGTGATCAAATCTCTTCCACGACACACACACACACACACACACACACACACACACACACACACACACACACACACACACACACACAAAGCACGCGAGAGAGAGGTGGCAACTGAGAGAGTGAGACAAATACAAGAATATTTAAAAGAAAGAGACAGTTTGCCAGCGAGCATGTTCATGTTCACTTTCGAATAGTAAACACCAATGTGTAACATTCTATTGAAACAGTGGAGTCTTGTTCCAACATTTAAAATTTGTATCAAAATAGTCTCGTCATCTTATCAAACTTTTGTATCACTTGCACAGAATCAGACAGACCGATTTTTATCAAGGCAGTAGTTGTGGGTAAAATTCTCCTTTCTAATCCACAAATAACATGGAGCTAATACACAGACGTTTTGAATAACCCTTACTTTTCTTCATTTCTTATAAGAAGACTGTTTTCCTCCCAGTCTTTTTTAGTGAAGGCGGTGCCATTGTTTTTTTGTCTCAGGGGGTCAAAAATTCAGCGTCGAACGGGTATCCAGCCGGCTAGTGTGCCCATCTCCGGGTTCACCTGCCGTTGCGCTCAACATTTTGCGATGTCCTCTCTAAACAAGCAGTTAAGCAATGTTTAGTGATCGGAGTTAATTATTCTAAGCGCAAGCTTTACGAAAAAAAAAAATCGTTTCTTCTCGGCGAGATTTTAAAACATTTTCTTTTCACAATCTGAAACTTGATTAGTATCGAATAATTGTTGCTGTTTCACTCAGTTACAAAACTGCTTTTGTTTTCTTTAACGCCGGCTCTGTAAACACGTCCTAACGCCTTGTATTCATAAGTTTGTGCTTCCACAAAGTTTCAGGACCCCATTACGTGTGGCGCACTGAAACAGTTTTTCACGTTTTTATAACGTTCATAAAATATCTGCCAAAGCAGATAATAAACTAATATATCAAGACGTACGTTTTGGGGAGACACTCATCGCAAAAAAACAAAAACAAAAAAACACATAATGTGTGCACTGTTTATCCTACAAGCAGACAGCTTGCAAAAGCAAGACATCTTTGCTAGGGACATTGCAATAAAGTCACTGGTAACCGAGCTAGCAGTATATCATTCTCCTCTCACGACATCACCGCTCTGGGAAGCCCAGGTTGAGCTGTGGGGCATCCTGAAGCTCAGATTATAAAGATATTATTTGTATAAACCGATACGCGTGCCCAAGCGTTGTGGATGCTTCCAAATAGCATTAAAACCACACGAAGGAATTTCTCACAACAGTAATCTTCATTTTTTTTGTAACCAACGCGACATAAATTATATAAATGCAAGTAACCGAAGGTTAACGTCGTCATGCAGTCTTTTGAGGGCACTCCACGATTGATTCGTTTAGGCGTGGCAGGATATAGTTAAGCCGAAAAATTTTAAAGCTCAACTGTTTTATGACTGTTTGGCACTTTTATAAATTTCTAAGAGTTCTTCCAGTGCATTTTCTTCTCGGGTATTTTTGCCTGCTAAGAACATTATAATGCAAAGACGTTTATATTCAAATTTTAAATTCTTTTCCTCTGAGGATCTGTATCTACCCATGATTTTATAGATGACGGTATCGGCTTCAACCTCGTATAGTGTTATGGGAAATTTTGGAAACATGATGTCAAGGCAGAGGAGTTGGGTTTTGTGATGTATCTGAGCACAGAGTCGACTCTGTGGATGTCGATTTCAAAAGGTACAAAAGGCAACCCAACTTTCCTGCTAGATGTCAGTAGCTGATGTCCCCTTAATTTTTGTCCGTCATAAGCTAAAAAAAAAAAAAAAGAGGGCGATGGTCGGGTTTCTAAAAACGTCAGGGATAAAAAAAAAGGTCATTTGCTGCTCCTGATGGAAAGTAGGTCGCCTGATAATAGCAATCAAAAGCTGACCGTGTTTGTCAACTTTGGGCAAGTCAGACGCTTTTTCTTTTAGGAATGTATACTGTTAAGCACTTCACTGTGTACAAAAATATGTGGTGCTTAGTTAAAAAAGCTGCCTTTAACGGAATGTTCCCGCCACGTGATCTCCTTTTATCATGTAGAAGAATAGCAGTCGCGGTACTAAGTTTTGCTGAGAAACAAGTTTACGGTGCGGATTATAATTCTGAAATCTGGCAATGAAACTGAAGTTCAAGGAAGAGCAAATATCGCATATATCCCTGTCCCTCTGCTGAACATTACTTTTGTGTTTTCAGAGATATATTCCTGTTTCCTTGTTAAAAAGTGGTTTTTGTGCTCTGGGAGTTTTGACAGCGAGAAGTACGTTGAGAAATAGAGGATGCCTTTTCACTTCCGGTGAAGGAAAGTTGCTGTTAATATTTCTGTCCCGATTGCAGCTTGATATTGCTACATCTTCATCAGCGTAATAACCATCACAGGCGTCTCTGCTCGCTGTTCTTGGCGCTGACGGTGGGCATCGCGCGGGGGACGGCCTTGTCGGCGAACTTGAACTGCCTCTTGTCGTAGAACTTGAGCAACACGGGGCTGTGCGGGTGGAAGCGCTGGATGTGGTGGTAGTGCATAACGGGATCCTCCGACGTGTTGCCGCAGTCCTCGCAGACGTAGAGCTTGGTGCGCCGCTCCTTGTAGGCGTAGGGCAGCGCCTCCCCATGGACCTTGCGCTTGTGTGACTCTAGGGAACAACGCTGTGTGAACGCCTTGCTGCAGCGGGCACACTTGAACGGCTTGACACCTGCCGAGAGGAACACGTGTCACCATCACACTACATCAGGAACATGGCCATGTCTGTGGATCCTAACATGAACCTGTCTTTCTAGAAGTGCTCCACTAAGAGCTTGTCAAGATATCGCTGTACAACAGGAACGTTCTGTGTTTCTCGGTACTGTGCAAATGCTTTGCTGTTGGATATGAACGTGTCTGTGTTTAACTATATAGAATGAATGTGTTCATGTAAATCTGTAGGATATGAACATGTCTCTAAATGTAGTGCATTGTGAAGTGTATGGAGGTAAATGTACAGTATCAACGTGTCTGTGTTAAACTTTCCAAAAGAACGTTTCTGTGTAAAGTTATACAATAAGAATGTGTCCATATAAATACAATTTGAGAGTATATGTATATATATATACACACACACCATGATGTGCAATATGAATACATCTATGGTTATATGTTTGTGTTATTATATCAACAATTTTATTAACAAAAGCAGTTACGAACGTACAGATATTAAGAAAGCAATATTTGTTATAAAAGGAGAAAGAAATAAGCATACGCACGCACACTCCATACACACATACACTCCCACATAAACACACACACGTGGTATCTTACTCTTTTAAATAACCCTGTGTACCTATTTGAATAAATTCTTATTAGGATTGTTAATAAATAATTAAATAAGCAAATGTCATAAATTCTTTAAGATAAAATCATTTTTACCAACGAAGAAATCCTTACAAGAGAAAGCTTCACAAATATAACAACCATGATCCAGAAAGGAAAATGGAAATGGCCAGGGCACATGCGCAGAATGAAACCTGAGGCACCACCGAAAATAACCCTTTATTGGACAGCTGAGGCCAAGAGGAAACGTGGTCGGCCCAAAGAAACATGATGAAAGTCAGTAGAGAGAGACTTAAAGGACCAGAATGACCTGTAATAGTATAACTTGGTGTTGACAGATAAAAAGGGAGGTCTTTAGTAGATACCTTATGTAACACCTTGGAACAAAGAGAGATATGTATCTACCCGTAAAGCATCCCACTAAGAAGAAATGTATCAAAAGAACGTAGGAGAACATGCCACCTGTTTACCACCCACCAGCACTGCTCCTTCTTACCCTTCATCGTGCACTGCTACTACACGCTCGGGTACGCCTACCTGTGTGAGTGCGCGTGTGTCGTTTGAGATCAAAAGTGTCATTGAAACCCTTGCCGCACGTGATGCACAGAAACCGTTTAAACTCGCTATGACCTTTCAGATGACGCACGAGCAGACGCTGGATCCGGAAGCACTTATCACAGACATGACACCGGAAGTCGTCCTCACGTCCTGGAGGTTCTGTGGAGGAAAATGCTGCTGAAAGTTTATTTTATTTTAGCATTTTCTGTATAAATAAGGGTTCGCCACAGCTAAGAAAACGACAAAATGTGCTAAAACACCAGGTTTCCAAAACAAGACAATAATAAAATCCAAAAGTTCCATTTTTTTTAAATGACATCAGAAATAGGAACTAGTTTTCTGGTGGAAGTGGTGGGAGATTAATTCGCAGATGGTGAAAGTATAAGAGAGTTGCTTAGTTAACTCTTGATTAGCTCGGTTGGAAAGAATGGAAATGTTTCACAGATGGCCCATACATAAGGGTAAAACCAAAAGAAATAAAACGCTCGAAGAAACGGCTACAACTGTCAAAAATATGTACCTGACTTAGTAGTCTCGGCATGAGATGGAGCCATCTGCAATGAGACAGGATTCTTGATGCCAAAACCCCCATTCACCAGCTCTAGCGTCTTTGGCGGCGAAATCTGGAAAGAAGAAAAGATGTGATGGAGAAACTACTGACATTTACAAAAGTCTAACGGGGAAGGGGAGTGAAGGAAACACTATATGCTAAAATACTGTCCTGTACTAAATGTGGAAGGGGTGGATAGACAATTGCGTTAGGAACACGGAAAGGTCGTATTATTAGGCTCAAACGTTTTTGCGAATTGTTTTTTATTTTCTCTTAAATCGTCGTACAGATGATCGTTACATGATTTTGCTATGTTTTGTTTTGCTTGTTTGTTTTCTTTTAAGCCATTTCTTAATTTCCAACCCTTTAAGTAGTAGTTCTTTCTTCATCTTTCTAATCGGTATCCTTTTTTCGTTTGTGTTTTACCTATAAAGAAATTCACATTGCAAAACGAGATTTTCTCGTGTATTATACTTCCTTACTTCTTATTATCGCAATGAAGAAATATTATGAAAAGAATCATGCGCCACTGGAATTTGACAAAAGAATGTATGGCTATTTTCAACATTCTTTAAATGGCACAATACTGCCTTAATACCTGAGGATTAAAATGTAACGAAAAAAGAATCGAATTTCCGC
Source organism: Marisa cornuarietis (assembly GCA_004794655.1). Taxonomy (NCBI): domain Eukaryota; kingdom Metazoa; phylum Mollusca; class Gastropoda; order Architaenioglossa; family Ampullariidae; genus Marisa; species Marisa cornuarietis. Next base: position 1,122,317 of record SMMW01000606.1, read on the forward strand.
GAGGGATAAAGAAACAGTTTATTATCTGGAAGGTTCTTTCAGTGCAACGCCTTCGTCTACCCTGAAAGTGAGCATCGCCTGGGTTCAGAGTGTTTTCTTTTCACAATAAGGCGTAACCGCCCAACGGTAAAGAGAGCAGCGCTGGGGGAGGTATATCCTTTTTTTTTTTTACTCCTGATGCAGACACCTAGAATCGCCTGGAGCCACTCTAGGTCCTTTATCAACATTAATCCCTACTATAAGCCCTGCTAATCGATTTCAAGCGTTATAAAGACGATGGGCATACTCAGCTCTACTGTGAGCACAAGGTAGTTAACTATCCTTGGGGTAGCTGTCGAAGATAGATCCCTCAACACAAAGGTTTCCATTTGCATTCTTTTCAGTGCCGTAAAGCGAAGGAGTTTGCAATTTTCTAACGTCAATAAGAGCGGGCCGACGAAACGAAGTTTATCCAATAAATGTCCTCTGGTAGGGCATGGTGAAAGTTTAGCTGTTCCCTGGAATGTACACGTGGTCTTCAGGACTATCCACGTCAGTATATGTGATTTGTTAATGCATGGCGGATTTAAAGCCTGTGACTTTCAATGCTGGTCGTAGGTGCTAGCTTCAAGGTTATCGGGGTATTGCGTGAGTTTTCAAAAAGTTACAGGATCAGATCTGAAAGGTCATAAAGTGCTCTCCCTTCCCAATTCCTTCCCTTGCTAGATTCGCCTTCATGGTGTAAGGATTATAGAGAACACATTTCTGTTGCTTATTATCGGATAAAAAAAAATTACTTCTTTTCTTGATTCATCTATTCACCTCAGTCACGTCCTCTCTGTTTATGCATCTGCTGATCTGTTTTTCCAGTCTTCTGTTTGTCCGTCAGTCTACCTGTCCGTCGTTCTAGATATCTGCCTACCAGTCTGTTGGGTTGCAAGGTCATGACTGGTATTTTATGCATAAACAGACTTTTCAAAATAATTGCAAAGTCGTATATTGCCTTTGAAGAAAAGCTGACTACTATCTGACAGCAACACGCCAACCACAGCCATAATTAAAAAAAAAACATTTTTGAGACGTTATCATAAAATAATGTAGACTCAGAGAAAAAAAATATAGAGAGAAAACTCCTGTAGCGACAATTCAATCTTACCAGTGGTGACAGTTGCCCGTGAGACACCTTGGACATCAAGGTAGAGGACGTAGGCGAAGTCATAAAGCTCTCTGCATACGTCATCAGCCGTTCCGAAAGCGTTGTCGGCACCTGCGAGTTGTAACCTCGCGACGGAGAAGACGACGAGCACGACGACGTTGAGGACACGCTAGAGGTTGCGTCATCGTCAGTAGACGTACTGCCGGTTCGGCCACTGCTGACGGCAACGCAGTGCATTATGTTCCTGCGACTCGGTGACGTCATCGATGCGTGTGGCATGGAGATGAAAGTGTAGCCGACAGGGACGCCCGGTGGTGGAGATAGATTTTCTGGAATGCCAGTTGTCATTTCTGGTGGAAGGGGAAAAGACACAGAATGGAGACCTGATGCCGAGCTCTGATGCCAGATCCTAGCAGTGGGAGGCGGTAGATGTGGAAGTGGTGGCAGGAAGTGCAACTGCATCTCCCTCAACGACTCTTTTGTCTGTAGCCTCCCCTGTCTACACACCTCGGAACCAGTTGGAATAACGTGCCACAACCCGCGATATTCGTGACCCATGGAGTTTGACGATAGATCCTGCAAACGTTGGCTGAATCCATTTTCATGGATTTTGTTGTGCACTGTGGCAGCGAATGTTTCTTCATGACCGGAAGCCAAAATTCCGGAGGACAACTCTGGTGTGAGAATACCGACTGCAGGTGCACGGGGAAGACCGGGAGTCCATCCCCTGACATCGCCTACTGCTGCCTCACTGAGAGCTCGTCCATCAAGGGGCTCAATCTCCGATGTTTCATCTTCCCGAATCTCTTCGTCTTCTGGCTTAAGTCTCGGCGAGGAAGTGAGAGAAGGACGAAAGGGAGAGATGGATAGTTCCAACGATTTTTGGTCTGACAGGAAGTCAGATGAGACTCTCGTCGGACTTTCCACGAGCCTCCTTTCTCTGCAGGAAACTAGCTCTGATCTTTCTGGTTGGGTTGTGGTTCTTGTCCGTGGCACTGATCTGTTAATTGACAGAGGATGGCTGGATCCAACGGTAGTTATCACGCTTATTGGTAGTGACGTCGGCATGATGCACTGCGCATGTCTGTTCTTGTTTTGCGAATGTATGGAAGGCGAGAGACGATGGAGGTAAGAAGATTCTGGCCGTTGTACAACGTCTGCTTCCTTCTTTTGTCTAATGTCTAAGAACACAAAAAATAGGGAGGAGGGCGTTAAAATGGGTGAAATTGATAAGAACGAGTGCAAAACAATGCGCAAACATTATCAGTCTTCATCGGTTAATTCTAAAAATTCTAGATTTTATATGTTACTAACCAGAGTACCTAAGTTCGCTCGAGCTTCTTTCCGCTCTTCACTCTTCCAGCTGTGGTTTTTTAAAATCACATTACGATCTATCACTTCTTAAGCCACGCGTATTTATGCGCAACGTCAGAGAGGGAAAACAAAAGAAAGATTTTAAAAACGAAAAAAGAACAAAAGCAAGAAAAATGTTCGAAGAAAACCTAGCGAGGGCCTGACGGTTCCCATGAAAAGCGAGATAAAAATAACAATATCACTAACAACTCTCATGTTCCAAATTCCTGCCTCTTTCTGTCCCTGTGTAACTTGACCATCCGCTTTCTCCCTCTATATCACTCCTTTTCTCCCCCTATCTCTCATTGTATTTCTCTCTCTCTCTCTCTCTTGATGTGTGTGTGTGTGTGTGTGTGTGTGTGTGTGTGTGTGTGTGTGTGTGTGGTTAGAGCCCTCCTAAACTGCATCAAAATCTGCGCTAAGGTAGTTCACAATTTCTTCAGTGTAATGTCGTTACGTCTTGAGTGATAGTAATAAAATTAACATGCAGAGTGCCTGTAGGCTTTGCGTAATCAAAACGAATATTCGTGCGAGATTTGGCGGCGATCGAACAAATTTAGTGGATGTGATGAGCACACACACACACACACACACACACACACACACACACACACACACACACACACACACACACACACACACACACACACACACACACATCAATCTGCTTAATTTATAATATTTATCTCCTTCCTTCGGTGAGTATGAACCGCTATGCATTCACTGTAAACTTTCTGTGCCTACACCTGCAAATGGCTGCTCATATATACACCAACCTAGGCAGCAAGCAGACCTATAGTTTTGCCGAATTTAATTTGCTGTCAGAGATATAAAAAATATAATGCAAAAGTTTATGATTAAAGAACGTCTGACGTTGTTTACGCCCACGCAGTTTGTTGATTGGCTTGAATAAAACAACAAATAAAATAACAAAATCTTCCACTTTGCATAATCACTTTTAAAAATATCTCGAGGCCAATCGTTTACTCAGAGGTTATTACTCAGTACCCATAAACTCAGTCATGGCCAGCTAGGCTTGTAATCCGCGCTTATATTAGGAACCCGGACGCAATTTCCTTTTTTCTCGGGAATAACTTCTTATAGACAAGAACCCTCCCACGCTTTGATGTGAGGTGAGAAGGGGAACGTGTGGTGGAGGAATTTCAAGCGGATTTGAGAGAGAAGAATGTAGAGGGAAAGACCCTACAGAGCTTACATGTGTATTCGTCCAGTAGTCTGACTCAGGCAGCGCTTGGGCGAAAGTTGATTACGCTAAATTTTTACCTTTTTACATTATATATATATATAGCACTAATGCTTTACATGTGTTTGTATTCATACAAGATTTTTACAGACAAATAAAAAGTGAAAGTTGTATAGCTCTTAGTAATATGGAATTAGCAACCTTTGATGAATAATGGGAATCTTATATAAACTTGGCACAAATTTGCATCAGTGTGTTGCTTACATACTAATAGAGTTTTGTGGGATATAGGAGATAGTTTTCATTTTTCAAGATTAATTGCAAAATATGTGCATATAAACTTAAAAAAATTGTTAAAAAACTATGACTAATGATAGAAAAAGGCTCCCATTAGTATGTAATAACAATTATAATATACATTTGTATATTTCCATGGAAACGGCAGCAAATTACCTTGAACAGAAACAATTTTTACATTAAGGGTACATAGTATAATCCAGTGCCGGATTAACCTCAAGGCAAAGTAGGCAATGCCTATGGGCCCCGCGACTTAAGGGGCCCCGCGATAAAATGATATATTTTTTGTAGAATTGAGTCTTATAACTATTGACGTACACACATGCACACGTACATGCGGACTCAGGCCTGAACAACACTGAAACTTTCTTTAACCGTTACCAAACAAACAAATACATTAGTCTACACAGTAGATCCTTGATACAATGAGACTATATTATCCTGTAATACTATCGCAGCCAGCAAAAAAGAACACATTATTGCAAAAAACATTCTTAAAACTGCTGTCCCGCAAATAGTTAGGCTTATAAATTGATCATGGTGGTGTCACTGGAAGTTTGGAGCTGGAGGAGGATGATAAAGAGGAGGTTAGCATGAGAAAGATAATAGAAGTTTAGAGACGGTAGGTGGATGGCCAGGATGGGCGGGTAGGAGGTAGAGAGGAATGTTATGTCACCGGAAAGGGGAGGACTCGGACTTTTATAAAGGTGTCACCTTAAGAGGGACGATCGCACGACCTACGGAGATGTACCAGGTTCGCCCTGCAACAACACATCGGCCGGCTGGTCATTACCTTTCCTTCCAGTCTCCAACTTTCTTTTGCTCTTTGCCAATGAAGCGCCTGGTAAAAAGGAGATAATATCTACCCACCACCCGTCCCTAAAGCCACCTCGGAATGTTTCTTATTCTGTGCTAGTTGTCTGAGGAAGCTATCAATGCCTATCATATATGGGGCTGTATATTGAGTTTTTTGGTGGCTGCGACATTTGTTTTTCGAATAATCACATGCTTATATTTGAATGTGTTTTTAAGGAGCTTCGTGTAACGTATATTTGTTTCACGATGAAGGAGGGAGGAAAAGAAAAGTTTACAGATGTGCTATGACATTATTTTTATTTTGTCTACGTTTTCATTAAATTGTTCCTTGTCTTGACACCCACAATCAAGGTAGAGGCAAATTATATTGGCCCTGTTTTTAGTTTAGAGGCCACTGACTAAGATGACAACAAGTTCCACCCATGCCGGCCATCGGCCATGGGCCGGAATGCATTGTTGCTGACAACACAACAAGAGGGAAAGGGGGGGGATAGTCTTGATAGACTGGACGGGATGGACTTTCATGGGAATTAAATGGTCGGGGTTTGGAGCAAGTGGAGGTGTAGACTGACATTTTTATGAGATAGACGCTAGTAAAGTCGCCGTGTGTTTGACCATCCCTTTCAATCGGAGTCCTTGGACTAAAGAAAGCTTGGACAGTTGGACCTTTAGAAAGCTATACACACTTAGTTTAACATCTTTTCACACCGCACTCTCCTGCCTGTCGCACGCTGTCTTCTAGACTCGAAAAGCCGAGATACGCTGCACTTTGTTTGTTTGGTGAGTACAGTATTTTTTTTTTAATTTATGCTTCTGTGATTTTCTGTTTATTGACAAATAGCATTTGACAAGGCAGGAACATCAGTGTCGATGAGAGGGACTCGCAAGCGTCTCAAATTGACTGAGGATAATGAATTTTGTGAGAAAAGCTCATAAATATAGTCTTACAAAGTCTTTAGTCAGCAGGTAAAATGACGAGATTGGTACTGCAAAACTTTGTTCTATGAACTATTACAATTCAGCTAAAATATGCTAAACATTTCTATTTTATGTCAGAAAACCCTCTCCCTTTGATCTACTTAAATATTAAAATTAACAACAGTTACTGGCTAATTAGTATTTAAAACATTTGCTTTGTCTTCTAAAACTGAGCAAGTACATGTATTTTAACTGATACTGACTGATGGGGGCTGAAGTCGACCGAGTTTGCTTGATAAAAAGTTGGAGGAATTCAAACTTTCTGAGAGTCTGAAGGCGGCAGTTCAGTCCAGTTGTGTGTGTGTGTGTGTGTGTGATCGCGTGCGTGTAGTTTTGCTAAAGGAATAAACGAATTAAATATAGGAAGGGAGTTTCGATTGGTGCTGCGTGTTTGCCTCATTTGTTATGTAAGTTGATAAAAAAAGATAACTGATGTGCTCTGCTGTTCGTAGCAGCAAACACTTCTTTAATGAGGGTATTAACGAATCTGTCGAGCTTTTGACATCGCTGTTGACCTAACAGGCCTTCATTACTCTGGGGATGTTTTCTATGGAGCGGGGTGCTACACGTTTGATCCTTTAACATCATTTTTCCTAATTTACTATAACCACTCACGTGTAAACAATTTGATGTCAAGTAGTGATGTAGATAATAGTTCACTTGTCCTAATGTTTACACTCTATATTTCGTTACTGAATGAAATGTAGATGTTGACAATCGAATTGTAAACATATTATTATATACTCGGAAAATAATTTACGATTACAAGGGGCCCGGAGAGTCGTCTGTCCCGGGGCCCATGCTGGCTCTCGGCGGCCCTGCATGCGGTCATCACACGCGTACACAAATGCGCACATACATGCACGCGCACAGACATTCACACACAATCGTCGTACACACATGCACACACTTACACAGGTGTATCCACGGATGACAGTGAGATGGAAAATATAAACTAAACTGAAAGAAACTAAGAAAACAATTGACGGTGAACTGTGCAAATTGCAATATGGGTCGGGGCTTCGGGAGGGCCCAAAAAGTTTGACTGCGTATGGGCCTCCACAGTGCTTAATCCGGCACTGGTATAATCAATTACTATCGATAAAACTGAAATAATTTATCCCTTCTAAAATTTAGAATTTACTGCCTCACATCCCCTTTGTTGCCTTTTAATGCTGTAATTTTAAGAAAAAAGATTTTTAGGACATATATAAGAATTTCAGGAAATTGTATCGTGGTAAGTATTTAGGTCTGGGGAATCTACTGAGTATCTATAGAGTTTTGTTTTTTTATTTTACTGTTATCTTAGAGAAAAAATTACCTCTTTCATTTTCGCTCTCCTCCTGCTCTCCAAATCACTCTCAACACTGTGGTTCCTTCTTCAAAGTGTTGTCGACATAAAACCCTTCTAAATGAAAAATCCGAAAGAAGCTGTATTGGCTTTCTCTTGAATAAGTAGCTACGGGATCCTGCTGTCTACATAGCTAAAGCTTCTTTAATCCTGAAGTCGGAAACATTAATTAACCTCATGTCACTACCCCCCCACCCTCCCACCTCTTACTCCCTCCCAACAAAAATCATCCTTGTACTTGTGTACGTCGGTTCATGTGCACACGACATTCAGTACCCAGGCCCAAATCCGTTTTTACTGGGTGATCCTTCCCGGGTTTCGGGTAAACAAAGTTTCGTTTTTTATTAAAAGCTGATTAATCACGGAATAGTTTTGTGTTGATAGCCGATATAGGTTCAGCCAAGGACCGCTCTATCTGCAGCCTTGGGTTCTGTTTTTTAATTTGCTCAGACCTGTAGTTAAGTATCCAAGATGTGTGAATGTTGCAGATAATTTTGTACCGGTCTTTAGCGGTAAAGCGAAAAGAATGGGGAACAGTGGTGCATAGCGTCCATGAGCACGAACATGGGGATTTCCACGTTTATTCCGGGGACTGTCACCTTGTTGCACTCTTGGGAAATTCCTCTGCACGCTCCAGTATATCTGCGATTCAACACACCTTTATCTATTTAGACATAAGACAGTGAACTGCAAGGACCGACTCCCTGATTATAATTATGTTCTTCTAGCGTATCGCGGCCACTCGTGGGAGGCTTTCTTCACCTTGTACTTAGTTCACGACCTCTGCTCAAATTAGGGTACAGAGTGCGATTCTTTCTAATGAAACTGCGATTGACGTTGATCGTCGATCCTCTTACAGGCAGGCAACGGATATAGACCCAACCTGCGTTAAGTGGCAGGTGTACAAAACTGTTGCCAGTGAAATGACGGATACCCAAGAAGTCAAGCGGCGTGCAGAAATAAACACCCTGGGTGGAGAACATGATACTCCTTGTCTCACCGTCGCCACTGCGTCAGGTCCGGCTCCACCTGAATTCAATTGCAGGCATGACGTGTCTAGCTAGTTTATATTAATCTCCTTCTACAGTGTAAGTGACTGAGAATTGTTCAGCCACCATGCCCAAGGGGTATATCTACTTGCGTTCACAAGGCACGTGTGTTTTGCAGTTCTCTGTGTGTGTGGATGCCATGCGTGTTCGTTCTTTTTAACTATGTGTAAATGTATGTCCTGGTGTGTGTGTGTGTGTGGTTTTTTTTTCCTTCCATCTTTTCAGTGTCATTTATTCTTTACCATGCTTTCTATATCACCGTAGTATATCAGTGGTCACACAAGTACACCAGCGAACAATTTATCAGCATATAAATTCCGAGGTACGGAGAACACTCTTAATGAAGTCGCAGGGTTTTTTTTTTTTAATCTCAAATGAAAATAAACATTTTTTATCTCTCTTCCATGGATTCTATAGAATATGGTGTTGTCACTGTGGTAATGCCTGATGGTGTGGATGGTGCCTTAAGTAAAGATGAGAAGAGGAGAAGGAAGAAGGACGCGTACAGACCCCCTTCTCACTCATCAGGCTGGTTTTCCTAGAGGTTGTCTAAGCGTCTTTTATGCGATGTTTAAATAAGGAAGAAAAGCCAAAAGTGCGATCTTCTACTTGAAGCGTGGATGTGTTTCCCGTGGGAACAGATCGGCGAAGACGCGAGACATTGATCCTGGGGTAGAGGGGAGGGTTAGGGGACGACTTGACGTCTGCCACTTTCCGCTCCGTCATCAGCAGGCAGACAAGTATCACTTAAGCTTGTTTACCTAGTGCGGTTCATGAAAATGTAAACATTGCTGCAATCAGGCACTGCACTTTCTGCTGTATGTGTACTAAAGCACTGGAGTCTACCGTTATTTTGAAGCTTTCTCTTTGACTCATTGACTTGGCCTAATTCACATGTTGATCAAGCATCGAATTAGCCTTTATTTGCGAGGGAGGCGGTGGGAGTAAGAGATTTTATTTAGAAATCAAGGCCCCGTTGCACAACATGTTTCTAAACCTTAAAACTGTTCTAAGGAAGCAAAATCTCTTCTCTGCCATTTAGATGCATTGCCCAAGACATACAAAATATTGTACTGACAGGACGGACAGACTTAAACAACTTTATCTTACTTAAAGCAGTTTTAGTTTTAAAAATTCTAAACTTGTGGTGTGCACTTTAAACTGATTCTCTAAATAGATTTAAGGCCTAAAAGTGTTTAAAATTAGAAATGTGTTGTGCAAATGGTCACTGGCATTGTAATCCGCTTGGTGTCTACATCAATGTCTCTGAACGTGGCGTGGTAAAGAAAGTTCTTATCCGGGGAAAAAAAGGTGAAATGTCAAACGTTCGCAGTCCCATTCTACTGGCAGATATATTTGCAATGTATAAACAAACATGTACTTAGCTCAGTATATTGGCAAGATTCAAGATTCTTTTATTCTGTCGTCCTCCAGGGGGTATTGAGAAAATTCCAATATCCAAGATTTTGTTCCAATATCAATGGTTGCCTTGGCCTTCACACATAAGTTTGATAAAGCTGATCAAAAGCTCAAGAACATTTGCTCGATGAAGAAAGTCCTTTAGAGGGCGTGCGACACTTCCGCTTTCTTTTGTTACGACGTTCCAGCGGGTTTTTCTTTTCGTCAAACGTGAAACATTGGCTCAGAGGAAATGGGCACGTGGGTGGCAGTTAAAACAAACTCTTACCAACCGCGTTAACATGATCCTGCTGGGAAACGATATGTGCGATGTTCACATGTCAGTCACTGCAATCTCGCCACACGGCTAACGAACCCCAAACCCTGTTTTTCCCCCCGAACAAAAGACTTGATAAAGTGGGAGTCAAAGTAAAACAAGATAATATTTATTAACAAATAAATTATACATCGATACATACAGACAACAGTTTGGCTCATTATTGACTGCGCTATCTGTACTTTCAATCCTACAGTGCTGTTAACTTTTGTTAAAACCGCCATCCACTCTCACCTACATAAGCACAACAACTTAGCTCTGGCAGTAGTTACTGCAGCCTCTTCCTACGACTCAGTGTCTCTGCGTTGCGAGTCGACGCTTGCGATGAGGTGAGTAGCTGGTCAAAACGCTGACAGTCGCCGGCCTCCTGAGTCAAGGTTCTCTAACCCAGACATTAGGACTTTCTCCCGAGTCTTTGGCCTTCTTGCTCAAATCTCGATCTCGGAGAAAAGTGCCTTGGCGTTGAAGAAAGACGCGTCCAATGTTGACTAAGTGGTGCGTTCGCACTGATGTCGGGCCTGACTTAAAATGCGTACGTTCACACGCGTTACATACAGCCAGGGATGCCAATGGACGAACACACAGCCAGCACCTTTCAACAAGTCATCAACTACCCAGCGCGAACAAGAGTCAGACATGACCAGTGACCAGCCCTAGCCACACCTCACAGGCGACACTGGGAGTGGGGAAGACCTTCTCCCACCGTCAGTCCAGGTGTAACAAACCCCCGGACGTTTACTCTGTCTCCCTTTTAGGCAAAAACATCACCCACCACCCTGACAATTCACGTTCACCCTAACAGACATTCACATTCATACTGGAGCTGTTGGCAGTTCTCGCCCATGTCCATGCTTAGCTTTTTCTGGCCACTTATGGGCGTCTGTCTTACGTAATGAATCTCTAGAAACATGTACGCAAGCCCCCTTTAATCACTTTGTAGATGTGTCGATAACTTCAAACTTCAGACCAGACTGTAATTGTGGGAGGTTTTCAGTCCCAAGTTACCACATAACACATTTGCACACTCGTGATTGCACGTTGGTTTGTGCAAATGTGTTGTCACCAAATCAATCAGCTGCTTTTTTATGTGGTTTTTATCTAGTTAAATAATTTTCTCTAGTACCTCCAAGTTAGCTAAAAGAAAAAGGCTAATTTTTTAAGGTGACACTTCTGTATCGCAGAAATGTGTCCGTAATGCCTCCTGGCATGTCTGCAAACAGAAACTAGAAGACTCGCATACAATGCGCCAAGGGAATGTAAGTGTCATATCGACCTCGCTTTGCCTTGAAAACATTCGATCTCAAATATTGATGTTAAGTGGCCTCATCTGGGTGTGAGAATCATCAGGTGTTGACAGCGTCCCCTGCATTGTGCAGAACTGGCCTCAACGAGCAGTGACATTATTTTCGGCGTTTCAGGTGAGAGGTGCTTTGTGTCAGATCTCTGCGGGACGTCTGGTGAAACAGGTAATTCATGAAATCCCCCACTGCACCTTCTAAGCCCTTTTACAGCCACTATGTACAAGCATACTACGAGAACAAAATTTATGGTTTTCGTTGCTGTGTGCGAAGAGATTAGATGCCCTGCATATACTCTAAAGACTGCCTTTACACGAATCTTTTTCACTACAGTTATAATCTTCCCATGCATACAAAAACACGTTCTCTCTCAATGCTTCTTCAAATGTGCTCAGATCCCTCATTCATCATAGTGCTGACTAGGTTCTTCCATCCTTGCTGTAGCCCATGTGCTTGAAGCAATAAAAGAGATCTCATCTCATATCTCTCTTAATGCTTTGCATGCATGTGCTTGTTCAGTATGTTTTCATGTTTGGCAATAATGCTTTATATTTGTAGCTGTCCGTGGACCGGATAAGAAAGAGATAACAATCTCGTGCGTTAATGATGCCAGTGTAGGGACAAATATAAGGGAGTCAGCAGTCGACGCTCCGAGGTGCGGCACCAAAACTTGGCGGAGCTTCAAATTTAGTCACGTGAAGCCCGGGCTTAGTTTTAATTGACGCAAAACAAACAAACAAACAAACAAACAAACATAATGAAATATCCCTAACACCAAGTTTATAAAAGGCAGTTCACGGCACAGAGCTCCACGCTGCCTAGTCCTTTGCTCAGTATGCTCAGCTCTGTTTAGTAGGGTCGTGACCGATAACTCTATGCAAGTACCTACTTTCTATAATTTCGTTCTGCAAAAGCAATATCACATAAATCACACGTGTGACTGATATTAATAAATTTAGCAGCATTTGTTCGTAATCAATAAGCTGTCACGAAGGAACTCGACAACTACCTCAAGACGCCCCACAACGGCAAGAAGAAATGGTCTCTAAGCACTTCCATACAAAATAAATCCCCAGGAGGTAACACGCCACAGCGAATTTCCTTTCTCCCTGCCAAGTTCTACAACAGCGTTTTTGCGTTTCATCTTCCAGCAGAAGATTATGAATAATCTGCCCAAAATAAAACAATCTCTCTTAATGAAACACCACCGTTAGACTTGGACATTACAAACGTCATCACACTCACTCCAAAGCCCAGCCCTACATTGTTATTGCAGTGTCGGCGAAATTCGCTCTTGGCCACCCCTATCAAATTTGAGTGATAGTTAATTCCTAGTGTAGTAAAATTTTTAACCCTTTTTTTCTCCTTTGTGACCATGGAGGTGATAATTAAGTATCCGTTTCTTCTGCATTGTCTTGCTTTTTCTTAACCTTGTGTCGGACATTGTAACAATGTTTGATCGGATATGACAGGTCAACTCATAGTAGCGTATCACAGCTGGCCTATATTCCTACTTCAAACATACGATCCGAACGCCGAGTTGAATGCTTCGTGTCTTGTCTTGTGCTCCTGAACACCACTGACAACGAAAACGGGGTACTTTTTTTTCAAGCAAGCTTTCTGAACGCTTCCCGCTATGCCCGCTTGTGCATGAATGGCCAAGCAACAGTAGCAATGTATTCGTTGAGGAAACTCGATTCCCCTCCCCTTCCCCTACGTCAGTCCTCCAAGCGTCAGCCAGTTAGACACACAGCTCCTCCCGTGCTACCTGGCGCTCGATTTCAGTAAAAGCCAGGAAATTATGAGGTGTCATAAGGAGCGGTTCAAGGAAACAATTTGCGCCCCCTGTTAAAACAGACCCTTTACATTCGCAACCCAATTTATCGTACAGGAAATGTCAACACTTCTCCTCCTCCTCCTTCTCCTCCTCTCACGCTTCCTACTGTCTCTTGTTGTTCTTTCTTCTCCACCTGCTCATCTTTCTTTCCTTTCATATAAAAGTATTAAATGAAAGTCATCATCATCACCAAAAATAATAAAGTTTGTGAGAATATTATTTAAACAGAGAGCAAATATTCCTTAGCACCGGTCCCTTGGCACCTTTATGCTGATGAGGAGAGAAGAGACAGGAAGTCGTGTCTTCAGTTGCGTCACCCGATATGTCACCCGTCTGCTGCGGGTGGGGCAGCTCAGGCTAGTTTTACGATGAACGGGACTGAGACAGGTGAACAACAAACAAACTCCGCTTATCCGCGTTTTAGTCTTGCTTGACGGGATAGTAGCTGTAGTCCCAAATGATCTAATAAATCATGAGACAAAAAAGTGTTTGCATCTTTCTAGGTCATGCAGATCCCACTCTAGTTACAAGCGACACCCGTCCATCACTTTAGCAGCCCGGATTACCTCATTTTTGCGAGTAAGAAGAATTACCTCGCATTGACTAGTTTCAGGGATTATACAATATTTATGAGTTTCATGGGTCGCCTCATGTTCAAAAGTACGAGCTGCTTATATCTTTAACATTTAAATTTCCAGCTTCAAGTGCTTGCTGCATGTGTACGGACGTGGATATGTGTGCACTGAGATGAGTCCTTGTGCACTCATTCATAACCATACGTGTGAATGCACTCACGTGCGCGGGCACATTTCGTGTGAGTGTCCACCCGGGTTGTGCGCGATTGTGCTGGGTACGTGGACAAAGAATTAGAGTGTGTGAAACAGATAGATGTTGTGAAGGCAGAAATTACGGGTACTTTTGACGTTTCTCTCCTGCTGTACATCGAACATTGTTTTATACGCTTTTTGCAGGCTGTGTGTCGTCTATAATTATTTGTGTTCTGCAGCCAGGGGTGACGCCCTCCTAGCAACACGGCCTGCACCAGTGCACGGAAGGGCGGCAAACGCAGTTTACGCGCGAAGAACAAAGCTTGGTAAAAGGGAAGGCAGGGAACGGGTCGTGTCGCTACCGGAAGACAGGTGGGCACCCGACAGGTGAAAATCGGCAGACGCTCAGATTCATCCGTTCACAGTTTTGTAGCCGGTCTTTCAAAGATTTGGCGCGCTTCCTCTGGACATTAATCAGAGCATTGGCTTCTCTCCTTTTCTTCTCTCACGCCTTCCCCCCGCTCGCGCTTTTCTTCCCCACTACAGCCAGCTTATCTCTCGTGCTCTACCCTTGATGCTTTGTTCTGGTTCCTGGTTTTTTTTTCTTTTTTACACACACACACACACACACACACACACACACACACACACACACACACACACACACACACACACACACACACATTCACTCTCCCTCTCGCTCTCCCGACAATGGCAGAGGAACATAGGTTCAAGGACAGCTGCACGCTGACCCCTGCACTGCGTGTTGTCCCTCGCGGGTCAGTGCTCACGAGACATGATCGAGACACAAACAAGCGCCTTGCAGGAGCGGCCGGTGCGTCAGTCTGATCGGCAGGTGACAAGCCCTTCCCCAGGTGCCACAGCTCATTACACCAACAAGCGATGCACAAAAATAGAACTGTAAGTGACGGGTTAAAAGCTAACTCGAGTGAACACAAACTTAACCTCGTAGTTGCTAACAGTTAACGACCTGTCATATTAAAAGTTTCTAATTATTTTTCAAGTTGTTGTCTGGGGAGGTAAAGCAGACTTAAGCGGGCATAATTTCTAACCTGATACCGTTGGAGGACGCAGCCGTTGCGAGAACTTCGAGATCATTTAAAACGAGGCGTTACCATAACAACAAGACAACTTTTGTGACGTTGTAGGAAAGGCCTGAACTCTTAACAGGCGTAAGCAAACGTAACATTTCTCGGCCTGATAGTGTTAGTTGCTCAGACATGAGAAGTAAGTATACTGTAAATAAAGAAAACCTTGACCTTTCAAAATTATGATGCACTCGGGCTTGCCTTTAAATCGAAAACAGGCGGACTTGAGTGGGATTGTAAAGTGGTGGCAAGATTCCCCTAGCGGAGGTACATAAAGCTCCGATAGATATTCGCCGCATTCCTTTCTTTCATTCGATTTCCGCTCGTCTTCCTGTTTAAGTTTCTTGCCTTATACAACATCTTTATCAAGCTAAATGAAAAACTAAACCGACAAAAATAAGATTTAAAAAAAAACACGAAATGTTGACAACTCCATATTTATTGCTTCTTGTAAAATCTATCATGCTGTCGAAGCCTTGTAGGGTTATTGTGATGTTATTGCAGTGATATATCACACAGGAGCAGGTGAATGAGTCGAATGCACCGGAATGTACCTATGAGGTTGGAGATTACGTCTCGTAAATATGATGACCATGAAGGTCAAGGAAAACATTTCTTAGACGCGCATACGCGTTTTAGTGGCGCGGAGGGCGGAATATGTTTAAAGTACTTTATGTACATACAGATGAAAGAACATACACCTTTCTAAGGTAGGCATCAAATGCACCTTAATGAACATTCATACACACAACACATACACAAACACGCATACACAACACAAAACTGAGAAGAAGAGAGGAAGGGAGAGTAAGGGGGATGAGGGTGGGAAAGTGACGAGGAGAAAGAAGAAAAAGATGGGATGAATGAAAGAGTGAGAGGACAGTAAATAATAAATAAGTAGTAGTAGAAGAAGAACTGTATAGCACTTTTTTTTGTTGGAGTAGGAACAATGGGTAAGTGATCCCCAGTAGTTCAGAAAATACATGGGCCAGGGCGCAAGGTGACACAAAACACCGTCAGGAGTTCAGTCGACGTCGTTGAGGGTAAATGATCTAACCCTCAGAAGGTGTATCGAGGATGGACATGGGCCGGAGAGTAGGAAAAGGGAAGAACTTCCTCAAAGAAGAAAATTGAAAGTTTCAGTGGAGAACAACCAAAATAAAGGTAGACAAGAGGACCAAGACGAAAAACAGGCTGCAGAAACCGTTAATGGACACAGTGGTGAATAAGTGGAAACAGCATGGCGCACGCATACAACAATCCAGAAGAGTGGCAATGGCGCAGTGAAAAATTCACAAATAGGAGACACAGAAGTCAGCGTCGTTTTACGGACGAAGAGAGAGAGAGAGAGCACTTCCTGGTGCCATGCAAACTTTACCCTGAGAAAACAACAAGATTGTTCTGACACATTATTTTATGTTCACTTCATGCAAAGGTCGTAAGATGTGTGTTTGTAAGAGCAGGATTACTGACCCAGCTGTGAAGAAGTCGACCGTAAAGGACATTTTGTTAGGAAGACGTCCGCACAGCGCATATAACGCCAAATGATAAAATCAAAAATACCAACACTGGCCTCAACCTAATAACTAACAGATGCCTGAAAATCAACTATCCGAGTGTTGAAAGAAGGACGCTTGCATAATGGAGTACATAAAGTAAATAAAGACTAACTTAAGCAATACGTGTCGCGGTGAGCTGATCACATAATAATGTAAAGGCATGTGGCTATCTATCTATCGCTGCCTTTCCTTCCTAATCCCTTTTTCATGGGCTTAGATATCCATTCAACAACTGTATCAAGTATATGGGAATTACTCAGCGCCACACGGGTTTTGAACCGTCTAGTGTGCGCGTCTCCAGCCTATAACAACTACTAGGCTATCGTCTTTACCCGATCGATCGGAGACGATTCAAGACAGACTAGCGGAAAGAACAGGGGTGGACAATGCTGAAGGAAAACTGTATCGATGGCGACATAAAGTTGTACCACAGCAAAAAAAAAAAAAAAAAAAATCTTCCTGGGTAAGAATTAGCGATAGAGAGAAAGAAGAAGAGAAAGTACAGAAAAAAAATCTGCATTAACATTAACAAGAAACTTGGAACCGTCATTTTTTTTTTTTTTGACGTCTCACAAATTCAGCTATACGAAGAGTTGACAAGAAAAGAGAAAATATTCGGATAACTTCTTCTTAGTTTTATCACTGTAGTTAATAATAGATATCATCCGTCAAAAGTTATACCCCGCGTACCTTAGTAGAGAATAATGCCGACTTCACGGGGGTAATCAAGACTCTAAGGTCAAAAGACCCGGACTGTTCGGATGTTCGTGTTTGGATGAACCTTCTTCTCGCGCGACATCTGTTGCACTCAAAAACTCATTACCTTGGGTCCAAATCAAACGAATGAGACGTCCCATTCTGTACGCATCAAACAAGTGAAAAAGATGCCAGTCCTGACCAGAACACATGACAATCAAAGCTGAACATTACTGCAGCCTAATGAAACTATTCTGATACTGTAGTAATATTGTTGTTCCCAGGATTGCAACGAAAAACAAAAGCGAGATCCTAAGAGAAGTCACGAGGGACGACAATCCCTTTTGAACAGACGTCTTCGAATTCAGTTTCAAATAAACGGGTGACGAGCTCACAGCGGGACCAGGTTCATGTCTCGCTAGTAAGCTGACTAACAGTTTGTCATCAGCGCCAGATTCACCCATCTGCTACATCGGTATGTTGTACACAAACAATATCTCCCACCGCCACCACCACTACTACCACCAGCCTCCCCCTGTTTGCGTGTTCAGACGTGAAATTTTGCCTAGATGACGGAAGATACCGAAATAAACTGCATATTTTTCCCTTCTCGTTTTTCAGGGTGAAACATTATCAGAAGATAGGCTTTTTGAGCGGTAGGGGTAGGGAATGTTACTGCATTTTACTACGAAAGACGAAAGTACATCTGCACTTAAAAAAGTTACATTTTAAAATACTCTTGAGACATCTCTAGTGTCATTTGCTTAGAAATATGTCGAGTACTGGACACGAAATTTTCACGTAGTTTCTAAAGACCGCAAACAAAATATTTCAACTCGTCGAAAAAGTTTCAATCCTTAGGGATTAAGCGCTGTAACTGGTGTATGGAACGAAGAAGAAGGAACTAGTTCTTTCGAAATACAAAAACACGAAACATTTGGAATTTCTGTGCACTTCTCTTATGTTGAACAATACAGTAAAAAAAAAAAATTATACCATGGTTTGTTATGTTAACTTTGTTTACATTTCACGCGAACATTCTTGCACGCAATAGAATAAAAACGAAGACGCAGAAACTCACCTGCACGGCTGATCAGCGGGCTCACACAGGTGTTCGGGTAGCTGTCCCATCGCAGACTCGGCGAGCCGGCACCGCAACCAGGAATGAGCGGCGCAGTGACGTCATACTGGCAGCCGAGGGCTGCTGCAGCGTCCAGGATGCCGCGGGTTGTTGGCCCATTCTCTGCCTCTCGAGGACTCGAAGGCGTGCTTTGTCTTTCCTCATCTGGTTTTCCTTTCACGAGGGGTCCTGAGACCTGTCTTACGGATGGCGAAAAGCAAACAGCGGATGGGTTCTGCTCGCTCCGATGTCCACATCCTGTGGGTTCTGAGCCTCCAGCACAACTGCCCTGTGTCCCGGAAGCAGATTCGAGATCCTTGGGAACCGCGTCATCATTATATTCTCGTGTAAGTAAGACCTTGCACATCCCGTGAACTGGCCGCATCTCAGTGTCAGTGATCTGTTCTTTACGTTGGTCATTCTTTTCCGATGTCCTTGGTAAGCAGTGTGCAGTTCTTTCATCGCCTGCAAAACAAACCGTCAGATGACGGTGCTCCTCATAAGATCGCTGCTCCCACCCATTGCTGTCCACCTCATCAACTAGCGGGGTCTGGCAGTTGTTGTTATCGTCTCTTCGAAATGTTTTAGAGCCTACTGGATTGTCTTTATCGCTGTCCTGTTTGAGCTTTCTCTTCTGGCTGTTTCGCCGGACCAGCAGACTTCTAGGCATTTTTCTGTTCCCGAATGCCAGGAAAAAAAATTCTGCCAATGACAGAGCCTTTAAAACGCAAATTGTTGCTTCATCATGTTTACACGAGCGTCTGCTTCAGTATTGAACGTAACTAGTTCAGAAGGGGACTAAATATCTGTAAAAAGTTCCTTCGTCTTTGCGCTGTCGTTATCTTTTCGATAAAAAGAAAGACACGTTTCTCTACAGGTAAAGGAGTAGCAGGTGAGTACAGGTAAGTGTTACAAACTGTTCACAGTTTACGACCATTGAAGGAAGAGACTATCAGTCAATGCACTCTCTCCTGCAACTTACAAGACACTCGACTCTTCGCGTGCATTTTGTTGTGAAGTCACGCATGATGGAGAAAGTATCAACCGCTTACAACGGATCTAGAGTCATGCACACCCGAGATTCGGCGGCTAGGTGAGCAAGCAATGCTTTGCGGTTAGGCTGGTCACCCGTTAAACGCTTTTCCTCCGCGCTGAGTATGTATGGTTGGGAAAATGCGGGTGACAGACATCGGTACCCGGTAAACCCGCCCACCCAGCCCACTGATGGCAACTGTAAGCACCCGACATTAAAGGAGGCAAGCGCGGAGCTTTGCATCTATCTACCCCACGTTCCCACCCAAGCACCGTTACTTCCATTCACAAAGTTCGCAGCTCTGCCTCGAGCTGGCCTCTTTCTTTGCGCCTACCCTGTGCGCTACTATTTCACTGCAAGCAAAGGGGTGGTGCTATGGGGTGGATGAGGTGGATGGGGGGGGGGGCTAAATGCGAAGCCACAACAAAACAGTGTACATAAACTGTTAAAAAAAACAACTGTAAAATTTTGCAGCTGTGCTCATGTGGAAGATATTACTTTTTTCTTATAGTTTTCAACTGGCAGGAGTGAACTGTAAAAGCGTTTAAGTGTGTAGGCTAATTTAAAGGTCGTGGCACTGCTCATTGAAACTGTTAAAAGTAATATGAACATCTGGGTTTAAATTGTACCTGTCCTCTAAGTGAATGTAATAGTAACTTTATATTCGCTTTTTTTTACTCCTGTTTCTAATAAATAAGACTCAATGAAAGAAGACCGCTTTGTCTCGTATCTGGTGTGAATGTGTGAGTGTATGCTTACACGAGTGCATGG
The DNA here is from genome assembly GCA_004794655.1 of Marisa cornuarietis. Taxonomy (NCBI): domain Eukaryota; kingdom Metazoa; phylum Mollusca; class Gastropoda; order Architaenioglossa; family Ampullariidae; genus Marisa; species Marisa cornuarietis. The sequence goes on from SMMW01000606.1 coordinate 1,142,425, forward strand.
ATGTAGTGTAGTCTTGTTATTCCGGCCCTTTTTTCCTTGCTTTCTTTGCTCGTTTTATCATGCGTCCAGTCTATCTCCATTCATAAATTCATTGACGGCTTTATGGCTTTAGTTTTGATCCTGCATTATTTTAAATAATTATGCGAGGTTGTCTTTGTTATTTTCTTAGACACGATACAGGTAAGACACATTTGATTAGTTTTATTTCTTTTCAGCAAATTTGTGTCACAACACACCTCATCAAACACTTGGCGTACTGCAGAAGAAAGTCGAATAGAGACTAAATGTCTGCCTTTGAGGGAAGAAATGCCCACTTAAGCAACACAAGTCTCTCTCTATAACGCAGCAGGTGTACGACTGTAGCGTCTCTCGCTTGAGGCTGCAGCGCGACATTTCAGAGCCACACGGGACACCTGCTGCGCGCCGCTGGTGTAGGTGAAACGCGTCGACGGATGTGCAGCGTCGCTTTGTGAAAACAGGTCGCCGCAGGGCAAAATAAAAACAAAACAAAACAAATCCACGTCGTAAAAATGATCTTCACAACATGGGAACGTTACTAATCGTGGAAAAATGTTAAAGAAGATGAATGGAAGCAGCAAGAGTATCTACTGAATAAAGAAAATACACGATGTTCAGAATATACACACCTGCTGTAGTGACGCGAGCTAAAATAAAAATTACACACCGTTAGCGTTCAGCTGCATTGCCTAGCCCCTTGTCTGACTGCTAAGCTTGCGCCATTATTCCACAGAGTCCACAAGAAAGGAGAATGACTGACGATCCAAATCCAATCATTCCTCCCCATTGTTATCTAAGCGATGATAGAAGAGAAAAGCAACCCCACCAACGCTCAGCATAACGCAGCAGTGTGATGAGAATAAAACTGAAAGAGCGTTCAAGGTGTGGTTTTAATTCATGCATGCGCTGCTTTCACAACCGCAGACGAAACAACTAGGGCAACAGTAAGTAAAAGTTGCTATCGAAGTCAGAGAAGCACCTTCACGGCACTACCAGGCAAGAAAGGGGGAAGGTTGAGGGGGGTGGCGTATTATTCAGTTTACCGGTGCGACATTGGTCTTATGACTAGCACGCGCCCCTCTGGCGTGTTGAACTCTTCTTGTCCAGGTAACGGGACGCAGATACCGCTACTTTTCTTTCTCTACCGGACTATTTTCTTTTTGGGATCACTGCGCAACCCTAGACGAGCCTAGCTAGTTCTCCCTTTTCACCACCGCTCTGTCGGCGCGCGAACCTTGGCCTCCGCCAGTGACGGTGCGCCGAACCCACGACAGACGCCACTACCTCCGCGGGATGGTTTCTCCCTGGCGACACCTTTTTTTTGGCGCAACACAGCTTATCCAGGTACTGAAAGCGTGTCATCAAACATCTGAAAAAAGTGCAGAAACACTGGAGAAGCGGATAGTCTATTGGTCAAAGCACTGGCCCAAACCCAAAGGCGTGCTTGTTCGAGATTCATGTGGTGCAACGTTTTCCTTAGTTCACGCAGATTTTAGGAATAGCTCCCTGATTTCATAGAGGGTTGGGGATGATAAGCCAATGAGAAGGAGAGATGAGCAGCGCTCTCATTCCTTCCCTCCGCCAAAAAACACAAAATACTGCATCTAGAAAAATGAGGCTTTTCATACCTCATCCCCCACATACCTGAAAGAAAAAATGATTAGAAGACGACCTATACATTTGCCTTTATCTCTCATTTTTGTGTTTGTGCGCACGCACGCAAATCCAAAAGCAACAGCAGCAAAAAGCCAACACACTGAAAAGAAAGCAATTAAGACACCTAAAGAAGGAACTCTTTAACCTCACCAAAGAAATAACAACACAGCACAAAGGCATGAAAAATGTCACTTCTAAATGTCTGCCTGATTGAATGAAAACAGAACACATTAAGAAAAACCTACAGCCTTATACTGGTTACAGCCAGGTAGCTGCTTCGTGTACATCATACCCGTCCTAAGACACACACACACACACACACACACACACACACACACACACACACACACACACACACACACACAGAGCTTCGAAACAGACCCACATACCACTTTCTCAATAGGCGAGAGAAAACAATCCACACTCGAGAGCATAAATACAATCACGAACCGTGTACTGCAGACAGACAAGGACAGCAAACGCACGTACATTGCAATATTTCTAGACACAAGCATAGCATTCATACTACCAGAAATAACAGTGATCTAAACACTAAACCTATGCATAACATTGAAAATTTACAAGTATATACGATCATACGATCCTTCATATCCAACACAAATTTTAATGTAACAGCATTAAAATCATAAAATTCATCACAAGAAAAAGTGCAGTATCAACACCAAAACAAAAATACCCAGACGTTTTTGCACTCTTGCATGCAAGCCATAAAACGGAAAACTCCAAGATGCTCTATACAGTACCAATGAGTCTTGCACGTAGTCATCTCCAACCAAATAATAACTTGCTATATACTTCTCTCTGAAAATCAAATATCACTCAACCATCAAAGCAACTATAACCCATTCACGCTAAGCAATGTCCCATTAGCACACAGTTTGCTCTTATACACACAGGCACGTGTGAATGCATGAACGCAGGAGCGCGCGAGACAGATTTTTTTGTTTTAACATTTATTCACAGATACATAACGCATGTAATACAGTATTTTACAATATGGAAACAAACACAATTATGCACATAAGGTAGCATTCGTTTAAGAGTACATCCATCCACCAAGCGAACCATCCAACAAACAATGTATAATCTTGCACACCAAAACATGCATGCACCAGTTTGTGTTCTTTTTTACATCTCTCACGCGAGACAGATTCATTTCCCTCAACTGTAGAAGTTACAAATCTCAAACTCATGCAGACCTATACACTTTCTAGTTTCCAACTACCCCACACCACACCTTCAGTCTAGACTCTAGACAAACCACATCTCACATGTGACAAATAATCGTCTTTTTCTCGATGAAAGCAGCCTACTCAAACACATGTAAAGACAACCACCAGCACACCTTAACTCATCGCCTTTCCCCTCCCTCCTCCTACACACACAAATCACAATGAAAGCTTCCACCCACTCCCCTGTCCCATCTGGGTCGTCTTTCCTCCTCTACCTCACCTCTCCTCTTCCCGCCTTTCCATTGGCGCAACGGCGCAGCCCCTCCTTACTCTGCATGTGACCCCAGACGACACTTTGTTCACCCGACAGCGTTCACCCAACACACTCACCGACAGGTCTCCGGACATTTAGCCTGAGAACCGTTAGTGGAAAAAGCTCTCCTGCAGGGGAGGAGGAGGAATACACTAGATATATCACGGAAGCGGGAAAGGAAGATGGTGGTTAGTGGGGGGGGGGGGGTGGTCTCTACAAGAATAACCAGACAGGGGGCAATGTCTCCTTCAAACAGAAGTAAGGAAGATAGGAGCAATTGCCTCCCCGCCCGTCTGCACCCTTGTTAATGCAAGTCCTGATTACATAAAACAGAAGATATAAAAGGAAAAATAGATACAAGGGATGAGGTGAAGAAAGAATCGAACCATTGTCTCTAGTGAATTATTACTGCAGCAAGGTCATTCGTTAATTTTAATCATTTTCCTAAAGCAGCACAATATGCGTGCAAACTAGTAGCTGACTTTCTTTCTCTTGTTCTCTCCTGTCATCTGTAACGCTACTTGTGTCTGGAAAGGCCAGCTTGTTCGCGGATTCCCTAGCCCTATTACATGGTAACTGTAAAAGATTGACAGAGCTCCGTAGCCTCCCGGCCAAAGGATCAGCAAACGTAAGTGGTTCGCCGTGTCTTGGGCACGGCACGTGGAAACAGTCGTCTCGTCTTGCCGCCTTTTCGTTCCCTAATATAATCCCATTTAAGTCAAGCAGCTGCTGGGTGGGAGTTTTCCAGCCCCACCCGGGCCCAGAGAGCAAAGATATATCTATGCTCTCTGGCGGGCCTTCAACAAGCGACTTGCTTGCCATAACGAGACCCGAAGAGCAAAACGGAAGCCAGTTACTCAAGTCTGACCTTTGTCCAGTCAGTCTTTGTTCCTGGGACCCAGCGACATGCATGCCAGACAAGCCGTGGGTAATCTTAGCCAAGGATGCAACAACTCATCCTGTTCTTTCTTTGTACGTACCTTAGTTCTTTCCATCTCTCTCTCTCTCTCTCCATTGTTATTATTATTTACTCTTTTTGATATTTTTATTTAGATTATTGTTATACAGGTCTTTTTCTCCGTCTGATTTGCACTTTAGCATTAATTATTTCCTATTTCCTATTTATTTTATTTATGTACATTGCCTTTTTGTGCCTCATTATTTAGCATGCTTATGATAACTCATTGTGGCTGTTTGTGTAGGGTCTTTCATGCAAGAACAGCTTTGGAGCAGCGTGTCGGAAGTTTGGGGTGGGGGATGCGGTTCTTTACGAGCGTCAGATGATCAGGTCATGCTTCTAGTCACAGCTCTTGATTATACACAGAGATATGTCAGCACGCAAGCATGCAGGTTTACAAGCTGACATATCCATGTATGCTGGGAGAGGTACACGTAGACACAAAGGAACGTGTGTGCACGCGCACGCACGCACACACACACGCGCGCGGATGCAGGCACGTGCACATGCACAGGTACACACGCACGCACCCAGGCACAAAGAATCGACTTGTCTGTCGCTTGTTTCCGAAACAACCAATCGCTACGCGAGGGAAGGACGCAAGTTTCCAGGCTAGAAATTCAACAAAGCCCGAATTATGCACTTCACCGGAATAGACACCCCTTTATCTACCCTGTAAAGGCATCCCGGGGCACGTAATTACTGCTGCTGACATAGTAGCTCTTGTCCCACCCCACCCGAACCACCATGTTTTTCTACCTACTTTCCCACCCTTCGGCGTGTCCTGCTCTCCCCACCCCTCCCCAGCCCTCCCTGCATTTTGCCACCTTCACAAGTACCCCCTACTTCAACTCTCCCTCTCCTCTTCGCTACTGCCTCCAGTTTTATTACCACTGCTTTCAAAAGTGTCTTTTGTTTTCCTTGAAACCATTAAAAAAAGAACTATGAGAAGAGCGAATGTACATTGAGATTGCTAATGGTTGGTGCGCTGAAAACATTGAGAAGGCAGACTGCAGTCACCGAAGTCCTCTGGCAAACAGAATGGCGCCAACATCTTAAAACGGTAGCTGAAATCTTGACGAAGTATCGGGGCGTTGTATCCCAGCAAGTCGTCTGTGACTGTCTTCTAGAGACGGCCGATACAATTATACTTCAACACCTTCTAGACATGAAAGAGATCACTTTAATTCATTACCTTCCACTCTTGGTCAGTACATGCGTACGGTACTTCATTTCCCTCTAAATACGATCAACACAAGATATTGTTTACTTCATTACATGGCCAATACAACGTGGTGTACTTCGTTATAATAATATCAACACAGCCATTGCTGTTTCATTACCTTCAACATGGTCAATACAAGCGTGATGCACTTCATTCCAACAGTATCATTAAGGCTAGTTCTACTTCATTACCTTCTAAACATGGTTAATGCAAGAGATTCTACTTCATTGCTCGAAGGTGTGAGAGTGTACTGGTGTGTTGGATGGTGGGGTGGAGGGAAGGAACTGTGTTTAATGCCGAGTAGAACGGGGGTAAAGGGGGATTGTGCATCTGAGACTGAGGCTGTTTGTTGTGTGTGAGCTGCGGAAACAAGTTTCAAGGAAGGCTGCAAGAATGCTCAGTCTAGTTTCTGTTTCATGTCAAGCATGGTAATGTTATTTACACATATAGAGACCGGTGGCAGGTACTTGGACAGATAAACAAATTGATAAGAGCCGACACCTAAGGGCAATAAAGGTGTTTTGCGAAGTGCAACCCCCCCCCTCCTGATCAACGGTATATTTGTAAACACTGTAAGTATACAATTCCTTTGGTAAAAAGAACCGTTTTTCTCAGTCATGAGCATGTCATGTCAATCAAAAATATCTCACGTCAGTGATGATAGGAGCAGACAGATTATACCCCACCCCAAAAATGCTGTCAGTCCTAGTAGGAGTACAGTCTGTGGGGTACAGTTTAAAACTGTGTTAGTCTCAAGATTATTTTGGAACGTGGCATCAAGAAGCAGATCGCGTAAAGGTTCGAGTACCGTCGCTTAAGTCGGAAGAGGGTTCTCTGGATGGTTCGATGACCGTGTAGCGCAGCATCGTTGGGGATGGGGGGGGGTGAGCAGCGAGCGAGAGGAGATGGGTAAACAAAAAAGCTGGGCCTGAGAAAAGTGTGGGGTCTAACACCGCACTTTCCAACCAAAGGAAGGTTACGGGATCATTTTTATCTGTACAGAGGAAGTACCGGTCCGCTCATCCTCCACCACCAACTTTAAAGATGTTGAACCCTGTATGTGCAGTGAATGCCGGTAGTTTCACTAACTTGGGAGGGTTGGGAAAGGTAAGACGGCGAGAGAGCCGCATAAAGCTTACATTGTAGAGTGACTTCTGGGCAGGTAGGAGAGCTGAATTTTCTATTTCGCTGCCGGGTTGTTGGTAGTTCATAGTTGGCGTTTCTCTCGAAACTGCGTGGATTAGGTCAGCCTTTGCTCGTGACGATGGCTCCATATGAACCACTGAGCTATTTTGTTAACAGCTCTCGGGGTGGTAACATAAAAAAGAAGACTGCAAAGCTAACCGCTCATTTGTTCACACGGAAAGGGCGACAACGTTTTACAGACAGGGCAATCACCTGAGAAAAGTTCCCACCCACCCCCACCCTCAACAAATAAAAATGTGTGCAAATGTACACGATAGAATAGTCATTGTTGATATCCCTTCGCCTAACGGGCTTGAGGCTGACTTTTCTGGGGTTGCCCGTTGATTTACGTCGTTTTCTCTTTCTTTTTTTCTTTTTTTGTCTCCTGTGTGCTGCTGATCTGTACTTTTTGTTGAGCCGTCTGCCACTGTTGTAGACAGTGTTTCTGTGTCTGTGCCCTGTTGTTCTCTTCTTCATCGTCTCAAACGCTATATCTGTGCCATCTTGACACCGTTTTTTTTCCCGTTTGCTGGATTAATTCTCTCCCCTTCCCTTTAGCTTTCTGCTCAACAGACCATTTTCCTTGTTACATTCTCCCCTCCCCCACTGTTTTAGATTGTGGATCTACGTGAGTCAGTAAGCGCAGACGTGACCCTCTGATATCTTTGTCTACAATCTTGCCTCCTGCTCCACTGTCATTGTGTAACCCCCGTAACGGTCATCCGTGTGTGCGCTGAATGATGCACAACTGTGTTCCTCACGTCTTAACCTATTTTTTTTGGACTGTTTCGTCATCATTAACACTTCATCAGTTTCAGAACTGACGACCATGTGCCCCTTGGTTCATGATGATGATGATGATGTGAATTTATAACGAGCAGTATCACGACCAAGATAGATCGCACTCTCTGCGCAGACCAATAATGATAAATGAAAGATAACAGACAGTGGACGGTGATATACGTATAGGCACACGGAACAACATAAAGATGAGGTACAAGAGTAGAACATAAAGCAATGGATGAAGGTATGAAGGGATGAAGGTACTGTAAACACTGTAAGATGGAGTCATTACATGATGGTTAGCATGACGGACAGTACTGCAACGGATAGTACTTTGTGAACAAATATGTTTCCAGAGAGAGTTTGAATGTAGCCCTGGAGTCCGAGTGGCGAATGTGATGTGGAAGAGAGTTCCACTGCTTAGCAGCACAGAAGGAGAACGTCTGTCCGTATGTGACTGTCTTTGTGGAGGGAGAGAAGGAATTCGCGAGTATGATGAGGAGCGAAGGTTTTGGACAGGGGTGGACAGACAAGATTTCAGTAAAATAGTATGTGTGGGGGGAGCCTTCTAAGAATCCATGGCATAGAGTTGAGAGTTTGTACCCTATTCTTTCTTTAATTGGTAGCCAATGAAGAGAGTGAAGAAGTGGTGTAGCATGTTCAGATTTGCGAGTCCGGAAAACGAGACGAGCAACTGAGTTCTGGATTTTCTGAAGTTTATCAATGAGGTACTGTGGACAGCCAGCAAGAAGAAAGTTGCAGTAGTCTAGTTTAGACAGAACAAATGAGCAGATGAGAATTTGGTGGTTGAGATGGGCAGAGTATGGCGACTGGATCTGATCTTCCGGAGCTCATAGTAAGCAGAACGACAGATGTGAGAAACATGCTTATCGAGAGACATGTCAGCAGACATTATGTTACGTGTTGAAATAACAAAAGTAACATCGGCATCGCCTACTTGAACAGAGACAGGCAGTGAGGAGTAAACTCTGGCTCTCCTCTTTTAAAAAAAATAAAAGCTTCTGTTTTTTTTGGTCCTTTAGTTTTAACTTATTTTACTTCTCGTCATGTGAAACCTCTTCCTTAAGCATTTCACCTAACACAGTCCGCACAATGCTCGTCCTTCTTAACCACGCCCCCTTCCCTCTTGCTACTTTACCCATCTTTCTCGCAGAATCACTATATTTTTCTGTTCCTGTTACTTGATGCCTTTTAATGTTTTCTGTTTCGTCAGTACTGTCGTTTTCTTTCGTCCCCTTTGTTCTGTGTCTACTTAGTCCACGTCTCTTCCTCGTTTTAAGCGCTAAGAGCATGCTCTCTATGAGTGTGAATATGCGCTATAAAAATCTTCACTATAATTATTATTATTATTATTAAACCAAGCTGTAATTTGATTAGAAAGATGGCACAGATCTTGAAAGAGTTCTACCACCGACAGAGAGACAGTTGCGGAAATGAACATTAGGAAAAAATTACAACTGCGCATTGTTTCTAAATAGTCTTTAAGTAGCAGCTGAATGGAATGTTTATAGTGTTAAAACCGAACCGGCAACTAAACAAAAGCAACCAGCCCCGTAAACAGATGCCACATGTCGAGAACATTACACCAAACTAAGCAAGCCATCGTCAGATTCTTTTGTCTTCGTTGTCAGCAGATCCAGATATTAAAAATAAATAAACGGCCAAGATACTAGCGTCTTACTGAAGCTAGTTTAATTTGATTATGCAATATTGGATCTAACTTCGTATGTACTTAATTTTCGAAACTATTTTCAGCTTGTTACATTACTGCTTGCGATAGCTATAATGTCACCTTTTAACACACGACACTCTTTGTTGCAGAGATATGCAAACATCCTGAACAGGATCAGCGGGACAAATAACGACGTCTTGACATAATGATAGATATAAAGATCTCGTGACAAACATGTATTCCCCTTTCCCCCCGTCTATCGGCTCCCTCCCTTCCTCCCTCCCTCTCTGTCAGTCGCAATTTTTTTTTAAACAGCATCTGCGCACTCTTTTATTAACTCTCCATTTTGAGCATCTAAACGAAGGGAACATGAAGATCTTTAGAACATAGTTTTTTTCAAAAGATCTGGTATGCTAAACGAAGTTCCTTGTATATCCCATCATTTACGACTCATTATAAATTGGCGAGCGTCTGCTGCCTGATTGCATGGTCAATGTGAAAGGCGTGCTGACAACGGCTACAACTGCAAGAGATGAACGAGGCGCAGTACATGCTGTCCACTGCAGTCAGCATCAGTAACGCCGCTACTGCTGTATTCGGAATCGCAGAACCATGATAGTAAGGGCGAAATGTGTTGATCAGGGTCGACGTCAACCCGTGTATGCGATGAACACCGAGATTCTTACCACGAGAATATACGTCCCATCGTGAGGCTAGAGGGTGATGTGATCGAGTTGCCTAATGACTACTTCCAGTGTCAGTTTTGACTTGTTCTCTCTCTCTCTCTTGACATCAAAGTTCGAGACCTGATGATTTTTTTTTATACCTTGAACTTTTTTTCTTTTTTCGGCACTTTTAATTCCTGGCGTCAGATTACCTTAGCACTCACACTAAGAACGTCATGGCTGACTACGTCCTAAAGGCAGAGGCCGCATTACTTGTAAATAACGGTAGGTTCCCACGCTCAGCGAAGCTCCTTAATTCATTGACACCTGCTCGACTCCGCTAGTCTGCTTTTTGTACAGTTCTCCTCCTGCTTGCTGAATGATGATTTTAGTTAAACATAGTTTAGTTGCGTGAACGTGCAGTATGCTGAACCGTTACACCGAGGAAAAGTCCTTTACGCAGAGGTGGAGAGTGTTTTGCGCACCACCCTTTATTTCAGTGAACATCCATGTTTGCTTCTACATCTCTTACACTCAAAGTTCCAGCTTAACATCATCCTCGCTTCCCATCTAGTCTATTCTCCAGCTATACCTCTGTGATAACATTCACCCTCATTGTTTATTGTGACATTAGCTAGGTCGCATTGTTATAAAACTGATTCCTTAAATTTTTCTGTAGTTATACAGTTATACACCCACTCAGTGTAATTATCAGCCTTCAGATTGCCCCCTTTTCATTCCAGTTTAAAAGCACGTTTCCTAAGCCAACTCTTTTGCTCTCCCTGTATGTAATTAAGCAGTATCTGAAGAGATCAGCACGGCAAGTTTCTTAATCACACAGCATTTCGCTAGTTTATTGACATGAATAAAAAAAAGGTTTGCAAACATTCCTTCTCTGAAGAAAATATTGTGATTTGCTTGTAAGAATTTTCGAGATACGCGAAGAAGGGTGAAAAGGGGTTGGTAATAAGCACTTGCATTCACGCACAGTTTCTTTAGACGTGAAAAGACAACTCTGTCTAACACGTTGAGATCTAGTAATGCGTGATATTGCCTCTCGAGCTTGACGAGAACAGAGTGAAAGCAAACTGAAGTTCTGAATGCATCGTACACTTTGCACTCTGGGATGCGATGCGTGGCAGTAGCTTTGAAGATGACCAAAGAAAATTCAGACATCAGCAATTATAACATCGCTATGCAGTTTCCAGCTAAATAGGCCTAGTTATTATTTCTTTTTAACTTTCGTTTTATAGTACTTGTGGTTGTTTTTGCAAGGTTCTTATCTTTCTCTTTCAGAGTTTAAATCAGACGAGTTTTTTTTTCCATAATAATGATAATAGTGATGACGATGCAAAGGTGCTTATTGATGAGTGGTGGCATGTTATTTTGTACTACTCTTTGCTAAAATAAGCTCATGGTGTAAACGGATTACACCCAAACGCTCTCTAAAAAATTGTTTACTGAGTACTATCCCTGAATTACTATCCTGAATTCCTATTGCAATATTGTCTGTCACGTGCACCATTATGTGACTACTCCATCTATAAACTGTATACATTGCACAATCTCAATATCCCGTTATACCTTTATCCATTGCATTACTTCCTACTCTTGTATTTCATCCTCATGTTGTTCAATGTGCCTATACGTGTCTCACCGTCCATTGTCTGTTATATTCAAATTGTATCATTACTGGTCAGCGCAGAGATTGCGACCTATCTTGATCCTGATGCTGTGCGATACAAGGGCGCAAATTATTATTATTATTATTATTATTTTAAATGAGTGGAAACTTTTCTCAATATAATCACACTTCTCTGTTTATCCCTAGACTACATCCACCGCTATAATATCTCTCTCCGTATGTGCGTTCGCATGAGAGCGAGCGCGCGCGCGCACACACACACACACACACACACGAGCGCTAAAGGAACGCTAACGGTTATGTGATGACATTCAGGAAGTGTGCCGTTCGTCTTTAGGTTGTAATTTAAGGACCTGAAACAAAAGTATTACTACGACACCTCTGTAACGATATCAATCTTCAGCAAGGTACACCGAATCCTATCGTGGGGGCAAAAAGAAAACGTAAGGCATGTCACATTTTCCGTACAATAAAGTTTCACTCACAGAATTCAAATCACATTTCTTGACAGCATACACTTCTAATCATCACATTGCAGACACAAAAGGACATGCTGCAAGTAAATAATTTGTCTTGACTGTGAAACCAAATCGCAGCTTTGGGGATACCGCACATGCCTGTAGTTTGAATTGTATGTGTCAAGTCTGCAGGGCCTGCCGTGACTGTTGCACGCCCTGAGGCTAAATCATTTGACATTTAACCGAGTTTTTGAGATTTGATGTACATTTTTAAGAGTTTCAGGATTTTTAATCCTTTCGTCGCCGTCAGCAGGGAAAACATTAATCTCTCCTGTCTCCCATTTTGTCATGTGAATACCTATTTAGTCAAGTAACGGTCGCGTGTTGGAGAAGACAACTGGGGTGTGGAGGAGGGTGCTAGCTTACCTTTCCCACCTGTATTGGGGGAAGTCCTCCACATGCTAAGGCAGCAGTCACACGCGATATCAACAAACATGCTGTGACACTGTCTGTGCCGCTGCTTTTTCAGCCAAGACGGACTGTTACACAAAGTGCACGTTCTTTCGCATTCACGTGACTTCAACGTGGTTTCCTCGCTCTCTCTCTCTCTCTATTTGTTTGTTTGTTTGTTTGTTGTGTGAGAGGGCGGAATTGAGGAAGAGCAGTAACAGCAGCAGTAAGTGAAAAACTGAAACCCGCTAGCAGATTTTCTCGCATATCAATGACCATGTTCCGGATGAACGTATGTTGGATCAACTAAATGTCTACCACATATACCCCTTCGCTATTTCGGAAATTTCAAAGAGGTCAAGTACTTGGTAGATAATGCCGACACCTGTTTGTGTGTGCGCGCGCGCGCCTGACTCCATAGATGCCTGGGAAAAGTTGAAAACAGCGACAGAGAGGGAAAATAAGCACTGCCTTCACCAAAAAGTCTTGCCCCGAGAAAAATAGGGTCTTGAACGCCTCATCCCAAAACGAACTAAAAACAAAGTTACGTGACGACCTTTATCTTACCTTTAACTCACCTTAAGTGTATGGAAGAAAAAGGTATGCTGCTTCTTACAACAACACTGGGACTTGTTGGGTCACGTGATCTAAAACGGAATTCCTTTAGAAATATTAGTTATCTTTGTTGCATTTCGTTTGAGCGAATAGTCATGTGCCCATGTCTGTACGAGCATGTCTGCGTCTCGTGGTGTACGTGTCGTGTGTCTATATCTCTGTTGGTGGGCGTATGTCGGTGCCTACATGTGTGTGTGTGTGTGTCCATGTCTATATGGCTGTGTAATTATGTCGGTGGGTGCGTGCGTACATTCCGTGGCCGTTCACGGTCAGGGTGACCTATTTGTGAATGATATTCGTGGCTTTATGCATAAATTACCAGGGGCTTATCAGATTTAGACCTCGTGTTTTGACTAGGTTTTAATTAGTTTTTGCTTCGTTTTGATCCTGGCTGCCAGACTATCAGTCAAAGTCATGCCGGATGAGCCTTTCGATGTCGGGTTACATTTCACTTGCGCTGAAAAGTTTGTTAAATATTGTAAAAGCCAGTCTCCCGCTGTCTTGAGCTGACCTTGTTGCTGGGACGCCATAAATCTTCACATGAATCTCACGCGTCCTGCTATACTTTCTTTTTCTTGTTGTATTCTTTTTTTGGTTGACACACACTCCGTTGTTCTCACTTTTTTTGTTCGTCTGGTGTGCGTTTGATTGGCTCACAGCTTCTCTCCGCAGACGTACGTCTTTGACTGCTTTTAAAGGCAGCAACTTGTGGAATGTCACGTGACAAGCGAAGCTACGAAGACCTAGCAGACAGAGGGGCCTTAATTCCCAATGGGATCCCGCAAGGGAAACATTTTTCCCCCCTTACCTTAACAGCAACTTTACTTCTCTTGCGTCTCGGCTCAGCCTTTGTGTCGCTTTATGGCTGTACGCCGTAACGGAAATGGGAGTCGCTCTCTTTTTGTCTGTAACTTTTATACCTTTTTTTTTTTTGCGGTGTACCCTTTGAAGAAAGCTTACCTGGCGGCATGCTTGACTGAGGTTGATCGGGAAAGATCTCCGGAAGAAGCGGAGACGGTGCTTGAGAAAGTCAGTATAAGTACTTTTTGAATTAGCAGCACGAACAGATTACTGTGATTAGACCTGGGGCATGAGGCGAGTTTTGGAATATTTAGGTGTCTTTAATTCCCTCTCAATCGTCTCTCAAACAAGCGCACGTGTGTTATTTACCATTACCGAGACCTTTTTAGTTTGTGGCTAAGCACTCGTGCTGTGTAATTGAACTGATACTACCTTACTGTACATAATCTGAATAAAAATTATTTCTCTTTTAACATCATTGCGTCTCTTTTCTCAAAATACGAGGGATGTTCCATTTCCGTCTGGACTTCAGTATTTCGCACGATTTCAGTGAATGTAGACCGCGTGAACTCGATAGTGATTTTTCAAGGTGTTTCCACATTTTTTTTCGTGTTTTCCTCTCTTAGTTTTCCCAGGATGGAGAGGAAGAAGCAAGTCGATGCACGCTCCACCAAGTGATCCACCAGCGGCTTCAGCGCATGACTTTCGAGTGCATCACTTTTGCCGTGGCTTTCGGGCTGTTGACAGTTTGCAGAAGCTGAAAGAAACTTATGACGATGATGGTCCATCTAAAACGACTGTCACAAACTGGTTTCGGTGATATGGCAGTGATGACGTACATCATTAACCAAGGCCTAGAACGTTAAGAGACCCAGACAAGTTCGTGAATTCCTGGAAAGTCTCGTCTTATTCTTCCTTTACTTGACTTTCTAATTTTGCTCCTTTCAATACTTTGTTCTTTGTCATTTTTCTTCCGTTAACACATCTTCATGTCTTCCTGTCATTTTGCGTTTATCCTCTTTGCTCTTTTTGTGGAGAAGATGCTCAACTCTGTCCTCTTCTAACGATCCATCATTGTCGACTGGAGGTGAAGCTACCTCCAAGGCATGCAGAAATGGATTAGGTAGCTGAAAATATCCATAGACCGCGGTTTGCCTATAGATACTGAATAGGTTCAGAGTCTGCGTTTGAACTATAACAATTTTAGGGGCTGTAGATATGGATAATAAATAAAACGAACGGTGTAAAGGGCAGCCAGAGGTATATGATCTTTTTGATAGTCTCTGCCTCACCTGCCCACCTATGTCCTAGACATCTTGCTCTTTATTTCAGGTCGGCTCTTTAAGTACAGGTGGCGAAAGGGTAATAACAGTCTCCACTCGTTATCTCACCAACTCTGCTTCTCGCCTCACAACTTCCCTCAATGTTACCCCTAGTTACGGTAACATACCCTCTTTATGTGGCCAACCTCGTCTCCCGCCTAACGCTTGTATTGGGCAGATGGTGGTGCGATAGCGAATTCAAACTATGATCTCTATCTTTTTAAAAAAGATGACCTGCTTTGAGATACCTATTGCGGTATGGCACGGCAAACCCAAATAGAAACTAAGAAGAATCAATGAAAGATTAAAGATTAAGGATGAAATGTCAGTGGAATGATGTTGACAAACACTTATTATTTATTCCCAGACCTCTACAAAAAAGTGCTTAGATGCTTACTTGCTCGAGGTATCTAAACAAAAACATGCGATGGTTCAACTACAACTGTTGCGCCGCGAAACCACTTCACGTCAGTCGAGTTTCTAAGAGCGGTATTAAGAAAGTAAATGTTTATCGGTCTGTAAAACAAAATGTGACTTGTCTGCGGAAGACCACTTACGATGCATATCTCATCGGTTAAAAACATCTTGTTGATCTTACAGTTTTATTCAGTGGTGGACAGTTAGCTTATGCTCAAAACCAACGTGTAAAAGTTTTTTTTTTTAAAGTACAGATAAGAACGGATTCCTCACTGGTGAATATATCTTAACTATACATGTACAATAGCTCTTTCAGTGTTTCATGTTTTGTCTCCGACCGACAGTTTCTCGACATGTTTCGGGTTGCAGTATTCACACCCTTGTGTTTTATTTCCGTACTTTCTACTCGAATTAATTAAGATCTTTAAAAAATGAGGCCAGTGGGAAAACCCCTGGCTGCAGTCAAGATTATAAAACGGGAACAATGCATGCGGAGGACTAATGTTATATTCAGACAGTTGTCTTTCAAATAAAATGCGAAAGAGAATAATGCCGTTACCGCAAGCTGTTTGGGGAGGAGATACATTTGAGTACTGATTGCAGGCTTTGTCGAGGGGATTTCGTGGGGATAATTAATACAGAACACCTGTTCGCGGTCCTGCCCATAATTCTAGGTGTCTTCTATCCAGATAGTTCTTCTGCAGTCGTAAACAGTCACGCACACGCCGATGTTAATGGTGAGTCGACTTTCAGGCGGGGTGGATGAAGCTCTCAAGCCTACTAACTGAATCCCCAGTGGGGGACTTGAGTGACTTTGGCTGGCGAAAAGAAAAGGTCATTTCCACATATACACCGCCATTCGTAGCAAACTCCGCTAAGGGTAAATGGGTCGGGTGGATGTTTCAAAGCACTCTTCTCTCAAATGCCCTGTCGGTTTCTTCTTCCCGTTTCCTAGTTGTGTGAATATATTCGTGCATAGCGCCGATAACGTCCTTATTTAGCAGTTATTCCCAAATATAGCATTAGTTACTCAAAACTTTTAATATGAACATTTGTATTGTAGATTACATAATGCTTTCTTCCGAAGTAAATCAATACAAATAACATACTGAAATAATACGGGTGTGGCGGGGAAGAGAGAGGTCTATCGATCTTTTACTTTTTAACCACGTGTTTCCGTGAACGGTGTTCATATTCGTGGAGTTATCCGTATATTCACAGATATTATACATGCTTCCACAGCATTTAAAGAAAACAAAAACACATCAAATAATACTGTTTAATTAGACCTAAGCTTTGTATTGTACACAGCTATTTAAAAGCAATATATCGACCTATTTTCGAGCTGCAAAATATTTCTTGCTAATTTGTTTTTAACCAGAAAATTTAATCTTTATCTTAATGAATATTGTGGCAAGCAGCTGTGTGTTCACGCCAATGAATCACTCTAGCTTTACATGGTAAATCCCCTTGCCACAGCCCATGAGAGACAGCTCTTACCTACCCCGAATGGTCATGCAGTTGTGTCCCCTGAGAAGGCGAAGACACATAGCTCTGTAATACCGTCTGTAATCTGTACTTCAAAAGTCTTATCTGACTTTTCGGAGAATTATGCATGCATGTGAATTTCAGGCTTTGATGTCACCTGAGGGTGTGCAATATCCGAACCGTGTCTGTGCTTAATACAACTGAAATTTGCCGTTGAAGCATTGTCAGCAAATCTCATACAACTTTAGTTTCAAATGCCCTAAACGTCGTTTTTACTAGATTTTCTAATTACCAAAAAAAGAAAATACTGCAATAAATGTGATGTTAAAATTTGCGACGAGCGCCTGCAGTTTTAGCGAAACGGGATGCCTTGTCTGAATCAACATTATTTTTCATTTTCCGAGATCTTTATTCTACAACGTGTCAATGTTAAGATTATTAATCGCTCTGTTACTGAATATTCAGATGAATAAAATTAGTTTAGTTCGTATTCTTACAATTAAACGTCTGGGGAACTTTCAAAGTCTTGATAAAAACGAATATCGCGCGATTTCGGTACGATATTGTGTTCAATAAATTACTAAGAATGAATAGTGCTTGAATGAAGATTATTACCAAACATTTCAAATGTTGTTGTCATCAAAGCAGCATTTTTAAACAGTTCACTTTTTCTGTCTTCTTTCTTCACAGATTGTGTCTTGAACTTCGGCAAATGTTCTATTCATTCTCGGTGCATATTATTTTGTTGGTGAGCCAGCAAATCTGTCGAAGAATTGGTTAGCATACTTTTCCACGAATTGCACAAAAAGCGCCATTTTTATCGCAATGTTGGGAGAAAACATCAAAAGAGCTTGACCACAAATGAAGTTCCTTTATAAATTCCCAACTCTGTTTCAAAACACAATATATCCATGTATTAATCAGAATGTTGAGAAAGAGGCTATAACATGGGAGGTGGGGTTGGGGTTGTACAGCTACGCATTCCTCTCGACAACTCAGTACAAATTGTGCGGTGCAAGTATTTTATTCCTGTGCTGATGTATGATATCGGCAAGGGCACAACTTTCACTGCCTATCTCCGGTCTACCCTCAGAGGACGGGACGTTGCTCTCCCTCTCTTCCACCAGGCCCTCTTATTCTCATATAGCTCTAGAATTCTCTAGAAACTACCTCCCACCACCCGCTGACCTCCCTCCTTCCGCCGTAAAGTTTTGCTGCAAATAAACGTAAAACCAACAACAAATGTGGCCTGACAAAAAAAAAAAAAAAAAAAAAATTCTGGCAGATTTACATACTACAACATAAATAAGAAAGTATCATAACACTATTTCTACAATTGTAAAATGAATGCAATATCAACAATTAACTAAAGCGCCCAGTTGCCTAGTTAATGGTGTGCATATATGCATATGTGCGTAGCGCCGATAAAATACTTATTTGGCAGTTACTCCCAGTTATTATATCATTAGTTGTATCTGTATTGTAGATTACAATGCTTTATTCCGAAACAAAAAGAGATAACCTACTGAATTAATACGGAGGGGGGGGGCCCAGGGGAGAGACTGAGGCCCATCTCTCGCTTTTTAACGAATGTTATCGTGAACTGTATTCATACTCTTGTAGTTATGTCCACATATATTATATACCCTTTCGTAGCATCTAAAGAAAACAACTAAAGCTCACAATGGCCGTAGTTTGGGTTACAATACACATTAAATAATACGGTTTAATTAGACTAAGCTCTGTATTGTACACAACAAATATATTGATCTGTCTTCGAGCTACAAAATATTTCTCGCTATTTTTTGTACCATAAAGTTTAGTCTTTATCTTGACTAATATTGTGATACATGTCCGTTGTTCGACGCTACGTTTGAAAGGGGCCGCTATCGATTGCGCTGTTTTTCGTGACAAAAAGGCTGACTACAGCGGCTGGTTGGTTGGTATCTTTAATAGGAAAGTGCTTCCACCTTCGGTCAGTCAGTCAGTCGTTCCATGACCGGCATATGTCGTTGGGGGTAGTACATGGATAGACGCGGCAGCTTTCAGGGCTGCCACTCTTGCCTATTGTGGACGATAGTCAGCAGGTCCTGTACAAGTGTACAGGACGACCAGTCCAGTCTTTGATGTTCGTAAGCCAGTTCTTTCTTTGGCCACCGCGGCGTCGGCCGCCCTCCAAGGTGCCTTGAAGGATAGTCTTCGACAAGGTGTCATGCGGCCCCACCCTTTTTATCAACACCTGGCGACTTTCCTTCCTTCAAACTATGTACAGCTTTTTCGACCTCTTCCCATAGGACTGGTAAGTCTTCAGGTTCGCTGTCTCTAGCCTGGTTGGTTTGGAGAATGTTGGCGTCGGTCTTCAGCTGGAAGCTGTACAGGTCCTAATAGTACTCAGTCCATCGGTTGAATATAGCATTGCCTTCTGTAAGAAGTTGACCATTGCTGTCTTCATTGACTGAGGTCTTCTGCTGACCTGTCTTAGTTATGTCTGAAGTTGGTAGGCCATTGTGCTGTCACCTCGTGCCATTCCATCCTTCATGTCCCGACATTGATTCTCGATCCTTTTCTCCTTGGCTGCCTTCATCCCTTTCTTAATGGCACAGTTCACTTCTTTGTATTTGGTGGCTGCTTCTAGTTTGCTTTTCTTTTTTTTTCTCTCTCTCTCTCTTCCACCTTGAGGTGATTTCGCACTATGGGGGGGGGAGGGAGGGATCGAGGGGGAGGAAACCGGAGAACCCGGAGAAAACCCCCGACGTCCAGCCCTGAAGACAGGTGTCACATAGATTGTTCTGAGACGAGATCTGAACCCTGAGTTTCTCACTGCATTGGTGACAAGCGAGTGTTTTAAACATTACACTACTGGTTGCCCCCGGATCTCACTACAGCGGCTTTTGATTGTTCGATCGTTATTAGCGTCTTCACGTCCACAGTACCACATACCCCAGTTATGTTTCCATTCGAATCATGCTTTGCAGTGATTAATTGTTGCAGCATGGGTTTTCATAAAGATGTTTCTATCACAGACCTTCATTCACTGGTTAAGGGTCTCTCATTCGTTGACTCTTTGCTCTATCATAGGAGTGACCAATCGTAACAAACCTTAAAAACGAGGGCTTTTGCTTCCGTTTTCTGTCAAAATAGCGGTGGGTGGAGGCTGTAACACCTCATTCACCCTGGCAAGACTGGGTTATTGGTATGCAACTAATTCGTTACTGACTTTCTCTGTTCATGATGGTCAGTGTGGCCCGTTTAGCTATCAGGTTGTAAGCGATAGCAGATCATTTTAGGGCTTTAGAAAGGAAAAGTGGCGGCAGCGAGTGGGTGGGGGATGTTTTATGCTGGTCAAACGACGCAGTCAAAGAAAAGGGGTAGCAATATGGGGAAGGGGTCGGAAGACCACACTCGATGTACCGATGTACTGTCCGGTTGGTCTCTCTTCGCTCAGGTATCAACACAGCCTGCAATTAACATGGCAAACAATACCAAAGGACTGCCCCTGATATGATCGTCGGAGGTGAATGAGGTGTTAAGAACCTCCACTCACCTCAGGACCACCCTTTGTGACGGCGATAACCGTCTCCTTAAAGACCAACCTGAATGGTTTGAGTTTTTTGCAGACATCGGTAGATAAAGGCGATATAAAACTAACCTGTAAATTGCAGCCTCCAAAACCCATCCGTTAATTAATTATCCGCTAGCAAAGTACGCGATTCGCACCTGCGATCAACGAGCGCCGTTAACAGTGTACTACGTCACAGTAGTGCACCATTCACAACATTGGCAGCTGTCAACACCAAACAGAGAGAGAGAGACGTCAGCTGGGATTATTCGGACGTTAAAGTCTGCTTTTCTCGTGCTAAAGTAGCAGTTTTTCAAAACCACGAGAAAAACAGACTTTCAGCGTCCGAATAACCCAAACTGTCGCTCATTCTCTCTCTCTCTGTTTGGTGTTGACTGCTGCCAGTGTTGTGAATGGTGCACTATATAGTGTGACGTAGTACACTGTTAGCGACGCTTTAATTGTTGATCGTAAGTATGAATCGTAGCGGATAATTAATTAACGGATGGGTTTTAATAATAATAATAAATGAAGATTTGTGTAGCGCATATTCACACTCATAGAGAGCATGCTCTTATAGCGCTTAAAAACAAGGAAGAGACATGGACTAAATGGATAGAACACGAGGGGCGTAAGAATAAACGACAGTATTGACGACAAACAGAAAACAAAGATGGAAAACACAAAAAGACACCAAATAACAGAACATAGAAAATATAGTGATTCTGCAGAGAAAGATGGTAGAAAATTAGCAAGAGCAGAAGGGGGAGGGTAAGAAGGACGAGCATTGTGTGGACTGTGTTAGGAGTAATGCTCAAGGAAGAGCTAGGTGCGTTTTCAGTGCAGATTTGAAGGATTCAATTGTGGGAAGGTGGCGGATATGGAAAGGGAGAGAGTTCCATTGTTTTGCTGCACAATAACCAAAAATCCTGTGACCATAAGTTGTTGTTTTGGAGGCTAAAATTTACAGGTTAGGTTTATATAGCCTGTATCTACCGATATATGAAAACTTCAAAAACCATTCAGGTTGGTCTTACAATAAACCCTAACTCTTGTCTTTGATGCCTCCGAAAAAATTTGTAGTTGCCAATTCGTATTTCTAAACTGTGTTTGTGTGTGTATAGGGGGGGGGGGATACTGTTTCTTGTGAACTGGTGATGGGGAAAAAGGGTGATAGCTGAGATGATTATAGGGCACCTGCCCCCAGGATGATAAGAGCACCGGAGTTGACAGCAAGGAAAAGTGACATCGCCGCGATTTATGAGCACCTCCCTGGCCAGGGAGACATTTACCAGGTCCCCCTCCCACAGCAGCAGTTATGATTCCAGTTATAACCCTTGACTCTACTTATTTTGCTCTTTGTGAGGGATTACGTCTCAAATATTGGGGGCAGGGGGGCAAACAGATATTCCTGCCCCTCCTGTATTTTCATTGAGGGAGCGGCTGCCCCATTGGCCCCAAGGTTCCTACGCCATTGCTGGTGTGTGACGACTGTTTGAGTAGTCTTCCTGGGAAATCCGTGGCAAGCGAGGCTGGTTCTATTTTTAGCCTATGACCTCATCTACCATTTGGGATTTCTAATAGTTTATTATAATAAATGCTTTTTGTTAGATATATAAAATAAAACTATGCTTTTACTATTAGTTACAGCTGATGATAAACTAAACTGAGAAATATTACTAATTCATAATTCACGAAAGGCCGCGAAGTCGCATACAACAAAGGAAAAATTCGCGCTTCGGTTCTTTGTTTATATCAGCGTCTTCCCTTTTACGCAGTACACGCGTGTTTGTGTGAATCACATTGTCAGATTTTCTTTAAATATCAGACAAGGGGGGTTAATTACAGGTAAAGAACAGAGTTTTTCTTGTCCTATTCTGGAAAACTCGCGAAGAAGACTGGTTATCAAGAAAATGGAAGAGAAAAATTTGGCGGTTTCGATTTTTATGTTTGTCGCCATTCTTTTGTCGGCTTATGTCGTTCAAGTTGAATGCAGTGCCATCATGAAACAAGAAAGATTTCGAAGAGAAGCAGCGGGTAAGAAGTTTTTATGTGTGTTTGTGTGTCTGTTTGTGTCTTTCTTTGTGTTTTTCAAGATTTAAATAGATGAAAGTTTCAGCCGTCTGAGTATACAACTCGTGAAGAACCATGTGCGAGTCCAGCACATGCAGTGTTATTTGACAAGTGTATACTTTTTAGCAATGTTTCTAGATACTAGTTAACTGAAATTTGACGAAAACGTGAGCCTGCGTTTTTTTTTTATCCGTTAACGCTTCACGTTGATAAAAGCTGCAGCATATTTTACAAATAAAAGCATTGTTAAGACTGCTTGTTGCTCTGTATATTGAATTAATGCCATTACCGGACTAAAGCCAATCTAAGTTCCAGAGATGTTAGCAAATATAACAACCGTAAAGATTAAAGTGATATGCTTACGCTGTAAATCAGTGTTATCCCAACACTTTTTGAAGAAGAAATGTGCAACATAATATTAACAATAAGCATGTGATTTATATACTGCATAATTATTCTCATGTCAAGTAGGAGGCAAGGACAATATACAAACGTCAGAATGAGAAAGAATCTATGTAGGCAATTAATAATAGACAAACAGAAGACAGAGGAATCAGGGAACAAACAGTAAAGATGGAGAGTGTCTTAAAATTTGCGGAAGAAGATAAGGAGGCAGAAAAGTCAATTAGCTATAATCACAGCTATGTTGGTTGGTGTCATTATCACGTACTATGAGGTGCTATCATTGATGCAGATGCAATCCAGAATCATTAGGCGGAAACAAAAAGACGAACATTGGACAGTTAATGTTCTCTGAATCCAAGTTAAAGTGTGGACTAGGTTAAGCCTGAATTTTTAAAAATGGGCACTTAGATGACTCCTTTTTGAGAACTCATTTTAAAACTTTTCTCAGTCTGAAACTTTTGGCAAAGCACATGGGGCTCAAAAGTACCCTTTGACAGAATTAATAAGTTTTCTACAGCTTCCTCTTGTAAAGCTAAATTCTAAGAAGATATGAAAGTTTGCTGAATTGGTTGGTTGGGAAATTTATTCATCTTGATGATGTCACTTTATGAATAGAAGAGTAATGTCTAAGTGCAAGCACTTGTTCTTCCTTGTAAAGCAAGAGTTTACTGCTGGCGTACCACTAAGCTACTGGGCCTACCTTAATCATTTGAGGAAGTGTTAGTCATATCACCAACCTTATCTGTGTCAAGGCTAAGGACTGCCTACTCAAGTTAAAAGTTGCTCTTTGTGAGCAACCAGAAGCATAGAAATTTAATCTTGTAAATGTATGTGTGCGCACACGTGCATGCATATGTAATCAAAAGGAAACAAAGAGCTCCAGCTCCGGGACAAGTTAACACTAGTCCCTGTGACAGCAAGGAACAGCATATCTAACATTAATAGTCTTGTTAATCTGAAGCCAACCACACAGCGTCAGTGTAGATCACTCGTGTTTGATAGATAACAGTATTTTATCGATGCTAAAAAAAAAAAGACTTAAACCTATGTCCAGGCTTTATGTGTTGGTGTCATATTACCATGGCTATTTTCATTATATGTGACTGATCCATAAAACTGATCTGCCAAGGATAACCATTTAAAAGTTTGTGATGTGTTAACCTTTTGCTACTTAATTGGGAAGAGGGAATTAGAGGTTCAGACAGCGTGTCCTCACATATAATAAAAATAGCCATGGTATCATGGGAACATCTTGCTAAAAATGTGCTTACGTTAGATAAGATATGAAGTGAAAATCTAGATCAGTCCATGTGTGTTTTTACCTGGGAAAAAAAGACATGTCACAAGTAAAAAAAATCACTAAATACAGACATTTAGATAAATCTATGTTTTAAATGAAGCATAATAGAAATACTACTAGATAAACGTTAACACAGAAAAAGTTCAGCGTTAACTGATTTGTTCTGTTTCAGACAATACTGGTGTAACCTTTCCAGAAACTGGAAATGAGAGAATGGACTTGCCTAAAGGTTTTTATCGAGTATTTCTGATATATATTTATCTGCAACTGCACCACAAGACTAATATTAATATTATGTTTCACATAAACAGTAAAACCTCATTAAGACTTGCTAAACTTCACCATAGTAGGGAGATCAATTACTCTGCTTTCATTCCATGAACTATAACAAAAAGTCAAGTTAGCTATGATTAAAGTGATATGGCTTGTATAGAAAAAGACAAGTGACCCATAGAATAAGTCTCTTTCAAAATTTACTTATGTGATTTCTGCAGAAAATCATAATATAGGGTATGCAGTTGGTCAGAAGCAGTGTATTTTAAAACGTACTTTTTCAACATGCAACGTTTGCAAAAGAAAAGTCATAATAGAGCAGAAACTGTCGGCAGTAAGTAGGGTTGAGGAGGTAGTCATGATAGAGATGGTGTTTATATACCGAAATATGCTGGTAAACATTTTTGGATTATAACTATCCAAAACAGGAAGGTCTTAATAAAGAGGCTTTATTGTATTTTCCTATGATGATTTTATTTTAGATGTAATATATGGCTGCCATTTGTAAATTTTGATAGGACCTGATGATGTGAAAAGTTTCCTGGTTTTATGGGATCT
Organism: Marisa cornuarietis; assembly: GCA_004794655.1. Taxonomy (NCBI): domain Eukaryota; kingdom Metazoa; phylum Mollusca; class Gastropoda; order Architaenioglossa; family Ampullariidae; genus Marisa; species Marisa cornuarietis. The sequence continues at coordinate 1,167,478 of SMMW01000606.1, forward strand.
AAATTTGTGTATATTTGCTGGAAACATTGTTCCATTGTTAGCACTATCTGTTTTTCTATCCTTCATGGGCTATTTAAAACTCCTTTTGCAAACCTCTCAATATCATTGTATTTACAAATATGTTTAACTTCATTTACTTTCTGGTGTGTTTTTGTCCCCTTATTCCATATGATCATGCACTTAACCGTGTTGGCTTCACTTGCTGCTGAATGTTTATCTGTGTGTGATAATTGTATCTCTGCCACACAGTACTGCAGTGATAAGAACAGGATGGTAACTGATGACCTGTTCCTCTAGACTAAAAGCATGTGTACCTGTTTAACTGACTGCTCATGATTTGAATACCTAGATTGATAATAATACAAGAGCCATAACATTCTTTCTGGATGCACAGACGATGTCTAACTTAATAGCTTGGTTTTTGAGTAGAAAAGGTTTGCATTTTTGTCACATTATTTGTGAGCACAGTGTGATTCAGGCAAGTGGCTTAAGCAATTTGGCTTTGGATCAAAATGACCAGTGATCCTATGAATGAACAGAAAAGTCTCTTTGAAAATGTACTTAATTTATTTTTCATTTTAATTTTCTTTCCCTGCATGTTGATGGTTTGGTGTTAAAAAACAGATGGTCCAGCTATAGTTGTGGGATGTTTGATGTTAAGTAAAGCTATGTGAACTTGCTAGAGCCTGAGAAGCCATCTGCACTGATTTTTGTCTGCATTCCTTGTTGGCTTATGCAGACGTGCTGTGTAGCAATGATTGATTTAATATTGTTGGCTTGAGTCTTAATAAAAAGAGAGATTCTGTCTAGTACAGTCGTAAAACAATGTGTAAATGTTTTAACAATTGAATGTGTTTCAGAGTAACTTATATTGTATAGTGCATAAGTATTATGAGTAAAGGTGATGTTTCCTGTTATGTTCTTGAACAATGGTCTATGTCTTACCAGAGATATTTTGTGATGCATTTTACTGTTTTTAACTTGGAGTATTTCTGCCCTCTGCCCAGGTGATGCACCAACACCAGCACCAACAGCCAGCAATACTACTATAGTAAGCTCCAACACCACAGAACCATTCAAAGGAGACAATGGAGGCTCAGGTACAGTGTATATGTAACAACAGCCTTTGGTAAGGCTTGTTTCTATGCCTAGAGCAGGTATTGATTTTCAGGTGTCACCACACATTTTAATGTCACATAAAAGATTTTGCTTCTTTTTTGTTTTGACCTTACTTAAACAGGATTGTTTTTGGGTGTTAACAGCTTATAAAGATAACTTATATATGCAGTAGGTATTCAAGATGGAAGCTGGCTTTCTGTTATCGAGTGTTAACCTGCATCTGCAATATGTTAGGATAACCAAAGCACAGTGTAAACATCAAGCTGCCTTAATTATTTTTGAGGTATGTTGCATAGCATTTTCCAGAATTACTGTAATCAGGGGCAAAACTTGGGTATCAGATGTTTGGACATGGAGAAGGTGTGAAATGCCAGGGAAAGCTGGAAACCACTGAAAGCATTGTAAAGGATGCAAGAGCTGTCCCTTGTCTTATTCTTTAATTCTTTGGAAATCTCAGAAGACTGCACAAAAAGAACAATTAGTTAAACTAATCTTACATTGTGCTAGTTTGTATAGATGGCATGAGCTAAAAAGCATCAGAAATTATGTATGCTTTTGTTAGATATCCCAAAATGAGGTCCATCATTGATAAGTGTGTGTCTAGATTTTGGTCTAAATTTTCACATCTACGCTGTAGTTAAATCCTCAAATTAGTGGAGACTAACTGCTCAAACAACTATTTTGTGTTATTAGTATGTGTTTCGTTTCATCAAAATATTGAAGCAAATAATTATTTATCAAGCAAAGTTTCCTCCTTATAATAAATCTGAAAAACAAAATGGCATTTTGTCCACAATTAGTACTTTAAGTTTTGTTACGGGAATTTAATTAATAAAAACTTTGCTGACAGCATAACAGTAAATTGAAAGTAAATTTATGTGTGCAACAGTGCAACCGAAGCATAGTGCTTAAGAATGTAACAGGCGTCAATGACAATTAACAGCCATTTTCACAGCAGTGTCATAACACTGTCGAATGAGACATTCTATCAGTCAGTTTTAGTTTTCTAAAAGTACATTGAGAACTGACATAATACATACCAAGTAAAAATATCTCTTTAAGCAGATGGTACATATTGCCATTAACGACACTCAGTTACAATGGACTTGAACAATTGTAATGTTGCTTGGGTGTTAAAAATTTAAGAGCTTATGTAACTCTGATTGATGCATTTTATTTTGGTACATGGGTTTGTTTTTTTGGTTTTTTTTTTCCTCAGAAGAGATCATGTGATACATTTGTCACAAGCGCCTTTACAAACTATTCACAAACTATACATTCAGATTAATCAGGACATTTTGCTGCTACACGGAAAAAGATTAACAGCATACAAAACCTGATGTCTTGGATGAATTAAAAGCATAACAATAACTGTTAATTTTGAAAATGAACTGTTACAAGAATAAGAGAGGAACAATGACAGATAAATGTATTTGATAATTTCCGGAGACAGCATGATGGTTTGAAAGACTTTTTTGAAGCAGACATTTTGGAATGCTGACCTGATAATGTGAAGGAGAATTGCATCATGAATAGGCTTTGTTGAACACTAACTTAAGAAAATACATTTGGCCACAAATTTAATAAAAATGACCGCCTTTGCACGCACTTTGTGTGCATGTTTGAGGTTGAGAACCGCTGCGCTGCATTAATGTCATTTTGATGTTTCAGTTGCTGTACCAGTCATTATTGCCATTCTGGTCATCATTTGTGTAGCTGCCATAATTGCCTTTGTCTTCTACCGCATTCGCAAGTAAGAAAGCAAATTGCAATCCCACCAACAAGATATAGTCATAATTATGTAACACTAGTTCATAATTATTTAGTGTGCACAAGGTGGGAACACATCCTCAAGTATGTTGCCCCTGAACGCTCGATCAAAACAATACTTCCAGTAAAGTATTATCATTTTCCACTTTGTCTTGACAGCAGGATCTTGCTCGTTTGATGATTAGTGCTGTTTATGTTTCAGCTTGTATGTATGTGCGTTTGCCTCATGTGTCTTTTTTAAATACATTTTTCTGTACAGCACATTCATTATATTTTAAACTGATAACTCTTATATAAAAATCCTTATTAAGTTTTTGCTTTCCTGTCTTTGGACAAAACTACTGGTTTTTGCTATTTGGATGCCAGTTTAAACAAAACTTGTGCAAAGACCTTTACTTATAGTTGTGAACAGTAATTATTCCCTCTCTACTCCAATAGCAGAAAATGTTCAGTTGCTAGAAGGAAAACATGTATTTAAGTATACTATTACTCCATCTTTCTCCACTGAAACCACTTTTTGACAGCATCACCACCATTTTTCATGTCATAAAATTTATCGCGTTGTATTCGTTTCTTTTGCATTTGCTATGTTTGCTTTAAACTTTTTCCAATCTTTTATATATACTTCACTTTTTTTTTAAAACAGGAGACGTGCTGCTGACTATGAGAAAAAGACCAAGATTCAGATGTCATCGACCGGAAATGCAGGTGTCTACGTAGATCCAACAACTACGCTGGCAGAAGGGGACAAAGAGAAGCCAGCAGAAAGTCCAGAACATGAAAGACTGAATAAAGAAGAGGATTAAGAAGTCAGATATTTGCAATTCACTGCAAAGAACAAATCTTTCAGATCTTCATGGAATAAAATGTAAGGTTATTTAACAGTGCTTTATCCAGAAAGCTGTAGACCTTTTAACACTCTGATCTTTGATTTTAGGCAACTTAAAAAGGGCATTTTATGATCTCGAATTTTATTTCCTTTTTGTTTGGATTATCTTTTAAGACTGAGAACAAGGGATTTTTTTAAATTCAATACCTACTGGAAAAATAGTTATTATTAGTTCAGGTGAGAACTTTTAGAAGGCTAGCTTTTCAAAAAAAAATATTTTCATAACTTATCACCGTGGAAATGATGTGTGCCAACTCTCGTGCCTCTGTTCATCTCATATTTCTTCTCATTTTACAACATTTCAGTGATTTTTGTGGTCTGTATTTTGACCTTTTCTTCGACCATTGAAAAAAATTTATTTGTGTATCTGAAACCTTTTGTTTCTTGCATCAGTCATTCTTTTATTTTTTATTTCTTTTAAAACATTTATTAGATATGAGAACATTTTTCCCATTTAAGGTCTTGTCATTTCAGAAATTGTGGGCAATGTTTGATAACAAATATTGGATATTGCTTGAATTGTGAATAAGATGCAAGTCTTCTCAACACATTGCATTGCATGAGTATGTGCTTGGGCACACATCACCCTAACCACTCATATAAACAATAGTTTGATTTTAACATTTCATGTTACCATGCTACTGTAATGAAAAGATATCATCCTGTAGTATTGCCTGCCACTCAAATGTTCATTGTTTTCTTTGCATCCCATCAGTCATTTCTAAATTATTTTGGTGATAGCATATTTGCTGTACAAGAGTCCTAAGGTGTCCACCACATCATGAAAATTAATAGCGTGATTCAATTGCAACCTTCACTTGGGTTTAAGCACATATGACCATCAACCCCATAAACAACAAAGGAGAGTGGGAAAGTGCAATTTTATGTGGACCTTATGAACTAATGTCTGTGCAGCTACAGCCAACATATGAATTATTAATGTACTTGATAAGGAGGGAAAGTAAATCTAAGAGCATGGGCTTTTCTTAACAATGGTAGAAAAAGCACAAACCTTAGCATCGATGGGGAATGAGGCCTTTTTATTCAATATAAGTCAGTGCGTCAGTACCTTATTGTGCATGGTACTGACGCATTTGAGCAATAGATGAATTCGATGTGAAAACTAAAGCAAGCATTAAAAGACCCAAAACTCTGAAAGAAAATAGTCTTCACATCACTTTAACAACAGTCTCTTTATAAACAGCCCATTCTCATGGTGCAACAATTTGATAATACTAGGTTTGTCTTAAATGGGTTGAGAAAGTATATAAAGGATGCTTTAAACATGCACACTACATAATAGCAGGTTGCTACAAAGTCTTTATTTTCTTTTATTTTTAATTTTTCAAAAGAAATGCATTTCAGTGTCATTAAATAGGGCATCAATTTTGGACGTGGATAAAATATTGCCTTTTTTGTTCTTGTCAGAATTTTAATAGATTTTGATTTGCAGTCATTTCTAGGCTTTGTTAGTGTTTTGGGTCTATTTCCTCACAAAGCAGCTTTTAGTTTAAAAAAAACTTTTCATAGATTTTGCGGCAGTTGTGTCAGTAACAATAAAAGCTTAAATTTGTATTTTAACAGCTATAGGTTGCACTCAAAATTCATTGAAGTGTTGATCAAATTGGTTTTGTGACATATTGTGTATTGTTGAGATGTACAGGCCTTCGACATAATTTGTCTTTAAAGTTTGTGCTGCATATGTGTTTGTCTGTGAGTGTGTGTGCACACATGCATATGTGCATGTTGGTGCTGTGAACGTGATCTTAGTATAAATTTGGCATTACTCAATGCTGTACATTTTGTCATAACACTGATGCTTGGTGCTTATAAGAGATGTACAGATGTGCATACATTTAAAGTTTAATGCCAACTGAATTAGTAGCTTAATTTCATTATTCATTGTCCTGCCCTCTGTCACTTAGTTTTTCAAATATTTGTCCACATTTATGCTTCAGCATGTTTATTTTTTGATTATGTACCTAAAATTTGTGCTTAGTGTCAGTATAAGAGTAACTCTTACGGTGATTGATCAAATGTATAAATCTGAAACTTCTATTTGATGTCATTTGTGAGAACTCATCCCATTCAAGTACTAACTTAGGAGGGTGTTTAAATGCTATAAGGACAGATCCCAAACCCATGTCAAACCCATTTTTAAAGTAGAATTAAGAAATAGGTAAACTACAGACTTGTTCTACCAAATTGCGCAAATAAAAACATTTTCCTGAAATAACTTCGGTTATAATCAAGTAACACAGTCCTTTGTGGATGTTTGCAACAAAAGAGATGTCTTAAAAATCTTGCCTGTTTATAGGTTGTTAAATCCTGCATATTGACAGCATACAATTTGGCAGTTGTTCAAAGCAGGAACATTTTTAACGCGAGTGCAAAAGCAATGCTTCTTTTGAAATAAATAGGCTTTAGGAATAAGAGGTGTTCTCGTGCACATGTGCCTCAGTGTGCAAGTGTTTCTGAATTACATATCAAGTGTCTGGAAATCATTTTTAATAACTCGTTGACCGCATGTTTATACATTATATTTTCTTTTTGATTTGAGCAGTAGGCATTTTTGAAGGATGGATGGATACAAGAGCTAAACAGAAATTCTTGCTAGGTTCGTGCTTCATCAGTGTTTTGATACAGTGTTTTATTCTTATTTTGAGTGTCATCTACTGCTGTGCCCATTTATGTACTGTGGTGTATCAGCCCCACATTCACTGCATTTTTTGTGTTGACATCTTTGTGTACACCTAACCAACCACAACAGTTTCATATCTGTCCTGTTATAGCACCTTTTGCAAGCAGTACTTGATGTTTTTGATGTCGTATTTTATCATGATGGTTTTTTTGTGGACTGCTCAATACCAATCGTGCATTAGGCTGACATCTGAAATCATTGCTGCACATCCCTATTACTCCCAAGCCTACTACTGTCATAGGTTCCTTAAGACAACCACAAAGTTGACAGAAGTACCTAAGTAAAGGGCAATTATCACCATGCTGCATGACCAAAACTGTTGCTTTTGTTGCTTGAAATGTCCAGATAGGCTAGCGTAACAGTTAAGCTCATACAGTGGCTTGTGTGCAACCCCACCATCATTAAAAAAAAATCTGCAGTATTTTCTTTGACCTAGAACCATATTTGATTCAAATTGTATCGTTCAGCACTCCCCCACTACTGCTTTTTGATTGGTTGGTTTTGTGGATGGTCTTAATGGATGTTTTATATATAGAATGTGAAGTGCATTGTCACAGTGACATTTTAATACCTTCATGCCTTGTCTGAAGTTTGGTGATTATTTGCATTTTTCTGAAACCAGGAACAAATTGATGAATTTTGTCATTATGTTTGCTTCAGGCAGAAAACGGCGCATGCTTAGTTTACTTACTGACAACACCATTACCGGTTTCCTCATCATTTGCACAGGCAGTTTGTGAGCAAAAATTGTTTTTAAAATTCAAAGAGTTGCGAATCATGACACTAGTTTTGTGGGATTTTTTTGTGTATATTTTGCATTCATTATTTCTAGTAGAGGCTCCGTGTCATAATGCATATCAGAAATCCTGTTTCCTTGTTTTAAAGCCTGAAGACAAAGTATTAAAAACCAGTGTAAATCCATTTGTGTTGTAGGAAACTCTTTACAGCATTTCACGTCAAACTTGCATAAATTATTGTTAATGCCATCATGTTATAAGTGCCGTCAGGGTAAAAATGACTCACAAAAAGTACCTTTTTCAGCGAAACATAACGCAATTTAAAATTCATTTACAAAAGCGTGTGTATTAACTATGACATGGGACACAACTGCTGTAACTTGAACATATTTTTTTGGCTATTGCCCTTGGGTAAAGGAAACGGTGGTGTGAAAATGAATTGTGGTAACTAACTTTTTTTTTTTTTTTGTTATTACTAAAGTATCAACAAAGCACTGCGACTACCCCATGATATTTAGAGTTTATTAAGGGCAAATTTGCACTTTGATAATGAAAGTAAGAAATACAACTTAAATATGACTCTTTCTTTATGTGCATTTACTATGGAACAGGCAATATGAAATAAAATAATTTTTAAACTGACATAGTTTAGAGTGTTGGTTTGTGAAAGGTATTAAATGAATGTCACGAGATTTTTTTAAAAGTAGAAGTTAAAGACATCTTGGTTCATAGTGTAGTGCAGGAGTCTTTGTTTCTACTTGGGAGCTTAATATTAGAATGTATATTGCCTACAGCACTTGGCTGTCCATGCAGATTTTTTAATTTGTGTGCAAACGATGTTGTACCACGATCCTTGCTAGTCAAAGTGTCTGCTTGAATGGTTCATTCTTTGCCTGCTTTCGGTACGCTGTCAGTCACTTTGTAACTGAAAATCTGGACTGCAGGAGTATTTCTAAAATGTGCACGACCACACTAATGAAGGGAGGTTGATCAGAAGTGGGGAAAAAGTTTACGAAGGCTAAGAAACAAATCAACCAGATGCTAAGTTAACTAGATACGAACGCTGCTGGTTGTAGGTCGCTTGAGCTTGGAGCTCTCGCTCGCTTGCTTGCTTGCTTGAATTGGGTCACATGAGCAAAAGTGTTTTCACTGGGGAGACAGATTAGTTAGCTGTATTTTCTGTGAACAAGTTTGCCTTAAAATTTTGATGTTTTTTCCCTTCACCCCCTTTATGTGGATGGCGGCCTGGCTTCTGATTTTCAGTACATGTGAAGATGGGATTTGTATACAACCATGCATAAAGCTTCATGATGCTTATTGTGGAGAAGTACTTTTGGCATCAATAAAATGCTCAGTCCATCACATGACCGTTTTTCAGTTGTTTGGTGTCTAAATTGCGAGAGGGCACAGAGACAAAATTATGAGACTAACCAAATAGGACAAAGCAACGCTAACTTTTGTTTTTCTGCAGTTCTCTTGCCTACAGAGTGTATGTGTGTGTGATTATCTCAAAAGGCAACGCTAGACATGCACAGGTGCGTTGTTTGTATAATTTATGAAAATGTGCATTTCATATATTTTAAAAGTTTTGAGAGGAACATCCAAGCATTTCCATATTGATTCACTAAGAATTCCACGGCTAGAAGGCAAATCCACTTTATTGATCCAGTTTTTCTAGCCATCTTCGTATGAGGTCAGGTTTACGTCGGTGATACTGCGCGTGTCTCTGCAAATGACTTCGCATCCCGGGCAGGTTGCTGCTTGGCAGAGAATCACAATTCGCGGAAGCCACGAAGGACGTCGCTGTTGGGAAGAGATTTTTTTTTAAGCTGCGGCGATTTTTCGTCTTTCCACCTCTTGTTATAAATGCACGGCGTATTATTACGAAAATTAATAGACGCCGAACATCCGAGCCAGAAAAAGCTTTTTGATGAATATATTAGCATGTTCTAATTACTTTCAGCCGCCACGGTGCACATTCAGTGAAAATGACAATTCCTATACTCTAAATATATATATATATATACAATACGACTGAAATTTTTCGAATTTTATTGGAAGGAACAGGATACATGTTGGTATTTAAACACCAGATAGTTGTAATGGTAGAGTTCTACTTTTTAGTATTTTATACAGAAAATTCTGACAAATACCGAAATAAAATTTTTGAACTGTTAGTATGAGATTTTGGTCATGGCGATTTCTTTAATTTTGATTGGTTCAACGACTTATTCTAATTTGCACGTCTGCACTACAATCAAGCAATCCAAGAGTTGCCAAGAGAGCATTTACAAGTACTGAGGTTCCTTCCGGTGCTCAAAGTCAAAAGCAGACTTTTCTTAAATCTTACACAACCAACTGCATGCACGAGGTGACTGCTCCTTACGTTTTTGTCACACCTGACATTCTTTCACTGGTGTTCCTCTCCGTGATATAGCACTTGGTTGCTGGCACGGCGTTAAACAGAAACAACCATCACTGGTGTTCGTTTTAGTGAGTCTTGGGTTATACCTGTCAAGGCGTTTGGATGTGATGAACCCCTCCCACCCCTACTCCCTCTAAAGTCAGTGACTTCGGTGTCCTCACATCACAATCGACGCAGATTCAAAGGCTTCAGTATCTTTTGACGTTCAATGATGTGTGTGTGTGTGTGTGACGGCTGGTTGGCCGTAAAATGCTCGTAATACCGCCATATCCGCCACCTTCCTACAACTGAATCCTTCAAATCTGCACTGAAAACGCACCTCTTCCTTGAGCATTACTCCTAACACAGTCCACACAATGCTCGTCCTTCTTGCCCTCCCCCCTTCTGCTCTTGCTACTTGTCTACCCATCTTTCTCTGCAGAATCACTATATTTTCTATGTTCTATTACTTGATGTCTTTTTGTGTTTTCCATCTTTGTTTTTTGTTTGTCATCAGTACTGTCGTTTATTTTTACGCCCTCGTGTTCTATCCATTTAGTCCATGTCTCTTCCTTAAGAGCATGCTCTCTATGAGTGTGAATATGCGCTATAAAAATCTTCATTTATTATTATTATACTGTGTCTGTGGGGTGTACTGTTTAGAGACTGTGTTTGTGTCCAACTCCTGTGGTTTTTGGTATGTGGTCTGAAAATTGTGGCTTGTAAATGAACGCTATCCTTCGGCTTTGAGTGCACAGCTGCTAGAAGCATACCGAATTTTGAAACCCGATGGCATTGTTTTCATGAAATCACGAACTGAAAAAGTCACAGAAGGTTAGACAGACAATTCTGAACATCGATCACCCTTTCACTCCACAAAATGGTCACATCCTCATTCTCATTCGAAGAGCGCGTGGAGCTCGCTGTCAAGTGAATAAATGCGTTACATAACTGCTTTTAATAAAAATAATTTTTACACGCGAACTGCGTACACACATTTAACATTTACATTTACACCTGTTTTTGTTTGGAAGCGGCCTTGCTATTGTACTGTGCTGTGCGATTAAACTTGGTTTGCGATCCATTGTTTTTTTGTTTTTTTTTTTAACAAAGATGCGGCTGTGGAAAAACTTGTGTTCGGGCTCTGTGCTCGGCTGTGCGACTGTAAATTAATTCCTGATCTGACGGGACAAAAATTGATCTGTCGTTGCCTATTTGTAACGATTAGAAGTGGTGATAGCAGGCTCTTGGGACATTGATTGTCACGTGACGACTTAAGGACACACTCGGATATTGGAGGGAGGTACAAGTATAAATATGTGTTTGAGTGTGTGCGTTCCTGATTGTGTTTGAGATAGAGATTGAGAATGTGTGTATTTAGAAAAAATATGTATGTTTGAGAGAGTTATTAAGCTTATGTGTGTGTGTGTATATATACATATATAAAATCTCGAATTGTCTGCTTCGATGTCATCATCAGAAACATGATATCGCTTATCCATGATTAGTCGAGAATGGGGTGAGGCCATCATGAGGAGATCTCACCAGATATCTCTTCTCTCTAGTTTGTCCGATGTGATGTTTCAGTGTCATCAACTTAAAAAAAAATGTTTTGAAGTTAGTGTGTTTGTTTAGTTCAGCTCAAAAGCATTTTCCAGTGCATTAATTGGCAACAGGTAGGGGAAGATTAAGAAAAAAAGCACTCTGCGATGGCGGAGACACTAGAACATTGTTAGTTTAAAGTTACAAGAATTTAAGGAAAGTCAAAGCTGTTTTGGATGGCTAGCTGATAGAAGTCGCATTGTTGGGGACATTTTTGGTCTAAATCGCATTTTATAAAAGACGTTGCTAAGTTAGGTAAAAATGGCTGGTGTCTGAACGAGGAAATTACAAGCCTTGCGCAAAAGAACGCAGAACTGCAAGGCAACTAGAATTCCATTTCATGCTGCACTCTGTACCTGGCACACTCAAATCAAAAGCTATCTGAAAGCTTGGAGCGCTCTTATGCTAACCCACGCTTACGGCCGAGTTGATATCGATAGACTCTGGTCACAACATGATGGATTACTTTTTCGTGGGCACGTGAGAGATGGGGCACCACCAGTGCTGACGTTCGAAGTGCATCAAGCAGGTGAGTGTGTATGCGGCTGTTTCATAGGTGGGACCTATAGCAGATTCTGCTTCCTACCATTGCACGAACAGGAGTGCCCTCATTGTAAGGCTGATACGGAGGTAAGAAAAACAATTGTCGTTAGAAGAAAACCAGAAAAAACAGTAGTACTATATAATATTAACTTGCTTGGTTGCTTGGCTGACTGCCTTTCTGGCCGGTTGGGTGGGATTATGGGTTTCAAATTTGTTTGTTCAAAAGTGTTTTAAGTGACGAATGGCAAGCTATTCCAAAAAGCTGCGAATGTAAAACAATGTCACTAACAATAGTAATTCCGATAAAAAAAAAGTTTAAATATATCGCTGCTGGTAGACACACACTGGATTAGTGAGCTTGATGACAGGTGGTGTTTCGACGGACGGGTAGGTCGAGGATTTCTTTTAAACCTATCGCTGAGTTTTCCTTTTAACAATAGTCTTCAGAATAGTGCAGAAACACAGTATACAACTGTTCTTCGGACAACAACAAAATTCCTCCCTCTCTCTTCCCGCTTTTTCCAAACTTGCTGATCGGGGAGCCATTCTCGTTTTAAAAACTAAACGCAGATTCATCAATCCGTCAATAATGCAAGAGAAGCAGCAGCGGCAGTAAAATGTACCAGCGTATCGCAACCGCCAGTCTCATCCATTGATTGGTCTTGACAAAGGTCGAAGCCAATGGAGAAATCGCAGGAAACATTTGCTAGGCTGCCGGTCAAAGAGCACTACTATACAGAAAGCTCATGACGCTGTCAGTCGTTCCGATGCGCCATATGAGCCTCAGGAGTCTCGTCAACGCACAGCGCCTGACACACATGTTGATCTCTCGTCGCATCCGGAGTTCCTTAATTTTCACTTTCGGTCCCAACCTCCTCTCGTGTTATAATAAAGCAGCTTCAACGGGGCAGCCTGACAGGAGACACATCTTCTTTACGTTTACGAAGGGCAGTAGAAATTGTGCAGAGTTCATAACTAATCCTCTTTGTAAAGTCTCGCCTTGGTCTCGTTTCAGCAATCGCAAGAACCTGAGAGAAACAAACAAAGAATCACGTGCAACAAGATTTCCGCTTTTGTGAAGTTCAAGGAAAGTAGGAAACGCTTCTATTTGAGAGCAAATCTCACAGCTGAACTCCATCCGATCGCTAACACCGTCAGGTTCTGCGTTTGCTATTTAACGTAGCAACGGAACTGATTTTCTGTTGGTTTTTTTTTTTTTCAACTTCATATTCCACCTACCACTTTTCCGTAGACAGAACTCTTTCTGGGCGTGGTTCGCCTTCTCCAGGACAGTAGTGTCAAGAGAGATAACTCAGCGGATTGGCAAAACAGCTGCAGTAGCAGAACCTGTTTCAGCAGCAGACAAATCGAGTCACGTGACTTAAAGGCTTGCCATGGCTGACGACAGGATACGAACGTCGAGGTGCTAGGGATGAGTGAACAAGCTGTACTTAGTGGTCTTTTCAACCTGGAGACTAACTACTCGATACTATTTGTGACATTCCTGAACTTTTGTAGTGGAGATTGATAAATATTCATAGCATGTTTGGCAAATCTTCGATCGTCTGCAACAAGTGTCAACGAGAAGACAACGCTAAATGTTAAAGTAACGGTAAGAAAATGTTCATTATTTTCTCATGCTTTGTGCGAGAACTGTTAATTTTTACAAAAAGTAATGCACAGACTTGTGTTTAGGTGCTATTTACATGTGTTCTGTTAGGTAATGCAGGCTTTCAAGTATTCCCGCAAAATTGCGGCTCAAAACGCGAAGCCATTGAAAGGGCTTAAGGAGACGCTGTTACCCCCCCCCCCCAAAAAAAAAGCAAAGTTAAATTACTACATTCTTCCCATCTAACCAGCTTCCACACCCTCCCACCCAACATACACACCTCTGTTTCTCTTGTCTCCCGCTTCTTGACCTACTCGTCTCTCTGTGAGATTGTCTGACATTCTGTTATTGTGTACATGGCGCCTAGATCGTTTGTCAATTGAAAGGAGTGTCGGGCAAACATCACCCTTACCGTGACCGTCTCTGTCACTTTTATAATTTTCTTAAGCGGCTTTCGATCCCAGATTGTGTTGCAGTGGGAAGTGTATATTAGAATCTTCAATGAGGACAATTCAGCCCCTGAAGAGGAAAAGGGTTGGCAATGGGAAGTTCAGTGTTTCTGTTTTTCCTCCGACAGTTTTTGCTGTCGGTGTATCGATTTAATAAATTCCTGTGAGGACTCCACTGGCGATTGAAGTGTACTCAGGCGTTATAAAACCCGAACTCTTCATTGAAATGCAGTAATAGACGTAGCCCTTGGGCATTTCCAACAGCCAGTTTCAAAACACGCTTTACAAATTTTAGCTTGTTTGAGCACAGCATGAGCTGTTCGAACTCATCTCTGTGCAGTTTATTGGTGAAAACAGTCAAACCACAGCTATCACACAGTCTAGTGAATATGAATAGAGCATCTCAACTTGTGTCGTCATTTTATGCTTGGCGAATCGGACAGAAGTACGGAATAAGCAGCTATCCTATTTAATCATAAAGATCCTGTTAGTGATATTTAAAGTTTTCCAAGAGCTCTGCTAACACATCTCATCATTTCCATCTTATTTATCCTACGGATGTATGTATATCTCTGGACTGCTGCTTGTTTGTCGAGACCAACTCTTAGCCTCTCGAGAAGTTAGTACTCAGGTCTCGGCGAACCATTTAACAGTTAAATATCCGGAAACACGATAATAGACTTGCATTAAGTTTGTTGCTTAGTTACATTTTCTTTCTTTCTTTTTTTGGCACAAGTTCTCGACCTCTATTTTCCACGACTAGAACCCAAAAAACTGAAAACGCAACAGATTGAGCGTTTGTACCATCAACATGAGAGCTCATCGTCTGCTCTTTTTCTTGGTTGATAGTTAAAACCGGAAGTGAATTTATGCTTTGGTCTGGTTTTAGGATTTAACGCGGAAAATTCGTTTGCAAGCAGTCCAGAAATGATATACGTCCGAGATTAACACAGTATAATATGTGTATATTATACATTTATACGCTCTCCCCAGTACGCGCATGTGTGAGCAAATTATTTTGCAATCCTGGGTTGAATGAAAGCTACAGAGATGCATTCGGCAAACATTGTGAAGGGCAAAGAAACATGTGGATAGGCTTCTATTATTTTGGAAACAAAGCCTTCACAGAATGGGGGTTGGGACATCAGCAGTTGGACTGTTTTCTCTAGGTTGTCGCAAAGAGTCTGTCAGTTTGACTGTTGTTGCAGTCGGCGGCACATTAACTAAAGAAGGGTCATTGTAGACCATCATTGGCATTTGAACTGAGTTAAAGCAGACTGTCAATAATTTGCAGTACATTAGTAATCTTACATGTGACTATATATTTTTTTCTTGGGCCGTATATTATGACATTCGAAGAAATTTCAAACATCTCCGGCTCTGCAGAGCTGTCTCGGCATTTGTTGCAATGAGGTTACCGGACATGAACGCCAAAAGTGTTGAGTCACAAGCCGAAAAGGCGGCGTTGACAGCAGGTACCACTATGGGTTACATAAAGTCTGTTTAAAGTGTGCAGCTCAGACAAACATTTGGCAGGATTTGACAAGAGACGGGGAAAAAGTGGAACAGCGAGAAGAGACTGTTAGCAGGATCCTGAGTGCGTACGTGCTTTGTGCGTAGGTATAGAAGCGTACATAAAGAGCCACCCATATTGATTTCCCTATATTTATCGGGATACAGCAGATTCCAGTCAGCTTGATGTGACGCATGTATTTTTAACAAGGTTACGTAGGTGTCTAAGCACGACGATGACTTTCTGGTAACAGTTTTTATTTCTTTTTCTCTCTCTCTCCCTCACTCGCTCTCTACACAGAGAAGTTTAGCAGCGAAAGGTTTAGACACCACGTGTTTATTCGAGTCTGATGACGATGGTGGCGTGGAGAAGGCAAAGCGTTCCAGGGTGAAGATACTTAGGCACGACATAGCTGTCTAGTTACAAATTACAAACAGTGAAGGTTTTTTTTTTTTGGGGGGGGACGGGGGGGGGGAAGTTGGGGGTAGTCGGATTTCAGCTGCGTGATGACTACAGCATTTGCCACGCTGCTGCTTCGAAACGACAAACTGGCCTCAGAATCTACATCTGGCTAATTGCTGACGAAGGAGTGAACGGAAGAATAAATGATTGAGAGAAGAGTAAAGGACTACGTGTCATGTGATTAAGGTCAATAAATTTTCCTGAGGCACGTCGAAATGAACAACGAGGCGCCAGTGATCTACGGAAGAAGCAAACGGGGGCTCATTGTAGGCACAATCGACACATTAGAAAAAATTGACCCTTATGACATAGCAACAAAAAAAAAAGTGAAAGACTGCGCAAGTTCAAACTTTCTAAAACACAGCAACGGAAGTGTGGGAAGGGGTATCAGAAACAAACTAAATGAACAAAGATATAAGTGTAGTGTTGTGCCTGTCATGCCCTAGTGTAGAACATCATTTGTGACTATCATTCTTTCATGTTCTTTATTACAGGAATTTTGTGACTTCCGCCTGAACTTTTTGTGGTTCGATACTTTCTTGCTTGGCGGAAAGAGTGATCAATCAGTTGATCGACCAGTCCTCCACCTACCGATTTATTCTGTTCTTGTAGCGGATCCAGTATGTGACATTCGGCTGTCAATTACATAGTTTAGAAAAAGGGTATATTCGTTCGCAATATTTTGTAAAAATCGTCAGACATATATCATCTTGGTGAACGCCCTGTTCCATCACGAACAGTTAAAAACTTCGGACCATATCGAGGTTATTGACGAATGGTTTACAGAGAACACAGAAAATGCTTGTTCCAGGCAGTTATGAATTGACTAGAGCCTCATTCGGGATTGGCTATGTGGGGTGGTGTGATAATGAGCAAGGAATGCGCGAGTCGCATTTCTTTAGTGTTAGGCTAACTACTTTGTGACAAATGACACAAAATGCGAGCAAAGGCAGTGCATTAGCAATATTGTGGAAGTGATCAAACTAAATGATGAAGTTGTGGTTAACCACAAATGCTTGAGTAAAAT
This sequence comes from Marisa cornuarietis, assembly GCA_004794655.1. Classification (NCBI taxonomy): domain Eukaryota; kingdom Metazoa; phylum Mollusca; class Gastropoda; order Architaenioglossa; family Ampullariidae; genus Marisa; species Marisa cornuarietis. The sequence continues at coordinate 1,184,303 of SMMW01000606.1, forward strand.
ATGATTAGACACAACTTCACTGTAACCAACTGAAATATAAAACTGCTCAACAGTATATATTTTTGCAAACTATAGCACAGCAGCTAATAATTGCTACGTGAGGAAACATGAACACAGACTCGTAAACATTCGCACACTCGTAATAATAATAATAATAATATGTTTAGAACAATATTACAGCGAAAAGGCGAGCGCATTGCTCTGAACAGGATCCACGAAATAGTCACAAAGATGTAGAACGAAGAACAATGGGAAAACTCGCTGCTCTCCGCAGCAAAGGGCGATCTCTGCAGGTTTAACCAGAAAACAGGGGTTAGTTACAGCAGGAGGATGTTGAAAATGTGCTGAGAATCTTGAGAATATCAAGAAATGCTAGCATATTAAACAAGGTGATCGTTACTACAACTCAGTGGCGTAGGAAGATGCTCGGCTTTGGGGGGGAGGGGCAAGCTCCATGCTGACAATGAACGACGTTCACCTTTTCATCTTTTATGGGGGGGGGGGCGGCTGCTCCCCTTGCCTCCCTGGTTCCTACGCCACTGCAACTTATTGACTGCAACTCAGTCGCTGCCTAAGCACGCCAGAGTGGATTCCAGTAATAAGTTCGCACTTCAGAAGAACGTCACCTACAATCCAGCTGCAAAACAGAAGAGAAGAGTAAACACCAGAAGCACATTTAAACATGAAAATACAACACTTAAATCCAAATCGAAACATGAAACAACGCAGAAAGAAAATTGAGCCGATATCCTCAGCCTGTTAGGCGAAGGGACAAAAATAAATAAATAATAAAAAGTAAAGGGGCTAAATACTTAAAAGAATACATATGCATGAAACAGTCATAGACATATTAAAGCACACATTTAATTATACGTGTATGTGTACGTATATTTGAGAATAATTCTGCTAATGACAAAGAAAACGATATGTTAGTGAAGCAGGGGTATTTTCTGAAATGACACTTTATTTAGAAATGTTAGGCCCACGTGTTCTGCATTAATCGACGATTTCATGATAATGAGTGTTTAGATTTTAGTCTGCCTGAAATCGCACTTTCTAAACCAATGAGAAAGGAAGGGGGAACTGCAGACGGCAATTTCGTAGCCGTCCCGTACCTTCCTGAAATGAGTTATGGGTCGCAGAATGAGACCAGACCCACGGGCTACTGCGCTGTCCATCTTTATCTCTGAGACGTTGAGCTGTGGCCAGTGGCAGGAATGAGCGATAATGAGAGAAATGGAGAGTTGATGATGTTGTTAGGGTAGTACAAAAGTAGTTCTCTTTGGTTAGTGTTATTAGGCGATATATAGATTACTGGATAACACAGGACCGCATCGAAGGACAATTTGACGGCGAGTTTGTACTCTGCCCTAGGTCAGGATCGAGTGTTCCGCGAAGGTTACCAGCACAGCAAAATCTGGAATGAGAGCCGAAGCTTTTGCTGTCTGCTACTCTTCAGGTAAACATTTGCATCGACAGTCATAACAAAAAGAGCGGATGCCGCTTGTTCCATAGCACAATCCCAGAATGCAGAGAATGAACAAATTTGTTTCCGAAACCCTTGTGTCATCTAAATCTGAGAACTTCCTGACCATTTGCTATGATTGTGCTTATGTCATTTTGTCGCTAAAGACGGTTTTTTTTTTTATTGCATTGAGAAATGTTTTCTTTTGGTTGTTTCTGTTTTTTTTTCCATTTAATATTTTACTGTTGCTGCTGCCTTTCTACAATGAAGACTAAACATTTACTGGCACTAGAGCTGTAACACCAAAGTTTGACATCCACCCAGCGTCCTCTACCACCTTGCATAAAAGAGCGAGTGCCACCTAAGGGTTGGGGGTAGGGGGGCGGAAAGGAAATGCAGAATGTACCCATAAAAACGTGTGTTTACTGACAAGGTTTGCTCGTGCTGTGCAACAGGGTGTGGCCAAGAGATAATCGCCAGACAGCGGTAAGAACAATTGATGAGGACATGGCACAATGTATATACTTTCAGTAGTTACATCCCTATATATATATTAACATGCACTTATATCACACATTTCCCTGCTTAGCAGATAGCTCAATGCGCTTGAACAAACAAGCAGCACGAGAAACAAATACATTAGCACAGTTTGCAAAGATAGGAGAAAGATAGGAGAAGGAAAGTAGGGGAAGACGGTGAGAAAAGGAGAAGACCACCTGTTATTGGAGGTACAACAGAAGTGGATGAAGGTTAGCATTGAAAACTTCGAAGCGGTAAGGGAAAAAATTCCAGACGCTGGAGTCGGAGAAAGAAAATAAAAAAAAAGCAGCGGCCAGACTTTCTCGTAAGAATGCGAGGTACATACAGATAGGAAGGGGGTGGTGGTCTCCACAAAGGTCTTTATAAGGAGGCCAGAGCGACCGACTTGGCTGGTAAGGGGTTCAACATTTCAGACAGCGGTAGACCATGAAAGATCGGTAGACCATAAAAAAGGAGAGATCATAGAAGTCTGTGGTGGCCACTTTGTAGTCGAGGCGAGCCCGAACTCGCTGTGGGTACAGATCATGTGGGAGTGGTGTGTGTCCAGTATGGTCAGCTTTGAACTTACGGAGGACAATGCAAGAACGTTATTTTGAACTGTCTGAAGCTTGTGGAGCAAACAGTTAGGGAGGTGGGCAACACCAGGGTGTTATTATAGTCCAGCCTTGCCCCCACTCCACACACACATATTCACACATATACAAAAACATATGAATAAGAGAGATATATTCCATGTATATTATACCAAAAGTGGGTTTCCCATGTCTACATATTTTAATTTATTTGTATTAGTAGATGATTTTTAAGAATCAGTTATACAGTTTCTTTAGTCATCTGGAATCTGATACCTTCCTTATCATCTGTTGATTGATAACTCGATAAAATACCACGAAATATTGAGTCTGCAGAACAGACGAGCTCTGAGTTACGAAGAATATCAGACATGTAGAGTATCGTCCAAACTTGCAATCTGCCCAACCTGAAGATTTGAAAAATGTAGGTCTTTGACAAACAGTAATTAGTGTTAGCACAATGCCACCAAAAGGCATTTTATTTAGATGTAAAAAAAATCTGGAGTGGACCCAGTTGGGATTTTTTTAAAAAAAAAAGCCTTGTTAACCAAAGCTTGCCCCTTACATCATGCGAAGAGCTATTGTTGTCTTAATTTTTAAACTTAAGTTTCCAAATAACACAGTTTCACTAAAGCGGAAAACAATGTTTAACTTGATCTTGTTAACCAGCCTCGTATTACAAAAGGATGAACAAGAAGAGAAATCGATCAGCACTTTTACACTGCGTGTATTACACACAGACAACACTGCAGCTGAGAGCGTATAGCACACAACCCGAGAACACGTGTTCCCGCAGATATCATAGAGGTACTTTAGGATACATGGATACACCGAAAGTTTAAGCAGCTTTCTAATTTTTATCTCTAATTTCTATCAACATTTGTATTATAGTCATATCAAAACTTGAACGTTCGGCTTCGAAACTGTAGATTCAAAGATGCTTCCGATCTGTAAAGTACACATATAAACCCTGTAAAATTACTTGTCTTAAATGACTAGTGGACTGCATCTTTTCTCCAAAGCTTTCAGGTAATCTAATTGCAAGATAGTGTTTCTCCATATTTGGAGAAATATCCCTCTTCCTTTCTCACGGTGGACGCCTGTAAACATCACCATGCACAGACAGAGGTCAAAACCGTTACGGTGCAATATGCGCAGTTAACATCTAATTAACAGCTGTTTCCATTTACCCTGTAAACATATCTGTGCACTGTCCTGACGTCTGTGTTGTTGACTTCTTTCTGTTTTGGTGTTGTTTATAGGTGTATATCTCAGGATTTGGGGAAATAGTATCTTGCATAGAGCTGTACCCAAGCATTAGAAAAAATATTACAGTAACCTAGTCCTCTTATATCTCACTATGTCATGTCACATCATAATCATATACTGGAAAGGTTTTTATTGTACACCTTCGTCACTTGTGCTCAAACATCACATCCACAGGTACGTCAGAATGTTGAAATCTGCTGCTGTGCTTCGATGTGGGCTTCGCAAAATATTCCGAGTCTGGGTGTCTTTCTGCCTGCAGCTCATGAGTTTCCAAGGCAACTGTCAACTCTGTGGGAAATGAAATATTAGTCTTACAAGTCCAGTAAGCATTGGTCGCTCGCTGTCACTGGGGCTGTTGCCTAGACTTGTGCGCATGCTCATTCGTACTGCTAGCTTGCTCTTACCAGACTCCCGTGAGATGATGACACAGCAAGATGCCTCGCGACACTTAGAGCGCGTCTAGGCGTTAACGCAGACACGGTTCGATGCCCTCAACTAAACTCCAGTCAGTGAAAACCAGAGATTAGAACGCAACAGAAAGAATTTGTAATAGTTCCACTTTATCGTAGAAATGTCGTGCCGGTCGACGGTTGTAGGATATTGTTCAGGCGCGAAGCGATTATGGCGCCTGCACTTGTCGGCCTTTGAAGACGCCACGCTGGAAATCATTGCCTGGAGGTAATGGCCACGAGGAAGGGATAATCTATGGAAACAGGCCAACTTACTCAACTCGCGGGGAACTAGTCCTCGAGTTCCTGTCGCTTGGCACGGAGTACACCATTCCCTAGCAAGATAAACTTGTTTACGTAAGATAAACCAGTTCCGTGTTTTTAATTTATTTTTATATTTTGCCAAAAAGCGCATCTCCGGACAGTGAACAAAGCAAGGTGGTAATCAGAAGATGCTTTGTCTTCAACTTTAGGGGCAGCTTCTGGGAAACTAAGGATAGGAAGTGTCTTTATTGTGAGGGAAGAGGCAGCGAAAAGAGAAAGTTGAGCTGCAGTTCAGTAGTGGTGACCTCAGGGCAGCATGGCATGGTATTAAGAATATGTCCTCTGTCAATACCAAAGAAAACGCTTTCTCTCACATTTTTTCCGTATTAAAACAGTCTCTGGTCCCTGAGTATGGGTTGGTGATTGCCCAGTCCTCTGTCAAAGATCTCTTGAGGAGAGTAAGTGTTAACAAGGCTCCGGGTCCAGATGGGATCTGTGGAGGCATCTTCCATTACTGCGTCGAACAACTTAGCGGAGTTTTACAGCATCTATTCCAGCTGTCTGTAGATTCTGGTCACATTCCTGATATTTGGAAACTTTCACACATTGTGCCTGTCCCAAAAAATCACTAGGCCTAGTCAACCCAACGACTTCAGACCAGTGGCTCTTACCTCAGACATCATGAAATCGTTTGAGAAAATCGTAAAGAGCGAGGTTACGGCTGCTGTTGATCAATATCTGGATCCGCTTTCATCTATATATCCAATTTACCCTCTCTATCCTGGACTTTTTAACAAACAAGCAGCAGAGAGTTTATGTTAACGGTCTTCTCTAAGATCCTGTTGTCACCTATACATGTTTCATTCAAGGCTGCTGCTTGTCACCACTACTGTTCATACTCTATACTAAAAGTTACATAAGTACTACTGATAGGAACTTTCTGATAAAATTTGCTGATGACTCTGCTTCGCTGTCACTTTTGTATGATAATGAACATGTTCACAGTGGCACTCCTCCTGACTTTGTCCGCCTGTGTGACAAACACTTCCGTCTTGAATGCCTCAAAGACAAAGGAAATAATCGTCGACTTTCGGATAAACAAGTCTAAGACAGTTATTAGTACTGTCCATGATGATGCCATCGAGGTAGTCGACTCTTACAAATATTTATGTAACGTCTTTGATAACAAGCTTTAATGGGACATCAACACTGACATGATCCTCCGTAAGAGCCAACAACGCCCATGCCTCCTACGGAAATTCAAATCTTTCTCTGTCAGCTCTGTCATCCTCATACGGTTCTATCAGTCCTTCATTGAAAGTCTCATCACTATTTCTTTCATCTCCTGGTTCCACAACCTCTTCCTAGGTGACAGGAATAGTCTTGTCTCTCTTGTTAATATCTGTTCTAAGATCACAGGAATCAGGCAGAGGGACTTGGCAGTCTCCTGTCATCAGCAAATCCTTTTCACATCCCGTATCCTCTCTATTTCTGATCATGTGTTGGCATGTGAGTTTTCACTTTTGCGGTATGGCTGTAGGTACGCGATGCCTGTTTGCAAAACCAATCGTCACCGCAGTTCAGTCATTCCACTTGCCATTTACCCGATTAACTCCACTGGCCGTGAGCTTGTACTAGCCTAAGGTGACCTAAGGTCACCAATTGTATCTACTGTTGCTGGAAATACGTGTGTGTGTGTGTGTGTGTGAGAGAGAGAGAGAGAGAGAGAAATCATTTCAACATGTATATGTGCATTATCTCTTGTATATCATGTATGTATTACTGCTAGTACGAGCGCTATCTGGAATTGCATTCGTGGATAAATGTGGAAGACTACATCCTCCCGTTAAGTGGACTCGCCTTTAATGTTAAGTGGATTCTTGCCTATTTGAGACTTGCCTGCCATGCCCATGCCTATGTGGGCATATGTCTTAGTGTGATGGGGACTTCGTCTAAGTCTCTCAGAGTGCGATGCTTGCGTGTCATGAAAAGCGTGAAGAAGGCCTCGCTTTCACATCGGAGGGTAATGGCTCTCTTGCGATCCCCGTCCCCGGCCAAGGGGGAATAAAGTCTCTATGACACCAGTGGTTATAAAAGAATGTGTGGCAGAAGGAGAGTTCGCGACTGTTCTCGTGTTTGCGTTATTTTTCTGGCTTCCTGATAGTTTTGTTCAGTTTGTTTACCGTTATGTATTTTTTACCGTTGAGTCATAATTTTTAATAGACTGGTTATTCCTGCACGTTTAGCAAGGGCACATCTCACATGTATAACCGAGTTTTAACATATCTGTAAATAGAAGGAATGAATAACAGCAAACGTTAGAGCGGCAAAAGCAGACAGAAATGTCTATGGGAGGAAAACATTAAAAATAAAGTGGGGAAGGAGGAAGAGATACAACGATGCGAACAGACAGGCAGGGACGCAGACAAGTAGACAGGCAGACACGATGCGAACAGACAGGCAGGGACGCAGACAAGTAGACAGGCAGACAATGTTGTAGACAGACAGGCAAACAGACAGACAGGGTGGTAGTCTTGCAGACAGACAGACACGCAGACATAAAATGTTCAAAGTTATGACTGAGGTGCTGGATCCTGTAAAAAGTTGTAGCGGAGCTTCGGCCATTTCACACCCGAGGCCAATTATGAATGATAAAACAAACGGAAGAGAACAGTGCGTAGTTTTCTCTACATCGTATTTTCTGTTTACTGATTTTATTGATCGGCTTTGCGCAAGGGATTACATCAACCACGTTTCAGACTTAACGCCATTTTCTTTCCCAGCAGGAATCCCTGGCCGGGGTGATACAGACGAGGAAAGAAAGTCTGCACTCGGAGATCCTTTTCCAGCCCTTCCTGGTCTCGTGACATCGCCCGCTGCTAGTTTAAAGCAGGAAATGGAGGGATACAAAACCATGGCGGTGCCTTTGTTTTGCAGATGTTCTGCGCAGTGAGTACAGTCCCGTCTACATTACTTTGGCTTCGTGAACTTCTGTTTCTATCTTTTGTCTTTGTTTATAATGTCTCCGCGATGATGGCAGACACATGAAGAAGTGTCTGGTTTTTATTTGCCATAAACACCAAAATGCATTCTGGCTTGCATGCTTCGTATTTAGATGGATGTTCGTTTGCCCTTTTAAGCCATCTCTTGTGTTTTTTTAAATCGAAGCTTGAAGAGGGGTCTATAGTAAATATTGAAGAGTTTGAAGTCCTTTCCACACCTTTTAAAAATATAAATCGCTTCAAAAATAATGAATAAGAATTTAGTGTACGACTACATTTTTAGTGTGTTATGTTACCCACATAGACAAAGGATTACTTTATTAATATGAGCAGACAGACAGCAGACACCTTGATATAGTGCTTGCACCCTACATACAGATTGAATGAGAAAAGCGTTTATGTACGTCCTTGTGATGCGATGGCAAAAGCTTCATTAAGTTGGAGACTTTTGCGTGAAACATTTCAAGGCGCTGAGTAGATCTTTCAGTTTGTTTCGGACATTCAGTCGGGAAGCTAGGGTTGGGTGTGGAGGTAAGAAAGTTAACGCACAGAAAGATGGTTGATGAGCGGGTTTTAATAGTGAGCCCTGCCACTCCCAACCATCTCTATTGCCCCACTCCCCTCCTAGGTGTATAGCAATGATGACAAGCCACTGGCAGACCCACAGAGACAGAGGAAGCAAAGGCGGTGAAACAAAGACACAGCAAAAACTCACGGGAAGACTGCACACGAAACTGTACATCTGCCACTGCTAGGACCCGTAAAACTAAAGTAGAAGGATGGCTGATCTGTATTATCAATTGATCAAAAAATTTGTTTTTCGATTGATGAAAATAGAAAGGAAGAAGTAGCAAGCTAGATGACTGGTCTTCCGAACTGCCCATACTAGAAAGCGAGCACACCAATCAAATCAAAGATCATAACCATCTCCAAAAAAGTGCTTTTGCGTAATAAATAGCAAACATACTATCTTCCTTTTCTGAGACGCGCTTCATAGCTGATCAGAGCAGCAAACGCGGCAGTTGTGATACACCACTGGGCAACTGCGAAACGGTGTTCAGGATATGAAGCCAATTACACCTCACGAAAATTTATTTAAAGGTCCACACGAGTGCAATTGTTTATTTTCAAATGACTGTGCTGGCACAGTACAAGACAGTATCAGTGGGTGAATGCCTCTTCCTCTCCGATTTCGAGGCTACTGGTTTTACTGTGCGCTAAAAGAGGTAAGAAAATCTTGACATCAGGAATGTACATGAATTGCGCTGTCAAGACTACGGCCAGTGAGAAAGATTCGTGTTCTGGACATTCGGGATATCGCGGGCTTGGTGACTTGCTATACATTGAAATGTTTGTAGGCTTGGATCTCGAGAGTAGAGGAAAGTTATTCACTCAAACATTGAAAGAGTCTTTTGCGATTCTAAATAAATTTTGCACTATTGCAGACATTTAACTGCTTCTTACATGAACAGAACAGCCTGAATACGATCACTGTGTTACTTTACTTTCATTTGCACTAAAAGCCGTCCGTTCTGTTTTGAAGCGACTGTGAGCTCTTAGTAATCCCTATTATTTCTGCTTTAGCAAACGTATTCACAGTCATTGGATGCTTGCAGGTTTGTAAATGGAATTATTAATAAACAAGTTTAAATGGGTGGTGGTGGTGATGCAAAACGTACAAGCCTGTTTAGAACCGGTTAAGTGACGATCCCATCACATTGACACACTTGGATTTATTGCTTATATGGAATATGTGTTCCAAGCAAACCAGCGTGCCTGCCTCGGGCTTATCTAACAAACAGTTTATTTGCAGTGAACACTTGCGACAATTCTAAACGGAATGTTTTGAATAGGCGGCGGGTGGGGCTTTAAGACAGAATTCTCTGTTGATGGTGTGCTGAACTGGGATTCGATTCACTCATCGATGCTGTTCACTGTAATTATACGTCGCATTAATAGACTACAGGCAGATTGTCTGGACAAGATGTGAGCAGATGAACAAGCATAAACAATATTCCAATACCAAATGGAATATGGAGATTTTGTGTCAGTTTGCTTTGTGCATCTGTATATCGTATGATTTCAAGCGATCCCTCCCCCCATATTTGTGTGTTTCATCGTCACATGCATGCTTAGGTGTACAGTGGCGTAGGAAGATGCTCGGCGTACGTGGGAGGGGGGGTTGGAGGGGAAAATTCCATGCTGACAGTGAACGACTCGCACTCGCACATCACGAGGTCCATTTCTAATGCGCAGGTATCCATTCAGAAGAATGCTCATTGCGCAGGAATAACAGAAAAGAAGAAAAAATATTAAAACAACAGAAAAGTAACAAAAACAAATAATAATAAAGACAGAAGTGGTGCTTGGTTGTTGAGGTCCGTCTTAAAAAACAAAAACAAATAAGACTTCAGTCTTTTCCGAAACGTGGTTGCTGTGGTGATGGTGGACAGTGACGATAGCAGAGCATTCCACAGTTTAGGTGCCGCGTTTTTGAAGGCCCTGGCTCCAGTGCGCTTCTTGTTTGTGTCTTCCACTGCAGGGAGACAGAAGCGTGACTGGGAGCCAGTGATAGGGGTGATGTTAAGTCAATTATGAACCGAACCTTTTGACGAGAAGCTGACTTCATGCCCCTATCTGGCTATATACGGCTTCACCTGGTTTGAGTTAGCACTAGCTCTTCCAGGCTTTTAACTTGACAGGTTCACAACTCATGTTCGGAAACAGCAATACGACTCTGAAGAGTCACATGACTCATTCGCTCTCCCTCACTCCTTCCCTCCTCCGCTCTCCTGTCTTATCGGTACCGTCTCCCGTCTCACATTAGGACCTTGTCAAACTTTGCACTGCAGTTTGCCTTGCCTAGCAATTTGTTTTTAATTTGGAGCAGCCAGTAAAATCTGAAAATGTAGAAAACGAAAGGAGCTATAACTATTTTTTAGAGCAGCATACGCAAAGGTAGCATATGACATTCCCGCAGATGCAAATATAATTTTTGATCATTCAGTGAGGATCAGTTTCATTGGGTCCATTAGAATCACACACACACACACACACGCGCGCGCGAGCGCGCTCTTACGGATACACATTGCCGCATTCTTGTTTCTTTAAAAGATTGAAGCTATACAAAGCTTTCATCCACTGTCTTAGGTATGCATGTGGTCTTGCTTATGAAGTTTAGTTATATTCAAATAAAAGTTACAGAATTTTACATTTTTCAGAGACAAATTCAGTCCGCCTTATTATTTACTTCAATAATATAGTGATCGCGCACATAGTAACATTGGCGTGCGTCACACACACACACACACAGGCACACACATACACACGCACCCACCCACACACACATATATATATATATCCATACACACACATCACTTCTGTACGACGAATGCTCTTACCGATATACAAACACATTAATCGAGAAATAAAAAAGAAATAGTAAAATAAACACAAAAACCATAACAAGTGTCAAAAGAAATCAAGAAAAGTGAGATTTCTGAGGATCGTAAACTATACTTTGCAGCTTGTCTCGTATCTGTAAACCGTCTCAGCTGTTGTGAATTAATCATCAATCAGGGGAAGCTACACGCTTGTCTCTGAGCGCAGGGGGGAAAAAAACTCGTGTCTACTGGCCTTTGATTAGGTAGACCTCAGGAGTCTCCGCTTTTGGTCTTCAAAGAAAACTTAAACGCCCGCGTCTGTGAATTGATATGCGTGTTCACGTCTGCACGCTTGCCTCACACACACACACACACACACACACACACACACACACACACACACACACACACACACACACACACACACACACACACACACTATGTATAGTTGTTAATGGCTTATGGGAATCTTTGAGTGGGGCTTCATGTTGCTGACTATTCCCTTATCTAGACTGCAAAATATTATCTATCAGTCTGCCTGCATGTCTGTCTAGAGAGTGGTGGTCCTTCGCCTAACTGGCTTTGGTGGGGAGGGGGGACAGGTCTCCACATTTTCCTTTTCTTCTTGATTTGTTGTGCTTGTAGTGTTTGTTATACCGAGCTGCACTTTTATTCTGACATCATCGGCATTGTGTTTGACTGGTTGTCTGCTTGTGGCTTTTTATTTATTCCTTTGCTAATATCAACTCTCTCATCGCAATCTCAGTTTCTTCATTTTACAAGTTGTCGCTGGGATAGACTTAACATCAGCGCCAAACAGTCATGCGTTTCAACATTGCACTGCAATTTCTGTTTTGTGATCATCTGGATATTCTCCTGACTATTTGGTCTACGTGTTTGATTATTGATCGGTTCTGTTCCAGTTCACTGACCGTGGATCTGTCTCATTGACATCCTGGTCTATGAATGTCATCCGTCAGAAGAGCGATCTGGCATTCCCATTAACTCTACAGAGCCCCATGAATTTTGTCTGTCTTGTGTTTTTGTGTTTGTAATGCGGGAAGAGCCTGGCTTTGGCTGGGACACCGCACTATAAAAGCACCATTATTATTGTTATTATTAGAAGTCAATTCTATGTGCGAAAGGTGTTTTGATATTGTCTGCCGTTTTCAACAATTTCAAGAGACTAGGGGTCAGTCGGAAAGTTAGCATCTAAGATGATGTGATTTTGACCTCTCTCGCTGGGACGAATCATTTAACATGCTGCTGGTGAAGGCTTCGGCAATTGCTGGGAGAGATTATCTAATTGTGAGGTCAGACACTCACAAACACAGCGCGCGTGCGCACGCACGCACGCACACACGCACGCACTCTTTCTCTGAACGGCATGGACGAACTTGTTTGTGAGTGCATAAAAGAAATGAAAGAGAAGCAAGAAAGGAGGGAGAAGTGAAGTAAGGAAGCAAAAAATAAATAAATAAATAAAAAGTGAGGGCGAGCTTAACTCACCATTGGCTTTGGGAGACAAAAGTTACTATATTGTTGCTGGTTAGAAATCAAACAGAGAAGAAGCCTCATTGACTTCTGCTTAGTGTTTCATGATTAGGACAGATGAAGACAACACTGTCTTAGGCAATTTTGTTTCAAGTGATAATTTAATAGACTAGCTTTAGGTCTCAAAGTATCTGTCGTTTAGAAAAATATTTTAGGATATAAAATTGAACGCAGAACGTTCTCGCTTTGCAGCTTCGGGTGGAGGGGATGTGCCTTTTTCTAAAAAAAAAAAAAAAGCACCGCCAGATGAATGGGAACCCTGGCTATAGCACCTCAATCCATCTGTATTTGGTAGGAGAACACTATAGTCACGGCCTTAGGGGCTTTGTGATGAAAGGTTGTTGTGAAGCTTTTCTCAAGAAAAGGGAGGATTTTGAGTGTGCCCGAGCACTGTCTGTTGGTTACGGATTTTCTTAATGGAGGCAGATCGAACAGACCAAGGTCTAACCGAAGAAGTTTTAGCTCCAGTGACCGGCGGGTTGCTGATATGTGAGAAATGTAATGGGAGAAAACTAGTCGTTTTGAGTCTGTTTAAATCTTACTTTGTTCATTGAGTTCTTATACTTGGGTACTGTTAGTCGGCTTTTATGTTTTATACTCCAAGGGTCATCCACTTTGGAGTACCTTGAGATACAAACATGACTGACATCGGTCTAATTATAGTGTTTTCGTTAATATCATAATTGAGTTAATTACGAGGCATTTTCCAATCAATAAACCGTGTATATCTTTACCAATAATATCGGTCGTGCTGTCACCCCTACACGCCCATTCCTAGCATCTTCCTTGAAGTTAATGCTTGAGACATTTGATTTGTTTTTAATATTTTGTTTGCTTGCAGTTAAATCGCTTTCTGTTGATATTTTGTTGAAGTCAGTCCTTTCCTTCAGTCGTCTCATCAGCCGTCCATTTAATGCTCGGTCGATAGCAAGGGACAGCAGTAGTTTATCAGATAAGGCTGCGACCGAGTGACGAGCAGAACATGGTTTTGTTCATCTCCCCAGCCCCAGACGGTCTGCGTTCAACTTGCATCAGCCTCCTGCCGATTGTTTTCGCAGTCGACTACGAACAGGATTTTTTTGGTGTAGGGAAATGATCAGAGGCAGACGCATAAGGCAGGTCTGCTACGAGCAGGATTCTGTTGGTGTAGGGAAGTGATCAGAGGCAGAAGTTTAAGGCAGGTCGATTAGTAAATATTTACATCACCAGTTTCGGTTGAAAAGTCACACGTACACAGTTTGTGTGTAGCTCCTACTTCCTTTCTACCCTACCTACTCCCCTAACCCAAGTCATCTAGCCCAGTCTATCGAAAAGGGGGAAGGGGAACAATGAAACGGGCGTGCTATCTTCACGTTAACGAGCGATCTAGACGCAGGAGCCGGTACTCGTGCACCCAACACGTGTTGTGTCTTGAGGACCGAGGCTGGTGCTGTAAGCGCCGCCCATGCAGGGCGAGGAGAGCTGACGAGACGGCAGTGATCGATACGGTAAAGGGGCCAGAACGCCTGCGCGATGCATTTCTTATGTAGCTTCGAGGTATATCCTTACTGTTTAGATTGATGGAGTCTGCGCTTGTTGTGTAAGGCCAGGCCACTCAGAAGATATCGACTTTTTGGGATGAGGACGCCGAGTTTGATGAAGCTGTTAACAGTGCACATCGTGTGTATGAAAACACGGGAACAAGCACTAATATCTAGGTGGAGGGTTGGAGTGGGATGGGGGGAGGTGCAGACCGCGAACTAGTTACGAGAGAGAGACAGAGAGAGGAGCTGTTGGTTTTGACAAAAAAAGGCACGAGTAGAGATTGACAGACGAGAAGTTCACACTCGTGGAGGGAGGGATGAGACCACAGTGATAGAGGGAGAGATAGAGCCGGGGAGGCATGTTCGAGGGAGGAAAACAAGTACGCGAGTGCTGACACACACACACACACACACTGGGTTGACAATGACTAAAATACTCGTGCATACAGACAAAATCTCTGACGGATGGACGGACTGAGAAAGAAAAAAGATAAAAGATGTTCCATGGAAGGTTGTGGTCGCAGAGTAGTAAAGAAAAATGTCAGCTTAGAGATGAATAACACTCACACTCGATGATCCAGGGCGATTGGACGATCTTCCCGAAATTAAAGTGGAAGTACGGCTTTCCTTACAGCAGCGTTTCTCAACCTTTTACTTGTGACGCCCCCCCAGACGAATAAAGGTACGTCCGCGCGCCCCCCTTAGCCACTAATACCTATATGAGATATGAGAAAATGACCGCCTTTGCGGCCCCCTTTTCAGCAGCTTGCGCCCCCCAAGGGGGCTGCGCCCCCCAGGTTGAGAACCGCGGCCTTACAGGGAGATCCGACAGTTTGTCCCCAGATCGGGTGAGGGGTGAGGAGTTTTTTTAAAATAAGTCTTAAGTCTTATATAAGTCTTATTTATGAGAGTCCCAGTCCTTGCTGAATGATCTCATTCATCTTTTTCTCTTCTAGTCCCTTTCTTTTCGCTCCCTCCTCTATTTTGTTTTTGTCACCTGTATCTGTCTCACTTTTACTCTCTCACACACTCATTCTCTCTCTCTCTCACACACACACGCACACGCACACACACACACACACACACACACACACAAACACACACACTGTCACAAGTGTAAAATGAGGATTCTTCCACTCCGCACCTTCCCTTCGACCTCCTAGACGTCGCTGTAGCTCTCATCTGAGATTTATTGACTTGTCAATTGCTCGTACTGTTTGATATTTTTGGACACCATGGATACCAGTTCTTTCGAGTGTGCGCAAGAGCTCTCAAATCCCCAGCCTGGGAACAGAACAAAAAGCCCGGACTATGTCCAGTCGTGATTGTGTCGCAGCCGATTTCTGACCGAATTACACCCTGGCAGATTCCGCTCCGGGGGCGAACACGTCCCACCCTACCCGTGTCGTCTCAAGCAGCCGCCATTGCCTTAGGAATCGTCACAGAAGTTAGGATAGAAAAGCAGGGGTTTGCAGTCTCGATCCATAATGTCAAAGAGGATTAAGATTTTATTGCCTTGTGTAGTTCATGTCTCAATTACAGGTCAGGAAAAATGTGAGTTTAACCCGTACAACGGTGGTGCGGTGATGGTGATGGTGGCCGGGGGGAGGGAGGGAAGGAAAGGAAGGGATCAGGGTTTGGTTGGGGGAGGGAGCTGGGAGGATACAAGGAAAGGTGCTGTTTGTGAACTGTAAGGAACACAGAGATAAGAGGATACTCGATGCGGGTGTTCCTGTAAAGAAAATGGTGAGGTGGGATACTGTTCTTTCCGTTGATGGAACTGTCTGTCTGTCCGTAATCTGGCGTGCGTCTGCCTCCGATCAATTTATCTGACCCCTATGTCTGTACCGGATATGACGTTTTGTCGATTGCTGGTCTGACTCCATGTCATTAACTGAATTGCTCAATGTCGGTGTCAGACGATGACTAGATTGTGTTACTGTAAAATCTGCTGTTATGATCCGAAGAATTCCGATACCAACTCGCTGAAGGCACGATATTAAAGTAGTTCTTTTACGTTAACTTTTCATAAAAATACCCACATTCGTATAAAGTCATAGAATTGGATATGACAAGTTATTTCTCTGTTCTGTATTTCGTAAATAATTATAGAGGTATGCAACACATTCATTGCATTTGCACACCAAAGAAAGTGTGATAATGTTGACCTTATATATATATATTTTTTTTTTCGAATTTGATAAAATATAGAGCTTTTTATGACTGCAGTGCCAGGATATCAAATCTATCTGGGTTTTTTTCGGTTGAATTATCTATTTCATACCCCAAGTTTTTTCCCCAGATATGTTGAGCTAATGGGCGAAAGACAGATAAAAACTGATTTGAAAAATGAAAGTTCCAGTAATTGACTCTGTCTCGGGAGCTTCGTTTGCAGTCTATGAAATAAAGAGCCGTGCTTGCAGCTGTTGGACAGATCCTCGCTTCACTTTGTGCTATCAGGTCTTCTGTCCTCTCACAAATCGAAGAAAATGTGTTTATTGACTTTTCCTGACATTAGAGTTTTTCTTCCTTGGAATAATCTGGCGTCGAAACTACATCGAAACTGGTGTCCAGCACGCAAGGAAACACAAGTTTACATCTGTTCCTTCGTCTTGGCAGATATCGAGCTTGGTTGTTTGTAGCCGTGCCGGAAGTCGACTAAAGTTCTGTGATCTTGCTTCACCTCCCTCACTGCTCACCGTTGTAACAGTGGAGTTTGCCGACAAGGGTTGGGACGAATGGCTAGGTACACGCGCGAGCAAACGCATGGAGAGGAGACCATGGATGGGTATAGGTCTGGAAACCCAGAAGAAGCAAAATAAGTGGACTAAAATAACTGCGCGGAAGAGACTTCCAGCAGAGTTTGCAGCTGCACAGACACATAAGACAAAAAGGCTTAGTGGCATTCGTGAATTTTTGATTTGTTGTTTATCTACTTTCGTGCTCTGTGAGCTGTCATAGAAGGTGCTACATCGGTGAATGTATGTCTGTGGGGGGTTGGACATTTATATGCAGGTGTTTTCAGGCGTTGTTATTTTCACCTGTTGCTCATATAAATGTTGGTTCTTATTTCGTGTCGATCGGAAATGTAATGACAATGGAACAAATACTGTTGCCCACGAAAGAATGTTTTTACAAGCAAACTAATATGACAGCCCAGGAGATGGTTGTGGCTTTCGCGTGGATTGGAGATATAGATATCTTTTGTTCACTGGTTCTGTTGCTCCCCGTTCCTTGCGAAACGATAGCGTGGTCACAGGGCACTTACTTCACTTCACAAGTTGTCACTCAGCCTCTTATTGACAAAACAGGTTACAGCTTCCGAAGATCGATTTTGCGGGACTGTACTTTGAGACAGCTTTACACGCAAGAAGTTTTTTTTTGAAAAGATTGATTGAAAACAGGTTTGTATTTGGGCTCAAACGTTGTTACCTAGTCAACTTGAAACACAGAGTGAAAGATAGTAGCAAATGCCTATGAGAGATGAGTGATGGATACTTATAATACTGATAATGACGACTTGTATAGGGCATTTCTCCAGACACAATAGAGCTCAATGCCCTTTAACATGATACACTGAATCTGAAAATATTTGTCAATTTTGTTCAAAGTCTGAACAATGCGTTAGGATATTTAGAAAATGTATAATATAAGGTATATTGCAGCTATCCTTCCAGCTGCGACTACCACAAGGTAATACCACTCCAGTTCCAAGTGCGGTGGATATAGCTCGTCTGTCCGCTAGCTGATATTAAAGCATGGCTAGCCTTCACGCCCCTGTGTATGACACCTCTGTTATTCAAGTACAAGTATTCCACAGCATGCAGTACATCCCTCAAGATATGTGTAACCAATAGCTCCGAGAAATCGCTATGAAACAGGCAGGCAGCAGGTCACGACAAGAACCATAGCCCATAACAGGCAGGACTGTCCACAGTTGATGGCGATGGACGAAGCTCCAGTAATGTGGGATAATAGTCTCATGTTGTAACTGCTTGGTTAATACAACTTCTTTCTGTACATACGAGAGCACGTGATCTAACTTTTCTGCATCAATCCATTTAACAGCCACCTGCAGTTCTGTTGACGAGTGCTGAGCTAGATGCACTGTGGTTGTATCTCTGTGACCTTTGCCTATTCCTGTATATGGCTGATAGACACAGGCCACACTGTCAAACTACACGATGACCACCTCTGATGACGATGACTCATTGATGTTGATAGTGTTCTGCCAATGGTGGGGAGGTGATGTCGTAAGGCTACTTGCTGGTGGAGAATCAGACAGCTGAGATGTGGAACAAGCACAATACTTTGTTACTGATTTGTCTGACATAACTTTTGTCTTCCTTCAGCCTCTTACCACTCCTGAATCTATCCACTTTACCAGCTACTTGTTTCAGCAAGTCGTCTGCCCCGGGGGCCCGTGCTGGCTCTCAACGGCCCGGAGTTCAGATCTACAGCTCTGAAAGCCGTTGTGTCGTCTGTAGGAGGCAGAATACATCAACAGATTCTCGAGTCAACGGAGCTGAAATCGCCAGAAGACTGTTGGTATCGATGTAATCACAAAGCAGAAGAAAACTGCATGAAAATGTTCAAGCAAAGTACTGACTGTGTTATCTTCAAGATCTTCAGAAGAAACCGTTAGGCAGAAAAGACCGGCAGTCGATGGGAAATCCGAGAGTCCTAAAAGAAAACAAAAATCAAACAGTCCTGCACAGGAACGACGCAACGAAAAAGCACCGGCCTACACAACGGGCACCAAAAACACAAAAAACTAATAAAAATACTTATAAAGAGAAATTGGTTAAAAGCACATGCATAAGGACCTTTGACCTTTAGTTTATGACACTATTCAACGCCGCGGAAAGAACCGAACGCCACCGATGGCTCGTAAATTCTAACAGTCAAGAAAGCCCAGCGGAGCGCATTTTTTTGTTTTTGTTTTTAAACATGTCCCGCAAAGATATTTGTCCACTTACATTCCTGTTTTATTTCGTTTTTGTCTGATAAGAATGCAGTGACGTCGTGCGAAATGAAATGTCAGCGCCATTAAATGTCCATTACGACTACTTTCTTTTCTTTGTTTGTTTTATTTATTTAATTTTTTGTCACCAGCTTTCTCGGTGTTCTAACACTGCCGAGTGTGGCAAGATTTACTTTCGAACAGACTTCACTGCAGTTATAAGGCTGATGTTCCTTTTAGCATCGAAACGTAAAAACAGCAAAAAAAAAAAAAAAACGAAAAGGAAAGGGGGAAGGGAGGTTAAGAAACCCTTACGAAATGAGTGTACAAGAAAAAATAAATAACCAATAAATCCAAAAATTAAATTTAAAAAACATTTAATTGTGTGATTCTACTCAGTTGAATCATTTATAGCATTCGTTGAAATATTGAATAAAGGAAATATAGCGAAACTTCGGGTTTCGTCGATAATCCGACCGAAAACAATTGGTGAAATCCAAAACCGACGAAAAACGAGGCAATTATTTCCATATGAATCAAGCAGTTAATTCGTTTTAAATACATTAGGTTCAGCAGACACTAGCGGGGCAGTTCGGGAGATGACAGCCCTGGAAGTCGTTTGACCATCTACCTTCTACAAAAATAAAGAAATAACTTAGTATACTACTAGAGTGGTACACAATAAAAAAAGTACAAAAACACTGGAAAGCAATGGCATTGTTTGGCTAGAGGCGTGGGGTGATGCTCTTACAACTAGAAACAACTCCACAGGAGAACGCGTGGTTCGCCCTTTGTTTTCGCAAAATTAGCAGCGAGGTCACGTGGCACGCCGACGAAATCCGAGGTAACCGACGAAAACCCAAGGCAAATCTTTGGCGGAAAAAAAATAGACGACAACCCAAACCAACGATAACTGAAGTCAACGAAAACAGAGGTTTCTCTGTACTAATATCCTAGCTTTTACTGAATATTACATGTGTCATGCCTCACCTTTTATTTTTAAGCATTACTATAACTGGTATTAACACTATTAGAAAGCAAATGCCTTTATCAAAAATAATGTTTATTAGCTGCAATATGATTTCTTCCAGATGAGCAAAACATTCACTATGCGATGCTGTGGAGAATAACGTAGAAACAAAGAACAGTCGTGTCATAATTTTCCGCCACAAACATGATAGACGGGGTTAAAGCCAGTTTCAATATGCTAGATCACACTCAAGACAGCTTAAGCCAGAAGCAGAATCTGAATTCCTTTATTGAATAGGCCACCGGCTATTTTCAAGGAAGAAGGGGAGCATAACAAAACCATAAAAGGTATGTACACATAAATTGTATAATAAGCAACTGGATTGTCATCAGCACGAAGGCATTTACATTTTAAAAAGGTCACACTGCGCTTTTTTAACAATTACAGAAGATACACAAGTAACATGTGATAAATTTACTTTAAATACAAGGGATAAGAGAGCTCACACAGACACACTATTTTATGGACTTACCACTCCGGTCTAATGCTTCGAAGACATGCAGGTAGAGGGTTAGAAATATTGTTTTAGTGTCTGACATTATAAATTGGAATCAGAATAGAGAAGTTTTCTTATAATAGGGGATGTAGCTTTCTCGCAAATCAGAATACACAAGGCAGACAAATAAAAAGTGTATTTCAGTTTCTTCACCCTGACAGAAAGGGCACTTCATATCCTTATTGTCAGCATAACAAAAGCAGAGCTTATGGCAGTACAAATCTGAAGCACCTAACATAAATCTTATCAGGATATCTCTTATTCCAATATGTTTTATATCTCCAAGACAACTACTCTGTATTATGGAAGATTTGTATAAATAATAGGAAAGAACTTTGGACTAGAATTCAATTTGTTATGCCACTCTTGATCCATCTATCGTAACTTGAATTTTCTTAGAAAGTGACATTGGCAACACCTTGATTTTCACAAACAAAACCGTAACCATATTTGTATAGTGTAGTCATTACGTGGTAAACCCATGTAACCTTGTTACCATGGTGTAAGACAGAAGCAGAAGTAAACAGAAAGTAACATTTTACAACAAAATTCTCTTTCTCATAAGTTTCAAAATCAAACCAGGTCGTGTAATCAAACTCGAGTCTTGCTGTCTTTTGTGTGCCATGTTGATTTCAGCGGTATAGCTTATGTCTATGATGATCATTTTCTTTAGCCACCTTTCCTGTGGAGTCACGTGCGAATGGTCGTGCACATTAAAAACGATGAAGAAAAACTAAGAGATTAGAACAGATTGTAAAAATTGGGAAAATAAAGGATTTGGGCAAACAGAAGAAAAAGGGGAAGAATAAAAATGGATGTGATTGGATCAGTGATACCAGGGATTACCTGCTCGACACACAAAAGACAATGTTGAAGTAATTTAAAATCATATCAGTCTTCAAAGCCAATACTTCGCGATGGCAGTGAATTCCGCAGTTCATTGTTCCGCCAGACTATTCTCACCGCGATACCCGTGTCTTGCAAAGATCTGGATGATGTGCATAGGTGACGATATATTGCGGCTTATGGAAGCCAGCGATGCTTAGAGAGATTGCCACAAATTTTGTGGGAAAATTTAGTAGCCTGTAGGAAGACTCAAGACTTCGTGCTGCAGTAACCGGGGTGTCATTGGAAGCGGTTGCGATTCTGCAGGACTCGGTTTCTCTAAAAAAAAAGATATGATGTAGCAACCAAGTGAAACTTAACAACGTTTTAGCCATGGGTTGTGGAAAATCTCATTTAAGAACCAGTGAGTATGGTCCCCTGAAAACACTCATGATATAGGGTAGAGAAACAGCAACAAACTTGACTTTCTATGCATTGACTTTCAACGCACTGACTGGGTTTTTTTTCAAGGTCATTTTTAGTTCTACCCGAACTGAGACCCCAAAACACACAGAATACGCTACACCCCCATCCATCAAAGCGTTTCTTTTTAATTTTTCTTTTCCTTGGCTTTTGTGATGTCTCTCAAGTCGATAAAATGCTAGGTTATCGAGCTGCCTGAAATGTCGGATTGAAGAAATCTCCCCAGAGGCAGCCATTCCTTTAAAAGCAGCGTAAACACGGAAAGAGGTTAGGATCAGAAAACGTACAGCCTCGTCCTGATGCCGCTCACGTTTACGAAACAGGTGTGCTGCGCGTGGAGACTGATTACATACCGACGGAGGGCTGCATAGGCTGTGTCTGATGAAAGCTTCATTCTTTGAAGTTTATTCGCAGCATCCCCGATTTATGCCAGTTGAAAGATCTTTACGGTGGAGCGAGAGCGAGACGCTCCGAGACACTTCCTGTCTCTCTCCTCTCCCTGCCTGGTCTGGAAACAGCTGCATTGCATTTAAACCTGAGGGACTGCATGTAAGAATAAACTGACTTCGCCCCGTGTACATTCAGCCACAGCCCTGCTTTTGTCTTAACCACCAAGCCCCAGAACTGCCCAGTTCAGTGAGCATTTTCTATCCTCATGCTTTGGGCAAGTTTCTTGCAGACATTGACTACAGAGACTCGCTCCGTCAGTGACTGGCATCCTAGCTTGCAGGTTTAGTGAGTGGCGCACAGGTCTAAAGGTCTAGACACTGTCACCCTAGCTTGGAGACATTGGCGCTCTAGCTTACGTGTCTTTGACTGGTACCCTAACTTGGAGATCTAGTGACTATCGCCCAAGGCTGAAACTCTCCTAATCCCTCCATATATAAATTCTGGACTCGACAAACGCAATTCTCTCTCTCTCTCAGTGGGGGCGACAATATGCTTTTCTGTTTTTTAGGAGATGGAGATGAGGAATACATCCTCATTCGTCGAAATCACCACGAAAGCTAGGGAACAGGGGATAGAAAATGTGAAAGAACGTATTAGGAGCGTGAAAGTCCCGGAATGGTGATGGATTTCTTTGTCAAACCAGTTTATAGAAAGTTGCCACAGAGAAGTGTGAGTATGTATCTCACACTTTTCAGAGAGCCAGTCGACCATTCATCACCAAGAAAGCAAAAGAGCCAAAGCCAAGCGCCTGCATGCGACTGAAATGCAAGACAGGTGGTTAAGCTGGAATACTAGAGCTCGCTCACCGGTTGACTTTCATTTGTTTGCTCTCCCACTCAGCTGCCTGTTTGCTCATTTTCTGGGTTCACTTACTCACGCGCGCGTGCAGGCATCCACATGTATGGACCTGCAACTGTCATTTTTCCAATGACGATTTGTTTTTGTTTTGCTGTTTATGTTGTTGTTGTTGCTGCTGCTGCTGCTGCTGCTGCTGCTGCTGATGATGATGATGATTTCACCTAATTAAGCTGTATCCGTTGAGATCGCAACAGACCTTGTGGGCTACAAGCATTGCCTTCTGGGGGACCAAGCATATTGCTTTCCCCCGTCCCCTCCATCCTAACCCTCCAGATCTTATTGAAAGTACTTTATTTAATTCATGGGATCTTTTCATATCGTTGATTTATCGGACAAACGCAGTTCTCAATGTTTGAGACGGTATCTGAATATTCCCAGGGTTATAGCTTGTCTAAAACAACAATTAAACAATTGCATCAACTTTCTTCTTAGTTACTGAACTTCGATTCTTGCAATGAACACTTGCTAGATATTAAATTATATATTATTAAAAATTGCATATATGTATATATTAAATATATAGAATATATTATTGCATATTACTGGCTGGAATGAAAAAAATCAGTTCATCGGTTAATGATGTCGTTGCAGAAACGGATGCTATTTGTATCCCTTTTTTTTTTTGGCGATGAGACAGCCCTCGCTCATGATAAAGATGACGGTGTATCTTTTCAACTTTAGTTGTTGCTTCTGTGGTCGATGTTAGAAACCATCTTGCTAGAAACTGTGTTATGCTGTTTGCAGTTCATTTCTCGCTTCTGTTTGTCCGTCTGTGCAAATAAAACGAAGCCGATGGCATTTACTTCTGGGTACTTGTCGTCCGCGCCCTTGTGCTGGCGCGCATCTCAGTAGTGTGGCTCACGTCAGTGAAGCCGCTCACATGTAGCCGATCCCACGGGCTACAAGCTCTGTGTGGTCGGGTTCGATCTAAATATAATTACACAAGTGACGCTCGTGAAAACGAGCTTCTGGCATTCCTGACTCATGTTCTCAACAAGAAGTTTCGAGAAACTCGGGAAAATTAAGACAGTTGGGCATTAACGCAAATAGTAAGCAGGTATTTGTTGCGCGTTTTCCCACTTTAAAGTATGCTTATTGCGCGATACAGAAATAATCACAAAGCAAAGCACACACACACACACTTACATATCTATATATAAACAAATCATAAAACAAATACACAATGACACCATGGCACAACATCAAAAAGAGCCAGATCTCGTAGAAAGATTAGTGTAAGCACTTCGTTTGAGGTCTTTTTTTGAAAGAGTTTTATAGGGGCAGTGCAGTTGAGAGTACAGTACAATCCTGAAACCGAGGAATAAAGGGGTTGAGGCTCGAAGGCAAAGCGGAGTTAGTTTAACACACGCTCTGTCTTTTGCTACTGTCTTGGCGAAACGTTGAAAGCTGTATATATTTTCTTCATGGGTATTTGACACGCGTGGTGATAATCAACGACGGTTAGTGCTCGGAGATGGCGTGTAGTTTGCATGGGCTGGAGAGACCCAGAGGGTAATTTAATTTTATGCTTGGTGCAGGAGCTCTTTAACTGGCGCCTGCTCTTGCGCCATGTCTTCAGACGCACTCAGATGACGTCCAGTATCCCAGAGTCACTTGAAGTAATGAGAAACAGACCCGCGTTCCTGTGGAGGGAAGCGCAGAATATATTGCGTAAACTGGAACTGCATATTTATCACACTTTCTTAGTCCATCGAACAAGAAGTGTCTTAAAGATGTCTTAAATCAGGTTAAGAAAGGGGAAATGGTGCGCGCATGTCTGACATGCAACAAGAAGACAAAAAGGAGATATGCAGACTCAGTCTCAAATGTAAAAATAACGAGTAAAAGCCAGTTTTTCGAAAGAAGTTATCCTCTGAAAATTATTTTATTGAGCGTATCGTGCTTTTAGCGTTTTAGAAATTAAAAGAGCCAGACAATTCCATAAGTCGTTGCAATCTTCAATGTATTCGAGAAAATCAAACATCTTAATTGATAATACAATTGCTTAGTGTTATAGGCTTAAGTTTTAACTTCTGCGATGAACCTCATACGTTTTAAATTTGTATACGTTGTCAACATTGATTGCATTTTGTTGAGAAACTATTGTTGAACTTTTAAATTTCACAGGAGAATCAGCTGGTTTTTTTTCAAAAACCATCTGTAGCTTCTCGCAAAAAGCCTGAAATTGAAACAGAGGTGACCTCCAGCGGTGGTGCTCAAGTGGCCGAGATATTCAATTCTTCATATATACGAGAATAAACTGTCCTCCCTCTTGGACAAACTACAGTCCGATGGTATATGTTGAATTGTGCAGGGTGATTAAATAGCGCTCAGTCGTTTTCCATCCTGCTGTGAGTCGATGGCTTATGTCTTCGTGAGGTACTTTCCATCACGCAAAAATTTGTTACAAGTCTGGCCAAACCTTCGTCCCTATTTGTCTGGCGAAGAAGGGTCTTGTGACACAGCAGGTCAAAAGAGAGATACCCTATCTCCTTCTGTAACCGTTTTTATTCTGGTTAGACAGAGAAGAGTTTTCAGCTCTCTCCTTCGGTACCCGTTTTAAGCTGGATGGACAGATATTCAGTCACAGGCTAGGGAGAGTAATATCGACCTTCTGCTCCATCGTGCAGCTCATCAATCACGTGGTGGTCAGTATTAACTTAGGAGCGCTTCACGCGATGTGCATTATGGGTGCTCATAGTGGAATTACACAAAGTACGGGGCATTGATCCCGTATCACCACCCACCACGCACCCCTCCACAAAACGTTGTCAGCTCGGCGAGGCCAGTATTTAGAATCACGGGTTGAGTAACCAGTCACACTGTCAGCTCGGCGCTGCGCGTGCTTGTGCATGTTATAGCGTGACATGTTTCCAGAGCTGGCGGTCTGCGCGTGAAAAGGGATGGAGGGAGTCTTCACTTGCAAGTTTCATCCTTCGCTTCAACACCGGGTAACTGTCGGCAAAGCTGTCGGCTCTGATGTGGAGTCGAGCACTGCTCACCTGTTACAGCCGCAGAGGGTAGCGAAGAGGTGCAGACCACGACAGTAGTGTAATTGTGCATTCCTCTACCTCATAGGGGTATATGAAATGTTACGGCCATCTATGTTGATGTGTGCACATGTATATATAAATATATAGGGAGGAAAACAAAGAGAGAAAAAGAGCATGCTTTGAAGTTTCTTTTGTAGCAAGATTTAAAAAAAAAGATGCGTTACATCAGAATTTACGGTTTCTGTCACTGTCTCTTATCAGATGATCAAAGGTGCGGGCGAAAAAAGAGTACAAAGGTAATGTGAGCTGCACCGGTTGCCTGTATGTGCCCGCAAGGTGGCCTCACTCTGCTACCGTTGTCTCCGCGGCATTGGCCCAGGCTGTCAGTTACCCCCACACTTTTTCATTCTACTCGGTCTCCGCGATCTGCTCATGCAGACCTCCTGCGTGTACCTCGTATCACACGGAATCAGCTCGGCCGCCGCCCTTTTTCTCTTGCCCCAGCGCTTTGATTGCTTTGCCACCATGACTTCGCATCAGTACCATCTTCTATGCTTTTAAGTCTGGCTTTAAGACACACTTTTCTCGGAAATACTTTAATTAGCTGACGGCTTTCTACTTTCTCTCTTCATACATCTCACTTCTTGTCTGTTTTTGTGTAGGCGTTTTGTGTGTGTGATTGTTTATGTCAAAGCGCATTGAGGTTGCTGCTGGAAGAGAAATACGTTATAGAAATCATCATCATCATCATCATCATCATCATCATCATCATCATCATCATAGCCCGTGAAGCAAAGAGAGCTCAAGAAAGCAGAACATTTTTCCATTTGAGTCATTTCGCACTCATCCGGGCCCTTCTCCCTCATATTCTCTTCCTCTTATTGCTTTGATTTTTATTTTCTTTTGTTCACGTCTCCCTTATTCTCTTTCGTGGATTTGTTTTTGTTTAAAGTGAAAGTACACTCTAGGAATTTTTGTTTTTAAGATTTTTAATAATAAATTGTGACAGAATAATCAAATATAAAACTAATAAAAATGTTTTTAAGTGGATACAATGAAAGTTGTGACTGTAATCAATGATTTTTTTTAAACGCACGTGTTTTTTGAAAATAACTTTCAGACAGTACTCAGAATTAAAGATTATCGATTTTAGATTGATTGTAGCCTCTTTGTAAAGTAAAATTCTTTATCTAAATTTTCAAGAATGTTCATTTTGATATCTTTGAAAGTCTCAGAGGTATGTGTGGTCAAAGTGAGGATCCCCAAAGATTGCGCCGGACAAAAGAAGAAGTATTTTTTTAAATCCAATTACAGCCAAAATAATGCTTATGTCAGCAACCAACACTTATAATTGTAGATTATTTATATATGAGTATGACTACAAACTTTCATTACTGTAGCTTTAACCTATCCTGAGAACACATCATGGCATAAAATGCCGTTGGAGAAAACAGAGTTTTTCTAATTCATTTAAGTGTAAATTTGGAGAGGGTAGGTGTGAAAAATTTAACATCAAAGCATTATTTTTCAACAAAAATGCTTCCGAGCCATATGTATTATGCGTCAAAGATTCAAAATCTGTTGTTATGTCAAACTTGACTACGGCATCCCAAAACCGCTACGTTCTAGAGCGTCCTGTTCCATAAAAACGATAGACTGCATCTCCTCCCTTTATTTTATTTCGGTAGCTAGCCAAAGTCTCGATGCTAGTGTTGAAGCAGCAGCTTGTCAGGAGTTTGGGGCGGGGGTGGGGAGACAGGAAATGGCAGCCGACTGCTCGCCTGAGTCGTGAAACTGGGCGGAAGGAAAGACGGATGGATGAATGTCTGGCTGGCTGCATGGCTGGCTAGATGATCCTGGTGTGCACGCGCCTCTGTGATCCAGCGCTGGCGGGGCGGCTATCGAGCACACAAGAAGCCTCACCGAGTGTGTGTGTGTGTGCAGGCAGCGCGTGTCGTGGCGCGTGCGCGGACGACGGCAAGCTTGCCCGGACTATGACGACTGGCTATGCTCCGGACTATCCTCTCACTGGCTGCCAGTCTCGGCGAACGGCCTGTTGGGGCACGGACTGCCTGGCCACAGCAGCTGGTCTGTATGGCCTCATTCACCGTCGCCTCGGGAGGGCTGCTCAGCCTGAAAGTCATCACGGTGATACCCCCCGCATGGCTAATGGCGCGACTTGTGAAATATTAACACCTAGGACTCGTCGAGGGCAAGACTGGACCAGGTGGTGTTTGTGGTGAGAAGCCGAGGGTTAAGTGTGCTGCGGCTGCCCCCTGGGTCAGTCTCTTCTCATGGAGTTACATACGACAAGAAAGGGTCAGTGGACATTCCTAGTGCCTGCTCACAAGTCGGATGCCTGTTATCCTTGACTGTCAGACCGGCGACAGTTCCCGCTGCTGACAGAGATTTCTTCTTCGACCGACCGCGTGAGTAAGAGGCAATGGTATCTCACCCTTCACTAACATCTGCCTAACCCCTTCCCCCGCAAAAAAGCTGTAAATTATTACTACTCGTAGAGAAAAAAATATTCTCAAAGACAGATTTTAGTTGTATTGAACAATTCTGATGTAAACAGCTGCAAGAATTGTATTTTAACAGAAATGACTTGAACACTATATGGCCTATCTATGCAAATATTATGTATTAATAAAGTTAACTCTTGAGAAGAAACTGATGCTTGAAAATATCAATTATCTTTATACTATAACGACTATAACCTATTAATACAATTAAAACTTAAGAAAAAAGCTAATGTTAAACAATGTCGGTCATCTTTACACTGTGAAAACTATAGATCAGAAACATGGAGGGCTGCAAATATCAAATACACAAAATAAAGTTCGTGACTACATGGAGTAGACTGAAAGCTGTTTATTTGGACGATTTAAAATTCATTGCTTTTCTTTCTCCCTATTATGTCTTTCTGCTACGACAATCTGTTCACTCTTTCTGTTATGTCTTTTGTATTTTTCTGTCTTCTCTGACCTTTCTTTCTTTTCCTTTTTGTGACTTTTTTCAATCTGCAGAAATAGGAGGACGTTTTTGGCGCTTATGAAAGGCGGATAAAACTTGCTAACACTTTCTGTGCTGGGTGACACACTTGAGCGAACAAGACACCACACTTTTTTCTCAAGAAAAATCCTTAAAAACTCCGATACATCACTTCACGCATCAAGTTCCTGTTTTTAATAAAGGTGGTTATCACAAAGATGCAAATCAAAGTGTGTTTTAAAACGCAAAGCTGTTGAAACACAAGTATAGGTCCATGAACAAGCGTCTTCTCTACGGGCAAACACAGTGGTTCTGTTTTAATAGGAAAAAAACCTCCTGAAGCCCTTTTCAGACTACGTTACCATGGAGAAGATAGAATTCTTCCTTGGCTCCTTCTGGGTCAGCGAGAGAAATACGGCTCCATGGAGAGACTTTTTAAAATCCCACAACCACAACGTCGGCACTGTGTCATAGTTTAGAATAGAAATGTCATTTACTTTTTCCTCCCATTTCTTTGCCGTTCCTGAAACCAATACTTAAAAAAAATAAATAAAAGCCACACTGCAGCATATATGTGTTGCACTTATTTTGTGCCGTATAGCGAGCCGGTGGGATTGCATGTTCGGATTAGACCTTAAACAGGTCTTTGCTTCAATCTTGAACGGAATGTTCCTGTCATGGTTTTGTTCTGATTTAGGTATTGTTTGTCATGGATGGGGCACTGCTTTAATTGTCATCATCATAATCGTTGTTGTTCTCAATAGCGGCATTAGCCAGTATTTCAGTAATTAAAAACAGTCAACATTGTTTTGTTCAACTTTATTTATCGACAGCAGTAATGAGTTTCGAATCCCATGCTGACGCCATGCTCTGCACCAAACATTACGACGCAATGTAAGCAGACTACTACAACTTGCAATGTTTTAGTTGCCAACTATTTTTTTTATCCAATCATTCTAAAGACATAGTTTTTCGTCGATCAAATAATCAGCAGTAATCGTCCCAGAAGTACTTTCGACTAAGCGCCTGTAAACATAGGGAAGGGTTTCAAATTCCAGCACTAATTCAGTATTATCGAGCGTGATTATATCGGTCCACGTGGACGCCTGTCGCCATGACAACGAGACTCTTTTTGTCACTACACCATTACCTACAGAAATGAAAGTCTGGCTTCAGAGGATTCCCTAAACGACACAAACCCCAGAGCATTTTGATGCGACATGGTCTATACAGCGTGCACAGCGTCAACCTCCCTCCTGATCACGTGCCTGCCAGTGTGTAGCCAACCACAGCGCCTTCTCGCCGCGCTGCAGCTTGGGAGAACGAAATTTCCCGTCACTTTGGAAGGGAGGAGACAGTTGAATAGCTGCAGGTGTAGAAACCTTACTTTACCGTCACACCGACTAGTTTTCACGCACCTAAATATCTTTATGCCAAGAGCTGATAAAGTGCATGTGCAGCCTATTATGGGATAGAGCTTCACCGACCTATCAGCGCCTGCGAGAGGCTAGTTAAGCGCACGTTTAGTGACGTCACGTGGCCTTCTGACCTTTCAGAGTCGGTTGATAATATTCGGCCAGCAGAAAGAAAGCTGCGGAGAGTTGCAAATGACTGCAGGGTTTTGTTCCAGCTAGAGATGTTCACCATCACTGGAATCGCGGAGTGTGGATGCAAAACTGTACACGGGGGTCCTTGTGACTGATTGTGGTAATGAAAAGTGATACACTTTCACTAGCTGACGCACAGGAAACTTTGACACTCATCCTTTTTGGGTGTTCATAACATTTCCCTCTATGATGTGTGACATGCGATAGATTTCCACTGCGATGAGGTCCGTAAAATATGGCCAACACTCAACATCGCTGTTGTTCTGACGAGATTCTGTGTTATTCTACGATAGCAGGAGGAAAGGTTCACCTGTTTCCTGTGCTAGATGCCAGAAGAGTGCGTGTTTGTTCTTGGATGGGTTTTCCGGAGATGAAGTGGGGTCACTGGTTTAAATAGCACGAATAAACATTTCCACTTTCTTGAGCAACATTTACAACAGGATAATTACGTCACGAGTTGTCGGCGCTTGATGCGATGATGACACAGTTGTCAGGTCGACGCCTCTCACTGCTCTAACAAATATCACTCTGTGTGCATGCTGCTTACACCCACACGCTAGGAGTTAAAGGCCTAGCTAGATGCACATATCTTTCGAACGAATGCATAAAGCTTTGTGCTAGATACTGTTTCCTCCAAATCTGGAAGAATAAATTTCTTCCGTTCTCTTTATAGGGGTCAAAATCGTGACGTCACGTTTGTGCACATACGACTAATTAACATAATGGTCCCAGTTTATCCAATGGCATAAGCCTTGACAGTATAAACGCGTCTAATGTTCAGTATTGACGTCCATGCTGTTGAACTTTGTCACTTGAGAACGGAAGAGAGATATTCACCTTTGGGGAGGTAGTATCTTGCATTAAAGTTTACCCAGTCATTAGAAAAAAAAAATGCCCACCACGAGACCTTTAATTTAACAGGCTGCTGACTCGCCCAGAAACATGCATAGAGGCGCGAGGTCGCCAGCCACTGCGGGATAACCATCAGCTGCAGTTTGCAATGTTGTCGGTCTTGCTTTGCTAAACAGTTGTCCGATTGTCAGCAGGGAATTTTATTTCCGTCCAATTATTATTTTTAATAAGAGTACGTCAGTTAAAAAAAAACTCAAGTTCAAGGGAAACTTAATTATGACATATATTTCTCAGCGATCAGATGGCAGATATTTTGCCAGCTGCGCAGCTTATGACTGAGGCTGTTTTATAAAGTGATATCTTCTCCTTCTGATAACGGCCGTTCTACTTAGGACCTGGTGCATCACGAGTCACAAGAAATTGAAAAATTGTAAACCGCCTGCTTCCTTAATTTTTTTTATAAATGAAGTAATACATAAAATGACAAGTTAAGCCAGAAAAAATCTCGGTTTCTATGTTACGCTCTCATTGTCGCCAAAGAGTGATTTTACAGGAGAGGGCAATAATGCACAGAGGTAATGATTTTTTTCCTAAACAACCACAAACTAGTTTGTATTAAAAAACTAGCTAAACAACTTTGCTACATTTACTGCTATAGTTATTTTTACCTCAGATTCACAGTCGTTTTGGGAGATTTATTTTTCTCACCTTTTAATGAGCTATAGTAGGACTTTCCAGGCCAAAACATTCAATTATAATTCATAATATGAAACAAGGCTCACCTTCTGTTAGCGAACACTACATAATTCAATTCTCTAAGAAGTACCGTCATTTTAATGAATATATATATATATATATTATATATATAATTATTGTATCAAGATTAAGCTTAGAACAGAATTTAAGACTTGCTCTCGTCAGACTTTGGTGTGTTCTTGTTATGAGTCTTTGCTTGAGCTTTTCAGTTGGCTCTGAAGGCAATGCACACAAAATAAAATCTTGGATTTCTTTCTCATGATGTAGTACGATGATAAGAAACTTTAAGAGTGAACACCAGTATGTATATATTTAGAAAACACAGGTTTTCCTCAGTAATTATATTCATGTATCAGATCAATAGCCAGCAAGCAGAAGGACTTCGCTTTCGAAAATGTTAGAGCTGGCATTCACAACACACTAAACAAATCAATGTGAAGATAGTTTCCCGCCGATAAGGCTGTAAATAACATGCTTAGGAGGTACTTGGGAACATTAGTGCATCCGCATCATGTAGATGTGTCTGTATCAGATCTCTTGGGAACATTAGTGCATCCGCATCGTGTAGATGTGTCTGTATCAGATCTCTTCATGTGGCTTTTATGTAACTTCTGTTCTGTGAGGGAAAGCATCTAGTGTCAAAATTATTAGCAAAGAACAAAAAGACTAGCCAGCCAAACTCACAGTAATGTAACAGTGCAGAGCTAAAATACAATGAACAAAGAGAGCATTTGGGAATGCAGTTGGCTTAGTGATCGAGTAAGGACGACTTCAGGGGAAATGCACTGTGGGCAAGAGATAGAGATGAAAATCTTTGCTGCTTGTCAGTGCGTCGTTCACTATGGCGGCAGCTTCTTCTGGAAGTCTACAACCAGGTGCATTTTTCCTTCCTTCAATTTCACGGTTCCACTTTATCGATGGCGCGAAGTATTCGTGTACAGAAACGTATTCTTCAGTAAACTGGGTTGTATTGGCAATCACAAGCTTTATAATGCATTACATTAGTTGCAAAGCGTTGGGAAGCGCTCGAGAGTGTATATCATACTAGCTTCGGTTCGTGAGCGCACTTCTGCTGTACCTGTAGGAGCACCGAGTATTCAAGTCGAGCTGCTTCGGTACGTTTGTCAGGGCAAAGTTTATCGAATTTTTATTTTAACTTTAACAAACCCTGAAGCTAAGGAGCCGGAAATCGCGAGGAATCGCCAAGCAACTACACAAACACACACTCATTGATACACACAAGCACACATTTAGCCCCACTCCCACCCACCATTATCTACATATTTACTACCCAGCACATTTTCAACTCCAACACATACAGACACACCTTCAAATCCCCATCCTCCTCCCCCTTCATCCACGCACTTTTTCCTTTCCTCAGCAGAACTAAAGCGACCGTGCGGTGCACACCACGCCCTTTCTACTAGTCTATGCCAGGAATGGATGGCTGCGCTCGCTATACGCCGCGCGGGGCGCTGGTGTTAATCAGCTTGTCGCAGTGAGTGATCAGACGGTGGCAGGTGTCGCTGGCGTCCTTTGATAACATCTGCGCAGCCTCGTTGCCGATACGGAGACAACACGTCCTTGACACCAGCCCAGCAGTGTATTTGATGACATTCACCCTTTACGTTGGGTATCTTTAGCCATCATTTGACCATCAGGTCAGGTGCAAAAGGAGGGAGGGTTAATGTTTTTGCGTCAGGACACCTAGCTTGCTGTATAGTCACAGCCTTGGCCTGTTCCATCTCCAGCGCCATCTGGATAAAACGACCACGACGATGATAATAATAATAATATCATTAATATAAAAAGGCAACGCTTAAATTATTACTAAGCTCGTAGCTTTGTGGCTGAGCGATATTTTATTGATGAAACGTGGCACAGACCATTGATATTTGTTTCCATAGTGACACGTATTTAATGAAGCATCATTACATGGAAATTAAAAAAAATCTCTGGTACTTCAGAGATTGACAGAGACTACTGCAATCCCAGATTTGGCGTTTCTTTTACCTTTTGTTTATTCTAATGAGTAGTCATGTGCTTATGCGTTTTTTTTTTTTTTTTTTTTACAATATACCTGCTGAAATAGGCATTCTTGACATAGCTGAGGCGTAGGGTGGCCCAGACAGAATTGGATGGTGCGTTCTGACGTCACTCGGCTTGCATGAAGTGCAGACGGTATCCGCCGTTAAGGCTGCACGGATGTCGTTGTGTACGTTTTCGTACAGGTGGTAGCTGTTGTATACATGTATCTTTGTTATTTCATTCATTTTAGCACAGAGATGTGAGGTGCTTTCGTCAGCTTTTCTTTTTCAAATGAAAACAAAACCTTCATCGATGTGTTTGTAGAGTCATGCACCAGGACGCCTGACATGCCGAGCTCAGTGGCTGATTCATCCCTTCCCGTTGTTTTCCTCTCCATTCTTATCACTTTCTTTCTCCTGAATTCTGTCCCTTTATGCATGCATGCGCTGGCAGATATGCACCGATGGTTGAGTTCTTAGAAGACAACTTTTGTTGGTAATGATTGGGCGAGTCTCAGTGCACGATGCTGTTTCTCCAAATCTGGGCGAATAATCGCCTTCTGTTCTCGAGATTCACGCCTACAAAGCAGATAAGCAGGCCAAAATCTTATTGTCACATTTGTACACAGATACGATTAATTTACACTGTTCTAGCTCTTCCATTGTCTGAGACATTGCCAACGTAAGCGTATACATGTACAATACAGACCTTTGTGTTACCGCTGATGTTTATAGGCTTAATATAATCCTTAGAAAAATATTTTACATCCCATTAGTTCTTTGATATTCGTGCTGTATCCATAATTGTGTGATTGGAGCACCGCACCTTTGTTTTGACTATGGCCAGAAAATTGAATTATTCGTTTCCAGGAATCCCAGACACTTAATCCCCAGACACTTAATCCCCGACACTTAATCCCCTAGACATGAAGTGAATGAAAAATTTAATTAAAATTCAAATAATTATTTTCATGTAAACATCAAAATCAGTTTGACAATTAAAATAATATTTAATTTCAACATTTATAACATTAGTTAAAGTTCATGTGAGCTATTAAAGTCAATTTTTTCAACATTAAGATATGAAAAGTGTTGTTAATCAATATGACAGGTAAGCTAATGATCAGAGGTACAGAAGACGATCCATTGCCTCATATTGCTGTACAATATTGCTAATTCTCATGGCCAATTCAGCCTACTTCTTCTTTGGACGTTTCTCTGTGCCGGCGCATGAGACGATGGGGCGGTCTGCTCCTGGTCAGTATGGCCTTGGAACTGGCTGGTTATGTTAGGGAGTCCACCTAGTATCGCCTAGAGGGTTGATCGCTAATTGTAAAGCCAGCGCAACCCAGTCTTACCAGAGTTACCCAGAGTTACCACGCGACACATTTCTCTTACGGTTATAACATTTCAAGTTCACAAAATAGCAGTTTTGAGTGTTGTGTTGCGATTTGGGGATTAAGTGTCTGGGGATTAAGTGTCTAGGGGATGAAGTGTCGGGGATTAAGTGTCCGGTCACCCGTTTCCAGATATTGTGAGCTTTCTCGTTCTACTTATTCTAGATGAGAGTCAGTGCCGTGTGTGGAACGACATTGTGTGAAATATAAAGATAAAATGTTATTTTATGCTATTTACATGAAATAACATCTCTCTCTATATATATATATATAGTTGGTTATTGGTTTTGACTATACCACGCCTAAATAGGAAAAGACAATGCCTGCACTCTGTAAGTCAATAGTAACATTTTTTGTGCCGATTAACGCAAAAAAACCAAATTGACAGGAAAGACAGAAATGTCAGAAGGGCAGTTAAGACGAATTCCCCGCCTTAAAGAGTCCAAATAATATCGTGCTGGTGTCAAAATAATCACGAGGCAGTTTAGCTGTTATATAGTACTGAGATAAAGCGTCTGAATTAGTGTGGTATCCACATAAACAATAATTCGTTTATGTCGAAAAAATCGTTACTTATAAGCACAGTAAACAGAAACGTATGCTGTGTAAATTAAACCCAGTCGATGCAGTCTTGCCCTTTGGAATCGTGCATAGAATATTAAAGTGAACGCCGCTAGCCTGCAGATGCTTAAAGGCATACGGGTGTTGGAGTTTTCAGCGGGCAGTTGAGACATGCCTGGTTAATTTGCACCTGATTTTGTTCTCAGATTGTCTGCACTAGGAAAAGACTGCTTTTATTTCACCTTCGACATTTTCCCCTTTCTGAGATTATCTCACCGCCGCTGGCTGTGCTAATGCCGAGGTTGAAGTGAAAGTCGGCTTCAGTGTCTACAGACAATGTCTTGTGCCGCTCCTTACAACCTCGCCTAGGACAGCAGCAGGGATAGTGGCGATATCCTCTTGGCTTTCGTGATGGTGGGATGGTGGTGGTGGTCGTGGTGGTGGCGATGGTGGTGGCGGCGGTGCTGTTCTTACTGTTGATGACTTTCGGTGATAGTGTCTGCCGTCAATGTGCCAGAAGTGTGTTGGGATGACAACGATGATGATGATGAGCATCACTCTTTTTTGGGGTAATTGTAGTAAGAAGGGGACTGATGATGTAGCAGCATTCCTATCAGTTTCTGACGGTTTCAAAACATTAGTCAGTCACTGATATATAGTGAGCCAGTTTCTTGTTGCGACTACATTTTAAAGATTTGTTCTTGAAAAGAAATAAAAAGGTTACAGCGAAGAAGATATATAAAAATGACATTCCCAAGATTATTGGGAGACTTTGTGTGCCTTTGTATGATGGGAACACAATGTTCAATACTTACAGACGCTTTATCGTTCTTCACTCTGCGTGTACACGTAATACAGCACACACACACGCGCGCGCGCACGCACACGCACACATCCGTGCTAATCTCTTGCGTCATTAGGTGCAGGGCTTCTGGAGTATTGACCCGAAAGGCAAGAGAGGCAGGGCTGCAGCCAGTACAACCTTTTCTTGCTGTACTCAGCTAGAGAAACATTACCTATACCTGCCCCCTCCACAGCCTCCCCTCCGGGTGCTTGTTACGCATGAAAATGCCTAGCACGCAGCCGGCCGCGTGGCCATGTGAAATGTTAGTTTTCTTCCTTTCGGTTGTGTTTGGGATACACCATACGATGCCCAGGCTGCAGACACTTTGATTACACGAGTAGCAATGTAAACATCGGAGGTGGGTGTTCATGCGGGTACCGAAGTCTCGATGAGCAAACCAGGGTAGTCGAGGCATCTAAAGAGTGCAGGGTGTACAGACCTAGCTATGACTAGAAGAGAGGAGAGTGTACTGCATACTATGTAATTTTTCTTTAATTACTAATCGTTTTTGATAGATGGGAGAGTTGGTGTTTTACGCCAAGCCAGCAGCTAAGGCTATATCACAGCAAAGCAGCCCGCCATTTAAGCAGATTCCACATGCAGAGAAAGAACAGCGTGCCCGAGACGAGATCTGAACCCAGGACAGCCAGCCCTCATTGTATTGGTGACAGGCGGACCGTCCTAGATAGGTAGATAGAATGACTGAAGATCATTAACATCCTTTCGCGGCTACGTGACATTTATATTATTATTATTGTTGTTATTATTTGTTTGGTATGATAATTAATTAAACTTCTTTCCCTGATGAGAAAAAGCTATATCGTTTTTAATTAAGGATCCTATTTCACACTGGTGGAAACTGTTTACTTCGAAAAAGAACTTTATCATTAATCGATATTGTTTCAGGTGTTATGTATTGTTAGCTATTCAGAACTTTAAATTTAGAACTGTAATATATAGAGTTTTGTATTAGGTCTTGTATCGTTAAGAGTGAGTCCAATGTCCCACAGGGAGGTTTAAGACTCATGGGTTCATATTTCGGGGAGTGATTTAACGTTAGCTGCTGACTTGGCGTAAACCGCGTCTAACATTTCCTCTCATTTAATGGAGAACAGTGTACCTCAGCAGTTATTTGAGCACTATAGTCGCATTTTACACAGATTCAATATTGTCAGTGGCAAATTGAATGGTTTCTGTCGATGGCTAACTAGTTTGACATTTAGTGTTTACTGCAGCATTCAACGGGGAGTCACTGTAAATAGATATCACCTCCTATGTTAAAAAGTAACCCGCGTTCTGTAGGGCAATTGCCGACACTGCAGGGGATGCTTTCTCCTGCCAAGCTTTGCTCTTTGTGTTGTACACGTAACATCTTGCGTTGAGCCGCGGCCCTAATTATGTATGTGCGGTTTGCAAGTTATGTTTATGTATGTAGCACTTACCTACCCATCTTTAACCTGCTTGTACGTTTAGGTCTGTTTGGGACGGACAGGGTGCAGTAATGCTGTGCGTGGCCTTCGAATAAAATATTTAGTTGTCATATCGTAGTTACGGACACGTGTACGGCTTTAATTGCTATTGATTTTTAGATATGCATTCAATTTACTTGACTGCCTCTTTGGGCGTTTGTGACGATCTACATACCTAAAACTTTAAGAATGTATAGCTTTCAGCCGAAAATCGATTCTGGTTGCAGTTGCTGGGAGATGTGAAGAACAAGTGCCAGATATCGCCGTGGCAATATCATTGATTCCAGTTTTCGGATGATCCGTAACTAGTTCTGGAAAATTGGAGAACGTTCTAGTTACAGTCCAACTGCAACGCGCAAGAGGACTAGTGAACCCCTGACCTCAAACCAAATCCGCAAGATTGCCGGCGGTGCGTTGTCTGCCATGACAGCAAACTGCCGAATGCTTGAATAAATTCTAACAAGAACATTACAGTCACCTGCCGGTTATTTTCTTTGAAACAAATGCTTTGTCTTTACACAGTGATATCAGTGTCTTTCCTTGACAAATTGTACACATTTCGTAATCATTATTTCTAAATTGCTTCTTGTACTATGATTGAAGGGTATGGAAATATGGAAGGATAGAAGGAAAAAGGAACTGAGTCATTGGACTAGACAAACAATTGCGTCTCAGACAGGTTAACAACGGCAGGGTACGCGAGGGGAAGATTAGTTAATGCCCTTCGTAACTAAGAGGCATTAACTCTTTTTAGTTCAGTTCTTTCTGGTCCGCTAAGTATGGCTTATCGACTGTACCGAATTAATACATCATAACACTAATAACCCAGTAAATAAATTTAATCTTGTGTGGTAAGTATGCAGGTAAATGTCTTACACACTTTTTAATGTAATATAGAAAGCCAGTGTGTTTCAATTTTTATTTCTAATTTTGAAAACTTTAAAAGATGATCTTCACATAAAAATAAACGTCTGTTTCTCTTTTCAGTTACGAGTTCTCAGTCAGAGAAAAATGACTTATCATGCGCATCCCAATGGGGGATTGCGCTTTCAACTTAGCTTCTGAAAGAAAATGTTTAAACTTAGATCGCTTAGAGATTTAGATGGACTTTTACCAAAGCTGCTTATGACAGGTGCGGCCTATAGGAAACTGAAAAGTTTTTTCCAAGCCAGAAGTTGTGTGTAAGTTCCGTTCCCCTCACGCTGGGCCAGAGCCAGCATACCAGGTCCTGTCGTCACATTCATTTAAAGAAAAAGGGGAAGTAGTCAAGAAACACGTCGACTACCTGCGGCGTCTTACTCGAGCAAATTAGTATTTTCTTCGAAGCTTCCATATGAACAACGGAAGCTACAACAGCTTCTTGATCTGATTTTTTTCGTCGTTCGTTATATAACTCTGCTCTAGAGGCATTACTATATATATTAGTGTGTTTGAGGGAGAAACATTTAATTGAAAGTTTATATGATTATTTTTATCTCACTCTTATTTGTTTCTCTTTCTTACGATATATCTCCCCTCCTTTCATTGGTTTAATCTATTCAGATACTAGCAGCCGTCATAACTGCGATTAGTTCTAAACTTATTTCACAGATGATTTAACGCCTGATTTATTGAATTAGAAGATCTAAGTATGTTTAAACTTAAAATCCTTTTAAGATCCGGTGTATTTAGTAGGAAACGGCTGCTGATAACATTAAAACAACAGGAAAAAATCGAACGGCGGTTTAGAACTCTGATGTATTATGATGCCATCTTACAGCTTTTCCCCTCCTGCTTTGGAGGTTAATAAAACTTCGTTCATGAATGGATATCTCCGAACAGAGGGGTTATTTTGACATATTCCAGATGGGAGTGCTTTGAAAGGCTGGGTAATTTGCCTACATATTATCGGCCGGTCGTTTCTCGGCACGGGGTTGATGAAAACACTCGTTGAACCATTAGGGGGAACATGCGTGCAGCGGTCTGCTTCAGGACCAGACCTCGAGTAGTGTTGTTTTAGCCTCTCCCAATTCATCCCCGTTCACATGCTGCGGTCTTCCGGTTAAAATGTTTGTCTCTTTACAAGCACCTGCAGTCCGTCTGCCGTCATTGTGTTATTATATACACTGAGACTCAGTCGCAACGGCTTTAGCTACACACATTTGTAGCATGTAGCTGGGTTTTCGGAAAAAGAAGTTACTTTCAATAAGAGTGTAACGACCTGTCTGGCTAGCAATGCCGTCGTTGCTAAGGCAGATTTGCCGTGAATGTCTGTCACGGCACACGCTGCGCTGCACGCAACAGTACGTGACAGTACGAGTTTTTTCACGCAACAAAAGTAAAAGTGAGCTTCCCTTGATATTTATTCTTCGTCAGAACTAAAAATTTAGTTTTTTGTCTTTATCTTTTCTTTTTTAAATAAATTGAAAATAATCAGTGGTTTATACAGTATAAACATAATATCAATAAGCTGGGAAGTTTCACCAAAAGGGTAACGGACCCTGAATACAGAGATAAGCAGTTATCTATTGCTGGAGACAAACGAAATGTGGGTTCAAAATCCCAAGGGTTCAAAAGCTCTAGACAACAAACATGGCATTAGAAAAAATTATGGATGCGAAAATAATATAGGACTAGGTTCAGTGCGCACGACGGACATGAAGTGACGTGTCATATATGTCCACTCAGAGTTACTTCAGTTTTGAAGCAATTACTTTCAGGGTTATAGGTTAGATATAGGGGTAGACTTAGTGTTTAGGTTTAGATTCAATTTTAATAGGGTATCAAATAGGCAACACAGACAGCTCCTGCTCTGCCATTTTCGTACTAGCCGACAACGATAGGTACAATAGCACATTTGTTCTTTATCGTGCTGACCAAAGTCGACTAGCGTGTCAGAATATTATCTTAGTACGAATTCAGCGGCTCATTCAAACATTCAAATCAAACAACATAATCAAAGAAAGAGTCAGCGTTTCACATAAGCATTAAAATATCATCACCAATCTAACAAACGCGTATTTCATCATATTAAGTTTGTCCATAGGAAAACTTAGCGGAGTCTGATGAAAGATACAAGCAATGTGGTCACCACCCAACCACCATATCATTAATAGTAACATCCGAATGTAGATTATATTTACTGTTAGATATGTGACTAGTTGCCCACCATGCTCCTAAAATTTAAAGATTTTTTAAAGAAGCAATTAAATTTTTTGGTCAAAAATCGTTCCTATTCTTTTTCAATGCGTTTCATATGCGCATACGAAAAACCGTGGTGACGGGAATGAAAATCTGTTTAAAACAGTTTTATTTAAAACATTATTTTTAAATACTGAAATTATGTTGTATACTGTATTTTCTTAATAGATCTAAGGCCTAAAAGGGGGTTAAGATAAGAAATGTATTGTTCTACTGGCTCCTGTGTCTGTCCTAGCTAAGGTCGAACAACAATGCTCGTAGCTTACTGCCGTCGGTTGCCCAATCGCTGATTCACGGGTTAGGGAGGTAATCTGCTGGGGCGGATGATACATCAACACATAATCCAGAAACAAGAATCGCCGCCTCGTAGGTAGGGCAGAAGTATGCGCTCACAGCTAGCGCTCAGTCTTGACCCCAGTCAAGGGACATCCGGGTCACCGGTAGCAAAGGGACATCATTCTCGCTACGCTACTGCTACACACTTTCATACACATTTGGTTACTAGGCTTAATTTTCTGAGTACGGTGTTGTGAAACCCACGAAATAGGTGTTTATTGTCAGAATGACAAAAAAGATGCCTATACTGAAATGTTTGTATGCATTCTGCATCCCGTTACAGTGGACACCTACTTGCTCACTCACGTTATATAATAATAATAATAATAATAATAATAATAATAATAATGTATATTTGTATAGCGCTTTTCCCCACCATCAAAGGCAGGCTCAAAGCACTTAAAAAAAAACTGGTTCCATAATCACAAATCTCGTTAGAGCATCACGTTAACTGCCACAGTAAGATTAGTTTCACACAGATGCACAATGTCAGCAAAGATAGTCAAATGAAAAACACATGTATAGTCTATATTTTCTAGTCTACACTTCCCATTTGGGATCTGGTGCTCATTATTGTCTACGGACAAAGAGTGATTGTCATACGACAAGGAAACAGTAGGGTTCATTGCCCATTCGGTGGCAGGGGAAAGAACTCATGCCAACTAGAGATGCTGCTGACTTGCCTGGGGTCCTTGTAGGAAGCAGCCGATGAATTTGTTTAACAATGTGCTCGAGGTCGTCAACCATTTTGGTGATGTAACAATGCTAATTTTCCATTTGTTGCTGCCTGGTATTCAAATTCCCTCGTGCGTTCCTAATAATTGAATCTGTCATCCGTAAAGAGTGAAGAAGTTTTGAATCGTAATCACATTAGAAAAATAAATCATTAGAAAACGCATTTTTAAACTCCCCCCTGTCTTTTTTATACTAAATTGAGGACCATACGATCCTTGTTTGGTGCATGCAAATTTTGTTTTTATTACAAAAGGAAATAATGCAAGGTGGAGTCATTTGTTCTCAGGACCATGGTTATTTCGCCCACAATGAATAGGTCAGGGAAGCGTTAACCACTAAAAGTAAACAATAATCTATTACATCACGTGGGGCTAAGTCAGCAGCAAGGTATACAAAGCACAATGTGCTTTTACCTATAAGATTATAAATTACCTATAATTTGCAACATTTGATGAAAATTGGGTAAACGGCAAGGATTTACATAGAACACAAAATCAAGACACACACGCACATGTACGCACACACACCGGAATATGTATTTAATTTTTATTTATAAGATGTCTCAATGTTTACAAAATTATTCACTTCACTCAGAACTAACATTCTTGGCAAGATGAATCGATGAGTCGATGTTTGCCTTAAATCTGCATGCAGAGACAGGTAAGTTTTTCCCTTCACTCTTTCGATCTGGCTTTCTTCGTCCCTAACAAATGGTGAGAGTTTTGATTAAAACGACTATTAAGTATAAGATCATTCCTTGTCTAAGAATGTTTTAATCTTCGTCTCAACCCCCCCCCCACACACACACACAATCACACACACGAATGAACGCAAGTATGTACTCTGCAATTTATACTCGTGTATCCATATTGACAGATATCCAGTGTATATACACGCGTGTAACGATATTTATACACACGTAGCCACACGGTTACACACATGAACACATAAATAATCACACATAAGCTGTATCTACGCACGCATGATTGACAGAAGATCTTTTTGCATGACTCACCTGGCTATGTCAACCGTGACCGTAACAAAACCTTTGTTGACGACTGATTACACCTCGTCCATTACTTGGCTGCATAGTGTTAGTGTTGCCATGACAACAAGCAGCTGTGAGCGAGGATTCGCTCCATTCGTGCAATGAAAAGAACGTAAAAGACAAAGAGAGAACTCGTCGGAGACGAAACACACTGACACTGACCTCGGTTTACTTACACCGTAGAGCGACCGAGCGCAAGTGCTGTGTTTGCTGGACGCTAATGGCTATTGTCAAAGCCGGGCTGGTCAATGATATCGTTGAATTAGCTCGTACCTATGATTAGTTCAAGAAAGGACATTGTGCTTTGACCGGCAGGTAATTTTTTAAGCTCGTAGAAATGTCTTTGAAACATCTCGACCCTTTTAACGTAAACCGATCGACATAGAATTTGAGTAAGTCTGACTACAGAGAAGGAACCTGTTTTGTTCGCACCCTGTTGTATTTGGGAGACGCTTTAGAAAGTGCACACCCTACTGTGTGATACACCGAGCCAACAAACAAAGC
This sequence comes from Marisa cornuarietis, assembly GCA_004794655.1. Lineage (NCBI taxonomy): Eukaryota > Metazoa > Mollusca > Gastropoda > Architaenioglossa > Ampullariidae > Marisa > Marisa cornuarietis. The sequence continues at coordinate 1,228,732 of SMMW01000606.1, forward strand.
TATTTAGCAGCAAACCAAACATTGTACATAATTGCCGTGTGCAGAGAAAGAACACTACGATCCGAGATAAGAATCTCACCGTTTGAAATGAACTGCATACATCGTTTATGAACATTGGTTACGTTCAGGGATTTTACGTTAACACCTGGCCAGCAATTTTTAGCATATAGGATTATCCTGTGTGTTTTGAGCGTTGATCTAGTTGCTTTTTATGCAGTGGAATCACCGAGTGGATCAGACAAAGTGTGATGATATACTTGTATACCAGGTTGGGATTACAGAGACGCGACTTAACGATCCACTCGCGGACTTTCCTGTCGCGTGCAATTTTTTTTCGCCTCGAGGGCAAATTCAGTGCATTGTACGCGCAACTAGTTTGCCACCGGTCTTTTTCTCCTGCTCTCGTGCTCTTAGCTGCCTATCGTGATGCTGTTGTCCTTGATGCCGTGAGGCACGCAGACTTGGGATCGTGCCAAGTAGACTAGGGACAGTTTGTATGTAACTAGATTGTATGAGATCTTTCAAAATTAATTTGGTACAGTTTGAGAACTTATCAGAAAGCTAGCTGGGCTGACAGGCCATGATTCGTAACTAACAGGGAATGCGATCTTTTCCGCAGTCACACAACAGGAAGAACAAAACAAAACAAAAACTGTACTCCTGTCGCTCGGGTTCTTAGATGCAGGTCAACAATCAGCTTGTCATGACAGTGAACAGTGTAGCTTACCTGTCTGGTGTGTGTGTGTGTGTGGGAGGAATTATGTAAATGTCTATGGCGGTGGTGATCAAAAGTTTGCGATGGTTAAGCTCACGATCTGGCTGTGGACACAGATGTGCAGTGTACTTGATGTGAGCAGTGGGCTTTGCCTGTTTATTGTAGCATAGAGTTTTAGCAGATGAATAATAGTGACATCCTCGTCAACACGGAAGGGTTCAAACAGAAATTTGAATAATAGAAATTGCCGACGTTGGCAGAGGGTCGCGTACAGAATCACAAGTGCACGCACGTGCATGCACGCAAATATCTGTGGGCCCACAGGCAGCAGGATATCCCGTCCATAAAGCGAGGAGCTTTCAAAATCTTTCTTTGCATTGATGGAGATTTCAACCCCAACTTTACCCCAGTAAAAACAATCGTTGATATCTATATCTATTATAAAAAGTACATAGTATTTGTTATTATTAACATGATCTTTGTCTCTGTTTTCATGATGTTATTTTATAAAAGTAAATCAATGATGAAATATTACCTTTACAGAGATGTCTAACACGATAAGACTTTTAAACTCAACAGTTACATTTTTCAGACCTAGAGCTCAATTTTCACTACGCTTTCTTGAGGGATTTAAGTACATGTATGTAAACCTCAGACAAACACGTAGTGGACGCGCCTGACACACACACACACATCTCTGCTCAACCACCACCACTACCACAACAGCCTTTTCTTGTTTCTAAGCAACGACATAAAGCAGATCTTTAAGAAAAACTATTTAAAAGTGCATTGATATGATTCATCGTCGATACTTCCGTCTTTGAGTTAAAAATGTGTTTGATAAGCAAAGGTTTCTTTTTATCATAATATGTGTGCAAAGATTTATGCATATGTGAGGGGGGGAGGGTGAGTGCATGTGTGTACCTGCGTGAGTTTATGTTTGTTTGTGAGTGGATGTATCACACTGGTAGTAATCGTCTTTTGGACGACGCAGATATTTGTCAATAGCTCTCGGCGTAATAAATACATCAAGAATGCTCCAGCCAAAGCCATAAAATACCTTTCTTCATAAGAACGTGAACTTTCTCTAAACATTGACCAGGATTTTATAGGCGACTTTTTTTTTCTTTTGAATCTTTATTCACGATATAGTGGGCCACGTATATGTGATTTTTGTTTCTGGCATTCATACTTCAAAAGAAGGCGCGAATTACATCTCTAGGAAAGAATATTCTTGTAGCCTTTGAAACGGATGTTGTGGCAGTGGTGATTGTTACTGATGGTGAATTTAATGTGATTATTACCATTATGCATCGTTACTATTTCATCTGGCGGACGGGCGATTGCACTTGCTCTCCTTATTTTGTATACTTCCCTTCACACAGTACTGCTTCTTTGTGTCTGTTATCTTTCTTTCTTTCTTTCTTTCTTTCTTTCTTTCTTTCTTTCTTTCTTTCTTTCTTTCTTTCTTTCTTTCTTTCTTTCTTTCTTTCTTTCCAAACAGTTTCCATACCTTGTGGTATCCATCCTCATTCGAGGCAAGATTAACACAGTTGCTGACAAATGAGTAGCTCCAGGCGTTCTGCCTTTTTCTCGCTCATTTTTTTTGGAGATGGTCTCGGAGATCTCTAAGCCCCCTTCCCACCACATGCAGAATGCTTTACATTCGCAGATGTGTCCACAGCCCCGTTCCGTGGCCTGATGCGGACTTTTAAGTTTCAGTGCCAGCCCGATCGTGATCCATTTGCAGTGCTAGACCAGCGAAGACATAATGGCCTCTGGTTTGATGGGAACGATCCAACGATCCCAAGATTTGGAGAAAAACCGCGCTTCTGTCACTCTCGGTTTTCGAAAGATTTCCTTGAACTCCTCTTCCCCATTATTCCCAGAAAAGCGGGAAAAGCCTTGAGATGCGCCTGAAGACGGACAGACCTGCGACAATTATGCTCTTTCCTGTCTGGGAGATGGAAATGTGTTAATATTTAGTTTCATCCCCATGTTTCGTCAAACAGATTGGTCGTTAAGACCCTTTCTCCATTGACGAAGAAGTGATCGCTTATATGAATCGCACGACCGCATCGATAAAGTTTTCATATCAGATTAAAAAAAAATCAAATATGGTTTTTCGCAGGACTCTTTCTATCCTTTTCCTTTTCTCTTTTTATTTCCCTCAGTCTGTATTCTCTTACTTTGAACCCACCCACCTACGTGTATTGTTGTCTCTTTCTGTGTTCGTATTATCTTCTTTCACTTTATAATGTATAAATATCCAGTTTTTTCACTCACTCACTATATATATATATATATAGATATGTGTTTATCCCGTCTCTTTTTCTGTACCATCTTCATTATAGCGCAAGTCATAAAGATGAAGGGGCTTCTAGATTGCATGAACTCGCAAGAAGATTCTAAATACAAGTCTGGCATAGCAGACCATGTCCCCAGAGCTGACCTTTCACAAGACTAGCAATCATACTTCACCAATATGTCAGCGTCAGCCTTTAGGCTCCGTTTCCTTTTCCCCTCGTGAAAAATGATAGGGTTAAAGGTTGAATAACATGTCTGCGGAATCAATTAAATAAATAACGCAGTGACCTTTGTGCACATCGCTCACCCTGGACCGTTTTCCTACCTCATGGCCGACCACTCATTCTGTTTAACCGGGTTTTTCGTTCCATTTAATCAGGTTTCATATTAACAGTTAGCGTTCGTCTGCTGACGATGTCTTTACAGCTTAGAGAAATGCCATTTTCTTGCTATAAGAATGAACTCCGGTTATATGTTGGAAGAAATAATGCAAATAAAGAGACGATGGTTGAAAGACGTTGCTTGGGGGCTAGGTGGACACTTTGTGTTGTTTTTACGAGTGTGGGACGTGGGATGGAAAACTACAGAAGGCTAAGGTAGGAGGACAGTTTGCTGGAGTTTTATTCCTGTAACTTTTTCAAGACTTATCTGTTCGTGTAAGGTTCGTGAATTGGTAATATAGTGCCATTGATATGAGTAAGTTTGAGACCTCCGCGCAAGTTATGCCTGTAATGCATGTGTCACGGTCAGGGTATAGAAGGGTGGGTACTGGCCGTGTCCGTATACTTATGTTCAAAGGCTCCCCCTGCAGGTGAGACGCTGAACATGTAAAGACTGTAGTGGCCGTAGTGGGAATTTAAGGCCGGCCGCGAACAGGCTGGGGGCTGGTTAATTGTTGCTGCGAGAGCACCTGGATGCTAGACAACATCGACACGCCGGAGAGCTGTTGGTACCTCTGCCGAGACACTGGACAGCCATCGCGCTGGGATCCAGTTAGAAGCGTGTTCGAAGACAGGGTAACGTGGGCCCAGGCTGCCTGGTGCTGGGGGTAAGAAGGCGTGAAGGTAATTAATGCCGTGCTGCTGCCTGAGACACCAGGGACGCAAAGTGCTGTGATGAACAATTTATACCTTGATAACTAGAGGTGAAGAGTATTTGGCTGTTGTTTGAAGATATTTTATGAATTGTGTTATACCTATATTAGATGTTCATTGCTTTGTTGAAAACATACAAATTCTCCTTTTGTTAAAAAAATTGTTTTTGTCCTGGGCTGGGAAGCCCCCTCAAAAGAAAAACGATCTGTTTTCCTTGTGTGTTGTGAACAAATGCGCATGTCAAACCCTGTGGTCTGACAGCTCGTTTCATGCTAAGGGCTTTCTTCATTGGGTATATATTCTCAAATGTCATTATGTTAGGCAGACTTTTTTCTGTTTACAATACAGCCATGTACAAGAGTGTTCCTAAAAATTCATGTCCTTCAAGGTTTATCCAAAAAACCTTTTGAAGGAAAAGGCATGGAAAATTGCAAGTTCTTAATTATTTCCGCTCAAAATTTTCAATTGCAGTACAATCGTTTACTTACAATTTCCTCAAAATACACATTTTCGGTGGTGCAGGGAGGGGGCCATGTTTTGTAATCGAGTGACGTCAAAACTGTTATGCACCCTTGTTTGTTTTCGGTCTCCTGTAAGTTCGGTCATTGAAACTCTGACATGTACTTAAATATCGTCCCATAAAATTTCAAACCCGAGTACAGTGGGGCAGAGCTGAACGGAGTAAAGCAGACTGGTGTGACAGAGAAAAAAAACGCCTTTATTAACACGAATTAGGATTTTTTGTTTTCCTTCATGAAAGAGTGCGAAACATGGCCGTTCCCGGGAACTGACGCGCAGCTGTGTTTTTAGACGCAATTTTGGCAATGTTTTGTATGGCTCTCATACAGAAACTGGCTAACATTGTAACATACTTGGCAGTGTGTGTAGGGCTAAGAAGGCTCATATCACAATGCTGAGCAGAAAGTGCCGAGTCTGAAAATGAACTCAACATTATCTGAAGGCTTTGTGAAATTGATGATCGTCCATTGGTTAATTAACAAATAGCGATCCTAGCAACCAAACCTTCTAGGTGCTTGGCATAAAGCGTTATTAATTCAGGTGTGCACGCTGTATGGGAGGAAGCGTTGTTAATACCTGCAGGACTAAAGTTTCTAGATCAGCTTGGTTTGCAAATGATACTTGACTAGCCACCAGACGAAACATTGGGACATTCACCTTTACAACATCTCGTAAGTCTAACAGCTATGCTGCTGTTTAGCAAACCAACACAACTAAACAGGAAACAGGAGCATATTGAATAAAAGTGCTCTTGGGGGGTTACAATACGAGGCATTGATACCAAGATGCAGATGTCCTGCTTCAACACCTTAAGTTCCTTCTGTCAACAGCCCATGGGCTATATTTGTGAAAATCCGTTATCTTATACTTGACTTTCAGAAAATGAAATGAACTAACTTTATAGTAAGGAGGGGAGTGAGTAATAAATATTCTTTTTCTTTACGTTAGTACACAAACTCTCGCGTTTATTGCGGGCACACAGAGCCCTGTTTCACTTTAGCGCAGAAAATCTTTCATTTGCTGTCTCCGGTAAATTATCGACGAAACCATCATTTCTGTGAGACCTGGCGTCAGAGCTTAGCCAGACTTCTCATATTTAGAAGATACAAATAGTAGTTATGAACTACTCAGACCAGTGACAAAATATCTAGCGGATCGTTTAGTCGTTTGCTTTAAAGTAAACACCATTTGTAAAACTTGTCACTTATAGATGGGTGACTTTAGTGGCTGCAGTAGGCCATTACTCAAGACCCTTTATAGGTTCTTGGAAACAAACCTCACAATAATTATAACATCTTTACGCGAAGCTGCCCTGGTTCGACTTTATATACTATCCTAGCCAACACATTTCACTGGGTCGTATATGTCTTTTTAACTACATGCCCAAGTCGGTGTCCTTGTCCTGCTCATGTTTTGGTTGTCTGAGTTCCGAAAATGAGATATCGTCATTTAAAAAAGTAGTACGCTGTGGAGTACTTTCTTTTTTTTTTTTTGCTAGTCTTACAACGGGCGTAGCCGTCACCACAACGACACTAAACGAGATATTTTAAAAACTACGGTTGGCTTATAAACTGTATGATTTGCTTGTCGCGTGCGCAGTGAATAAAAAGAAAAGAAAACGACACATCGTGACTGCATTGGCACAATGGACAGAACGAAAGGATTGTCGTGTGCGATGTTGGTGCTGCTGTTATAATCTGTATATCATGTCAGAAAAACACCAGCCTAGTGCTATACGAGGTCGATATGTACGTACGGGGGTGGAGGTGAGAAGGGTACGGAGAGCAGGGTAAAGAGATCTTTGCTGACGTGTTGACTGATGCTGGTATTTTGGAAAATTTGTATTCAAATTTTGCGACTTAAAATTAGTGCAATAAAAGAAAATCACGGGAGTTTTCGTGCCCTTAACATACGGGGTTGGTTTAAACAGATGCTTAGTATGGCGTTTGTCATACATAAAAGGACTCATAAAACATTGGGGCGGAGGTGGAGAATGGTGGGGCTAGTACAGAGGTATTATCAACTGAACTTCAACCTTCGCTCTGATTAGTCAGAAAAATTTTTTCTGAGAGAGAAGTAATTTGCGTCTAGAAGTGCTGACAAACTGACTAGTCCAGTTCACCGCAAATTTGTAGACACGCACACCTCAGGGTGGAGGTGGGGAGCAGGGGAAGAGCTCACGAGGCGCATCGACGTTACGCCCCCAGACCTCTAACTCCTTTGAGCGTGCAACACGTAGCGTGCAGACACAGCTGCTTTTCTATTATTTTCGCTGGCTTCAGTAGCCTCTTGTAGCTGATGGCAAGCAATGGATTAGCGTAAGTGTCCAGTAGGGGGCACTTGTTAGCACAACTGATGCGTGCGTGCGTATATGAGTACGTGTTAGGTATGTGGGAGTCAGGATAAAGGAAGAAATCAAAATCTGAATCAGCGGGTAAGTGGGAGGAAAGAATAAGAGGAGAGAAAGAGATAACAAGGTGTGAGCTGCACCGAGAGAGAGACGGAGAAAAAGAGAGAGGATGAACCACATCTTTTATCTTACAAGAAGTATTTCTGCGAACAGAGAAAAAAATCTCAGAAAGGAGCGAGATAGGTGACCATGCATGCGACACACACACACACACACACACACACACACACACACACACACACACACACACACACACACACACACAGATCTAGGCTTTTTCATGACTTTGGGGGAGTTTTGTTGTCAACGCTCAGAAAAGAAGTTTGAACGAATGATTCTGAAAGATGTCGAGATTAAGATAACTCGGCCTTCGCTGCAAGCCTGTTCTTTGTTCTTCGCCGCCGCACGCAGCTCGTTGGGAACGCGAGGTTGAAAGGTGTAGACTAATCGCTTATTTAAGGCGGTAGTGAATGAGCAAGCCCTGTCACGGTTTCCTGCCACAGCTGTAGCTGAATACACAGCTTAATAACGCAGGTGTGAAAAATACTTTGCAGGTCCTGCTTGTAAGCTGCAGTGCTGTTAGATGATTTTAGTCTACTTGCAGCGATAAGGTTAGTCTGAGTTTTCCAACTAAAGGAAAGTATCGTTACGCATCCAAAACCATGAATTTACTAAGAACGAAAATCGGAATCGAGCAGAAGTCAATATGGCAGAAGAAATCGTGCATTCAGACTAGAAACACTGGACACCAGACACCAGTCTTCTTCAACCAGTGATTTCCCAAGGGATGGTGGCTGTAAGTAGTATTTGGATCGTAAGTCAGAATAACTTTATTTTTACAAAGCACCCAAACAGTAACTTATTTCCTGTTGTCCCGAACGCTAGCTGCTAATGTCTGTAAATGTCCAGATTCCCACGCACGTCATTTTAATTATCGTTTAAGATTTTTTTTATTTAGTCCAATTTAACCTGGAAAGGAAATTGAAAAATCAAGCGAATAGGACGTCGTTGTGGAGAATCATGGCGACAGTTCGTGCTTAGCACTCGACGTGAGGAGGCTTGGGTCAGATTGCCGACCATCTGCCAGTTCTCCGCGGCCTTGACACGGCGCCATATTGGAGATGGTTGCGAAGTGACCTCTTGCGTGCTGCTGTGGCTGTGGAGAAGGCTCGCTTCTGTCATACCCTCTGATAAGTGAGGGCGATGGGTACTTGAAAGAGTATGCGCAGCTTGCTAAGTGTCCGTTTGGGATGAATGATCAGTGACTAGACCTACGGTCTCCATTTTGGGCTCAGTTTCATTCCATTAAAAAAATCATTACATTCCTTCCGTTTGCCTTGTTGTGCACAGAGGAATGAAATACGCAGAATTTCCTAGAGAGAGAAACGGGAGGGAGAAAGAGAAGAGGGAGATGATATCATTAGGCGAAGTTGTCAATATTCCAAGGCGATAGAGGATAAAGTTGAGTCAGAGGTTATATCAACTTATTAATCCGTTCCCGATATATGTGTTTCCCTCTGTCAATACTGATTAATGGAGAACTTTGAGTGAGGAAGTTAATGTCCTGCATCAAAATCCTACAGACCACAGTAGTTCCCACGTCATAGCTGTCTCCCATTTTTTTTCTCTCACGAACACACACACACACACACACACACACACACACACACACACACACACACACTCTCTCTCTCTTTACATTCTCTTATTAAGGGCTAGCGCTTGAAGCGATAAATCATGGTGCTATAGTTTTGATGGATGCATATAAATTTCTTTCTGGGGATGTAGTTTTTGCCTCTGAAATCCGGATGAAACTCTATCCGCAAAGAGCTGCATTGGAGCTTGGTCTAAAGGCGAAGATGGATATAGTGACATAGTTTTATGAACATTTTCAAAAACAAAGACAAAACAAAACCGAAAACCCAAACTGCAAACGAACCTGTTTTGTAAATTTCTTGATGTACTTTTTTCTATTTTAGTCTCCTAGATTTTAGTCTACTAGACGTAAGTGCGTGGGTACGAGAGTATTTGTAGAAGGGATGTGTGTGTGTGTGTGTGTGTGTGTGTGTGTGTGTGTGTTGGTGTGCGAGAGAGAGAGAGAAACAGAAAGAGAGAGATATCTGGATTTTTTCTGTTTTTAACAAGATATTTTATGGCATTAATACGCCTGTGGTGAGTTGGTTGGTACACGTGTTTCTTTAGCCTCGCTACTGAACAGTGCGAAGTAGAGACTTTCCCTCTGGTGAATACCCTCTTCTGTTCAAGATTTACACGTGCACAAATATCAGCATGCCCAGGAAGATTTCAGAAACACGGACGTAAGGATTTTTACCTAATCATGGGCTAAGCCAATGAGAGAACTGGGACCATATATTTAATTAGGATGATCTTTGTATAAAAACGACTTAACGAGTTCGGCCTATTTCTGCGCATTGTGATGTTTGTATGCGTGTATCTTGAAAACGGAATGGTGTTATTAATCCAGATTTGAGGACACTGCACTGGTGGTGCACTGAACTTTATTTACTCATTACTAATCAGGTCACCATACTAGATCTTAAAGTGTAAATTACCGTAAATATTGATGGATATCAGAGGTTTGCCTATGATGAGAATGAGGATGAGAAGAAAAGGGAGAGTAAGAGTATTTCGTGCCTGTATGGATGTAAGAGAAGATCTGGGGTATCGCGAAAATTCCACGTGATGGGCATGGGGAAAAGGGAAGAGAATAACTTTATCCTTCTTATTAATTAAAAGATGTACAGAAGTAAAATAAGAAATAATAGGAAAGAAGTTTGACAAATGAGCCTGTCTGCCTACATTCTCTAACTGTGCTACTTTATGAAGACGAAATTATTTTAGCTCTTTTTTGTGTGACATGCACAAATAATAACTGTGTTGGAGTGAGTAGCGTTGGGGGCCCTTTTGCGACCTCTTCATGGTGGGTCCATGCAAGCAGGGAGGAATTTCGACGCGCAGAGATGTGAAAAGCGGGACAAACGGCTAGAATTACGACGCTTTCCATCAGTTGAAGGAACCAAAGATGGAGTACTCCAGACAACAGAATAAAGATCCCCTCGCCCTCCTTTTTTTTAGCTGTCTGCGTTGGACTGCGTGGCAGGCGAGGTAGTCGATCATCGCTTTGCTAGAAGACTTTTGATACATCTTTTTTGCTGATGAAGAAAAAAGGGCCAAAGAAAACGACTTCAAAAAAGACTTATTTCAGGTTTGCCATACTGCTGTAGTATTTTCCGCATTGTTCTCGGATTTCCTGACATTTGAAGCTTTATTCTGCTTAATGTAGTCTATGGCGTGTCAGTGTTTCCCCGTGTTTTCTTTTACTAAGAAAGTCATTAACAATCTCCACATATCCCCCCTATGTTTTGCTCCAGGTGTCCATGGCATCGCAAAAATGGCATGTGCGCTATAAATTTTTGCGTGGCAACCTGATGCTTAAAATGAGGTAAAACCTTTCTGAAACATAATTATGTAGATAACTGCGAAATTGCAAACATAGTCAAATCTATAACGAATGGTGTCGTGGTCACGTGATCGCTTGGTGCGGATTGTTAAACCTCACCTCATGAAGGCTGACTGCGGGTGGAAGAGGTTAAAAAAGTGCTTGTCTGCCGTATGTGTGTGTGCGTGTGCCTGTCTTAATGTGTTGATGCCTGGACGACAGCCTTGACCTAGGTGTCTATGACATCATTTGCACGTACTCTGAGTTGTAGCTGGTGGGTTGAGCACATGCGGCGGCCATCACGAGATTCGTGATGGCTACGCGCCGAGGGTTTTGGCGGCAGTGGTTCACTTCGAACCACAGAAAAAGGGGGGGAGACCTCAGCGTATACGTCAACAAATGCTGTGTTTGGCAGGGCTGGCAGCAGTTCTAGTGTACAATCTGCATGCGCGCGCAATACACACGATCTCTATATTAAGTTCCAAAGTTGAAGGACTAGTGGGATGAACTTTTTTCTCTTTTACTAATGATTGGATAAAGTTCCGTGCGCCATATATCTCATAAAATCTGTATAAATACACCCCTTTCATTCATAATATTCACGCCTACGAAGAATACTGTGCACAGGGGGAGGAAAATCAACACCCATATGCCTAGTTGTGATATTCTCCCAGCTGTCTGCCTAAGGCTTTGTCAAAGCAAACGCATCAGTAAACACTCCTGACGCCTGTGTTGTTGACCTCCTTTTGTGCATGGGGATGTTTGTAGACGTGTATCTCGATAACAAAAAAGTGTAGTCACAGAATTTGGGGAAAGAGTATTTTCGCTGTTTTTTACCCAAGCACTAGAAAACGCATTTTGCTTCCTACTAGACCTTTAATGCTACCTGGACAGATGCTTAGAGATATATATACTTTTTTAATTGTTTTCCGATTTAATTTTTTTTATTCAATAACCACAATATATAACATGTACATGACATTATTACCAACATATGCAAAGATACTTTTCATTTCTATCACATTCATTCACATATTTTGAAGAATGGATCGCACAGACGGCTTTTCAGAATCTCGACATCTAGTAAATGTTTGCCTGCTTGCATGCGTGTGTGCGTGCGTGTGTGAGAGAGAGAGATTGAGTGAGAGAGAGAGAGAGAGAGCATGCGTGCATGTGTAAAAAGACTTTCTGCTTTACTGAACACCGTACCGCGAAGCATGGCGAAATCTTCCTCAGTTACATCCCCGATAGCAACAGGTCTATTGATCCGCTCATAACATGCGATCTGTGCCTTGTTTCCTGCGTGCGTCGTGATACAGCTGGGTTATCTTCCTTCTCGTGCTCCTGTTTCTACTTTGCATCCCGGAGTGAGGACAGCGTTAGTCATCATTATCAGCGAGTTTGCAGATTTTGTCCCAATCAGGTTTCCTTACGAAACTGTACAATGTACTGTGTACATAGGGCTTACTCCTATAGGAAAATATAGAGATGTTTTTTGTAATATATGAGTTGTTGTTGGTTTTGTTTTAGTTTTCCTTCCCTGACTTGAGAAAAGAAAAAGGTGCTTTAAAGACTCTTAAAATAGTTAATGAAGTCACATTTGAGTTCGATCAATAAAGTATGACTATACTGATTTTATTTAGAAAGATTTTGTTTTGTAGTTAGGGAAAGAACAGCGTTACACTCTTGAAACGATCTGGATTCATCGATAATTGGTGCTTTTCTTGACATCGTAGAAAAAGCAATCAGACCGTTGCCATTTTGAGATGAGCGCCTTTAAAGCTGACCACGAGAGAGCATTTTTGTTGAGGCCAGCTGACGAGATTTAAAATGGCGCCTACGTATCCCCTTTCTTCACTTTAATCCGGAAATGGACAACTTCGATTGGCCGCCGACGGAAGGGCAGCTGCTTACAACATTAATCGATGCCGAACAGACGGCAGCCACTCCCGTCTTTAATGCTAAGCGGGACTTGGCGTTGGAGCATACGTGGCCAAATTTAATGAACCTCGCTCGTGGAGAAGCGGAGTCAATTACTGCCACTGCCCTGAGGGAGTCTTGGTCACGGGATAGTACAAACGGAAGCAGGCTGGGGAAATAACTCATGAAACAAAGTGCGGGATAACTCTCTTGGAATCAGGATTCTACGTCCTAGCTTTCCTCTTCCTTACCCTTCGTCTTGTGACTGTTGTGTTCCTTCCCTTACTGATGGTTCTTCCTCACTCTCTCACTCTCTGTTAGAACTGTCTTGTCCGAGGTCGTAGAACGGAGCGAGAGCCACCACGAGCAATATGTAAATGAAGATATATCGTAGTCGTTAGGGACGGAATATTAACATACAGGCTGTCGATTTGCGGCCGGGTTAGGAGAAACATGAGATCGGTCTGCAGTGACCCAAACTGACTGTTCGAAGATTACATTTGTGTTGGCCTCATTTGCACAAGAAATTTATTCTAAATTTACTCAAGAAATTTACTCAGATGACTTTATTTTATGGGGTTTTCCAACAGGAATAATGGATGTGTCCCAGCTTTTAACCTTTTATAACCAAACACAGAAAAGACCGAACTGTATACGATTTCCAGTTTTCCTTAGTAAAGACTTCAGTAGAATTATCGTTATGGATTGAAGAACGCAAACTCTAGGGACAGACATCGCAAACAGTGCTTTATGCTACTTTACTCTACGGCATCTTTGCCACTAGTTTATGATTACAGCCCCAAAGGTGAAGCTATAGTTGCGGTGTCAAGACTACGGAGATAAGACCCCTGTCCTGGAGTGCATGGTGTCTATGGCAACAAATTACCCTCGTTTTATGTAGCAGGTGCATGTTGCTCTGACGACTCATTGAGTGACATATGTCTGTATAGTGCTCAGATGTACGCCATATTCCGAGAACTCAAAGCCAACTATCGCTGTGTAATATGCCCAGATGTACGCCCTGCCTTCAAGACCCATGGTTGAGACAATGCTACATACATGTTTAAATTTACATTTCGCCTTGCCTACGTTCATATTTCCAACCAGCATGTGCAGTAAACTTTACAGAAGAGTTAAAGGCCAACCCGAGTAAAAAATGAAATTAAAGTATCTGGCAAGTTAAAGACCCTTCTTTAGCTGAGTCATCCAGTCCCGAAAAGCGTCGTGGGTAAATATCACCCTCGAGGGGCTTCGGTCATCACATCTGACATCCCCACCCGGAATACAAAAGACTGACCAATAAACCACTTAATTAACAAGGAGTCAGACCCGAAAGATGCTCCAGCACCCTTTATGGTTGTTGGTAATGATAATGCAGGGTAGGCAAGGAAGACTACTTTTTGTGCACCATTTATTAGGCAACCTCTTTTGCACGTTTTCATGAGATGAAAGGAAAAGCAAATCTAGGTAAGTAGAATTATCTTTCCTCGTTTGATTTGTAAAAAAGCTTGATATTTAATGCTGTATTATTAACGTTACTCTCATTATTAGCATCCGCTCTATGATTTATAGATGTTGACAGAAAATAACGACCTCGGGAATAATTGGCAATAGCAGCTGGCATAATAATCCTGCAAACAATGCGCATGCGCAAGACTGGCGGCTTTGTCGCTTCTGTAGTAACTCTTCTGGAATGATGATGTAAGAGGGCGGTGGTACGATCAGTGAAAGTGTACTCGAAAGATCTTTGTCACCACAGAATACTTCTGAAGTATGTTTGCGCTTTCTTAAGTGCGTCTGAAAACCTGTAAGGAACACACGTAGCACAGATGCATACATGGTGTACACACGTGCTATTTTGAGGAAGAAAAGACTTTCCTATGGGCTTCCCGATATTTTATGCTTAGCCCTAAAACAAGTACTTTTCTGATTCCTCTTAGAAATAAGTCGTCATACACAAGCAGGTTTAACAAAACATCACACTGGCAGTTTTCTGTAATACCTTCTAAACTATTTTGAATCATCACACCCATATACTTTTCCACTCCGTACAGGAATACTGACACTCCACATATTTTCCGTTATTCTTATTTTGGAGCTACTTCCCTTTAACTTAGTATACTAGCGTCCCACTGCTGTTCTCGTGGTATCCTTGAGAGGAAACTGAGGCGATGTCTCCCTTACGTAATTCTTGTAAACCTCAGTAAGTAACAAGTATGTGCGACGATTCACAAAAACCTTTCCTTTACAATAGTAATTGCGTAACCATTTTAGTTTCAAAAAAATTGATTATAAAGTTCAACATTTACGCCAATTTAAAATCTGTACTATACACGGAGCATTTACGCTTGCATCAACCATGAAATAAAATTAGTGACTTTTAACAAAGTGGATATTAGACCACCTTGACTAGGCACGGAATACAATGAAGAACGATTCCAGGCTCTCTCTCTCTCTCTCTCTCACACACACACACACACACAGAGTGCCAACGTGTTCTTAAACGGTTTATTTGGTAATGTTAACTATGTTAAGGTGCTAAAGTTATACGTTTTGGTTACCCGCAAGGATTTCATATTTACTGGCTAAGTTCATTGTTGAAAGGTGTCGATTATTGAGTATGCCGCTGTTTCTCCCGAGCAATTTCTAAGAAATTTTCATGCTCTCAGACAGATAATTAATATGAATAAATTAAAAACACTCTAAGCTATTTATCCTAAATTTGAAAAAGAGATGTTTAATTCAACAGCTACATCATCAGTAAAGGGAAAATGAATCGTGCATTAATGTATCTCTGTGTATGTGAGCGTGCGGAATTGTGTATATTTTTTGTTTTTTGTTTGTTTGTTTGTTTGTGTGTGTGTGTGTGGGTGGGTGGGTGGATGGGTACCTGCCTACTTATTTTTTGCTGAAACGGCTCCCCTCGTTTTTGTATTTTTGTTTACTCTTCAACCCATCATCTTATTAACCTAAAGCAGAATCCCGCGGCTGTAAGGTAAAAACCCATCAGAAACGTAAGATAATACCACAGACCCTATCTCTGCAGGGTGACTGGCCGTCTCCTCCGTGAAAACAAGGCATCTCCGGGTGTTTACACACATCTTCATAACTGCTATCTCAGCCATCAGCCATTGCCCCTACTGCATATTGTGTGTCAGCCGATGAGGAAGCCTGAAGCGGATGTTATCTTTTATCAGGTTTAGGGGTATCTGGGTGCTAGCGCCGACCTGTTCAGGGTTGAAATCTCTGTTAAGTCTAGTAACTGTGTTCTGCGTCCTGCAGTGCCTGCATCGGCCATGGGCATCCCTGGCAGCCAGGGCCAGTGCCGGATTAAGCATTGTGGAGGCCCATAGGCAGTCAAACTTTTGGGGCCCTCCCCCCCCCGAAGCCCCGACCCATATTGCAATTTGCACAGTTCACCGTCAATTATTTTCTTAGTTTCTTTCAGTTTAGTTTATATTTTCCATTTCACTGTCATCCGTGGATACACCTGTGTAAGTGTGTGCATGTGTGTACGCGTGCGCGCACGCGTACGACGATTGTGTGTGAATGTCGGTGCGCGTGCATGTATGTGCGCATTTGTGTACGCGTGTGATGACCGCATGCAGGGCCGCCGAGAGCCAGCACGGGCCCCGGGACAGACGACTCTCCGGGCCACTTGTAATTGTAATCGTAAATTATTTCCGAGTATATAATATGTTTACAATTCGATTGTCAATATCTACATTTCATTCAGTAACGAAATACAGACTGCAAACATTAGGACAAGTGAACTATTATCTACATCACTACTTTTACATGTGAATGGTTAGTAAATAAGGAAAACATGTTAAAGGATCAAACGTGTAGTACCCCGCTCCATAGAAAACCTTCCCAGAGTAAGGAAGGCCTGTTAGGTCAACAGCGATGTCAAAAGCTCGACAGATTCGTTAATACCCTCATTAAAAAAGTGTTTGCTGCTACGAACAACAGAGCACATCAGTTATCTGTTTTATCAACTTACATAACAAACGAGGCAAACACGCAGCACCAATCGAAAGTCCCCTCCTTTATTTAATTCATTTATTCCTTTAGCAAAACTACACGCGCGCGATCACACACACACACACACACAACACACGCTGTTACACACAAACACACACACACACACACACACACACACACACACACACACACACACACATGCTGTTACACACAAACACATAACTGGACTGAACTGCCGACTTCAGACTCTCAGAAAGTTTGAATTCCTCCAACTTTTTACCAAGCAAACTCGGTCGACTTCACCCCCCATCAGTAAGTATCAGTTAAAATACTTGCTCAGTTTTAGAAGACAAAGCAAATGTTTTAAATACTAATTAGCCAGTAAATGTTGTTAATTTTAATATTTAAGTAGATCAAAGGGAGAGGGTTTTGTGACATAAAATAGAAATGTTTAGCATATATTAGCTGACTTGTAATAGTTCATAGAACAAAGTTATGCAGTACCAATCTCGTCATTTTACCTGCTGACTAAACACTTTGTAAGGCTATATTTATGAGCTTTTCTCACAAACTTCATTATTGTCAGTCACTTTGAGACGCTTGCTAGTCCCTCTCATTGACAATGATGTTCCTGCCTTGTCAAATGCTATTTGTCAATAAACAGAAAATCATAGAAGCATAAATTAAAAAACAAGTACTGTACTCACCAAACAAACAAAGTGCAGCGTATCTCGGCTTTTCGAGTCTAGAAGACAGCGTGCGACAGACAGGAGAGTGCGGTGTGACAAGATGTTAAACTGTGTATACTGTATAGCTTTCTACAGGTCCAACTGTCCAAGCTTTCTTTGGTCCAAGGACTCCGCCGATTGAAAGGGATGGTCAAACACACGGCGACTTTACTGCTGACTGGTCTACCTATCTCATAAAAATGTCAGTCTACACCTCCACTTGCTCCCAACCCCGACCATTTAATTCCCATGAAGTCCATCCCGTCCAGTCTATCATGACTACCCCCCCCCCTTTCCCTCTTGTTGTGTTGTCCTCTTAGTGGCCTCTAAACTAAAAACAGGGCCAACATAATTTGCCTCTACCTTGATTGTGGGTGTCAAGACAAGGAGCAATTTAATGAAACCGTAAACAAACTAACAATTATGTCATAGCACATCTGTAAACATTTCTTTTCCTCCCTTCTTCATCGTGAAACAAATATACGTTACACGAAGCTCCTTTAAAAACACATTCAAATATAAGCATGTGATTATTCGAAAAACAAAGAGCAAAAGAAAGTCGGAGACTGGAAGGAAAGGTAATGACCGGCCGGCCGATGTGTTATTGCAGGGCGATGCTGGTACATCTCAGTAGGTCGTGCGATCGTCCCTCTTAAGGTGACACCTTTATAAAAGTCCGAGTCCTCCCCTTTCCGGTGACATAACTTTCCTCCCTACCTCCTACCCGCCCATCCTGGCCATCCACCTACCGTCTCTAAACTTCTATTATCTTTCTCATGCTAACCTCCTCTTTATCATCCTCCTCCAGCTCCAAACTTCCAGTGACACCACCGTGATCAATTTATAAGCCTAACTATTTGAAGGAGAGCAGTTTTAAAAATGTTTTTGCAATAATATGTTCTTTCTTGCTGGCTGCGATAGTATTACAGGATAATATAGTCTCATTGTATTAGGGATCTGCTGTGTAGACTAATGTATTTGTTTGTTTGGTGATGGAGAAACGGTTAAAGAAAATCTCAGTGTTGTTTAGTAACTACGAAAAAAGCACATTAATCTCTCTCGCTTACAAGCTGCAGCGCTAGAGGTGGGACCCCATCCTCTCGGCTCACAGAGTGACCACACATCAGTAACATACCTACATCCTCACTGTTAATTCCGATTTGCTTGCAGGGCCCGCCCCCCTCCCTCCCTTAGAGGCACATAAACCCAGCAATCTCAATGCACGAACTTTCTTCGGGCCGGTTTACACGCGATAAAATCTTCAGTGTCCAGCGGCCTTCCGCCTCCAGGCTTGTCCAGCGAGAATATGATACCGCTGACTACACTTCTCACCACAGAATACTACAGACTTGAAACTCAACGTCTGCGTGTGTAATGCTTGGGTGTTCTGTCCTCAGACCTTTCTTTAAAAGAAAGAGAACAGGAGAAGAAGAGGAAGAAACAAATCCACTGACCAAGGCCGGGGCCCCCTTCACAGCCACGGGCCCGGGTACACCAGACCCCCTGTTCCCCCCCTTTCGTCAGGCTTGAGTCCCCATGTACGTGTGCATGTGTGTACGCCAATAGTTATAAGATTCAATCCTACAAAAAATATCTTTTTATCGCGGGGCCCCTTAAGTCGCGGGGCCCATAGGCATTGCCTACTTTGCCTTGAGGTTAATCCGGCACTGGCCAGGGCTACAGTTACTATGCGTTATTAGATCTTGGAGGTTTGAAATGAGAGGCGGTAGTGGCGGAGGTCATAGTGGCACTTGTTATTGTACAGGAGGAGACAAGTATAGACACAGTTTGAGAATAAATAACTTTAAAGACAGTTAAAAGGGGATATGTGTGGTCTTATGTCCGTAAATATAGCAAAATATACAAACATATCCCTGTTAAGAAACACAGTTTGAGAATAAATAACTTTAAAGACAGAGATGCGTGGTCTTAGGTCCGTAAATACAGAAAAATATACATAAAATATACAAGCATATCTTGGTTAAGAAACGTTTGATTTCCGTACGAACAAGATGTCGCTAAGCCTATTATTTCAGTCCGAATTACAAACGATTCAACGATTCATAGTAACCAACCCGGGAAATTGTTTGTAACGCTGTTGTTTCTATGTTTGTTACGCTATGTTGTTACTCTGTTATGACTTTTTTGTCGTGTTGAAGATATCTGATATCTGAGGTATTAATAAATGTTTTTGAAATTTTTTGTGCATAGAAATCTAAAATATGTGACTACCTGACGCTAAAGACGAATCATACATATGTTTTCAGATTACAAAATCCACTTACACGATTTCAGGCGCATAACTCCTTCGTTTATGATTTAATAGAGACTTAGTAGACACTGTCAGTTAAAAGTGAGTACATGCTGAAGACAGAAGATGGAAAAATGAATGTTTTACCACACCGCTATATCCTCTCACAAACTCTTTTTGTCGCAGTCTAGTAACTTTTCTTAGGCGATACCTTGAGTCCTTCGTTTTTTTCTCTCCACTGTAAAAATGCTTTTCTCGTTGGTTTTATTTTTCTGCTCTGCTTCCCGTGTGGTTAGCATATCAAACCATGTGACTATTATCACAAACCGACAGCTGTTACCTTAATGATTTTCTATGCTTTTCTTCAAATGTAAGGTTTTACTGACCTACAGATATAAATAATCAAAAAAATACATTTGCGGTAGTGTAAATGTTGTTCCTGTAAATATTTGTGAGAAAGATCACTTGTAAATTAATATGTATAATATGAAAGAGTGTGTGTGAGAGAGAAAGAGAAAGTGTGTGTGTGTGTGACGGAGGGAGCTACATTTGTGTCACGCATGAATACGCGTAATTAAAAGAAAGTTAGTGCCCAAGCTGCTAACTAACAAGAGAGTATCTTTTGTTTAAAAATCATTGACAAGAATAAATCTTTAGAAAGCTGTAGAGCCAGAGCGTGAGAAGGAGGTTGTGCATGCAAACTTTTAATCTGTGATATTCTGGGGCCAGTTGCACAACACATTTCTAATTTTAAACACTTTTAGGCCTTAACTCTATTTAGATAATTAGACTAAAGTGCACACCACAATTTTAGAATTTTTAAAACTAAAACTGCTTTAAGTAAGATAAAGTTGTTTAAGTCTGACTTTCCGTCCTGTCAGTACAACTTTTTGTATTTTTTTCTGCAATGCATCAAAATGGCTAAGAAGAGATTTTGCTTCTTTAGAACAGTTTTAAGGTTTAGAAACGTGTTGTGCAACTGACCCCCTTTAAAAAATGTCTGATGTGTTTCCCATATACTGTAAAGTCTTTGTGAGTTGCTTTAAAGTTTGTCTCGTCTCGGCTGAATCTATTTCGTGTGAAAATAACTGTCTCAAACGAGTTCACACAAGGTTCTTTCAGGAATAACAATTATAACGTTTAACCCTCCATCAACTTAGCACGTGAACAAACTCTTTTACTTTAGGTTCGTACTTGATCCTTTTCTCTTGACCTATTAAATTACACAAGAAGTTGTGTGCCTTTGCGATTCTCTCAGTTGTGTTATCTCGCTCAGAGAACGAACTTTTTTCATGTAGTTCTAGCCTCACCAACAGCCGCAGAACCGCAGACAAACGTTTGCGCGATGTATTTTTTGTAGGGCTTCGGTGAAAGTATTTGTTATTTGGTATTTTGTCAAGGTTGTGTCACCCAGCCCCGGACGGTAAATTGAACGGGGAAATGGAACAGATGGCGCAGACTTAGTAAAAAGCTGGTTCGAGTCAGCATCGCTTTAGGTTACTAACCCCTATCGACTGTTTATACTTTCTGAGTCACACCTGTTTGCAGTTATGCCTAAGGAACACGATTGTGTCATCTATTAGCACGTAGACAGGTGAGTTGTTAGAAAGTTACAGGCTTGTAATTGCCAGAGTGGACCTATCCATATATCACAAATCTTCTGCTTCTCTACCTGAGGACGGATCAGGATGAAAACCTTTTCACCTGCAGCCTCTCTCGTGATCCTGCCCTTCCCATGGCCGCGAAAGTTACGGGACAAAACTGTCAAATTCTCAAACATTGCTTGACCATTCTAACAACCCTTATGCGTATCCAAGTGCCTGTTACCAGTTGCAGGAGGATTTATGAGAGAAACCGATCATCTTTATGCATGATAGAGCGAATAACTAAGTCAGGTTCTGTGGAAATGGCAAATCCATGAAACAAAAGACTGGAGGAAAATGAATAGTTTCATGCGTGATTGATTTCCTGTCGGTTTGTCTCTTGTCGTTTGGCTGATGGCTGGTAGATTTTCTCTTGGATTGTGTCTATCTGCGGGTGTCTAGCACCAGTTTAATCTCTCCTGACAGCCGAATAATGCAAACCAATTGCACGGATTGTTTTCGTGAATATTTCATGCCTTCCTGGCAGTCTGCCTCTCATCCATTCTAGGACTCGCGCTGCAAAGGTCTAATACTATTTTCTCTTGAAGCAATCGCCGAAATATGCAAGAACAAGCACGTGGCATTGAAGAAAGAGTTTACACAAGGGGAAAGACCGTTCAAATCTCGCCCGTAGGCTGGAGCTGTGCACATGTGGCACCTGCTCGGAGAGCTGGCGTAGGTCGTGATATAGCCTCGGTTGCCGACTCGTCCAACCATTCTGTGTGTCATGGAAGCTATTATCTCTCTCGAAGAAAGAAGTAAATATCTCAGTCTAATGAGCTTGAGCATATTTATGTATGTCTCTAAGGCAGGGACAGAGACGAACAAAGCGGCTATTATCACGGACAAACTGCTGCTTTAGTGGTGGAGAAGAGGAAAATATCCACTAAAAAATAATAATACAAACACAACGAAAACCTGAGTTAAAACAAGACACGGGCAAATAAAAAAAATTATTTAGGCTTCAATATGTCTTATTAAAACTAAACGTTTGTTCATTGCACGATTGAACGACTTGCCGTCGTCGTGACTGTAATGCTAGAGTAGTGATCGTGGTAGTATAAGAAAAGAAAGTATACTGATGAAACTTACACTGGTAAATATTGAAAGAGATCTGAAAGACGGACTTAAAGACACGCAAAGATCGATGATTGTGTGAACCCAGTGCACTTAACATTTAAAGATGTAGCACTCTTGAAATCGTAGACAAATAAAAAAGGCTTCACGTCCTAGGTTTACCTGGGGTCCACCGCCCAGCGAAATATTTACACTCAGACACGTGAGAGTTTTCGTCAGGTCGATAAGTAAGTAAATCGTCTGATGCGATCGATCTGTCCGTAATGCTTGTGTGATCAGATGACCTAAATCTTTCCGGCACGCCAGTCTGCTCCTCGCTCTTCACTTCGTCTTGCGTGCGACCTTGACCTCGACTTGGTGCAGAGGAAGAGGAAACGGCCCTGAACGACGCCATGCACTGATCAACGGATGCCAAATGGAGCCAGGCCTGCCTACATCCCCTTGTCTCGCTCCCAGTGGCCGCCGAGCAGGCACTCAGTCTGGAACTTAACCTACAGCCTTCTTAGTCACATCGGCTCTGTGCAGGGAAAACACATGGCAACGCGCTACATCCGGAAATCTCCTGCTGGTTGTCTACCCCTTTATTGCCTCGGACGATGTCGCAGGTTGTGATGATTACGAGAGCAGTTACCGGAGGCTTTTTGCAGCAAACGCCATTTAAGAGGTGTTTGCTTCCTCTCCATATTCGTAAAGCACTGGAGCTAGAAAGTGGCTTTTCTTCATAAATGTATGCTTGGATTCTTGGCGTGTTCCGGGGGATATCCCTAAGTGGTTTGTTTCTCTGACCGTATTTCCAGACCTGCTGTGCGGGAAGATTCTACATTTTCTTGGGTCTTTATATTTTGTTAAGTTGTTATTTTTAATGTCGCTTCCTTTGTAACTTTTAAAACTTGATAATTACAAGCCGGTCATTGTAGCGCTCAAGGCTGTCAACTCTTTCTTGTCTAAAATATGTATATCAGCCCCTAATCTAACAAGTCTTATGTGCGTGAAATTGGAACTAAAAAAATTAGTTTTTTAATCGAAAGAGATGACAAGAAAGAGTCACTGTTGATAATAATGAAGATTATTGTGGCTGTAAAAAGAACGGAATCGATAATAGATGTTTTTTTAAATCTGACCGTGCCTTCTGCAATGTTTGTTTTCGCAAAACGTCCTATATGGCATGATTAAATGAAAGGATTGGATTTTAGGAGTAAATCAAAATCCTTAATAATCAGAACAAAACTGACATTCCTGAATGAAAACAAAATGGATTTTTGAGATTTCTGCACTAAGCTTGCGTGTTCTTCAAATCTTCTGTAAGAGCAGGAAAAATGTAGTTTGGGTCAATATGTACTGCACATTGATTTTTCTGTTTCAACCAGACTTCATAATCCCGCAAAATGTTGGCAAATGAGAATTATAAAAATACATACCTTGATCATTACAAATTGCAACTTGTTGACTCCTCCAAGCGCTTGAAAAATCGCACAAACAAATGATGTATCCTCGGTGCATCAGCAATTATCGGTTGAAGTCATGCAAGCATAATCGCGCTTCTCTTGAACAAAGAAAAATTCAGTGCAAAAACGAAGCAGCGGTAGGGTAATCATTTCAAGGGCTGGATGTTCCACCGCACTCATTGTGAAAGGTTATTATGTCCTTTCGTACCAGATTATTGTGTTGTGCATTAACTAAAGGATATTCCGTTGTGTTTGCAGCATAAGGATATAATTTTGTACTTCAATAAAAGGGCGTTATAAAAACGTATGTAGATATTTTAGAAAAATCAGCTTTACGCGGTGTTCAGGGGATGTCCCAACACACACGATATCGAGTTCTGATCAAACTAAAGGATTCTACATTATGTTTGTTAAACAAGGATGTAGAATTGTTTTTCATCAATAGTGATAATGGTTATGATACTAAACAGTAAAAATTCCATAGTTAAACGCAGTAAAATCGTTCGTGTTTCAAGCTGAAGAAATAATGCTGCTGTGCATCAGAGTCAGCCAACTAGTATAAACTGCCGTGTAGCAACCAGCTCTCTTTTAGGTCAAAATGTGTAAAAGTGTCACAGTGAAGCTTCAGAAAAAAAAAACTCGCTGACACTGCATTCGCTAGCATTTTTACTACATTTCTTCTTTGTTCTCTCATGTAAGACAAATACAAATTGCTTTTTTGGCATTAAAAGTCGATATATGGTTAAGATTGATGAGTATTATTGGTTGAAATAAATTGTGAGTGTGGAAGGATCTTTATTTTGCTTTTGTTGAAATAGTGTACAACTTCTAAAACCATTTTTTTTTCCTTTTGTTTAAAAGACGAACAGTCCCACAGCCTTGCGGCCGAGTGTACGTAAGTGGTTCAGTGTGTCAAAGGCACGCGTGTTTAAGGCTGGGCTCTTCCGCCGACTTTGCCTTCCTTTATAAATCAGATACCCATTTCTGTTGGACATTGGCTGGGTGAGTTTCCCAGCGAAGAAAAACAGATTTGTCAATGTTCTCATGCAAGTCCTTCGAACTGCTGACTGTCAGAAGCGAACGTACAAGAGGCAGTTCGTTGTAGGATTGTTGATCGTTGACAGCAACCTCAGTTTTTCGTCTGCTGTAATTGTGTGCTTTATTCCATAAAATTTGCCGTCTTGCTTCGCATATCTACATCACAGATGCTCATTCTGGGTCCGCTAATCAGACTGAATCGTGAACGGGGCCGGTTTGTATGGCGGAGTCGCTGGCTGGCCTCAGTGATGACCGAAAGATGGCCACCGTCGACCCGCTGCCCCGCTTGTCTACGTGTTGTCCGCCTGAAATGGTGACCGTAGTATTAAGATATCAAATGATTGTTGAGTTTAAAGGTACACATCAGTCTACTAACGTGGTTTTGTCTGCGAACGATGATTGTTTTCAATGCTGGTAAATCAGTTCGAGCATTAATAGGCTGCAGTTCAAGCTCTTAGAAAGGATGGTGTTCCTGATTTTGCTCCGTTTCTTGGGTTTCTAAGACTCGTTATTCCTGGCAGCGACAGTTATATTCTACCCCTCCTCTCAAAGGCACGCTGCTATTAATGAAAAAAAACATCACATGCGAACAGGCTTTCGGTCATGTCATCCTGTCATGTCATCTCTACTTTAATGTTCTGTAGATCCTGACTTTCCTGTAAACCTCGTCCAGGTTTTATGGCCTTTTTAATGAGAAGCGTGGATTAGAGGCACCTCAGTGGTTTGAGACTTACTTTTGATGTCGTAGCTTTCTGGGACTCAGAAAATCGGACATCAGCTTGATTTCCCCTTGCCTGAGGATCGCCAGGCCTACGGCTGCACGCATAGTCCAGTTTTTGTGCTACTTATGGTGGCGAAGAGAAGAGCAGAGATTCCTTTAATGACCGGAGTGTGTTTTAAGTGTAGAATGCGAACTGTTATCCTCAATCTGCCACTGAGCATTTGCGCAATCTTTCCAAAAAAGCTATGAACGAAAGACACATTTTTTACATTTATAATTTACGGGGTGAGTAGGTGGGTGGGGAGAGTGCATATGCCGAGCCAGCAGCTAAGGCAATATCACAGCCAGGCAGCCGGCTTTAATATGCAGAGAAAACCGATACAATCAGGGAAACGATGTGCATAAAACACTCCTTTCAACCTTTTATTAGCAATTGTTCCGTCTCATCATTCTAAGGCCCTTTGAGTAGAGAGAGCCCCCCAAACGATGACAAATCTTCTTCACCTCATATCCTAGAATTGAGGAAGCAGGCATACAGCTGACCAATGTATGGCGCTTATTCACTTTATCAGAATTGCATCATTAACTGTAAGGAGGTCTGGTGGTGCAGTGGTTAGCACCTGTCACCAATACAGTGAAGATTGGCTGTCTTGGATTCAGCTCTCCTCTCAGGCATGCTGTTCTTTCTCCGCATGTGGCATCTGTTCACAGGGCTGGCTGCCTTGCCATGATATAGTCTTAGTTGCTGGCGGCGTGAAACACCAATTCCCCCGCTCCCTCATCACTAACTGCAAGGCTCGCGTATTTCACTGTGTGTGTGTGTGTGTGAGAGAGAGAGAGAGAGAATAATAATAATAATTTTATTCAGCTTTTGGAAGGCCATCTGGCCCATATCAACAACACATACTGCTGTTTACATGCATGTTAACAGTTTGTGGCTCTACAAGATCAACGTTCCATTGTGTTTGCGGCTTCAAATTAATAGTAAACAAAATGGTAAACAATACAATGACTGGACAATTATATGTAGACTGTCATGGTACTCTCATTTTCAGACATTCTGTTATGTGTATGGCAACATTAATAGCTACATTTCCCTTAAGGTTCTTACACAAAAGGTGAACCTTAGAGGGGAAGGGGAATTTATGATAGAAGAGTGGAATATATCTACTACGTAGGACTGTATACTTAGGGCATGTTAGCAAAAAAGGATAAGGTCTTCCACACCGGCTATCACACTGCTCTCACTCAGGATTGCCGCTGGTTTGGTGATAACGACTGATCCCATTAAGCGGTAAACAGTTGCTTCTTAAAAGACACAGGACACATTGTGTTCACATCGTGATACCTGATTTATGTATGTTGCTCTGATTAGGTACGGGTGATAGTCACAATTATCAGAAGCAGACACTGAATCGTGCCATTTTTGACGAAAAAAAATCCTTGAATTGAATAAGGGAATATTTGTTTTGCACATGCACATTCCATGTCCCAACACTGTGGCTGGGCCCGGGATTTTTGTCGTTTTGACTTCGTGCCGGCTGCCGCTTTCTGCAGAAAAGACACAAAACAAGAAGACCTGTCTTCAATACTCTTATCAAGGGCGTCTAAAAAACTAGAGAATTCTGTCTTTATTTTCAAATATTCAGTAAATTATGATTTATGTTGGTCTTACCAGGTATATCTAACCTTTTCTCTAAGTTAATGGTGGTAGCTATTGAATCACTACAGTGGATACATGAATCTTTTAACAGTGTGATAACGATGGAGACACGGTCTGATTCATCCTTATTGTCCACATGCATTTCTGAGATTAGGTCAAATATTGAGCATACGAAATAATCCACAACACTCCTTCCTCTGTTAGCTATGCGTGTGATTTCTCCTTTTTCATCACCGGTTGATCTACCGTTAACGATAAAATGTCGAATTCTTTGGAGAGCTTTATAAGCTTCTGACCAAATTTATTTACGTTAGTGTCTTTGGAGGGGAGGGGGTATTACAGATGTTTCGAACAAAACTTCAAGGTCTTTTAGGGAGTGTACATGTTTGTCGCTAGCGACATAGCATCGCTGAGCTCAGCCGTGTGGGTGTTGAAATCACCGCACAGTAGCCATGGTGAGTACGGGGGTTCGCTAGCTATTGGATTCAGATGGCGACCGAGATTTTCTATCCCATCACTGTTGTCATCCCCATAAATTATTGATTTTTCTGGTGCTACGTATACGCAGGCAAAAATAATATCCTCCTGAGAGTTTAAAACAGACCTATCTATTCTAAGAAAAATAAAATCCTCTGCTTGCTTAAGTAGTGAAGACATAGTTTTATGAATACAAATTAATACCTACACCACCCTTGACTCTGTTCACGTGAGGATAAGTACATAATATAGTCCGAGACATGAGCCAGTCTCCAATAAGACACAAATCTTGAACTTTCTGCAAAACTCTCTGAATGATGGGATTTTTAGTTTGTACTTAAGTCCTTGTCTATTCCACGACATTATCTTAAACACCATTTTTGAAACACAGATAGCAGAGGGACTGGGGATTTTACTGGTCTTCGATGCACAAGTTCTTATATCTTCACACGTTGATGTGTCATTTCTCTTAGCAGCAATCTTTTCATGTCGAGCTAACCGTTATTCACTGGTTCGTCCTTCTTTCAAGTTGTTTGTGGATGGGTCGAACACGTATGCCTTACCCTCAATAACGAGTTTGTCGAAGCAAAGAAAAGCCTTCCTGTTGTCGTCAATGGCTTGTCTAAGAAACGGTCGAAGTTGACAATGATAGGATGGGGGCCCCTCTATTTCTATGTTGTCCTCCAACTTGAGTTTATCCTTGAGGAGAGATTGTATGATACCATCACAGTCTGCCCAGGTCTCTGTTTGCCCCTGTGGATCAGGAATATTATAGAAGATTAGATTTTTGCGTCTGTTTCTTCCCTCTATAATTATCGTCTAGTTTATGCTCCAGCTTAGAGATCTTCTCCTTCAGCGCCATATTTTCTTTCATCACTTCCGTCAGGTTTCTGAGTATTAAATTTAAGTATTCTTGGGTTTTATCATTCATGTTGTCAATTTTTTTGTCTGTAGAACTCAATATTTTCATCACATCAGCTATGGGCGGTTGCTCCGGTGGTGTTTTCTGAGTTTACTGCGTGGTGCACTGGCGAATGGGTGGACGTCTTGTTGCTCATCCCGTTGTTATGATGACGAATTCGACGGCGATAGCAGAGCTTGTCTTTTTACAAGGCCTGGGCTGCTTTCTCTGTCTCCACACCGGAGTAATGCACCCGCTAAAAACACGACAGTCACGAAGGCTGCATAGTATCTGTTTCTGAACCGCACACTTAGCCTACTGAGGTGTGTGAGCACAGTGCGCCGAGCTCCCTGACACATAAAGCTGATAAAAGTCCACAAGAAGTGGCCACATGTCGCTGAAAAAAGGAGATTATGGCTTGGCATGCTGTTTATAACTCGGATATACACACTGTATATTACACAATAGTTTTAAACTCAATTTGCCAAAAACGCCAGACAAATTGTTTGGAAGGTTTGGAAGGAACCGTCCGACTTGCTCATCTGAGAACATCTCACCTCTGAATTCTTCTTAACATTTATCGTTGAAACTCTCAACTGGTCACATGTTATTTAAGGTGAATGGAAGAACAAATGATCAGTATTCTTTGATTCGTTTAATAATATTCACACAAAAAATCAAGCCCGGAAAATGTAAAACAAAACTAAATTTATGTAACCACAATAAAATTGCAATGCTGATAGACAAAAGAAATGTTTACTTGACCAGTCTGTGGACTTTTCATTCTGATGTCACTGGACCTCCATTGTTCCGGTTAGAATAACGCCGGCTTCGATCGAAGAAGGACGTGCTACTCCGGCAGTTTCACCAGAGGCGTGCAAGCAGGTCCCACTCGGCTGCTGCTATCTCTGCCACATGCGACATATTTATTTGTCTCTTGAATGGCTGCTTTTAGCTGTGAGGAGCCCATCATGTGAGTTTCGCCACGCACCTCTGTGGGGAGAGTGTTGCACTAAATTCTCCCCCCTCCCTCAACACACCAAACCACTCGTGACGTGTGCCTATTGTAAATTTTCACCTCCATGTTTATTTTTGCGACGAGGGACGGACTTGGAAAGTGAATTTAACAGGACCCCCATTTGGCTTGGAGACAAATAAATGCTCTTTGGCCCTCAAAGCATATTTCTGCAGCGTGTAAAAGATAGTGTTCATTTCAACGCCCCTTGAACCCTCATAAAACAAGCCAAGCAAAAAAACAACAACAACAACAACAAAAACAACAAGAGTACATTTAGTAACTGGATTATGGTTCCTACGAGGTACTAACAAGTTCCTTTTTTCTTCCATAGTTCCATTCTCATCCTTGTCTTTTTTTGCTCTCACTTCTTGCAGGGTTATATATGTCGATATATAGTATTTATATATCTACTGTATATAAATACAAACAGGTATATATATATATATCCTTAGGTCGGGTTTTAGAGATCTTTGAGTTTCCTCGAAAATTCAGGGTTCTTCTGAGGGAAAGTGTAGAAGCAAGAAAACGAGGGTATGTGCAATAAATAAAGGTCACAGTATGTGCATGGTGTCATCGTACCGTCTAGGCCCGTTGTGCTGTGGTTGGTCGTCGCCATTTGAGAAATAAAAGCTGAAGAGTCGCGTCCATGCACTTTGTCTTTCCTGCCAAGTCCTTGGCAGACGCAGAGTTTGTTTCGTGTGATTTTCAATTTCTTTTATACGAACTTGCTGTAAAGAGGCGGAATAGTGAGCACACAGGCTGCCAGACAGCAGCGCTTGCCAAGATCGCAGTTTGTCGGGACAGCGATAGGGAGGGAGTATTGTCTGAAGGTTACTGCTCCCACATACACTCTCTTGCCCTTTTGTGTGGCTCGCTCTCGGCGTCAGAGGCGTGACCACGTGAACAGTAAACCATCACAGACACCGTGCCTGTCGCTCTGTCCGTCTGTTTTCTTTCTTTTCCTTTCCTGTCTTCATCTCCCTCTTCTTGCACCGTTCCTCAGCTCATCTCACTTTCCTTCCCTCCTTCCGTGTGTCCCGTATGGTGTCCTCCCTACTCCCCCCCCCCCTCTAAATTAATCTACCCGTAAGCACCGTCGTGGCAAAATGAGGTTCGTGATCAGCTGAAGACTGGTTTTAACGCCATAGCACTCGCTGTTTACCATGGCGCCAACCATCTCGGAGTCCATGGCACTTTCAATCACTTTAAATTACAACTGTGAATACATGCACACTAACAAATTCCAGTTGTAAAAAATAGCTCTCATATTTTCTGTTGTGTGTGTATGTGTGTGCGCGCGCGCGTGCGTGCGTGTGTGTGCCACACAAAACATGTCTACCTAAATGTTTATCTACTCATGGATCTATTTATCTGTCGCTCTTTGTGGATAAATACATAAGTAGATGTGTTTTGTGTGGGGCACACACAGATAGAGAATAATAGTTATATGTCTTTCGTAGCCAGATGGTTACGTACATTTAAGGTTTTCTGATGTGTCTTCTTTCCATCTGTGCATCTCAAGCAAACTGTCTATAAAGTACCGCTTGCTTAAGGAAGCCAAGAGTCTGTTTCATTTAGAGGCGGAGGTTTGGCTGAGGGACTAATCGGCGAACTTTCGCTGCGCCAGTAATGACAAAAAGTGTCATCGGTAAATAGTACGAAAGCCGGAGAGCTACTTTTTGTCGGCCCTGATGGGAGGTCCTGTTGAAAGATGCCACATGATGTTTTAACGATATACTGTGGCAAAGTAATAATCAAAGAATGCGTCTTGTTCCGCCCGCGGCCTCGTGCTGTTGTCATGGCAACAACTTGTCGGCTCGGAAGATTCTTCCTGAGAGTGCTCGGAAGGCCTGGAGAAACAAAGAAAATAGAGCTCATTTGTCGATTCCTTTCAGGACAATTTTAAAACAAATTTTGAGACATCGATCTAAAACCTAGAAAAAGCTGTTAAATTACCTCTTTTTCCGGGTAATATTTTTTATCATTCTTTTTCCCACCCTAGACTCCATTCCTTTACGGGTCACGACCTTCGTGCACTCATTCTCTCATTCCTTTGTCAACATTCTTTCTCTAGCCACCTCCCCCTCTCTCTGTTTTTCCTCTTTCCTTTACTGTTGTCTTTAGCCTCATTATGACCCGTCAAATTCTTTCGTTTGAAGCAGAGAATTGTATACACACTACGCATGAACGAGTATTGAAACGTGAGCGTTTGAGTGTATTTAGAGGTTCATTCGTTGGAAAATAAGCTTAGTAAAATTCTAACTTTATTCTACCCCGATTTTATGTATTTCTACAAACCATTTTTTGTTTGAAGTGTATAAAATGTGAGTTAAAACTTGTTAAAAAAGATGAAGTCCTAAGTAAGGTGAGTGTCATGCCAGAACGTATCCATCACATGGTAAACGCGACGTGTGACGACAGTTTATTCTCACAGTAGTCAAGATGTGTGACAAATGAGTTTATTTATACAGTAACGCTTTCCTTATTAACTCCAAAATTATTCCTTATTCTCAACACAATTTTAAACGTTATAATAAAATGTGGTTACAATCACTGCACTATACCTCTTCTGGATTATAGACTTAACTGCAGCTTACGACTGTTACAGGAAAGTCGAAATGGATGAGTAGCTCACAGCGATTCATTTCTTGCATACTGCGTTCAGCTTGTTTCTTTGCATTAATTTCCAAGTGTTCTCGTGGGTCTTCTCGTGCATTCTCGTGGCATCCGTGTGATTAACGGGATCCTGTAGACACGGGCCGGAAAACATTAGGTTTTTTGGGGTGGTGGGGGGGAGGGAGGGATCAGCTCTTCTCCTGATTGCCTTCTTCTGACTTGTCTCCTTTTTGCTTATTTTTGAGAGTAGAGAGAGAAATATCATGTACATTACGCAGACACGATACAACATAGCTCCTGTTGTGTTTTTTTCTACAACAAGAAGCTTCTGCACGTAAAGCAGGATAAGCCTCCCAAAATTACATCATTACCTAAACATGACTGTAGCATGTGTAATTCTCCGCATGAGCCAGGTGCATCAATCACTCGGATGTACATTGTAAAGCCCCACAAACAATCTTCATAGAACCAGACTGCGTGTCTGGGGTTATTTAAACTAGATAAGATAGCTTTTAAACAATATGTCTACAAAGGTGTTTAAAACCTGCTGGAGTAATTCATGTAAAGATATCTGTTCACCAGAATGAACGTTCTCAAACAGTTCATTTTAACTCTTCTAACAAAATATTTTAACATCTTTTGACCCACGTTTTCCTTGTTTTATCTTTAGGTAATGCAAGACGGCGGGGTGGGGGGTGTGAGGGTGAGGGGAGAAAAACTGTTTTGCGTTGAACCAGCAACTAAGGCTATACCATGGCAGAGCCGCCACAGGCAGAGAAAGAACCTCGTGCACGAGATCTGAACCGAGAACAGCCAATCTTCACTGTGTTGGTTTATAGACAAATTAAAGGAAACAAACCTTACCACAGAAAGTATTGCACATAACAAAGAAGACAGGCGGTTTCATCTGAACCAAAAATAATTGCATGTCCAGAAGACATAAACAATATACAAAAACACTGAAAGGTGAAGGAAGTGAGTACGCCACCGATCGAAGCGATGAAAACAAAACCACACTATATCTGATCCGGTAATGTTTACAATAAAAAGTAAAAAAAAAAAAAAGAATACTGAATTAAACTTCTAATTAATTTCAGCTCATGAAAACAGAAAGTCTCTCTGAACGTTTTGAAACACGTAGCTAAATTAACATGACCTCTTTAAACAATGCTCGGGACACAAACCGCATGTTCCACAATTTCTCTAAAAATGGATTTCAACGACAAAAGCTTCCGATAATATTCGTTCAGTTCTTGATTACTTACGCAAAGAATAAAAAAACACGTGAGCGTATATTTTGCAAGTTTATTAACAGATTTTGTGGATTTTCTCCCTTTGATTGCAGAATGACTCCCGTGTCCAGGTTACAACCATTGTGTGAGCTTGCGTCTGGCTGATGTCATTTGTAGTATTGTTACTAATTGCTTACCTGTGTCGCTGCAGGTCACAAGCGGGTAAACAAGCGCCATGGACAAGGTGTACCGGGTGTACAAGGAGTCCTTGCTGAACCCCCAGCGGTTAATGGACGATTTAGGTGTGGATGAAAACCTCGATTCGCTGGGAATGGGTATTATACGCAAAGAACTAGACCTCACCAACGATGAGAAGCAGTACCTGCTGGCCGTGGAGCGGGGGGACGTGCCGTCCACTCGGCAGTTCCTGGGTATGGCGCAGCAAACCGGGATCAACATCAACTGCGTGGACCCTCTGGGCCGGACGGCGCTACTCATCGCCATCGAGAACGAGAACATCGAGATGATCGAGCTGTTGTTGTCGTACGGTGTGGAGGTGGGGGACGCTTTGCTGCACGCCATCAGTGAGGAGAACGTGGAAGCCGTGGAGCTACTTCTCAACCACGAGGTCAACAGCAAAGGCGAAGAGGTCAGCCCTTCTTTCACATTTCTCATTGCATCCATGAGGCTAGTGGCGTCCAGGATTCTATTTATGACTATGTTCTGGTTGAATGTATGCATGCATGAGTATATGTAAGCGCACAAATTACTAAGTGGTTGTAGTTAGTGGGCAAATGATTGAGTAAGAAGGGTAAAATTCCCTCGCTAAGTGCAAATGAAGGAGAAAGACGGGTATTTAAGTGTGCGTACCTCTGTGTTCTGTAGAGGACACGAGCAGCCGCCTGATGTAAAATGTGCGAATGACCAGAGATATGTGTGACTGCAGCAAATGATCATAGATGAGTGTGACTGCAGCGAATGACCAGAGATATGTGTGACTGCAGCAAATGATCATAGATGAGTGTGACTGCAGCGAATGACCAGAGATGAGTGTGGCTGCAGCAAATGACTAGAGATGATTGCGGTTGCAGTGACAAAGAGACAAAGTGTATAGGACTAGCGTGTTGTCCTTGTGGCCGGCATTCAGAACAACAAAGTCGTTTCCTGAGGGATACTTTTTTGTTGCAGTATTCTGATAGAACACCTAGTTTTTGATTAACATCAGACGGGAAATGAAATTCATTGATCACTGACTCCCTCTCTCTCCCACATACACTCTGTCTCAGTCCCCCCCATCTCTCTCCCCCATAATCTCTCGCTCAGTGCGTGCAAGCGTTATTTCAATGCATCCATTTTCTTTCTCTCTTAAAAAAAGAATTGAATCTAGTTTAAGAGAAGTAATTTTATTTGTTTGCTCAATTTGCTTTTATATCCCCCAGAGGCCTAGGCATTAGTGTGTGTCCATTATTTCTTTCAATGAGGTCCCTTAGGAGACACTAAGACATGAGGAGCGAATATCGGTCATCTATTAGACTTTGGGGACTGTGTCCCCGGCCTCATATTTCTGTATGGTTTGTGTTCTACTCGTATATTTGTCAAGATGACTCCCATACCTCTTGGGGTTACGAAGACATTAGTGAAGCAGCTTGTTGTTTTGTGCTTGTGGTTCGTGTGTGTGTGTGTGTGTGTTATTAACAAAAACGCACGCCGTCTTTTAAATTTTCTCAAAGAAACTGTTATGTCAGATTTTCCTATTCGGTCTATTCTTATGCTGAGAATATTTAATGCCCCGTTGTCAATTTTTTTCTCTTTTTTGCTTTGTGTTTCTTTATAACATAATAATAATAATAATACATAATACATATATATCATTGAGGGAAGTAAAAGTTGTATTTTTCATCCTATTCAGCGCTTCTTGTCTCAGAATGCGGTGTATTTTCAGATTTAGGAACGGCAAACGTTAGATGAAAGTAGTTTGCTCTTTCAATGGATCTTTGACCTAGGACGTAGAACCACAGAGCCCTGTTGTCCTCATGTTAGTCAAACACAGAGAGCTTTCATCCTTGCCTCGCCCATACCTCGCTGTGCACGCGCTCATTTTCGCCCCGCGCTCTTCTGCGGTAAGGAAAAAAAATACCGCGCCAAAGGACGAAGGTACATACTGTATCGCAGATAAATACAAATGGCGGAATGACTGGGCTGACCTTGGGTACAAGTCTCGCGCGCCCCTCTGATTGATAGGCGCTGACAGCTCAGAGGAGAGACTGTTGTAGTTCTTGGTCAGAGCCGCGCCTCGTCAACACCCGCTCACGGGCGGCAAGTGCGAGGTGTGATGCGGAGAGCCAATCTCCGCTTGTATCGCTGCGCTGGAGCGAAAACAAGACATAGGGTTCTTTCATGACAGGCAGCAACTGTTTATGAAAAACGCCTCTGGTTTGGACTTGTCAAGGTTTAAGTCTCTGACGTTTGCAAAAAATTAGCAGTAATGGTCATGAATATCATCATCATAATCGTCGTCTTTGTCCCATTATCCTTCTATTCCAAAATGATCACAAAGGCTGTATAACAGCTCATCAGCAAAGCCAAGGATTTTGTACGTTGCTATATTTTGTTATTATAGCTTTGTAGAGTGTATTAATACATTTCAAGAAGTGTGCATGTAAACTCCCACTTCTTGTGATAAGTGAAATGACATGACAGTATGCTACAGTTTGTGTCTGGATGGGCGAGAGAGTGGGGGGAGGGCAGGAGGGCACTTAGGTGCTTTCTTGATCGTCTGGAGCGTTGACCGTGGATGAGTTGCTAGACTGTGTGAGTGCGTGCGTGTGCGTGGATGGTTTCTTTTTCGCGACTACATGCAAACCCGCGTTTAGCAAGACAAAGAGAAAGCCAGGCTGTTCGTCATTAGCCTTGTATTTGCCACCAAAGAGAAAGCTGAACCATGAATTACATGGCTTCGTCGGTTTTAATTTGAACGAGTTCTGATCTGTCCGTGAGGGATCAGGTCTTTCAAGGCGCTTTCCAAATAGCCGGATTTATAATGGCAAAATCAATATTAAACTAGGCGCTGCAGTCACGTTGGAGTCTGTTACTTAATCACAGACGTTGCGAAGGGAACGAGATAGCCGAGAGCCAGGGTACATAACCGCTCCATCGACTGGCCGCAGGCAGCGGAAAGTGAAATGTCACGGCAGCTGAATTCGTCGTGCTCGCAGCGAAAATGAAAAACTCAGTACGCTGTTGTCGGCATCGACCCAGGAGCGAACATCTTTGCTATAATTGAAGCCTAGAAGTGTTGTTTTCTCTCTTTCTTGTCTGGGCTTAATGGTCGCCAGCGACTTCTGTTTGTGACAAATGAATATTCCTTTTTGACGCCTTGTCTTACCAAGCAATAAGCATGAATGGTTTATAAATGGAGGAATATGCTGAGAAATCGGCACAAACACTGCTATGGCTGAAAAGTAAAATAAACAAAAACTGAAGAGACTTATGATGATTTTTTTATGAGATTATGGCTGATACGTGCGTGTAACATTATCTGTTAACGGGAACGTTCTTGGCTGCAAAGAAAACAGCCATTAAAACTTTCACCTTCCAATCTCTCCACAAAATACTAGTTCTGAATTTCCCAGGCTCGCGGTTTGTATGGTTATCAAAATCTTTACCGTTTATAACCCCAAAACTAACCTTGAGCCAAACACAAATCTGCCCCTCACCACTATCCTGCCCCTAACCCTACGCCAAACCCAATCTCAAATCCAAACCCCAAACAAAACCTAAAAATGACCATTGATGAAATGTGTCTTTAATCTACACTGTCGATGCGTCCAGCTTGACAAGAGCTTATGATGCCGAGGAAATGCTGTCGGTTAGTGTCGATGTTAATGAGCCGACAGCTAGCTATTTGCCGGATGATTTCCTAACCTGGTACATGAAGCATTATCGTACAGATGCCAACCACTTATACCCCAGAGAAAAAAAAGTGTTTGGATTTGTCTCGGTTTGGTACATCGTCTTCATTTGTCCTGCGGGGAAATTCGCCGGCTGTTAAGGAGGAGATGGCGCTTTTCATAACGCTGGACGGCATTTATAGTGGAAGAACTACTCAACCAAAAATACAGTACCGGGGAGGGGGGACGAAGAGAGCACTCTACGGGCTTGTCAAGTGCCGGTCGCTGACCAGGCGTAAGTAATTAAAAGGAAGAGGACGCCACCTCCTGCAGAAACATGAACCTGTCCTTAATCCCCGAAGTTGACACTGTTAACCTCATTGATTCTGGATCACGTTCAAGACCTCACCGTCATCTATCCAGGCTCGCTGATTGGCTATCGTCTCTTTAGGTGTTCAGATTCCTAACACTGACCAGTCCACACGTGTTAACAAAATTAAAGAAGTTAATAAACATTGTTTTAACATTGACAATGATTGTGATAAATTTATCAAGACGTTATGTTCTGTTAACTTGGCAACAACTTTGACTGTTTTGTCAGAGTACTCTTTAACACTGTTCATTGTATAAGCTATCTTTGTTTCATTGAACCTTATCACCAAACAATGTGCATGTACAAATCGCTTAAGCAGTAAGTAATCTTTAAGAGATCTTCTCTGCATTCTTTACGGTAGATATGGATGTGTGTGTGTGTGTGAGTGTGTGTGTGTGTGTGCGTGCGTGCGTGCACGTGTATGCGTAAAAGAGAAAGGTTTGTCCTAATTTCTCTAATATCTGACACAAGGTACCATACTTTGCTACCACCTTCCAACCATCAAGCCCTCCCACACGCAATGTACTTTTATGGGCAGAAATTCTTTCTTTTTTCATTTTCCTACAGGCGTGTTATTTCTGTGGACATTTGTTTCTCTTTCCCAGATTCTGGCCTAGAAAAAGACATTCTAGGTCGCCCTGGAAACCTTTAGAGTTATGGTTACAAAAAGAGACATGAAGATGGTATCTCAAGTTCTGACACAAAACATATCAACACTGCGTGCTCAAATATATAAAAATGGTGTGCCAATGGTGCCTGCGTCGCAGAGTTGACTAGGGTTTTTTTTTAGCTCTAGACTTCATTCTGCATTTGACCGGATATTAATTTGCATTTCGTTTCCAGGCTGTTTGTCGGCAGGCACCACTGGCACTCGCAGCGCTGACCAGCGTCCTGTGTGATATAATGCGTGGCCCCGGGGCCCTTCAACTCGCCATATATTCCAGCGCCTCGCTACACAAGCGAGTGTGCATCCTGCCGCCAAGGCCGAGCATTTCCCGTGCAGATTGTATAATCGAGTTCTTCGCCGTCGCTACGTTTTGTGGAAGTACTTCACGAAGACGAATTGTTACTGCACGGTGAGCGCTCGAGTCCCGCTAACATTGTTGGCGTCACAAACGTCTGTTGTTTACAGCTGTTGTTTATTATCAGCGGATGCTTTTAACGATCTTGAAGAGCTCTCTCAGACAACTTCCACCCAGAAGAAAGATTTTTAGGCAAGGGCACATTTGTGTCCACGCGGAAGTTCAAAATGCTCGATGACAGCTGAAGTGAACAACCACGTCTCTTCTCATAGTGTTGCTCTGGGAAATTGTTAACGCTAATAGAAGCGCTTAAGATTTGACATTATCCCTGAATGTTGTGGAAATGCAGTATAAAACGTATATTTTAAGACCTTTGGGGAAAATATTGCTCGCTTACTCGCTCTTTCTCTCTCTCGTGTGTGTGTGTGTGTGTGCATGCACGCGTGCGTGCGTGCGTGCTTACGGACAAATGGAACGCATAAATGTTTACATTTTATTAGATTTTTGGATAATAGTTACTACGCCAGTTACGGTAATTTGGCCTCTTCCGACCAAGCTGAAATGGCTAACAAACCTCTCCGTACGTTGTATAACCTTAGCCACTCCCTTTGGCAGTACAGAAGTCAAGCCTTTCTGTCGCTCTTGTATAAGAGCCTATATTTCTCTCTCCGCCCCCTTCAGAGTGGTTTGCAAGTCGGATTTTTTATGGGCCAGAAGCCTTCGCTTAATCTTCCTTGAATTATCAAACGTGGAAAACAACATAAAGCCGGTGATGCCCGGCAGTATTGCGCCAAATGCTAATGCCCCCCTTGGGTTTGGCGTGCGTTATCTGGCTGTGGATGTTTGGTGTCTGGATTGGATTCTTGCTTCCTTGGCACGTGCACAGTCTCCAGTCCAGGCTCACAAAACTCAGTAGCTGCTTATGACGAGGCTTACGGAGGTCCTCTTAGGCATGTGGCCATGAACTTGGCGCTGTAGCGGTGGAGCTGGTGCAGTGCATGCTCTCGGCCCCGACTTCGGCATAGTTTTCCGGCTGTTATCTTATGCCGTCAACGTAACTCTGATTTATTTGACTCCCGCCAATTCAAAGTTAGACAATTCTTTTCCTGTGAGAAATTCGTGATCGTTTTTGCTGTCTGGAACGGCATGTGTCAGTTCGGATAGAGATCTATGTATGATTAGGGAGAAATATTGGCAGACGGAACGCAGTAAAACCTTATTGGACTTTACAGAACCTATCTCAATTCTTTGATTTCGGAGTCAAACGAAGGAGGTATCGGAGCTTTGTAAATATGATTGGTCTTTGATGCTTTATAGTATTTCGACGAAGTGACATGGTCAGTCTTAAAACATTGTGGGTGAAGAGGGGACAATTATTCTGCCAACCCACAGTCTTTACTATGATTGGGAAGACCTCAGTGCAGTCGTCTGGCAGTGAAGTAGAAATCTGGCTAGCCTCTTACCTCAAGAAATTGTGGTCTGTGGATAAGCTGTACTTCTTAAAGGTTTTGTTGCAGGCTGTTATTTGAACTTCTTAACAACATATCTGAATTCTTATTTCATTAACATGTCATTAAACAGTTGTTTCACAGGGATGCTCAGATGCTGTATGCTAATGAAGAGATCGGCGTTAAAAGAAATTTGCTTATCTTAACGACACTAAAGATCATGAAGATCATGAAGTGGCAGTGATTTTGCTGACTTTTGATAGGCTCGGATGGAATATTGTTATCTTTCAGTGACCGCATCCATCACAGAGTTAAAAAAGAGTATTATAGCATTGAGTCGCATAGAAAAAAGTCCAAGGGACTACTTCACTCTAAGAATCGCAAATACCTCAGATGACTACCCAACATATTGAGTGCTTCAGGTGACTGCAGACCTCTCTCTTTAACCCTGCAAGCTGACAAATCGGAGATTCCCGCTTACTATTATGAGCTTTTTGATGGATTGGAGATTCTCATTAGCTCCGATTGCCTTGTTCCTGTTGGATACAGCCTTAACTCACACACGTGCATTACTGTGACCCGTTAAATTATTTAGCTGCTCAAACGCTCACCAGCTGTCAGCCATCAAGCTCACCTGCGTAATTGCTGGAAGCTTGCGAGGGGAGACTCTAGATGGAATGTCTATAGCTGCAGAATGTCTGCCAGACTTTTCTGTAGTGTTTATACTCAGAGTTTAATTTCAGCCATCTCCATCGACAGCCTTCGTTCTCTAGAGCTTTATCTTCACAACCCCGGATGCTCATTTCATCGCCGTCGTTTACTGTCTAAAAGTACTCGTTGCCATCTCCATCAGTAGCTACTACCAGACAACGCCGTCACTCCGCGGTCTGCTGAAACCTTCAAGAGGCATACGATGGGAGTTGACCTTTGACCACAACAGCTGACGAGTTCAAATAGTATAAACAGGAGCCAGAACTAGCATCGAACTCAGCCAGGACTCCCAGATTGTGACAGTGAGACTTCGGGCAAGGTGGGGTAAACAAAATATAAATATACTAAGCTTTATCCGACATTCGGGTACCTGCTCAAGATGGCTGATGAAATGGCGTTGACGCAGGTCGTAGAGGCAAGAACGCGGCTCGGTACAAGTCATGACCATCTGCGCGTCCTCTGGGCATTTTGCGGGCTTGATAAAGACGGACGTGCTGCAGTCAATCCCAGAATCCCAACACGGCGCATTAAGTGCTCTCGCGCTTTTGTTTGGCATCATTTGCTGTCTTCCATACTCTGCGTATTTTTTTATCATGCAGACGTTGACAGAGCCCATTTTATTTACAGTGGATGCATTACTGAACATTAGTATATCACTCACTTTTGGCATCACCAAATAAACACGGATCCCAAACAGACTTTATCCTTTCCGTAGGGTTAACAAATGTACACAGTTCCTATGCAGTTTACAGTAACTGCGGACATAGACTTTTTTCTGAATAGTCTTGCGCTGATGTGAGAAGATGAAGAATAAGTCAGTTATTGGCCAAGACACATTGTACAGGGATTTTCATGTCTTAATGATGGCCGCCACTAACTCGACAAATACCAATCACCCGAACCACTACACGCTCTACTAAATGTACACCTAAGAAATGAAATTGAAAAAGGAAAAATTCCTATCCTTGCATCCGTGCATGAACATGGATCAT
Organism: Marisa cornuarietis; assembly: GCA_004794655.1. Classification (NCBI taxonomy): domain Eukaryota; kingdom Metazoa; phylum Mollusca; class Gastropoda; order Architaenioglossa; family Ampullariidae; genus Marisa; species Marisa cornuarietis. The sequence goes on from SMMW01000606.1 coordinate 1,270,387, forward strand.
ACAACGAGAATATAGTTGGTATATATATATATAAATAATGTCTTATACACAATTCTTTGGAAAACTAATAAGTAACTGTATGTAAATAAAGTTTAAAGATGGTGCATTTTAACATATCGTTTTATTCAAATTCAAATTAAAATGTATGCTTAAAAACACTAGGGCCATGAGACTATCTACTATGCACTTGCTGGAGGTATACATGACCAAACACTGTCTTCAAAATATTCCAGAAATCGAGCTCTGACTCTGACCACATGCAGCAACTTTTCTCTGGCTTTCCTGTCATTATTTCTTGGCATTCAACGCAGAATTTTCTCTATATCCTCTTGGCCATATACTCAGCAACCTGTATGGTTCGTATTTTCTTCAGGGACCGATTGTTCCTCTGCATAAATAAAGGGAGACTTTGCATCTTTCACTTCGCTCGTCCTGTCTGATGCCTTGCTTCATAAGTACAAGCGGTGCATGTGCACTAAGCACTGATCTTGAACGTCAAAAGAAGCAGACCTCAGATTTTGATGCAGTTATTTGTTGCTTTCTACACGATGAGAATATCTATCATCACCTGGCGCAGAAAGAACTGAAAATGCCGAGGACTTGAGTAATCTTCCTCTTTCCTGGACCTCATCTTATGCAGTCTGCTAGCATGGAAACATTTAGTATCATACAATTTACGAAGAAATTTCTACGGTAGTAGCATGGCTGAAAAAACCTGACAAGTTTTCCGTCTCACTGTTCGCTCTTGATGAACCTCTTTGCTCTGAAATTCAGCGTAGGCATTGGCATTGACTTTATTCCTTCACTCCTTTAGGGGTGTGGAAAAGTTGACATTATACACAGGGAGCGGTTCACCCATACACAGTCACAAATTGTGATGACGTATGTAAATGCCACCCAAGAGCGATTTCTTCTGTTTTTGTATATCTTTTTTGTAGACAGTACTCTTTCTGCTTCTCACTGAAAGTTCAGACTTCTTTAGCTCTTTCTTAGCTGGAATCTGTCCTTTATTTCATCCCTGAGAGAGTTTTTTTTTCTTTTAATAACTGCTGATGACAGAAGATCAACGATAATTACCTTTGTCATTGGCAGCTTATTTTCTGGAGAAAAAATAAAAATGTTTTATTGGTATCCACGTTATCCAATAGAAAGGTCATATGTTCAAAATACTCCCTCGCTCGAAAAAAAAATCATCAACCATAACATACGCATTACTGATAATGTTTATTGTTTATTAATGGCTGTAATATAAGCTAGGCTCTCATTGGCGTCTTGCAAGTGCATTCGGTAATGTCAAAAATAAGACTAAACAATGGGAGAAATATCGAAAGAATCATAATGATAAAGTGCGCAGGTTAGAATGGCCGCGTGAAAGTTGAGTGGACAGAGCTGTTAGTGCCTGCTCTGAAACACCTGCTCCATCTGTTTACGGCCAGACAGGATGTGTATTTTTAAGACTATGTCGTGCAGTCTCCAGTGGGCATAAGGGCTAATTCTTTCGTTCTTCTCCTTGCCTCCATCATTTGCTGCCTAGTCGGAAGCGCTGAAGAAGCCCATTGCGCTGCGTGAAATCCCTCGCGTTGCAACTTTCTGTCGATGCAGCATGTGACACGGAAGCCTGCTGAACGAGTGGATAAAGACAAAACGATCGCCAGTCTGATGCTGTTAGCACCCAAGCGACATTTCTGACGTAATCCCCACTTCGCAAGCCAGACCTACATGCAACAGCGCGATCATTAGGTCCAGGGTCGATCCCGCCTCGGGCAGCATGCCTGAAATAAGGAGGTAGCACGCGCCACTCAATCGACAGCCAGCTAAACTGATGCGTCACGCTTCAGATGTCTGAGCATGAGGCTGAGTGATCACAAGGCTACATGCACACTCACTCACTCACAAATACAGACACACGCATGGGGAGAGAGAAAGAAAGAGGACAGCTGTGAGACAGCTGGGTAGCCGAGACAAAGGCACTCTCGAGTATCTTAACTTTTTTCTGTTTCGTGGCTCTTCATTTTGTTGTATTTATTGTTTCTTTACATATTCACAAGCGTCTTGTGCCCAGGACCTGAGAGTTGCAAAACTGCGATAACAATTTGTCATGATTTTGATTTATCTTTGTTAGAGTCGTCATTTGTATCTTTAACTAACCATTATCTTATTCCTCCTCTTTTTTTCGTCTTCCTTCACTTCACCCCAGAAGTTCTGTAACGACGATGACCACCGAGGTTCCATTTAAGACGCGTGTTAAGCAAAGAACTTACGCTGCGGATTAGCAACAGTGTTCATTACCTATAAATGGAGCGTTGTGGTGTCGTGGAGACACACCCTGAAACCTCTTTGATGCGCTTTTTCTTCAGTTTTAATTAGTTACGTTGTTTGTTGCTAATTACTCAAGTACTAATTACTAATTCGTTAAACGTCTTGATGAAAAGATGGAAGAATGCAACTATAGAAAAATTGTATCGACAAACATAAATATTTTCTGCCCATCTGTTTAAATACAACTGTGTACTGTGGCAAACAAGGGGGGGGGGGTAACCATGACATCGGTGCGCTTACAGTGGAGTTTATGTACTTCTTGTATAAACATTTCTATACTACTTGGTGATTTCCCTTGTCATCTCCCATTCGATCGAGTTAATTTCACTGAAAATATCATGGTCATAGAAAAATAGTTTGATAACTGGCAAATTGGATCGAACACGAAAGATTCATTTTGTTTTGCTGTTGCGTCTACTGTTTTCGTAGAATTACACAGCAGCCTGCAAACCTTTTGGGGGGGGGGTGTCGCTCTTGCCTTTGCTTTTATTTTGGTCTGGAATTTGTTTGTGTTCACGCGGTTGCCCCTTCACCTTACTGAAGTACTGACACAGAAGTGTATTGAATGACAAACAAACGACTCGCGACAAACAGCGGCAGATGTTTCCTGACTGAATTTTTGTGTTGAAATGTGATCACTGAGGCTCTTGACATTCACTTTTAGTTGTGTTTTTTTATATTTCGTTGGGGGTTTTTTTTTGAGGGGTGGGGGAGTAATCGGATGGCTTTTCCCCTACTTTAATGGAATCTTTCCGGCCCCTTTATAACATGTTTTCACTCAAAGATATCCGGCTGTTCCCTGTTCACGATCGATGAATTGTATTTATTTTTGTTCTTTATCCATTTGCTTTCGAAACTCGTCTTTCTAGCGAAATCTGATCCAAGTAACGATATTTTGTGCGTTGTGGAATTCTTGATAGATGTGGCTGGGGGTAAACAAAAGCAAATTTATATGGCGCTCTCTGACCGAACAACAAACAAAAGTGAGACAGAAATTTCTTACTTTGAATGAACCATGACCTTGACATTTCAGGCCTTGAACTGGACGGCGCCGTCGAGTTCCTTCACACCGGACATCACCCCCATCATTCTGGCCGCCCACAGGGACAATTACGAGATCATCAAGATTCTGCTGGACCGCGGCTACCGCATCCCTAAGCCGCACAACGCGCGTTGCAGCTGCAAGGACTGCGTGGACGGAAGCTCGGAGGACAGCCTCCGCCACTCGCGGTCACGCATCAACGCCTACAAAGCGTTGGCCAGCCCCTCGCTCATCGCGCTCTCCAGCAAGGACCCCATCCTGACCAGCTTCGAGCTGAGCGTGGAGCTGCGGCGCCTCAGCCGCTTGGAGAACGAGTTCAAGGCCGACTACGAGAAGCTGGCCACCAAGTGTCAGGACTTCGCTGTGGACCTGCTGGAGCAGACGCGGGGGTCGCGCGAGCTGAGCATCGTCCTCAACCACGACACTACCGCGTCCGGCGTGGATGACACAGGGTCCGAGAAGATGAAGCTGAGTCGCCTGAAACTGGCTGTCAAGTACAAGCAGAAAAAGGTGAGGGAGCTAGGAAACAGGCCGGGTACAGGTCAGGTGTGGTGGATGGAGATATTTTAGTGCGACTGCCATTTTGTAGTTTGTGTTCAAAGGTAGCTAGAAGATTTAATTATAATAATAAACGCCTTCTGGTGTAAATCATGCTTTTCTTACAACTAATGTGGCTTCGTCTGACCTAGGCTATGCGCTTTATTGTAGGTGTAGTTTGTTATTAGCAGAGACGATTGGTAGCATTATGATCTATTGCTTTCTACTTAAACTGAAATGAAACCAGCAACACACTTTGCTACCGAGTGGTATCAGAGTCGCTTTGACATATATATATATACCTACACTAAATCGTACTTATTCGCATGATCGCGCACAATAGTGGACAAACAGGCAGACGGACAGTGTAAAAGCGAGTGTTTAACTTTGTTTGGTAGTTTTGCTGGTTTTTTTTGGGGGGTGGGGGGAGGTTGCCTATGTGCACTTAAGACATCGCTTTAACTGGCCTGCGAACATCCCTCGACTACTAACACCCTCTTAGGGGAGAATAAAGAAGGTGTATGCGACTGGTGACCCCAGTGGTAAAACCGTTTTCATGAATAATTCAAATGACTGTCTTTCCCCCTGACAGTTCGTGTCTCATCCCAACTGCCAACAGCTACTGGCATCGCTGTGGTACGACGGTCTGCCAGGGTTCAGGCGGCGCAGCATCATCTCCAAGATGGCCATCATCTTCACCATCGCTTTCTTCTTTCCACTCCTCTCGCTTATTTATCTCATCGCCCCGACCAGCTCCATCGGCCGTCTTATCCGAAAACCGTTCATCAAGTTTATAGTTCATCAGTCCTCCTACATCTTATTCCTGTGTAAGTATGTCGAACTCAATGGAATCTTTCCATCAGTAAGTTTTTCTTTCGTTTATTATTTTTCTGGGAGGGTTTTCTGTTGACGTTCTATGCATAAAATTTCTTAATGGGATTTTTAGTGTGCGTGGGTGAAAGAGAGAGAGAGAGAGAAAGACGAATTAGAGCATGCCAAAGGGCGATATGTTAAAAATAAATGTTGAATTTTTAATGAGACATGATGTCGTAAATTTTTGCAGGTTAATAAACAAAATGAAATAGGAAGCATTTAATGGCTTACTTTGACTGCTTGTTAGTTGATAAAAGAAGTGTGGCTGAGTATATGGAAGGACGGATGAGATGACTATATCGTTGGTAGTAATAGTAATATCCCAAACGTATTTGCCGCATTTTTATAACTTTTTCCTCTTTCTTTTGAGGTCTTGGTCTGATACAGGGAGCCCGAACATTGCTGTAGGCACGACATATGGTGTTTCCCTTTGCAAGCGTAATTTCAGAGTTCCAAGCCACAGGCGTACGAGCCTCGCAACATACATGCCAGCTTCTTACATTTGCAATAATCTAATAGGTGGGAGAGTTGGGAGGATAACATTCAGCCCCCCCTCCCTAGTAGCTGTTAGCGATGCCGTTAAGAATCTAGTGGGGAGCAGTAATTTTCATATCTCAAGCTCATTGCACGATACTATTTCCACAAATCTAGGTGAATAACCCACTTTTGTTATTGGTACATATCGACAAACATCATCGCAGAGGTCAACAACACAGACGTTAGAATTGTACAGGGATAAGTTTACGTTGTGAAAGCCGAAGCAGGGGCTTTAATGGTGTAGTCGCGTGTTTATGGTGTAGTCGCCTGCTGAGAAGAGTCGTACAAACGTGACGTCGCGATTTGACCGCTTTCTGCGCACGGTGATGTTTTACGCGTGCATGTCGGAGGTATTAGGTAGTGGGGAAAGTGTCTTGCAATGAGCATTAACTAAAGATGAGGAACAAAACAGACCCCACTAATATCTTGAAGTTTCACTTATTCGCTAACAGAGCTGATGGTTTGAGTTGTTTTGTTTTTTGTTTTTTTTTGGGGGGGTGGGGGGAAGGGGTTGTTTTTTTATTTGCACGTGCTTAAAGTTAGGTTTTAAGCGCATTATTGGGTTCTGAACTACACTTTTGCTTTTAATACAGCTGTTTTACTACACTTAATGAATATTATAGCAACTTCTTCGGGATTAGAAACAACATAGGAATGTGCCTTTAACTGTCTCGTAAAGAAAGGCAAATAGACTTTGAATCGCAGAACATTTGGCATTCGCATATTTTTCGCTAACGGATTGGTTTTAAAAAAGAGCGTTACTTTCATTATCATATCCATGACACTCTCATCTAGCCATGGGGAATGAGAGAGAGGGCGAAAGAGAGAGAGAGAATGTGTGGGTGGGTGGGTGGGTGCGCGCGCGTGTAAAAGAGTGAAAGAGAATAATAGACAAATATCTACAGAGGATAAAAAAGAGGATCTTAGTCGATATATTTCTGACGGGCGCCTAAGTGAAAGGGTGAAAAAGAGAATAGAAAAAAATAGACCTGATACAGGAACAGAAATATATGGAAAGCGAGAACAGAAGACATTAGAGGGAGGGGGAGACGAGAGATACAGAGAAAGAGGAAGGGCGGAAGGGTTTGAAGACGAGATAAATGTTCTCGTGCACGTGTCCCTTTCATCAATCTAGAAACTGAACACCATACGTCGGTGGGGGGGGGGAGGAAGGAATTGGTGTTTTAAGCCGAGCCAGCAACTATATTCACAGCAAACCAGCCAACCATATAAACAGATGCCACGTGCAGAGAAAGAATAGCGTGCCTGAGGCGAGAGCTGAACCCAGGACAGCCAGCCTTCACTGTATTGGTGACAGACGCTAACCATTGCGCCACCGGACCGCAGAGGCTGCACTCTGCCAGCGGTTCCTTCTTTTGATCTTCTCCTCGTCTTGCAGAAATTGAGAATTGGTACTGAACATACGTGCGACTGAAACCCTGTCTGCGAGACATGACACCCGTACCATCACACTCAGTAGCTGCTGGCGAACTTTTGGGATGCTTTTCGCGAGAGTTTCTACATAACATCGTTCACGTTTTTTCCTTTCTTCGGTTTTTTTCTTTTTATTCTTTCTTTCCCTTTTTCTTTTTTCGTCTTTTTTCTTTGCATTTAATATTTTCCTTCCATTTTTCATTTTTTCCTTTGTTCGGTTCTTTCTTTTAGACATTTTGTTCTATTTTACTTTGTTACTTTATCGTTTTTTGTTAACTTTCTTTTTGTAATCTTTCTTTATTGCTTTTTTTTCTTTTATTTCTTTTTTTCGTTATTTTTTTCTTCTTTTATTCATTCATTTTCTGTCTGTATTGTTTTCACTGTCCTTCCTTTAGTTCTTGTGTGTGTGTGTGTGTGTGTGTGTGTGTGTGTGTGTGTGTGTGTGTGTGTGTGTGTGCGACGCGCACTCGGTATTTCGCTGCTGGATATTTATTGTCTACAACACAATACGAAATTATTTTTTTTCTACTGAATCTTACTCTTCCTCAATGGATTGCATGCCGTCTGCTTGCCATTGTTGTCTTTTCAGCAAAACTTGAGGTTTTAAAGATATTTAAGAAATGCAAATATATTTGTTAAGAAATAACGAAAGATATAACTGTTATTGAAGTATGTGTTAATTGCATAATCATATTGCTCTTTCTCTCTCTCTTTCTCTCGCGCACACACGCACACATCGCCACAATCATCTTTATAAACATTTGATTAACGCGGATTGCTATTTTCGTCCTTAGAACCAGTCTTAGCTAATGATAAGCGGCTTGTTTTAAAGGCGTGGACAAATAAACACTAGATTTTGTAGGACACTGCTTGTCCTCATCGAACACTGTCTTTGCTTCACATCGCTGAAGAAGGCGTCTTCGATATCACCACAACAAACATCGTGCCAGTTAGCTATTGAAAAGCCGCCAGCCCTCGTCCCTTCACAGCAGCAGAAATGGGATATTGACTTAGTATGACAGTGATATAGTAGTAAAGATCATACGAATTAGTGAAAGGTCGAGAAATGGAGCGCTGGTTATCCGTCACCAAGAAAACAGTTGTCGGCAGCATTTTTAGCATTGAAATCCACTGATTTGGCAATCACACTTACATTTTTATTTTTAGAATAGGATCTTTATGAATTCAGAATCAATCCCATTTATAGTGCTGAGAATTAGAGATATGAATTCACCATTAATCACATTCGTAAATTTTGGGTTTAGATTTGGATTGAGTGAACGTAATTTTAAAACGCTGGTTTCAAAAGTAAGTTTAGGAAGATTAAAAAGAAAATCTACAAAAATTAACTGATCAACTTTCACCATTAATTGTGTATGTAGGAGTAGCGAGAAAAGGAATTCAGAGTACTCTTTCTGAATAAAACACTTCAGGTAGGCAACAGGAAATAGATTAGAATAGAATGGACGATACACACTTTAGTTTGGTTTTTAGTAGGACACGAAGTCCTTTCAGATACAAACATTTTTTTCTAAAAATGTAGTTTTTCAGTTCCAACGGAAACCCACTGATACGTCTGGTCAGCATGTCCCTGTGACAAACTGTGTAATTCCTACTGGCAGCAGGGGTCACACGCGGTTGTTCATCGTGTAAAGGACGTGTATAAAGAGTTCACTTTGCTTCTCTCCCCTTTTATCCCCCCCTCTCCCCCGCAGCGGTTCTGTCATAGATAAATGGCTTCATCTTTCATGGTACGCTCAGTTCCGGAGCTGATCAATATAAGATGTGCTGGGAATCAAATGTCTCTGATCTCCTTACACTATATATACCAACTTAGTTTTCTTATTTATTTTTCCGTAATGTATTAAATATCTATTATCTATTTATGCATTTATTATACATTTTGAATTTTATTCGTGTACTTATTTTAATTTGCTATTTGGAACATATGACATTAAACTATGAATGTTCTATAATCCTAACAATTTTTAGACCTGAAGTTGACTTGCTCGACCGTGCTGTTCACCCGTGCTGCATAAAACAAATCCAATTTCTTTTGATACACACACCCTAACAAAATGTGCTTGTTTCTGTTAATATTTTTGTGCACAGATAGTACAAGGTTGGGCTAATGGCGAATCTCAAATAATATTCTTCAATGCATTTTTTGTTGTTTGACAGTGCTGTTGATTCTGGTCTCACAACGTGTGGAGATCGTGGACATCAACGGTGAGGACTCGAGCAAGGACAAGGTGGACCGTGAAATGAGAGGCTCACCTGCTTCGCTTGTGGAGTGGATCATACTGGCGTATGTCGCAGGTGTGACTTTGCTGCTCTTATTGTTTTCTTTAGTTGTATTTTTGTTGTACTTTTGTTTGTTGTACTTCTTCTTTGTCGTTGTTGTCATCTTTGTTTATTGTGTTTCTTTTTTTCTGGTGAAATGTACAGCGAAATAACTGATGCGTCTTATGTTACTTATTTTGCTGTCATTGCCACGAAGACGGCGTGTCCCCAGTAAATAACCTGCAAAGCAGCTGTTTGTTAATTGACACCATGCTCTTAATTCCTAAGCCTTAATTAGTCGATTACTTCTGTTGGTAGATCACAGGTCCTCTCAGAGTTGCTTTAACCAGCAGACTAGAGACAAATACCACCCAGATGAATGGTGATTTAAGAAAAAGAAAAGCAAAACTTAGCTAGCTTTGCCGGAGATGGAGGTTTTTTTCCCCCGTTCGTCTTTCTTGGGTCTCTCAAGGCGCCAGCACAGAGCAGTCACACGACCATAACTCTTTAGCTATTGCACTTGAAAGGCTAAGAACATAACTCTTCTGCTATTGCACTTGAAATTATTCAAGGGAAACAAATCTGAAGCTCTCGGGCTCCAGCCAGTCTTCCTTACCACTTCTTATTGTAAATCGCTGTTTTGACCTGGGTATTATATTTTCCAAGCCTCCATTTTGACTGTCCCTGTCCTAATGTTTGTGGCGCTAAATCCCAGTAAGCCATCTGTCATTAAGCCAGTATTTGTAAATACTGTGTTAAGGCAGTGCCAGTCTCATTCCCAATGTGTTCCTGTTTTCGAGCCGAGGCAAGTAGGGCGGGGAAAGTAAAAAGACGAAAATAGCAGAAATGGCGGAGAGAAATAACCGGTATCTACACCCATGGGAGCTACGAGATAAGCCTATTGGATAAATCTCCGGTAGTGAAAGTAGTACAAGACTGCAAAGGGAAAAGCTCCGGTTTGTGCATACTGTTCCAAACTGTTTCAGGAACCTTTTGAATTTCTGCTCATCATGAAGGCTTTTTAAATTAGTTTTTTGTCATTCAGTACTACATTTAAATTGGGATTTTTGTTTTGCCTTTAGCAGAAATTGTTTCTTTACGCTTATTATGCACCCACATAATACAGATTAGAAAAATGTTTCCATGAAATCTTCCCTTAGGAGCGTCCGTTTTTGTTTTCATCCTTGCCTCATTGAGGGATTTTGGGCGTTAAAAAAGTATAGAATTAAATTCTGCTTTCACTTTTGTGGGGTTTTTTGTTTACAAAATGCTCCGAAAACAATGCACAATTACTAATTTTGTTAACTTTTTGTAAAGTAATTATTACCACAAGTTTTTTTAGCTTTCAGTTCATACATCTTCAGAAGTTAGTCTTACCTAGTAATTCAGTTTCCTAAACAAAACAAATGGTAGTTACAAGATAAAGATGAAGACAAGATAAGGATAAGTTTGTGCATCATAGACAACTTTTATAATGCAGTTTACATCTAGACCATTCTCAAGATACACCTACATTATCACACACCCATGCATGCACACAACTGGCAATTCATTTGTGGTTGAGCAGCTGGACTGCTGAGAGAACAAATGATTTCAAGTGCCTAGCTGTTTAGTTACTTCTGCATATAGGCAGAACGTACCATTTCCATGAGCTCAATAAAAAAAATTTCCTGCTAGTACATGTTCTGGTCTGGATGAAAGATGCCGTTCTAACAATTTTCTGATCACAAAGAGAAGCTAAATCTTTCTGCCTGACACTAATAACCTTAGAACATATATTGACAATGCTGTTCAAACTGTTCTTATGGACAGACAGGCTGAGGAACCAGAACACAAAAGAGAAAGTTAAAAGACTTGTGTCTTTGATAAAAAAAAAAGACGGCTCAAAATGACTTTGCTGACTGAAAAACTGTTTAGCTTGCGAAAAAGGTATGGTCTTTGCTGGCCGCGTTTAACAAAATGTTCAGTGTTTACATCCCATTTAATCTGGCAATCAAAAAAGACTGCTTACCACAAGGTGTAAAAAAATCTCAACAGATTTATCGTGTATTACACTGGAAATAACAGCACCATCTTTAATTTTCCTGAAGTCTATGATCGATCATCTCTTTTATTTTATCTACATTTAGTTCTTTAAGGTTCTCATCACACCAATGTACAAAATCTTGTAATGGATTGCCAAGATCTTGCTTATACCTCTGCAACAAGGTTAACAATGTGGTATCATAATATAAATTAAAAAGACAGATATTCTCGTCAGTACTGCTGCAGCTGTCTCTGTACAAGAATACAACAGAGTTGATAGACAATATTACATTTTCTATAAAAAGAATGAACGTTTGCGTTCTATGGTTCTGAGCATCCTATCCGAGTCAGATTTCACAACACCACCAACAGCATCGATCAAAACTAGACGCCACCGGTTCACGCAAAACACGTTGCTGTAAACGAAAAGAGTGTCATCTTTGCACAGACCGCAATTAAGCTCCCATTGATTGCCCTTCGAGATCAGTGAGCACGCCGTTTGCAGACAGGACGAAATATCGAACTCGTCAGACATCTTGACAGCTTACTTAATTTTTTTTTTTTTTTTTTTTTTGCAAAACACCCAGCTGTCGAAACTTTTGGCGGCTAAATGTGGTTAAGTCTGTGGAATGGTGCCACCCCTACAACCTTCTCGCGCCAGAGGCTGTTGCCGTTGGCCCGCAATCAAATTTTCCGCCATGGGATTTGGTAAAGCGGGAGGAAATAATGCTTTTAGTCGGCGAAGAACGCATCGGGGGACCTGTGGCAGCAACAACGGCCGGGCGTGTGAGAGTGGCGAGGTCGGCTTATCGACCCTACCTCCGGCAGCTCTCCTTCTCCTCCCGAGAAAGCTGGACTCCGCCGTCGTGGCACTGGTGGTCGGTCGTCTAGAAGGCGACTCCGTCACACAAACGGCTCACTAGCACTGCCTAGTCCACTTCTCTTCACGCTGCTGGTTCCTTATTCCTTCCTGACAAAACAACTCCTCAATTTCCTTTTTTCTCCTCCCTTTCCAGTTGGCTGCCGGGATAGAGCACTCAAAATTGTATGAATACTAGTAGTTAGGCGTTTGTCACCAAGACAGCGCAATCTGAGGTTTTGAGGCGATCAACATCCTGGATTTGGATGTGGCAGCGGTGTCTGGTTTCTTGATGCGACATAACTTTAATTATGCTTTCTCACTCACTCTTTTGCACGTAGGCACACGACCGCGCGCACGAAAACATACACACCTACAAATAATAATAATAATAATACACAACAGCCCCACTAAAGTTTTGCTGGAGAGTACTTTGAGGGAGTCATAGAGTATCACATATTTTCTCTTGACTAGCAAAAGTCATTTGTAACGGGTCTCTGAAAAAGAAGCGTCTGTTTCCTCTTTATGCCTCACCTGCTGTTCTTTGCAGTCGCTCCGTGGGGCCATCTTTTTCCCCCTCGTTGTGTCTGATCCGCTTTATTGTCCGTTTTTCAGTGCTGGCCAGAAAAATTAACACGCCTTCTGTCAGCGAGGTACTTTGCTCTTACTAAAAGCCATCGATTCGTGTTGGCAGTTGTTACACAGCGTCCCCGCCGCTTCTCCGACTCTTTACTGTACCTAACGAGCAGGGATGGTGTCCTATCCTGCAATGATCTAACAGCAGGGACTACATTGTGTTTCGGTTATTCAGCATTACGATGCCATGACTTCCCATTACTCCGTCGCTGCTTGCGTACGTGTTAGGCTCGTATTTCTAAAGGTGCCTTTTGAAAGATATTTTCCTGTTTGTTATATTCTACTCAAAGCCAACCCCAGAAGGACAACATAATAATCAGATCAATTTATAAACAAGATAATTACTTCTGTCACGTGGTCCAACTTACGGTTACTATTTCGCATTCTCAGATGCATTTTGGTTCTTAGAAACTCATCTGTGTCTTATAATGTATATTTCAAGGCTTCAGCCTCATTAAAGTGCCAAAGGACCATGCCTAGTCTTTATTCTTTCATTTGCAGTCAAAGGCTATGCATAGCGCGCTTTCAGTTGAGAATAATTAAAAGTAGTCAAAAAACAGGGTAACTGCAATAATCTACACTGGGATATACGTCTCCCTCCAACTTTCACTAACTCTGAACATTTTTTTTAAATAACTCTGAGAGGACGGTACCATGATCATCATCTTCATTGATATTATATTTTGTTGCCGTTTTGCGGTTAGGGCACTTAAACATAAAAAAACAGCTCTAAGAATTTAGGACCCACAACAGTAGACTTGTATTGCTGTCTTTTTCAAAGCATCACAAGCATAAATCTGCCTTATGATTGACAATACTGCCTTGATGTTAACATACTTCAACAGTTTTATGTGTCTACTTTTTCAGGTTTAATATGGGCAGAAATTAAACAACTGTGGGACGAAGGCGCATTGGAATACATTTACGATATGTGGAACATTCTGGACTTCACAACCAACTCCCTTTACATCGCAACCTTCACTCTGCGACTACTAGCCTATTTCAAGGTAATCTTTATAAGGGTCACCAGAGATAAATCTGTTTCGCGGACAGCAGAATTCCCTTTCGTCTGAACGTTGAAAGGTTTCCTTCTGAACCTTTACTCATTCGCAAACGGAATCTCAGTATCTGTGACCCCCGTAAAGAGTATCTTTGTCAGATTTTCTTCCTCCTTTTCGACCTCTTTCCTGCCCTGCTCTTGCCTCTTCCTTTATAAACAGAAACACTTACGGCACAAACTGAAATAAAGACATGCTTATTTTTCTTAATTCTTTGTCTCGCTATGTGATCGCTGTCAAAAAGGTTATAGTTTACTCGGAATCCCTCATGTTTTTTTTAAAGAATGCATATTGTGTTGTGTCTGTGCATCAGTGAGCAGCAGTATCTACGAATTCCTGGAGTAGGCTTTGGACTTCCTGTTCATATCTTATGCTACATTTGTTTTTAAATTTCGAAACCTGAAGTCTGTAGATCACAAACCGATGCGTTCATTACAATGTCGTGTTGCCTTCAGTCACGAGTTCACATCAAAGTACATGTAAATGCTTGGTAAACACTGAGCTGCAAAGTGAGTCCGTTACACAGAGCAGGAATCAGCGGGAGAAAAGAGGACATGACACCGATCAGTGTGGCCTCTTCTGTCATCATCGCGGTTATTCCCAAGGCAGGTAAAGGTGGGGTTAGTGAAGGCCTGCAATGAGCGCCGAAACGCATGCGGCTGTCTTGTTCACCTAGACCTAAACTTTGCCCGACAAAATACCTTATTTAACACAAGATTTTGAGTTCCAGTGCCGATGAAAAAAGCCGTGTATGTTCAATCCCATTTTTTTCATCCTTATGATCTAACGCCTGTTCAGAAATATTTTTCTTCTAATTAACAATGTTATATTCATTTTGTTTAAAATAACATTGAAAGATTATGTGCTGTAATGAAAGCCATTAAGTGTTGTGTTGATCAGAATGGCAATGAACATCCATATCATTACGCATTTTTACATGATATTCTTCAAATCAAACTACGAAAACTAATAATGGCCTTCTTGCAGTAGCTAACCCGGTTTATTTGTTGAGAATGAGAAAGAAAAACTGAAATAGTCTAGTCTCCTATATGCTTGGTACAATCAGTATTTCATTCTATTATAAAGGCTTATATTAACGCACTTTTCAAACCATTTTATGTATGCACGAGGGCGCAGGGGTAGTATGGTAAGGAGACCTAACTTTTCACTTTTAATCGTTAAGTGACTACGTAGCCTTTTAATCGAAATACAACCTAATTCTTCATTTTTCGTCTCTAAGCTTCAAAAGGACCCAAAGGGTGTCTTGTCTTTCTGGAACACTCTCGAAGCCGGGAGAATATCAGAGTAGCAAAAGATTTACAGGAAGCGTAACGATGGCGTTTGCTTTGCAGGTGCAAGAGGAGAGAAAAAGAACAGACCCCAACGCTAACCTTGCCCGTGAAAACTGGCCTGCTTACGATCCCAGCCTCGTGGCCGAAGCCATGTTTGCTGCAGCCAACATCTTCAGTTCGCTGAAGCTCATCTACATGTTCACGGTCAACCCTTACCTGGGACCGCTGCAGATCTCTCTGGGCCGTATGATCATGGACATCCTCAAGTTCTTTGTCATCTTCGCACTGCTGTTGTT
Organism: Marisa cornuarietis; assembly: GCA_004794655.1. Classification (NCBI taxonomy): domain Eukaryota; kingdom Metazoa; phylum Mollusca; class Gastropoda; order Architaenioglossa; family Ampullariidae; genus Marisa; species Marisa cornuarietis. Next base: position 1,285,578 of record SMMW01000606.1, read on the forward strand.
TTCCTTCGCCTGTGGACTGAACCATGTGTACTGGTACTACGCAGCGGTGCGCGCCAAGGAATGCTCCCTTAACCCTGATGCTGAAGATGACCCTTGTAACCGGAAGTACCGCAGTTTTGCCAAGTACGTGAATCATACCCTGTTTGTGGGTAGATGTGGTCGTTTTGCGAAAATATGAACATATAATAATGCAGGGAACGCGAGGATCGATCTTTTGAGCTTATTATATTTCTGGTAACCGACTTTTCTGGTTCATATGCACTTTATTATTACTTATTTTTATTAATTTGAATCTAACAGTTTTCAGTGCTTTTTTTCTGCTACTTCGTCCTGGCAGATTTCTAGTAGCCTGCAGAATGAGTAACCTCTAGCGATTCTCTTAACTTCCCGACAACCACCAACACACACACATATATATATATATGTCATTCAATATATAGACAGACACTGGCCAAACTACATTGACGTTAGTAAGATTCGCGAATGTGCTGGAAGCATGTATAGCCAGCTTGTCTCTCGGTTGATGTGAGCCCAGCAGCTAAATACGTATATAGAGAAGGTTCAGCTGAATGACAGTAAAGACCTTGTCTCGTGTGTGCTAGTCTCGGCGCTCCGTGGGGGAGAGGTAATCTGGTGATCGTGGTAGTGATGATGCTGACCTTTGTCCTTAGACTGTGTTTGGAAGAAAGTTTTATCCATTTACGAATGGTTTCAGCAAAGCTTGCTTGTCATCAGGAGTCTTTTTTTAAGACACTTGGGCTGAGACCAAGCATGATCAAGCGAGCTTCAGACGGACGGACGGACGGACAGACAGACAGACAGACAGACAGAATGAATAAATGAATGAATGAGAAGGGAGAAGAAGAGCGAGTGTGTGAGAGAGATTATATATATATTTATATAGTACGACTGCCTCGTGTTCACAGCCTGTTCGAGATCGTACAGACTCTGTACTGGGCTATTTTTGGACTTGTTGACTTGGACCACGCCGAGCTAAGTCCGCGCTTTAAACACGAGTTCACAGAATTCGTGGGCAAGCTTATGTTCGGCACATACTCCTGGATCGCCCTGGTGGTGCTCCTCAACATGCTCATTGCCATGATGAGTAACTCATATCAGAACATCTATGTAAGTGCTGCTTGAAAATTTCAGGGAAGAAGATACTGCTACGATGAGTCGTTTACATTAAAACATCCGTATAAGTGTTGCGCATGATTGTTAAGTGTATGAGATGCTGCCTTGAGAGGGTAATTTACATCAAGACATATCTGTAATTGGTGTCCACCCTTGCTGGCGGGGGGAATACTGTTATGTTGGTATCTGCCACATAGCTGGTCTAGATCGATGCTGGTTTCTTATGCGGCATTTTTCTAAAAAATAAAGGTTCATTTTTCTGCATACAACAGTGGAAATCAAAGCGTCCAAGTCCTCGTATGTTCATGCTGTAAGCAACACAAAGAAAGTTACAGGAAGTAAAGTAACATGCGTTATAAAGACAATATTTACACTGTTTTTCAGAAAACATATGAACAGGTAAAATCTTGCTTTGATTTAGAATAAAGATAGAAGGCAGCCCTTAAAATTTTGATATGCATCGAGATAAAATCACAGTATAGGGGGCGTACGGGAAGTCTCTAACAGCATTATCATTACGTAGACTGCAGGACAAAATAATGAAGTAGTTTGTAGAGGGGAAAAATATTTTCCAATGGCTTTGATGAAAAATGGAAGGAAAGTAGGGGCAGAAAGTGGTTGAAAATAGTTGACTGCTGGTCAGTGTCACGTAAAGTGTCAAAACTATCTGTCATGTTGTGCGCAGAGCCAAGCAGACGATGAGTGGAAGTTCGCTCGTTCCAAACTCTGGATCAGCTACTTCGACGACAGTGGCACCTTACCAGCGCCGTTCAATACCATCCCTAGCCCCAAGACATTCTACTACATACTGTGCTGGATAAAGAGCAAGCTATGTGCATGCTCCAAACAGCAGAAGCACAACCGGTGGCAGAGCATCAAAGTAAATAGTCACATAAAGGACACGTTGTTTTGCAGAGGCTGACATATTGATTCCGGCATCTCCCGAGTGATGAGAGGATGTTGCTGTTTATACACTGATGACTTGTGTCCTAATTTATTCCGATGCTACAGAGTTTAACTTATTTGTGATAGAACTAATCAGTTGATTGGGTATTGTGTTTTGGTTATCTGTGGAGTCATTTTCAGTTTCTCCGGTAAAATTACTGCAGGAAACTCGAAGACATTGCTAATCTGATTGCGTTTGTTGCAGAAAATCGTCAAAAAATTGAACGAAAGAGAGATAAGGTATCAGGTATGCGCTAGTTCCTAATTGTTAAATTGTAATTAGCTTTTTTGTCAGGCCATCGGTGTGCATTGCTCACCTTCACGATCTGCTTTTTCCTCGTACTTTAATCTTGCTCTCTTTCCCCCTCCCGCACAACACACACTTTTTTGTCAGATTTTTCTTTTCTTCTTGGTGTTATTTTTTTCATCTTTTGTTTTCTTAAGTGTCATTCCAGCGAAATGCGCGAAAGTTTTTGTGATTGTGTTTTTATCTTTCTGTACAAGTAAACTCTTATTTCTTTCCACTGGTTCCCTGCGGACATAACTATTCCATAAAGTCTGTATATTATCTGTGCCCCCTCCCTCGACTTTTGCTCTACATCACTTCGTAATTTCTTTTGTTTCGTTTTTTTATCTTATTTCGAATTATGCGTTCTATTTTATCCACTTTTCATACTTTCCTTTCAACGTGACTTCAGTTTACATTTTGATCAGTCTCTTAATTTAAAAGTTAGCGCTGAAATCTTATACTTTTATTTATCTGTTTATGTGAAAAACCCTTCTGTACTTGAACTGAGATTTGGATTCTCTTTTGTGTGTCCTTAAGATTCCCTGTAAGTAACACTAAAGATCACAGAGAGTTAAGTGCGACATTGGTGGTAAATTTTAATCTACACGTGATTGGGTGTCTTCCACAGTCGGTGATGCACGACCTGATCCGGCGATACATCATGAACAAACAAAGGAGTCCACAGAAGGGCGAGGGCGTCACAGAGGACGACATCAACGAACTCAAGCAGGACGTCTCCTCCTTCCGCTTCGAGCTGCTAGAGATTCTGCGCAACAACGGCATGAAGACTCCCAACCCCAGCCAGCCCAAGCCCACAAGTAAGAAACTACGCTATTGGAAGACATTGGCTGGTGGCCGCGATGTCAGCTTTGAGTCGTTGCACAGTTCCGACCCTGACTGAGGCCCAGTGGTCTAGTGCATTGTTCTCCCTTGGGCTTTTTCGCGTCCGACCTCATACTTTTTAAACAGTACAAGCCTTAACTTGGCCCATGCCGTTGTCCGTGCTGACAATTGATTGTCATCCATTTTAGTATTTTTCTGATTGAAGTTGTCTCCCCCTTCACATCATTTGCATTTTAGTCATGAGTATTTGTTATCTGTTGACTTAATGTGAGTTTAACAGTAATTTAATGGATCCTTTCAGCAGACTTCTCTCCTTCTCTTTCTCTAACATTCCTCTAATAAATCTCCTAGGCAGTTTTGAGTATGTATTTTTTTTTAAAGTCAGTAGTGAACATGTTTTATCAAATAATTCAGATAAAAGTGAATGAACTAAGTGATTCGTGGCAGCGAGCGCTCTGTCTCATATATATATATATACATGAGAGTGCGAGAGAGAGAGAGAGAGAGCGTGTGTGTCTCTTAGCCAGAAGTTCCGGTAGTTAATCTGTGTATGTGGTTATGTGTCTCAATAACGTTTCGTTAAGTAAGTTTTCTTTGCTTTTGTCGGATTGTTGGTATGTATGGCCACCGGTACGCACATTTACAGGTCAGGGCTTGATAGCCCTCCACCGATGACGTACCCGACTTTCCCCATTCAGCTTTGTAGCTTTCCCATTGGACTGTGGCTTAACTAGTACATGATACTCTACTGTTGTTAACCTTGGATGGTTCTGTAATTATGCAGGGCAAAGGGTTGTGCGTCTTTCAAAGGAGCGGAGAAAGGAAGTAATTTGTTTAATCAATAAGGTTGCAGAAGTTTTTGAGTATTTCTTGTATTTTTCTTGTCTTTCATTATGATTATGACTGATTTACTATCATCGTTAGTTTCTCATTGGCATCTAGAAAAATTATGCTGAACAATCTACATACGAAGTAGCTGAATTTTAACTGCAGACAAAATCCTTTCTTGTGACCCCCTGGAAGAATTTAGTTTTATATTGTTTATGCTGTCCTTTTGATGCAACCTTATGAATAGTCGTACTTGTCTGCCGGCGGTTTTTATAGGTTTGTTGGAAGTTTAATGTCTAAATGTTCACTTCTTATGAACATTTTAATTCGTTGTATTTTTACTTTCATTGTATGCTTCTCATGAGGTATCTTGCAGCATCCGTTTTAGTGGGCAAGGATATGTTTATTACTGTTGTCATTAATTTGTATTTTAGACGATAATAACTCGATAATAATTTATGATGATATTCACATTTACTTGTAGTGTTTTTGTTTATTTATTGGAAATAATAGTATTATATGTTGGCCTGCTTAAATATTGTCACATGACTGATAAACCAATTTGCTAGAGAGTTCTTCCAATCTTGTCCATTTACAGCACTCAGCACAGTTACTATTATCAAAAGAAACAATACAGTTTTCTATGTTTCCTATTGTGAAGAGAATTTTTATGTGCAATTTCTGGACTGCGTTAAATGAATATAGGCTTCTCACATTTCTGTTTCCAACTTCAATATCTGTTTTCATTTAAAGTATTTGTAACGTGTAAACTATCTTTTAAAGCCTTGTACACGAAGGAAAAGAAACAAAACTTACAAACATGGTTTACCTGATTTTAGCAGCTCATGTAGATCGCAGTGCAGATATTTCTTGATTGCTTTATTTTCTAGCGCTTCTTTTTAACAATCAATGATACTTGGCACATAGAATGTTCTTGTGCATTATACATCTCATGTGTCTGCCTTTTGAAGGGCAAAAGTAACGAGCAAGGTAATTTCAGCAAAACTACAGTACCCTGACAGTCTTCTAAAGCTGGCGTTGATGATGCATTGAGGACGGAAATGTTCTTGCCACAGACATCGGAAAATTTCCCCAGAAGAATTTCCTGAGCATTCTGCTTCAGCATGACTACTGTGTCTTACACTAGTTTTACTTTCAATGCCTCCGCCTGGGCAGGAAATAAGCTGTCTCTGACTCTACATAACGTATGTCGCTTGCGTGGCAAAAGTTATTTTCAAAGCAGACTGTAAAGTAATTCGAGTGTTGTTCTAGTACTCGTGGGCATGCTTTTCATTTTTCTAGGCACCCCCCTTCCTCGATCTCAATGTTTGAGTACCTGAAGATTTGTGTTTTCACGAAAACAAGGAAACGCTCCTGCATCACGTGACACACGTCAAAGGCGTGTCGTGTCTTTTCGTACACTCATATGTTCCCGAAATACCTTTCTAGAAGTTTTGCTTTCCTTTTCACCGAATCAGGTAGCATAAAATGTGTAAATTGTGGAAATAATGCCAAAAAAGTGTGTCTAAGAAACTTACACATATAAAATATTGCATTTAACATAGTATACTGTTTGCGAGAGATGCCCTGCAAAATTTTTGGACAGGGTCTTTTGAAGACCTGTGAGAGGTTTTGTATCGCGTATAGGGAAGTAGTGTAATTTCAGTCAGCTATTCAGTTTATTTCAGATACATACCTGCAAATTGTTTATGTGAATTTTCGAATATATGTAAATTGATGAGAATAATGTTTGTGATCCTTCTGACAATAACGAGTGCAAAATATTATGAATGGTGAATGTCAAATTTTTCATTTCTGTAAGATTAATGCATATCAGAGTAATGTTCGATTTCTAAGTCAAAACCTGTAGGTTCTCTTTAATTGCCTGCCTACCACTTTTGTCTGTCTGTCTGTCTGTCTGTCTGTCTGTCTGTCTGTCTGTCTGTCTGTCTGTCTGTCTGTCTGTCTGTGCGGCCTTGGTTTACCGTCACTACCTTTTGTACACGTGACTGCACGTTTGCTCTTGGACTTAATTTCCCTTCACTGTTTTAGATGCGGTGTTTGTATTCGTGATAAGTCACAGACTGTGGTCAAAGTGGCGGCGTTAATGAAAGTGTTTTACCTGCTATTCCCCTGCCCCAACAACCCAAGCGAGAAACCCATTTTCATTGTTTTTTTTACCTTATGGTGTTATACTTTTATATCAATTTTCTTTGCTTCTGACTTTGCATTAGAACACCTGTGTTAACTGTCCTTTAAAATGACACCTTGTAATTTCAATTCTGAAAAGTTCTGTCCTCCATTTTTCAAGCCCGCCATTGTAAACTTTTTTCCCGCAATATTACAGTGACACTTACTTTCATGTCTAACTGTTTAGGTTTCTGATAAACCCGCTTTAATTCTTCAATTGATGCAGAGGTGACAGTGCTTATCTTGCCTTTCATTAATCAGTGGCTTATGGTGAAGCTAAAACGAGTTAATAATGAGTGTTTGGGACAAGGAAGACTTTTTGTTATTTATTTCTTCTCTTCATGTGAGATTTATACAGATAATTTTCCCCATCTTCCTCTTTCAGAAAGATGTAATTGTTTTTATTCCCTTCGGTCATATCTTCAGTGCACTGGATTTCTGAACAAAATGTCAAAATTTCGGAGCTCGCTTGAACCAGTGGTTGAAAAAAAATTCCTCCTCCTTTCATGTCAGCATCCATTAGACGCCTTATTCACCGCCTTATTCACATTATAGTGAGCATGGAGATCACACCTGAGATCCACATCCCACACACCGGCTCCTGCACACGGTGAACCACTCACAGTTCACAGGCCTTTTTGACCACTAGCCTATGGGAGCTTTCCCATACCTTTACGTCTTATTATTGTATTGGTCAACCAAGAAACTGATGCTATCCTCGCGTTCGATTTGTAACACTTCAGATACTCCAACCGCCTTCCTCTCAGGGCACCAAGGTCCGCATCTTCACAACGTAGATCCCTTCGTCAAGTTTAATCTTACAAGTTCATTCTTCTTTGTTTTGCCATAATGTTCTCAAGCCATAAATGTTGTTATTTTTATCCGTGAAAGTCGAAAATACCTTAAACCTGCTCCTGGTTTGGTCTTGTTCTTGATCGCCATGGCCTTGACTTACTTTCTTGTCTTTGTCTTCCTTTTCTCGCCATCACTGTAAACATTGAAGAAAAAACAAGGTGAGAGACAGCAATCTTCCAATTACTGCCTTGATAGTTATAAATTTACATTTATATTCTCCACTAACTGTGCCCAGAAAATATTCGTTCCACAATTTCCGAGTTACCTCGTAGTTCGAATTCCCCTTTAATGATTTTGTACTCTGTTTAAAGACCCGATGTTGTATATTTCAACAAGTCGCATGCTGTGTGTCATGATTAAGTCCACTCTGCAGGTCAGAGCATCCAAGTGTGTACACTGACCAGCCTGAATGTTTGTGCGCTGACCAGCGTCAATGCATTGCAATCCTCTGTGACAGCGGCTTCAAATTCACATAATGTTGACGATGTTAATTATTTTTGGTGGATTAGTTTACAATTTGGATGTTGACGATGTTCATTTTTCATTAGTATATTTGTTCAAGTTTGGACTTTTTATTCGTGTTTTCTAGGTTACTTTCATACTACTACCTCGCTTCCTTTTTTCTTTGCTGGCTGCTTGGATTTCTTAGTTTTCAGTAAGACTGGGCAACAGTGTGCAAAAATTAATTATCTTCTTTTTTATTCGTTTTATCATTAGGCTGAAACTGTTATGTTCTCCAAATTATAATCGTTATTATCGTATGTTGATAAAAAATATCTTAGTAAAACAAATTGTCGCTCGCGCTAACACAGGGGTCACCTTTTTAAAAAATAAATCTTCACTGGTGATGTCACATCTAACAGTCTATTGTCTGAGCTGAAAATAGATTTTCAAGAGTAACTAATACGTTCATGAGATCTTTCTGTTGTACAGGTATAAGAAACTACAAATCATGATAGTTACGATACAGCCAGTCTTCTGTTTCTTATTATCTTTTTTTCAATGGTTGTTCTTCATTTTGTAATATATACCTTTCCTGTCCGGTTGTGAATGTTTGCACACTCTGCCTGTTTTTTAATCGTCGAGAGAAACAGATGATGTTGAAGGTGGGAAAGAAAGCGTGGTTAACGGTCGAGGTATAGGAGTGAGTCGATGTTTCGTCTCAGGATCTCTGTAAATATAATTATACCGTGTTGACTTACTGAGTGATTAACCTAGCCACGCTACACCTTTCTAACAGTTGTGCCCACAACTGAAATTACTGTTATTTATCAAATAGAAGAGATTTACAGACCTGTTAGGACAGCTGGAAGAAGAGAAGAAATGTGGCCCATTCGGCAGCCTCTTTTGTCCATCCACATCATTCGCTCTGTTCTCAGGCCATGTGTATCATTCATTCACAACCGTTACAGAAAGTGACTTTCTCACATGTTCCGCTCGTGGCTGTCTCCAAGTAAATATTTTTGTTCTTTTTATCACGTCTTCTTTTGTTTTATTAGAGTATTTTGTTAGATACTCTTTTACTGAATATTTAGCTAAGCTAATAATGTTTCAGTCTACAGTAATCGACTTTACATTGTTGCTGGGAAAGACCTTGAGGTCTGCGTGACATGTTGTCGCATATTGTCCATCATAGAATGAGTGACTGTTTCGTAATAGCCTTTTTAGCTGAATTTTCTCATTACATTTTTTCTTCAAGCTTCGATTTGACTTTTTTTGGCACAAACTTTGGATGTTCATGCAGATAAGTTTTTAAAAAGTGATTATTTGTTAGAGCTGTTTACTTTCATTAATGGTTTTGTACAGTACAGACCACTTTGTAGATTCCAGTGTCGAGCAGCACTTGTTAAGCCAAAAATATAACCAGATTTAAATACAAAAATTGTGTCTGTCTTACCACACTACTATAAACATGTATATGTTTGCAGATTATATGTTTGTGGCCTTTTACAATTCTTTCTTTCAGATTATATGTTTGTGGCCTTTTACAATTCTTTCTTTCTTTCTTTCTTTTCTTTCGTCCTTTCTTGCTTTCTGTCGCTATTTCTTTTATTTTCCTCCTTCCTTCCTTTTCCGTTCTTTAAACATTTTAGTACTTATATAAGATATTTAAGTTAGATATTGACGCTATTCAAAAATGTTAAATACGCTTTCGTATTTAGATCTTTTATCAAAAGCAAAATCACAAATATTTTGGTCATGGAAGGTAACACTGTTAAACTACGAAACAGAAAAAGTACGGTGGACTTACACAAAAGAACATCGCTCACAAGAAATGTAAAAAATATTTGAGAAGACCTATTTCGAGTATATTGGAGATTTGTGGAGCTTGTTGGTTCCTCGACGGAGTGCTATCATCGCTGTGGGAATGAGAACTGAAAATTTAGATTATTGGGGTTGGCCTGGAACTTTCCTGTACAAACGTCTTTGCTAATAACACATCCCGAGTTCGATATCCGCATGCTCAGCTTGGCTGCAGTTGGAGTGTTGTACAAGATGGTCATTTGTTTGTTTGCTGTTGCATGAATGTGGTGGGTAGTTACTACAATGACGGGAATTCGACGTGCTTGGTTACATTGAGGGAGCATGATAACCAGCAGTATGAGTGGAATATCTAAACAGTTGTTTTTAAGCAGGAACTAAGTGTGTCTACTAAGCATGTAGCTCTTTCTACTTATGTTACTCGATGTGGAAGGCAATGATGCACACATGGACTTTTACAATCTGTGGTGCTGACAATGTGCATTTGATAAATAGTCTAGAAAGTGATTTGCTGTTGCTATGGCTCTTCACGCTGGAGTCCGCTTTGCTAATTTTTATCTGCCAAAATTATTCATTTTGTAAACCAGAAAACCCCAATTATTTTTTCGTCTTTAAAATCCGAAGGATGTGTAATTTCTTTCGGTTTCAGTAGCTACCATCTGTGTGTAAATTTATACAAAATAATTTACAAAATGGATTTCAAAAAAAAAAGAAGTAAGGTTTTTTTGCCTCTTGGATCATTCTGAAAATAATAAGAACAGGTGTAAAAATGTTCGTTTTGTTCTGTCAGTTGTTGAATTGAGTATGACGCAGGGGAAGCACTTCGAGTGCTTGCTTGCACTGAGTGCATGAAGCATAAAATAATTAGGTGTGTACATCCACGTGCAAAATGCCTGTGAGTGTGTGTGTGTGCTTATTTTTGTGTGTATTTTTAATTACGACAGGCATCATTTTGCTTCATCAAAAGAAAACTCACAGTCTCCGACAACATTCTTTGTGTATTTCACAAAGTGGATATGCGCAGGTCCTAGCAAAAAGGGAGAAATTTTTTTTAATCCCTGGCATCTGTTTCAACAGTTCCACACCATTTCATCAGCATGACCTCATAAACAACCCAGTCTACAGTATATTCACGATACTACATATATGATTGCACATGATAACCAATTTTCAATAAACGTTTACATAAATATTGATTTCAAAGGATGACCATTTCATGGGTTAACAACCATGTTAACATAAATCTCTGCATGTTGTTCACTTTTTGACACCCTGAAGTGCAGTAACACAGTGGATAAACGAAAACAACCCTGACTGACAGGATAGCTTCGTTAGTAGCGTGAAGATTTACTAGTAGTAGAGAGACAAGTATTTAATGGTTAGTTTCGAATTCTTTATAATTGTCAGTGTGATTAACTTAAAAAGTAGCAAGATGGCTGAAACCCTCCATGGAAGAAAAAGAATCCAGGCCTTCAGTTTGAAAGAGATTTGTGCAAATAGATGTCTCATGTTCTTATAATGTTCCCGTATATTCTACTGAGGGTCGAATGAAAGGTCTCATTAGTAAGGTTCCCAATATAAGTACGTATGCTTGGATCATTCATAGAAGTAAAGGAAGTATGAATAAGCAACTGCGGTTTTGGAAGCCTTTTTTGTGACACTTTTTTCACTTGATATCCCCTCGTGTCACTTATTTTCCGTCCTAGCAGATGCTATCGTCGATGAAGCAGCAATGACAAGGTAACAACTTTTAGTGCATTTTGTTTAACGTCTTGAATTATATTCACTCAGCAGGCGTGTAACACTCATCGGTCTGGTCTGATCTCAGAACAATTTCAGAAAAAATAGACTAATCCAGTTCTAATCCAGACTAATTTTTTATCCCCAACGTGATTGTCGCTTTGTTTTTTTAATGTTTTTCTTCGCGTATCGCGCATTGTTGTATATCTCTTTTGTTTATTATATGTGTAGTCCCTGCTACACCAGAGAAAGCAACCTTTTTTTTACTGCCAGTGTCCATGTTGTGGTGGTCCTGTTTGTGTTTTCAGCACCATTCACAGAGCTTTGTTTCTTTTCGAGCACTTTCTACAGCCCTAGTTATACTTCCGTGACTTGCATTTTCTCGCCCACCCTACCTGGTGATGCTCTTTTCTACGGACTGAGATGACCTTCAGGATGCACGCGCATCTTGCGGAAGCTAGCTGTCCTGTGCCGTGCGCCCGCTTGGCTGTGTGTTGCTCGAGTGGTGATGCCTGCAACGCCACGATCCTCTGCCATACCTAACCTTGACCTTCAACCTCTAGGAGGGCTAATGGGACCTGGTGGTTCACTTCTCGGCACACCACTTTTGCCAAAGGTTAGAATCTCCCGACATAAATGTCAGCTGTTTGCTGTGTCGTCTGGTCAGCATACCGTCTCTAGAGAATCGATGTTCACAATCACGCCTGTTTTCACATGACCATCCCAAACCAGAGAGATTGTATGAAGCTCAACCATTGTAATTTGATGAACATAGTTAGAAGCTGCAGCACGATGAGCACTGGCATACCTAAACATCGTGCTAGAATCGAGAGAAACTATTTTCCACGTAGCAGCATAAAAATATTCTAAGACGCTAGAGGAGAGAAAGATGTCTGAGGTTTTGAAGTAGCTTTGTGAATGCTTCCTCTGACCAGGCAACAAACTCCGTGTATCCATGACAGCAGGTAACTCTTTCCCAATCTCTTTCCAGCCTTACTTTAGTTTTTATCCTCTATCCGACTGCTTATATTTTGCTTTGCTCGCAAAGTCAAACGCCTTGCCTTCCTTTTTTTTTTTTTGTTCTATATCAGTGTGCAGCGCTTGGTAAATATTTTCCTTCACTTGCACACATTTCGGGGCGACATGTCGTGGCGTGTTTTTAAGGCTGCAAATAAAATTAGCATCTGAAGTTATTGCCATTCGCAGGGGCTATCAGCTGACTTGTAAAAGAAGAGCCACGGATTGGCTTCATAGAGGCAAGTGAAGTGAAATAATTACCAAGTGATCTTACGCTACTATGCTTGCTTTCTGCGACTGTTACTAGCAGCTGTTTGGGTTGACTGTCAGTTACCAGTCTCAGGTAATTACATTTCAGAATTCATTTTTAAGTAATGCCTAGTGTTCATGACAGATGCCTGTTCGTAACTGATAATGCTTACATTTGTCCATTTTATTTAAATTAATTACAAGTAAATATAAATTCCTATGAATGTGCGTTGTATATAATGGCATTGATGTTGTCTGCAGATCTCAGCATTTGCTTTCCTTTTGTGCTTATATTTGTAAGACCTTAAATATATCCACCATCTTCTCTTGTCTCTTGAATGGGCAAAGTAGAATGCACTAATATGTGGAAAGTGTTCTTGGAAGCACAACAAACATACGATTGCGAAATATGTCCGCAGCGATGAACGCCTCCAGAAAACAATTAATAAACTAATTATTATTAACTAATTAAATCACCCCATGCTCCTACCTACCCACCCCCACTGCTAGCGTTGGCCACATCTTGTATCTTCTGTGTGAATAGGCACCATCAGTACATTTTTTTTTCATGTTATCTTTTAAATTAAGAAAAAGAGCGTAGAATCAAACTAAATGTTTGTCAAATCAGTGTTTTAATTTGCGATCTGTTTCGCGCAATAATCATATGTTACATTTATGCATGTTTGTTTTGGTTAATCGATGCAATTTTGTTTCAAATGTAATTCAGAAATACATGTCCATCGTGTATTTTTACCAAGACTTTTGTAATGGACTGCACGTGATGTACGTAACGCTGTAATCACGGCACTACTGCACCGGACGGGAGGAGACCATTGGTTTACATGTTTACATACTAGCACTACACGTCGCACCTGCTGCTGTAACTCACTGTTTATCTCAACTCACAAATATACTGGACGATCACAAGTAGACTTGCAAGACCAGTGTACTAAAATTAGCTGTGCACAGCTGTTCTTCAGCACCACACAGTGTTTTCAACATTTAAGCAACTTGAGCATTCTCTAATACTTAATTGCTGTCTCTTTCTCTCTTTATTCTTTTTCTCTTACTTCCTTTCTTCATTCTTTCATTTTGTGTACATGTATGCTACTATTTTTTTTCTAAAATACTTAACTGTTATGAAATTATGTGTTTTTTGAGAAATCATATTTAAGGATAAATTAGTTACCATGACAATGTTGTGCGTACAGATAGGACTCAGTCAGTTATAGTGGATGGCTGCGTGTCTGCACCTGTGTCTATTCACTCAGGAGTCCCACAAGGCTCTGTACTTGGTCCCATCCTCTTCATCTTGTACCTGAAGCCACTTACCACTCTAATTCAATCTCACTCTGTATCCCATCAATCCTTTGCTGACGACACCCAGCTATATACCAGTTGTTCTCCTTCTCAGGCTCACACTACTATCCAGAGCATCCAAGATTGTATTTCGGATATTAGGCTATGGATGACCCACAACAAGTTAAAGCTAAATGACGGAAAAACAGAAGCTTTACTTTTTTCAAAGAGGAGAGCCAGAGTTCACCCTTCACTGCCTGTTTCTGTTCGGGTAGGCAATGCCGATGTTCCTTTTGTAACTTCGGCACGTAATTTAGGTTACAGAATGTCTGCTGACATGTCTCTTGATAAACATGTCTCTCACATTTGTCGATCTGCATACTATGAGCTCCGGAAGATCAGCTCCATTCGCCATACTCTTAAAATTCTTATCTGCTCATTTATTCTGTCTAAATTAGACTACTGCAACTCTCTTCTTGCTGGCTGTCCTCAATACCTCCTTGATAAGCTTCAGAAGGTCCAGAACTCAGCTGCTCGTCTCGTTTTTCGGACTCGCTAACATGATCATGTCTCACCACTTCTTCACTCTCTTCATTGGCTACCAGTTAAAGCTAGAATAGACTACAAGCTCTCAACTCTTTGCTATGGTTTCTTCGAAGGTCCAGCTACTTTAATGAAATCTTGTCTGTAAAAACTCCTGCCCGAAACCTGTCTATTGGTTGTTATGTTTCGTTCTATCAAATTGTACTGCGCAGAGAGTGCGATCTATCTTATTCGTGATTCTGCGCATTATAAGTTCGCATTATTATTATTATTATTATTATAACTCATTAGATATTAAACAATATAACAACAATTTGTTAGGTATGGATAGTTTGTTATTTTCGTTTCTTCGTTTTTTTGGAAAAGAATTTTAGTTTTTGTCTTGGATATTTTTCGTATTTGAATCTTTATTGATCTCACATGAGAATACAAAGATGCGAACGAATATAAAGTCATATTTACCTAACATTTGCATCAGAGACGTAGGCAAAGTCTTCATCATTTACAGAGTTGTAAATAAGTAATCGTCGCATAACGCAGTCTGTCGTCCAAAACATGTAATGTAAAATCATCCAAGCAGTCTACTTTTAGTCCTTTCTGTGTTTGTCGCGTGTTTTCTTACACACAGAATGAATTTCTGAATATATTTGTTTTCCATCTTCTGTCATCATTCATTGCTCTTTATTTTCTAAGTCTCCTGTCTTAGATACATGCTGTGCGAGAGAAAAGGGTTCGCCTGGTTGCAAAAAGAGAGTGCTACTTAATATAAAAAAAATCTGCCGCCTATTTCTGTAGTTTTTCCAAACCCTCTCTTTATTCACTTTCTTTATCTCTACACCGCCCTCCATGAAGGAAGACTAGCGTGCGAGTCGTAGTTTGTTTGGAGGTGTGTTTGGAGTGTGTATGGTATTTTGGCTTTTTGCCTTTGCCTGAGTCCTCTAGCACTGGACTCTGCAGTAAGCCATTTCTGCCGTTTGTTTCAGATCGCAGGTTGTCGCGCAAGCGAAGCACGATAGCCCTGGACCGACTGAAAAGGTCGTTCTCCTTCCAAACGGCCAGTCCAAAAGGCTCCGTCAAATCCCTCACCAGGGACTTTCCGGCCAGAAGGTCTCCGAGCTCGGAATCCGTCTCATCGAATCCCAACATGGCGGAAGTTGACGTCACCATCGAGAAGCAGCTCCTACGTCGCACGCACAGCAACGGGATCCCGGAAACGATCCTGGAGGAGGAGGAAAGGATCCGCCGCGAGTCGCTGAAACCAGTCAACGGCGACCTGCTCAGACGTGACCCGCACGACGAGGGGAGGGACGCTGCGAAGGAGAGTGCTTCGGACAGTAAGTCACTGGACGAGGCCGACGACAGTCTGATGCGGGAACTGCAGATGAAGCAGAACGGCGACGAGGGGTTGGGGGAGTCGCTGGACCGGAACTCGGAGCTGAGCGACCGTGACTCAATGTCCAGGAACGGCAGCAGTAACGTGGTGGAGATGCAGCCCGCGGGCGACAGCGTCGTCGGCACCAGTCTGCACCCGCAGACGACATCAGACGGGGACGAGCCTCCGGAAAGCCCCGGGCTCACCTTCCTGGATCCGGAGTCAGCAAGGAGGGTTACATTCATGTGAACGCGCGTCCGTATGAGGGGGACGCATGTCACATTCCTGGACAAGTGTAAAGCTTCCTCTGAGCGCGTAACTTCGTGACAGCTGGGAGTAAACCACAGACCGTGCACACGGATCGTTCTCCGATTGTTTGCTTCAGAAGACACGCATGAAGCAGGACGAGCATCAACTATTGGATATTTTTTCGTGGCGAGTGATTGCAGTTCGTAAACGTACTGAAAACCTTTGCTGCAGGGTTTGGGGCAACGTGGTTTCTTTGACATTTCTACAAAATACTAGTGAAGATGAAGCTTTATGTTGCGAATCGCCATCGACATAAAAAAGGGACGCGAAGATGTGTGGAACACGTACGGAAACTTTTCAGTTTAGATTTGTTGAGGAGCAAACTAGACCATGCTTCTTGAAGCCTTTATGGCGATTTAACCTGAAGGCATTCATTCCAGTGAAAATCGTTCACGATCGAAGCTGACGCTAGTGCATAACAGATGAGAAAGCGTCATTCACAGCAAGAAGCGAACTGAATCATAACAGGAATGAGATCTTTTAGATGTGACCCTGTGTTACAAACACTGCATAATCAGTTATTTAGAAGTTCCTCTTGTCCTACATCGGAATGCAATATAATTATCATATACACTGAGAACAATATTGTTCTTATATCCATCTAGTCCGACTGCTTAGTTTTTAATTTTGCAAGGAGAGTATTGCAATGCGTCATTGCCATTAACAAAAATAAACAAGGTTTCTCTTTGGCATACACCATTAATAAATAATAAGAAATAATAATAAACCAGACTAAAAAGTGACGGCAGGAGCGTGTCGTTGGTGTTACCTGTGACAGATTTATGGCAGATTTATCTGTTTCCGCTTGATGCCAAAATGATTTTCAGGAAGATGAAGCAGAAATTCAATAGTGGAAAAAACAATAATGCAATCAAATCTGAGCTAGAAGATGATTGATGTGACTGTACTATATAAAACAGTGTGCTGCTGTACCCATCGCACAGATTCAAAAACATTAGGATGCATCAGCTGCTCAACCAACGGAACCACAATACTTTGTATGTGCGACCCTTGCTCACCGTCAGGCGTGGTCCAAGGGACATAACTGCTGCTGTCAGGAGTAAGTAGGAGTAATAGAACCTGACGCGTCAGGCCTTACGCCGGACGAACATACAAGTTCTTTGTCAAAGTGCTATTTATTGACTCCAGTTATGTGTTCGTGACTCAAACATTGTATGTGATTTTAAGGCAAGTATTTGAACTTAGAATGTTGAAGCTGTTTGTACCAGAGGACAGGTGAACACGTTCACCAGGTAAGGACGGGTAACCCTTTTTATTAGGCTCTGCGAGCCTTTGACATGTTGCATACCTGCTTATGAATACTCCACCCATGAGATCAGTCCATTCACTCTTCCCCTTCAATGTAGACTGCACACTGTGCATCTCGCTAGTTTTCCTGCGTTTTTTGATCGTCTGTTTTATTTTAGGCAGTTCCCGTACATGTTCTTTTCATTAGCCATTGTATCACCCAGCCAACGAAATTCGTGTATTTCGATAAGTCGATAAACAGATCTGTTGATGACACATGACAACTGTAGTTTTAATCATTACAGTGACATTTTATAAATTAAATTTTGTTCGTACTAAAGGTTTTAGTTAAAGCTGCGGTAGTAACGTGTTTCAGTATGTTAGTTTCATTCTTGTTCTTACTCCGTCTGATTGTGGTATAACGTACTTTATTCCCATCTTTCTTTCTTTGCTTTGGTTTGTTGAACGGTTGGCTGGTTAACACATTCTTGCTAAAAATGTGAGCATTCATAGAGGTATAAATGGCAGTTCCTTTTATCTTCCAAACACTCTATAGATCATTCGGCTACCTTCAAGTTTTCTGGGAACAGTGATGACAAAAAAGAATGCTGAAGATTCCTCGTTGAATGAATGTACATTTTATCTGTTTCTTTGCGTGATTGGATGCATGTCTGCAGCTGAGTCTTTATGACTAGATTTAGAATTTCTGAAAAAAGTTCTGTCCCAGCATTCAGGTAAGATTCAGAAAGATGTTCAGTCGTACAAAAGTAATGAGTTTTATAAGGATGTGGCACTTTTTAGTCTCTGTATAATTTTATATGTATACATAAAAGCCTATTGTAGTAGTTCATTTTTAAGTATTTGAGACTTGTCTGTTTTTTATGTAAATCAAATCGACTGCCATTACAACCTACATATAGGAAATGGACAAGTTGCATAACGGCATAAATCAGACAACTCTATCATTCCCTCCTCCAGCAATTCCCTTAAAACGCACACGGTTACAGTTACCGTCGAAGGAATTGTCTTGCCGCCAATGTAAGCAGGGTTTTGTGATACCTTTTACCAGCTGTCTAATGTATGGTACTGTGGCTACAAAAATAACTCTTGTGTAAGATTTGTGATATGTTCAAATGAAAAGTTTTTTTTTTAAGCGCCAAAGCCTCTTCTGAGTGTTTTCTGTTACATTGTTGCAATCGTTTCCTCTGTATCTCCTCTGTATGAGTGCATGTCATGTGTTTGTAGCTGCATGCGAGGTTTTGGTTGGCTCCATCATGGACTTTTTTCTTCAGTTAACTTTTCTTATGTAGTCTTTCGAGTGTACGTGTTTGTTGCGTAGACTTTCACCGAACAGAAACGCTTTTTAAACCAGGTCACTTTAATTGTGCCACTAATTTTGTTGTATGTGTTTTTAAAATTTCTGGGTGAGTAGTAAAACTGTTCGTCTTACGCGCATTTTCTGACTTGTCTTAAAAAAACATGCCTAACATATTTTAAGCATATTTACTGTGATCTCTTTGATAGAAGATGTGTTCAGACTGTACAGCGTGAAAGTGAGCCGGAGGGAAAACCTAGCTGATCATATCATTGACAATTCATATGTATTAGAGAAAAAATAATAAAGTTTTTATTGTTGACAGCGTTGCATTTTATTGTGAACTCACTTCCGCAATCGGAAGATCAACTGTTCAGTCAGTTCCGACATAATACGAGAATAAGAACAAGCCATCGAGAACCTGTGTGTGAACTCTCATTAAATTTAAGCAAGGCGGGCTTCTCAATCCTTCGGGGGTGTGTGCAAATATGTAAGGTAGGGGCGCCCGGTAGTGTAGTGGTTAAAACACTCGTTTGTCACCATTGCAGTGAGAGGCCCAGGGTTCATTTTTCGTCTCGGGATACACTCTGTATGTGATACCTGTCCGCAGGTCTGGCCGTCGGGGGTTTCCTTCCCCTATTCATAATGCGTAAATTCCCTCTAGGTGGAAACATTTTATCGCCAAAGTAAGCAAACAGCCAACCAGTCTATACGGTGATCACTTCCCAGCTGAATTGACTACACAGCATGGTGATGATGGGTTTTTGACTCCTTGATAGGTAAAGCCGTCCACCCTTTGATCAGGCCTACACTTTGTTGCTGTCTGGTTCTTCCTCCAGGTACGTCACGAATGAGCAGCTGTTTTAAACACACACGCACAGTGGCTAAACCTAGTAATACATTCTCGAAGTTATCTAAAAAAAAAAAAAAAAAGCTTAGTTCCACTACATTACTGTCAGTTTGCTTTCTCGTTTGTCTGAAGACGTTCTGAAGTAATACGTGTGCTTGCTGCACGAAGAATATCGAGAATCAGGATGAAAATGATAACTAGGTCTATTCCTCAAGCGGAAGTCGTCACACATACGAAGAAGAAGCTTGATGACAAAAACAAATGCTTTTGCATTTTACCATCACTTCATGGTCCGCTGATCCAAATTCTTCGCCGTGTACTTCTCGGTAAGTCGACAGTTAAGATCTCAGAGAAATAATAATAATTAGATGATTTATATAGCGCAAATTTATATAGCGAGCTGAATGCGCTTCACAAGATGTAAGGGGGCATATAGTAGTTATAGTGATGCCACGTGGCAGACAAAGACATCAAAATCATGAAATCACACAAACACGTATACAGTGAACATTGCTAGGAACACGAACGAGCACAGAGAGGAAAGCAACAGCCAGGTAAACCAATAACACAAGGTATTTCCGAAATAGGTTTTAAGTCCAAATCGGAAAGCATCTATAGTGTCTGTAAGGAGAGACAGAAGCAGTGCATTCCAAAAACCGGGGCCAGTGAAAAAGAATGAGCGACAGATGTGGGACAAAAAAACCGGGGTGGGCAGACAAAGCTGACTTGCTGTGCTTGTATGATGACACAAGCTCAGACAGATTGGGGAGAGGCCATGAGCAAGACGATAACTAAGTGTATGGGGATCTTGAAATTCGATGCGAGCCCGAACTGTCAGCTAGTGCAGATCCCACAGAAGTGGTGTGACATGACCAGCCTTCCCCTTGCGGAATACAAAGCGATCGAGCAGCTTTTGTTCTGTCTAGAGCTTGTCGAGCATGCGGCCAGGGAGATCAACAAACAGTTATAATTGACGATCCTGGACAATACAAATGCCGACATAAGCTGCTTGGCGGAAGCAGAGAAGAAGAAATGTTTAATGCGGCTGATCATACGCAGTTACAGAAAAATGGACTTGCAGAGTTAACATGATTCTCGAACGACAACGATGTATCGAAAATTACTTCAAAATAATTATTGATCCAGAGAAAGTAAATATATAGTGTGCACAAAGGAAAATGTTGAAGTGTATGTTTGGAGATTATCAAGATAACTTCAGTTTTTGTTTTGTTCTGTTTTTTTCCTGCGTAGAGCTGTATAATTTGTTCGACAACATTCAGTGTTTGACAGAATCAAGAGTCTTCTGAGTACTGGTGAACAGTCTGTGGGGTTGGCAAACTGGGCCGGAATTCAGGAGCTGAGTATGGTCGGCTACATGTGGTATTGCAAACTAGAGCGGCGAATCACAGCTATAGGACCAAGAGGCTGCAGGTAGGCAGTAAACAATTAAGAGATCGAGTGCAGGGAATGAACCCTGAGGCGCTCCATATTGCACCGCAGTAGGTGTTGAAGCGAAGCCGTGGATGTGAACAGATTGGGTACTTGCAGACAATTGGTAGTGGAACCAACCAAGGACTGCGTCAGAGAAGCCAAAGATGGTATGAAGCCTCTGAAGGAAAATGTGATGGTCCAAAAGTGTCAAAAGCAGCCGATATGATGATGATGTCGTTTTATAATGCGCCAGTTTCCGCATCGCAGAGATACGCTCAGTGCGCGATACATCAAGCATACACAGGACTGATATGAGGCCATGACCACAAGCAGATAATAATATAATGTTCTGCTGCTTGTTTGTCGACACATGGTTTTGCTTTGTTGTGACGTAGGCCTACAGATAACCCATGACCATCGATTACAGGTTTCAACAACGTTGTGTATCATCTACTGTCAGGGAGACTACCATTCTCAGCGTTTGCGTTAAAGAAAGGAAGAGTCACATCCCTTTGACCTGTGCTATGGTCTTTCGGTATCATAAATGTAATGGTGTTTTTTCTCAGGAAGGGGGGTGGTGGTATCCTATTGCCACTGCTATTTGAATTGGTGGTGTCTTCTTGAAGACAACCCAATTTTACACAATTCTTTATTCGCTCGTGCTCATGGCAGAAACGTTTGGTTAAGCAGCAGGCCTTGCAAGAATATTTTTCTGGTAGTATTCAGAAAATATCACTAAATGGAAGGAGAGCTACAAAGCACACCTTGCTTATAAGATTATGTTTTACTCTTCTTCCTCTCCATCATAAGGGCAATAAAATGATTTTTGTTTTGTAATAGCATTGGCAATCCCTTGAATCAATACCTGAAATCAACAATGACAGAAATGCTTCATTTATCTTAGGTTTTGTCCAGTTTAATCATAATCCCTGTTTCAAGCATATACCATGTACATTAAAATTGCTGTTTAAATTGCACGCTAACATATGTTGTGAAGCACTTAGTCTAACAAACTGCTTTGTGAATCACCTCTTTCTCACACACATAATCTGCAATATGATGATAAGCTAAAAACGCTGCTTCATGGGTTGTGATATTCAGTTTTGCAATTATTTCCTTATGAGCCCTCTCACAACACTGAACTCTGGAAAACACAAACATAAAAACAACTGAAAAATTGTACTGTTTATGTCTGTGTTTATAAATAGGAAGACATAAATCAAAAGTCCGTGTAAATCTTACTGTATCACTGAAATTGTGTTAACTACAATGTAGGCAGTGTACACGCAACTGCCTACTACACTAAGAAAAAAAAAAATCCAAGTTGCCATCACAAAGCAATAAGTTGGTCAAGATGGCTGTAATGGACAGGTGGTGGAGAAAATGCAACAAAAAAAATTAACTAAGAGTAGAAACAACATTAAACTTAAAAAAGTCTATAGAAGAGAATAAATCTATGGCACCAGACTGCTGGCATTTAGCACACAAACAAGTTGCTGACCTTTCCTGAACAATTTCCTGTGGGTTTCTCCTATCTTAATTCCTTCTAACACTGATGCTTTTATCATATACCAATGACATAACCTAAAAAAACTAAGCAAGCAAATAATAAGTATATACAAGGTAACAGCATTAACAGATTTCCTACTTTCAAAATGATATTTTAGATCACTATCCGATTCCAGATAGGTATGAAAAGCCTAGAATTAGTCTTAACATTATAAAGTTTCTTATTGTGCACCACAGCTCCTGCAGGACTTTAAGAATGTGTGCTTCCATAACATCATCTTTATGATCCTTCATAACCAAACAGCTACAGACAAAATAATTTAATTAGACTATGGCAAAAAAATGCACATATCTTTTTTCATGATAATCTTGAGGTGAGATTTATTTATGTAAACTACTGTGCTCCTCTGTTAAATCAAAAGCATCCACAAATCAGAATCCCGGCTGGGAAAGCTCTACAGTCCACTATCAAATCTCTTGCAATACAAATTTTAACAAATTACTTGAAACATATTGCTGCTTGGGATAAACCACAATCAAAAAACAAATCTTTTTAGCTGTCATTTTACAGAAGTAGAGTTTAATTATTACTTATTTATTCCCATTGATTAAAAGTATCCCTGAGTATGAGAGTACCAACAAATATTCTACCATATTTAGCAAAGATGACAAAATGCCATCAAGAGATGCTTCAGTGATTAATTTTCTTTGCAATTATAACCAATTCAAATGCACTCATACTTCATATAAATCAACATTCCAAAAATGGCATAAATAATGGTGTTATATGGAATTACTTTGAAGGATATAAAGATCAAAATTTTACATCATGTTGGATACACTTGTATGACTTTGTTCAACCAATCTCACATTTGGAAATACTGAAAGGAGTACAACAATTAAAGCCTGTAGCTGAAACTAAAAAAATCATTTAGAAGTAAACAAAAAAACATACTTTATTTTACATATAAGATGCCAGAACAAAAAAAAAGATCTTGGGAAAAGATACATTTAAATCAATCTTACAGGATTACTTCCTGTTTTCAAAGTAAGAGTAAGGTTGTACAAAAAACTACAATGCATGGCTTGCTCAATGTTAAAGAAAGTCCTATTCACCAAGAAAAAAAATCTCTGAAATGCACCAAAATAAAAAATCCCATAAACTAATTACAGAGATTAAAATGCAGAAAAAAAATTTCCTAGAGTACTTGCATTTAAACTTCCTAAACGGATAGAGTCATTTTCAATGTTGAAATCTGCCTCCAACATCAGATTTAAATAACAACATGAAACTTCATTTGCAATGTTCTTTCTTATAGGCAGCCATATGACTTGGGAGCATATGTGAATGTATATATACATATACTCATATTTATCAAAAGAGAATGTGCATGAAATAAATTTCTTGAATGCACTTTACATCAGATCTGCCATCACACCAGTGTGGACAATCATTTCTCTAAACCTTAAAAAATTGGGAAAACCCAGGATAAAAATCCTGGTTAAACAAGAAAGGACAATGAAAGCCAAAAGATCTATTCGTGTCAAGCCTTATTTACTGATTGGACAAATGTGTTGAATGCCTAGGAACACAGATTTTACTGTGGAAAATAAGTTCATCCAGAGACCAAAGCAACTGACCAGATTTCTAAGTTTCACTAAACATCTTTCAAATTGTATATATTTTTTAATCCATTCACTTTCAATGAAAGTCATTGGATGCTTGAGCTTACCTGGTATTCAACAATCAAGTTCTTTTCATTTACCACCTTTAAGAAAGCTAAAGAAAGAAGATTAATATAAAACTGAGAAAATCCAGAAAACTCAGTATGGTGAATCAAAGGAAGCAGTCACCTGGTAACAGGCAACAAAAACATCATTCATGTTCAGGTTAGCTGTGAAGCGATAGTCACCTGCTGCTAATGCTCCAGGTGAGATGTCAACTTCTATGTTTGCAGAAGTCAGTGTGTAAAAGCCCTGTGAAAATATGAAAATGAAAATATGCTGCAGATGAATATAGCTCACATCCACCTTGGCCATTAACAAATGCCAAATCAAAAATAGAAGAAGGATCTTTGAATATATTTTCCCTCTATCCACCTTGTTTATTTTAGAAGACACAGGCTAGAAAGATTCACTGAGTCCGGAATAAAGTGTACAGAATCAAAAGTGATTTAAACCATCGCAGCCTGAAAGTGCAAATGCTAGGCAAAATCCCTCACTCACTCACTTACACACATAATTATGGTTGTGTGTGCACACACACAAAACACTTATTAACAAACACATTCTCTTGCTTTCTCTCTCTCAATATTAAGTTAGTCGTGAATGAATTTAACTTTCTTGGCATTAACCCTACATTACTCAGGCTCAGAATTTTACATAAAAAGGGTTAACTCTAAGCAGTACTTGGGTTTATGCTGGAGTTAAATATTAAACAGTTTTATCTAAAATTCTGAGCCTGAGTAATGCTAGGGGTTAATACCAAGGAGTAAATAAAGTGCAGTAGAGACAAGTAGAACAGATAAAAAGAGATTAAAGGGTGGAGACAGACTTGGGAACATGTGATTACAAAATCTATGATATTTAAAAAGACAAACCTTTCGGAACGGACACTTGCAAGGAACATTTTGCTGAAGGAAAGGATCTGGACACTGAGCATACTGAAGAACCTCACACAAGTCATCATATGAGCAGGAGCCAACTCCATCAATGCATGGGATGTGGATCCATAGGCCTTCGATACTTTTTTCCATTGTCAGATCCACCTGTAAAATATAAGTATAAGGTAAATGTCAATTTTCTGTTAACTGGTATTTGAATGGATCAAAGCACAGAAGAAAGAATGTCAAAAACACAGACATCAGAAATGCACATGGATACATTACATAGTCAAGGCAACAATTAACAAGAAAACTGGGACTATATGTTAATTAGGCACATCTATAGATATTTGTGACATCCCAAGTTTGACCTATTTCTGCGTGGTGATGTTTGTAGGTTTCTTGAGAACAAAGGGATGTTTCTCACTCAGTTTGTGGGAAATATTTCATACTCAGCACAGTACTTAGTCGGAAAAAAGGGGCCCACTAAACCTTTACCTATTTTCTTAACCCCCCCCCCCAAAAAAAAGAGAGAAAACTGCATCACTTTCTGTTACACTTACAAACCACAAAAATGAAAGCTTAAAAAAAAGGAAAACTGTCAACAATATAATCTACCTTGTTATGATATCTTTTAAAGGTCTTTTTTTTCTTATGACTTGGTAACGTTCAGTGCAAGATACTAAGTCCCCTTGAATGGTCCCATTCTTTTCTGGAGATAGACTCCTACAAACATCACTATGTGCAGAAAGTAGTCAACACAAATGGCAGAATTATACATGGACACATTTTACTGTCAAGTCCTAAGCTGGTGGGAGAGCTGGGATCATAGGTTAAATGGGTATATCTGTGTACAAACATAGCATCGTGATTTTGACCTCTTCCTGTGATTGGTGATATCTGGAAGTGTTTATCTCAAGAATGGAAATGGGTTATTTACCCAAATATTTGGACAAAGTATCTTGCATTTAGTTCTACCCAGCTACATAGCATTTCTTATCCCACTACACCATATATAAACAGGCCCAGATATGTAATAAGTTTGACAAATATAATTTGATTAGCTCTGCACAGCTTTCTATTCAAGGTCTGTAACAACTAAAATACCTTCAGAGGAGCATCTAGTGTCTGGTTCACAGTGCCAGCAAAAGTAACTGTCAAATTGCCTGGTAGTATGATTGGATCAGGGCTAATGGAACCCTTCTCAACAACGAAGAGTTCTTTGCTGGGTTGTCCACAATTCTTCCAACTAAATGTGCCTTGGAGCTTTTGTGATGGCTGATGGTTCTGGGAATTACAAAAAAAATAACCACACTAAGGCTGCTCATAAAAATGTTGTCTGCATAACAGAAATAAAGATAATATGAGAAACTATTTTAACCATTTACATTGATACTTAATAATCATTACATACTCATCCCACTTCTATATGTCAGTTTATTGGCAATATTCAACATCATTTTAGGTCTTTTCTTCCAAAAAAAGTAAATTTCCTTCATGAAAATGCGTTATGTATCTAGCCTGTCATTAAATGACAATCCCTTTAGGGAAGGAGGAGGAAATCGGTGTTTTATGCCGAGCCAGCAACTAAGGTTATATCACGGCTAGGCACCCAGTCCTGTAAACAAATGCCACATGCAGAGAAAGAACAGCATGCCCGAGATGAGAGCTGAACCCAGGATAGCCAACCTTCACTGTATTGGTGACAGGTGCTAACAGTTGCGCCACCGGACCACCCAACCCCTTTAGGGAAAACCAGCAGACAGTAAAGCAAAATCCCTATACTAACACTAGTTTTAGTTTCTCAAAGTCATTTATTCTCCACACACACCCTCTTTCTCCCCAGGCAGCCTCAACCTCACAGTAGCTTATTAAAGAAATTCATGCAGTTGCCACAATCATAATCACCTTTATTTCTTGCTACCTCTTTAATTCATTTCCCACCTATTCTCAACCATGGAATTCTTTGAATGACATCTAAATTTTCTTTTGTTCATTCCCCATTCTCAGGACACTGGCTTGACTGTTGTTTTCTTCACCATTCTTAATAGATCATCTTATTCTCTTCACCCATATCACTTAGTTTCTTCCACTCAGTTATGCAAGCATGCACAGATATGGTCAAGCTCACATGCACACACATACACAGTTCTTCCAATCCATCTTTCTGGTAAGTAAAAAGCACGAAATAAGCTTCAAACTCACATATCTTTATTGAATATGTACCTGCTTCAAAATACATATTAAAAATGTAAAAGTTTCAACTTCAACGTGATAACCACAATACCAACTCTATGTATAATAAAAACAGCAACATTCGCATTCCAACATACATTAATAAAAAGATTTAGCACTTTAAATGAAGATAAAATCCATTTAATGCAGGCATGCCATTAACATTAGGATCTGGTTAAATTAAGCTGCCATGATGAGAACGCAGCTTTCAATAACATGCTGGCTACCACAGGGGCTTGAAGATGATGTAACTCAGTCATAATCTGAGAAAGACTACCTATCTTTAGGCAAGTCTTGTTTAAAGCATTTTACTTTCTGCCTGCCCTTGCTTCCTCTATTACTTTTTTGCATAACTGATGGAAAAGCTGAACAGAAAAATGATTGTAAATAACTACTCCAAAAACACTTGTTACAACCTTAAAACTTACAAAACACTGCTTGTTGTAGTTTGTTGTGCATTACAGTTAGAGATAAACTGAATAATAATGTCCAAAACATGCAGATCAATTGACTTAGTCACAAACCTGGAGATTCCCTGTTGGAAAATGTGATATTAAGATCCCATAAATAACTTTTAAAAAAAGGAAGCAAATCAGGTATTCTTGTTCCAAAAGATACAAAACAGGCATCTGATTATCTCACCGTAATGGCTAAACACACAGAAAAATGTTTATAACCTATTCCATCAACAAAAATTATTTTTTTAAAATCTCCAACATAGTTACAGCACTGAATAATAAGCAGATAATAAAAAAAAGACATGCTCAAAGCCAAAACAGACCTGTTATCTGCTCACTATTGCAAGAACATAAAATCAACTGTGGTACAAATAATCAGTGGTTATAAATGCAAGCTTCTCTTTAAGAAAATTAACACCTTACTGCAAGTTTATGGAATGTTCAGGTTCAGAGCAACACCTTCAAGTTAACAATAGTTGCTGCCCCTTCATTCTTTCCTTTAAACATTAAGATCATTACTTTACACCAAACAAGATCACCTCCTTCAGATTCAGCGAAAATTTACATGCAAGACAGATTTATGCTTTGTCAAATATCAAAATTTCTGAAAACAAAACAAGATTATCTTATGAGAAAAATTTGCTAATGATATTAAAGAATGAGTGATTGAATGAAATTGCAAGTAAAAATACTTTTGCAGCCATCATCACCAACACTCTTGGATTTCACTGCTTGACATTTCAGGGATGGAAAGCTATCTTACTAAATGCTTTATTAATGGACACGTGTGAGAAACAGAATGGAATCAATGGAATATTCTCTGTTAAGCACTCAACTATCACAGAAGAGGCAATACAAAATCAAAACTAAACTTGAATACCATCAGCTGAAGAAATTTTCTGGACAGATCAAAATTAATGATAGAATATTCACAATCTGTCTGCCTTGTGTGAACATTTAGTTATATCCCAAATAAAGAATATTTATGTCTATGAAAAGCTATGGAGCAAATTAAAAACACTATTAACAGAAAAAAGCAGATACAAATTAAAGCAGTCTGTTTATACACTGCCAGTTTCCATCCAGTTAATCCTCAATAGTAAGCTGCAAATTGTAACACCCAGTGAAGTCACCTCCTTCTGTGTTGAACATATGAGCAGTAATGTTGTAATCTCCTGATATCAAGACCTCAGCATCAATCTCTACATCCATACCTGGCATTACATAGGTACCCTGCAAAAAGAAAGTGTGAAAGCCAATATGGTAATGCTGCAAAGCCCTTTCAATTTAAAAAATAAGAAAGGAAAATCTGTTTTAACATCTGTGCTCTGTAACTGTCCAAATTATCTGAACTTAAAACTCAAACTATTGCTATTAATAAACCTTTTGATGTCATGATTGTACTAAATAATAACCAATGAGCAAATAAATACAATTTGCTTGCAGTAACATTTTTATCTTTTGCA
This sequence comes from Marisa cornuarietis, assembly GCA_004794655.1. Classification (NCBI taxonomy): domain Eukaryota; kingdom Metazoa; phylum Mollusca; class Gastropoda; order Architaenioglossa; family Ampullariidae; genus Marisa; species Marisa cornuarietis. The sequence continues at coordinate 1,314,568 of SMMW01000606.1, forward strand.
GAGAGAGAGACTGAAACCGAATACTTTGGGCTAAACAATTTCTACACAACGTCATTTTTCATTAGATAAAAAAATCTTTGTATCATTGATAAACAGGGATATTTTTTGTCTTAAATATGACTGACTATTTTTCCCGAAAAAAAATTAGTCATACTTATACTTTGTTTTTATTTCTATCAAAGAATGTGACAGCCTAATTGTAACTATCCTCTCAAAGACAGCAACAACAGCTTCAAAATAGCACAAATGTAAACCTTTGGTATTGGACACTTGCAGGGTATGTTGTACTGAACAAATGGTTCTGGGCATTCAGTAATCTCAGACAACATATCACAGACATTGCCATAGTCACAGGAACCAAACAACTCCTCGAAACATGGAAGCTTTACAGCAGTTCCACCACTGATGCGATACATCTCTACATTTATCTGTAAAGTAGAAAAGAAAAATAACTTCAATATCTTACTGTTTATCTTATTTTTATCTCCTCAAAATTGGTTACTGTATCACAGAGCAGGAAAGCCCATGTTCACTGTTCACCACCCCTATGCTTCTCATCAGAACTGAATTTTATTCTTATTAAGCTAACCTCCTTAATCTAAGTATCTTCATTTACACTCTGTCTGTGGTTAATCATAATTTAAAAATCACATGAACTGTTAATAGTTTACTTTCTGAATGTTTTCTTAATGTTTAATGAAGCAAACTGCAAGACATGGGACAAATGGGAGGTTAAGCAAAGGGAAAACAATCACAGGACAATTACTGGAAATGCCAAGATATTAACTGAAAATGTTTGAAGTCCTATGAAACAGCTGGTATTATTATTATTATAGTTAACAAATCCACTTTCAGTTTGAAGAGAGGTAACAGAATAAAAAATTAAACACAAGTGAGAGTCAGTTGGAACCTATTATAAATTATTACTTATCGCAATGTTACAAGTAAAACAGCTCAAATTACCGCCATCTTGGTAATGTCCTGCAGATTGTTGACATCAAACTTAAAAGTTAATATGCCTGGAAGTGCAGCAGGATCAGGAGCAACTGTCAATGACCGGACTACAAATGTAGCCTTCTCGCCTTCTGCTGCTGAGCAGTTTTGGAATAAATATTTTCCAAGTTTTAGTTTCCGCCCTGATTTGGTTTGCGTTGGTGACTAAAGAGAAAGAGTCAATAGAAAATAACATTAAAAAATGAATGCCAGTAGTAAAGTTACTAACTTCTCAAAAGCTACACTTTAACAAGAGTAACAGTCAATCACAAAAACCAAAAGTAAATTAGAAAATGATTACTTATTATGTCATAGTTCTTAATTTTTCTTTTGGACTAAAACAGCATAGGGATGATAAACTGACAATATAAATCATTACATTTTAAATGAACAATTTCTGCAAAGAACAAACAGTTTATGTCATAAATGAATAAGACATTTTATTTTATTCAACATTTATATTTGCAGATGATGGCGCTGTCTCTTGAGGTGCATCAAAAGTCCAGCACACAAGTTGAAACACCCTACAAATCTTTAACTATACATAGGAGATCATCAACAAGAAATATCTAAACATTAACTTGAGTAAATGCTTAATAATCTTCCATTCCCCCCCCCCCCCGAGTTTAATGGAAACCGAGTCTGCCTCTCTATTTATTTACTTACATTGCATTAACACTTCCCCTCAAAACTGCAACATTTGCAAAGGCGCAAACACTAACACCATGGTGGTATTTGTTCCATTTCTTTTAAAAGTGTATGCAACACACAGCACCATATAATTATCTGCATTACCAACACACATCTTGTTTTTAAGCTTCCTGCTTTTTGGACTGTATTAAATGCACTCCCTAATCAAAGGGGATCTTCAAACCACACCTAAAATACTAAAATAAAAATAAATACTGCATGTTATTAGTATATTACACTGCACTCTGACAAATACAATAACAAATTCAAGAGCACTACATAGCTACTAAGTTGATAAACTACAGAAACTCCTTAAAACTCGATTCACTTACATGGTAAAGTTGCAGATAGCCAATGCCTCCTCAAAATATGAAGTTCCTCCAAAGTTTTACAGCATTTTATTCTAAAATTTTATTCTTAAAATTTCCATGTTAAGGTGCAAGCTGTTGATATCACGCTGGTTGGTAGTTCCCTGGATCAACTCAGTATTTAGAAAATTCTAATTTCTAAGTAGCTTCTTTTAAAACACAAGGTTCTCTTCAACTGAGACTGATTTTTGTTAAGGCATGCACGTACATGTACAGTTCACTGCATGTGTATACAGTCTGGTACATGCATGAAAAAAGGGGCCATAAACTACATATATTGGTGTATACTACTTGCACTAATGACCACACACACACACAAACTACAAACGGTGATCAAGGCTGGTTACATTTGTGTATATATCTTCTAATAATACAGGCATTTACCTGACTAACTCTACTGGCCGTGAGTTTGCATTAACCTGAGGTGTCCTAAGGTCACCAACTGTATCTACTGTTGCTAGGAATGTGTGTGTGTGTGCATATCTACTGTTGCTAGGAATGTGTGTGTGTGTGCATGAGAGAATTTCAACATGTATGTCTTATCTCTTTTATATCATGTATATGTATGTATTGCTGCTAGTATGAGCTCTATCCAGAATTGCCCTTGAGGATAAATAAATTTGTATTGTAACAAATTTCTGAGTGTCATTATTCCCAATGGGCACTGTTATGTAAATATCAAAAACAATTCAGCAGCAGTAAGAATGTTAAAGTTCAAATCAGAAATGTAATCATTAAACAAAGACAATAACAATTAAAAGTATTATATTTCGTAATGTTTGCAATAAATTGATAATTATCAATTGACCTAAATGGCAACACGTTTTAACAAGGCAAGCATTACTTTCAAAAAAAAAACACAGGTCATGCACAGTTGCAACAGGAAGCTTTTTGGTTTGCTTTAACACGATAATAAGAATTAAATTATGGTATATAATAAATTATCATATTTAATACCGCATCAGCACCAAAAATTCTGACTAATGCTAACCTGATGGAAAAGGCTGTCTATCTTCTTGAGGAAGCTTTTGATTTTGTATTCAGCAGGAAGAGCTTCAACTTTTCCCTTGTCCACAGCGTCCATTCCGAAGTGCTCTACGATGCGATTGTGTGTTAATTTTTTCAACCCATGTCCTAAATCGAGAAAGTTAAAAGCAGAAGCAACCCCAATTACAGAAATTAGTAAGACCTTCAGCATTTTGAGCCCTTCCGCGTCTTATCAAACAGCAGGACGCGAGTTTCTAACACAACCAACGCTGACCAACTGAAACTTCGACACAAGAGAGTGTCACGATGGAGTGATCGTTTCGTCACGTGATCAGTGCGACATGGGCGTGGAATATCGGCTGAATGCGTCTCTACCACAGAGTTGCTTCGTATTGTTTGTTGTTTATTTATATAGAAGTCTATGTCTGTGGTCAGTACATCAGCTTCGCGACCTAGATTATTGACTTTCTGCTTACTTCGGAGACGTTGTTATTGAAACCAACAAGGCCAAACGTACTGTACTGTCAAAAAAAAAAAAGAATTAAATTAGACGAATTAAATAATTATTATCGTTTACTTTTCCTGGCCTCTAATTTATATTAGTAAATTGATATACTTTTTGTTAGAAATCAATGTGAACCCGTAAGTTTTTTGTTTTGTTTTTTTTTTTTTTTGCTTTCATCAAGTTTTGTTTGAGAAACTCACCCACGACTGGGTTAGACATTTTTATCTCCCTTAGCAAAACAAAAAGGGGGTGTGTCCATTTTGTGTTTAAAGCAGCTAGACATTGAATCTGGCAGTCAAAAGAACAAAAATGTAGCTGAAACTGAACGAAGACTTGGTAGTCATAGGTCGCCGGTTTAAGCTTCCTTCGGAGCTGCAGCTTAACTGGAAAACTACCCTTCCCTTACCCGGAAGGAGAGAACGTTATATTGACTTCTGTATAGATCAGTGTGTGAACTATTAATTTAGGCTAAGGACGTCCCTGTAGCCACCACACAGAATTTTCCCCTATTTAAAGTTGTAAGTTGTCAAAGGTGTATGCATTAAGTCGGCTGTTCTTGTTTGGTCATATAACATATATTTGACTTTGATTTATCAATAGCTATAACTTAATTGTATACAAGGTTGCAAATGTCATTGAAACAGGCAATGTACACAGTTATGTCCTGGGATCAGATCTTGACTTAGTAGGCGCATCTGTGACACTTCTATTGGTTACAGCAATGGCGGCCGAACTCACAGCTGTACACACTATATATAGCAACCTGTGTGACGAACTCACAGCTGTACACACTGGCAACACCTGTGTGATGCTGACCTTGTGTGTGCCCTTCCAGTTGTGGAGTGACTGTACGAGTCCAGAGAAAGTTGGAAATGGTATGGCCGCAAACATACAGGTTCATTCACCTTCATCTTTCCTGACAGTGCAAAATTAGAAGTTAGAAACATGGCCTTTTCTTTTAAATAAAACAATCAACCAACCAAGCAAACTGTCAGTAAGGATCATGGAGTTGGGTCTCATTTTGGGGTATATGTTTATCTATTGGGATGTAAACATTATTCAAAAAAGTAAAAGTTAAGCATTTCTTGAGGGTTTTTAATTTTATCTTCCCCTTCAATCATCACACATCACCCTCATTAGTAGGGATGGTCCGATGCCGCAACGGTTAGCGCCTGTCTTCAATACAGTGAATGCTGGCTGTCCTGGGTTCAGCTCTCGTCTCACGCACACTGTTCTTTCTCTGGGTGTGGCATCTGTTTACACCAGGAAAACTTATTCTCTCAGATAAGAGGAAACTCAGCACATATAGCCAATCCTGGTGCCACAGAGTTTAGATCATTTATTCGCAGAGCAATGATAGGATACATTTTGTATTTTCATAGTTAAGACAGCAAATGCAAAGAGAATAATGCACATTTCCTTCTCATGCTGAAAAACATATCTACAAAATAAGCAAATAACATTGTATCAAATGAGATTCAACCAAATGCACAGAATGAACATAATATTTATGTAGCAGAACCCAAGGTACGGCGTAACAAAAAAAGAGATGAGAACCTGACATAACTGTTTGCCATCTCTTCTCCACCACATCCATCCAAACTTTACATTTGGAAGAAAAAGACAATGTTGTGGCTTATATTGTTGGTTATATTGTTGTGAAAGTTTCCTCAAAGGTGTATGATTTATGCAAAGGTTCACTCATTGGTGCTAAGCATCAAGAATTTATTCATGAAAAGCAGCTTACTCATTGTGCTTCAGGTTTAACTGTACTAAGCAAAGAACTGGTAGGCATACTGAAACACATGGAATCTACATGTTGCCAAAACACTTTAAAATATGTGCATGTAGACAAAGTCCAAAATCAACTTATTGTTGACCACTGTTCGAGACATGCTTTGGTGTGTAATATAGCACTTGTGAGATCATAACACAGACTGTTTAACTTTTTGTAAATTAGGACGGCATTATTTCCTGAAAATAAATTCTGAATCATTTTTAAAGAAGTGGCTAAAGTGAAATAAAAAATCCCACAAAATTTTGCTCACATGTAGATTTTAATAAAATAAACACTGATGAGGTATTGTTTTTTTATTACCAAATGAGTGAATCTTTGCATAAATCATGCATACCGTTAAAGAACAATGCAACCGCGCTCAGCAAAAATCGCTGGAAACAGAGCAAAAAGTATCACAGAAACATGTTCCGGTGGTCTTTTGTGACGGAGAGGCATGAAAGATTTTATATTTTTCTCGTAAGCACCCCTGGATTTGTCGAGAAAACAGGAAGTGACGAAACGAACGTATTTCTAAAAATAGCACCGTTTGCACAAGCTGAAGTCGAAGAGAAAAGATGCAATCCTCGGTAAAAGAAAACTGATCAGGACACATTGTGCTGTTGCTGAATGTTCTCTTCGACACTCAGATGGAGTTAGTTTGTACTCATGAAGGAAATCCTAAAGATAATGGCAGCAAACGCCAGTGGATTCACTTTGCTCAAACATGCCATACGAATTCACCACACCGTACTCATGAATTTGCTCAAAACGTTTCAAAATCGATTGTTATTCAGTCACTTATACAGTACAAGCAAGTCAGTAAACCGAACAAATCTTATTCCTGCAGTGGTGAGAACACACACACACACACACACACTCACAGAGAGAGAGAGAGAGAGAGAGACTCCACAGACAGAGCACACCTGCAAACACTGTTCCACACGTATTCTTTCTGACAACAAATCACTAAGACATGTACGTGGGCTAAAACGTTTCTATTAAGTGGGTGAACTAACAATATATTTTTTTTACTAAATAACATATTCATCACCTATATTATTCTCCAATTAAAATGTCTAAAATAATCACACAGAAAAGGTCCTTCACTGAGTCCACTCAAGATCAAATGTCAACAAGCAATTTATGTTAAAAATCTGTTTTTCTCCAAGTTCTCTCACATACACACTCTTCCTCGATGACGGGACATACTCTTCCTTGTTGACGGGTCCTATACGACTTGCTGCTGTTGGGTTGGGGGGGAGGTGGTTGACTCTGCAGAAAGTTCCATTCATACAGTCTTGTTCACTGGCGTTGATCACACAGACAGTATAAATCGACGAAACAACTCCGGCAGACGAGCGTTTAAGTCAAAAATAATTCACACACTAGGTAAGAATAATCCAGACAGTTATAAAATCTTCCCAGCAGGGCCGTGCTTAGGGGCAGGCGGACGAGGCATCTGCCGCGCTTGAAGGGGCCCCGCGCCTTTGATTCATATGGTAACTATAGGCTCAAAATTAATGACGTATTGCATGCTCTATCTTTTAAGCAGGATTTTAAAAGAGTCATATCTCCCCTTAGCCCTTTCCCTGTAGCTTTTGAGGAAGAAAAATAATATTGGTTGTGTTTGCTTAGGTGTTCTCAATCCATCTAAAAATAGTCAAGCTTTTGTTCACGCTCCAACAAACGCAGTCGAGAGGGGAGGGGGACAGGTGGGTCAGGTGGGTCTGGTGTACCCGGGCCCGCGGTTGTGAAGGGGTCCCAGGCTTGGTCAGTGGATGTTTTTCCTTCTTTTCCTTTTCTTTGGCTTTAGAGGAAAGGTCTGAGGAAAGATTGCTAAAAATTGAAGATATGGAATTTCCGAGAGACCGTGCAACAAAACGCGGGTTTTCAATGAACTACCTACCTGAAGAGAAGCTAACCAAATGGACAAATTGGAAATCGTCAATGGCTGGTGTACTCCAAATCGCCTTCTGTTTCTGCTGCCAGCTGTTTGCAATCATGAATTCCGATTTAGCGTCTGATGGATTCCGTGATTGGAAGAATGTAAGCGTGCGTCTTTTTGAGTATGTAAGATCAGAATCTCACATGACAGCATTTAAAGAGTGGCTGAAACTGGACAAGAAATGCACAGTAGACAAAATTAACCAGCAAATAATTAACGAAGAGAGGTCTCGATGGTGAAGCATTTTTGAACGTCTGGTTGCTATTGTGCAGTTCCTGGCAGAACACAACATGGCATTCCGTGGATCAGTATGGATCAAACTGTATGAGCCACACAATGGTAACTTTCTTCAGCTGATTGCTCAAGTTGATCCGATCATGCAAGAGCACTTGAAAAGAGCAATGACCGGCGAAATTCACGATCACTACTTGGGAAATCGAATTCAGAATGAACTGATTTCTCTCATGGGAAACAAGGTGAAATCGACTATCATCAAGAGAATAAAATTTGCAAAGTACTTTAATTAGTGTGATACTAGACTGCACACTTGACATCAGCCACGAAGAGCAAATGTCACTTACAGTACGGTAGTTTCAGAAGGTTCCGTCGATGACGTTCCTCCAGGAGTCTATGAACATTTCTTTGATTTCATAGATTTCATTGTTGTTTCTGAAAGCACGGGAGAGAATCTGACTGATATCCTTCTAGAAGAGCTATAAAATCTGGGGCTAGATTTTGCCGATATACGTGGCCAAGGTTATGACAACGACACCAACATGAAAGGAGAAAAGACTGGAGTACAACTAAGCGCGTCTTAGTGTAATAAATCCACGAGCCTTATTTTCTTCCTGTGCTTGTCACAGTTACAACCTCCTGCTTGGCGATATGGCTAAATGTTGCCCAGAAGGTATGACATTTTTTCGGCATCATGCAACGATTGTACCTTCTCTTCTCTGGATCTGGGAAAAGGTGGGAAACCTTGCGTCAGTTCGTGACAGAGCTGACTCCCAAACCTTTCTGCCAAACAAGGTGGGAATGTCGTGTAGACAGCGTGAAAGCTGTGAGGTATCAAGCTGGAAATGAATTATGAATTGCCCTCACAATATCTGTGACAGTAACGTCAAGAGAACGATCGAAGTTTCTCGAAGCTGAAACTATTTAAAACGTACCTGTTTTCAACGTTGTGCCAAAATCGTCTGAGGAACGTGGCCATACTCTCATATGCAACTGAGAACAGTGTTTCTCGGGAATTACATTTCAGTAAACTTATTGATGATTTTGCTTCAATGAAGGCCAGGAAAGTTCACTAGTAAATACTTTTAATTTGGAAAACTTACGCTTTGTGTTATGCCGTATCTTTACGTGTTGCTATTTTATTTGGTTATTAAATCTGAATGTCTTTCGCATGTATGTGTGTATTGTGTGTTTCTTAACGGCGGATGCAAACCCGTCAACTCAACCTCAACCACGACTGCAGACTCTAGGGTTCCGTTCGTTGTAGTATATTGACGAATGTTACAAGTAAATTAATCGTAGGCTTATGCTGTAATACGTATGCAGCGTGCTGTCAATGATAATAGACGAGATGTGCCTGAGGAAAAAAGTGTCTGTAGACTTTAGATCCCAACAAAAACCGTGCGATCATGGAGTTGAGGGCCACGCACATGCCCTTTGCCTCGAGCCCCGCGGGGCTAAGAACGGGCCTGCTTCCCAGGAGAACACACAGCAGCTGGGAATTTCGTAAAGCGAGGAACCATGCACACAGTCACTTATCAATAACAATCCACGCAGTTAATAGTATTCCACACAGTTTAAAAAAATTATGACATCTTTCAAGTTCTTCTATGCACGACACTCTCACATCTGCTTAATAATAATAATAATGTGAACTTATAATGCGCAGAATCACGAATAAGGTAGATCGCACTCTCTGCGCAGTACAATTTGATAGAACGAAACATAACAACCAATAGACAGTGAGGTACACATAGGGACACTGGACAACATAAAAATGAGGTACAAGTCAGGAATAGTATTTTGTACAAAGATATGTTTTAAGTGAGCGTTTGAATGCAGCCTTGGAGGCTGAGTGGCGAATGTGGTGTGGTAGAGAGTTCCACTGCTGAGCAGCACAAAGGGAGAACATCCGTTGTCCATATGTGACTGTCTTTGTGAGAGGGAGGGATAAAATGCGGGAGTCTGATGAGGAGCGAAGGTTTCGGGCAGGAGTTTTTACAGACAAGATTTCATTAAAGTAGCTGGGGGAGTGACCTTCGAAAAAACCATAGCAGAGAGTTGAGAGCTTGTAGTCTATTCTAGCTTTAACTGGTAGCCAATGAAGAGAGCGAAGAAGTGGTGAGACATGATCATGTTTGCGAGTCCGAAAAACGAGACGAGCAGCTGAGTTCTGGACCTTCTGAAGATTATCAAGGAGGTATTGAGGACAGCCAGCAAGAAGAGAGTTGCAGTAGTCTAATTTAGACAAAATAAACGAGCAGATAAGATTTTTGGTGATTGAGACGGACAGAGTATGGCGAATGGACCTGATCTTCCGGAGCTCATAGTATGCAGATCGACAAATGTGAGAGACATGTTTATCAAGAGACATGTCGGCAGATATTCTGTAACCTAAATTGCGTGCCGAAGTTACAAAAGGAACATCGGCATTGCCTACCCGAACAGAAACAGGCAGTGAAGGGTGAACTCTGGCTCTCCTCGTTGAAAAAAGTAAAGCTTCTGTTTTTCCGTCATTTAGCTTTAACTTGTTGTGGGTCATCCATAGCCTAATATCCGAAATACAATCTTGGATGCTCTGGATAGTAGTGTGAGCCTGAGAAGGAGAACAACTGGTATATAGCTGGGTGTCGTCAGCAAAGGATTGATGGGATATAGAGTGAGATTGAATTAGAGTGGTAAGTGCCTTCAAGTACAAGATGAAGAGGATGGGACCAAGTACAGAGCCTTGTGGGACTCCTGAGTGAATAGACACAAGTGCAGACACGCAGCCATCCACTATAACTGACTGAGTCCTATCTGAGAGATATGACTGAAACCAGCTGAGTGGGGAGCCTGAGATGCCATAGAGAGTACTGAGTCTGTGAATGAGAGTAGTGTGATCTATGGTATCAAAGGCAGCAGACAGGTCTAACATGGTGAGAAATGAGATATCACCTCTATCCAGAGCAGACAAAATGTTGTTTGTCACTTTCAGCAGAGCAGTCTCAGTGCTGTGAAAAGGGCGATAAGCAGACTGTGATGGAGAAATCAAGTTTTCAGAGTTCAGATGGGATAGAAGTTGCTTGAGAACTATTTTCTCAAGGATTTTAGACAGAAATGGTAAGTTTTAGACTGGACGGTAATTGTCTAATACATTGATGTCGAGGGTAGGCTTTTTTAACAGCGGCTTCACTAAGGCTGTTTTAAAGGTGGAAGGGAAAATGCCAGAAGTCAACCTGTCGTTTACTATTTCTGTTAGGGCATGAAGTAGGACGTCAAGACAGTCTACCAGCTTCTCTTCCAATTCTTAATCACCGCCCTCTATCAAAACATCGAATTCAGGGGTGACAATCCCTACTAATACAAAAAAACACACAAGGGCGACAACCTCGTTACACCAACCATTCAGGGGTGGTAGCCCATGTTACAAACATACAGCAGTGCTTACTATACAAAAGCACGAGATGTTAAAACCAACTACGACTGCTGGTAGATCAAGCACCAGATATGCAACATCGATGGTTTCTACACCAGATCTGGTCTACAAGTAACATCTGTGACAGTCACAAACACATCATCATCAGTCATATTTTTATCCATCATAATGCTCAAAACAACTGACAGTGTGGGGGCACCATTGATGTGGGTGATCAAAACAGCTATAAAGAAAGGGGGAAAAAAGAATTGAGGGTGATAAACATATTATACGGAGCTTAAACGGGAACACGTGCGATCAAGTATCAGTAAGTAAATAGAAAATTTTGCATGCAGCTAAATGAGGAAGAAATAAGTTTTTACATCGATAAACATGTTTCAACCTATCATTATATTTTTAATTGTAAAAAAATTCTTATCAGCAGTCAGTTGTAACTATTGTTGCCCATTAAATTTTGATCTGACTGACTTACCAGTCTGTTGAATGAATTCAGTTTGCACCATTTAATTATTTTTTAACTTCATTTGAAGATTCTAAATAAAGTTCCAATCTGTAGGGCTGTATTCCAAATTCAGCTGTTTCATTTTTTGGGGGCGAACAAAATCGCTTGTTGAACACGACGACCTGAGCGATGTTTCTTCATCTGACTTGAAGACATCCACACTCACTGTTAAAAATACTTCGATCACGTGAGAGAACTCTTCAGTATAGGAGAGTAATTTTTCTCGCCTTCCTATAGTTGTAGGTGAGAATGCCGATGTTTGGAGGCTTATATCTTTTAAAATTAAGGATCATTATGTACTCATATTTTGGGAATTATTATTTTAAAACTAACTTAACCCAATCATATAGAAATAATGTTGTGAGCGAGTTGACCTTTAAGGACACATCCATAACAATCTCAGTCTGTCACTCTAACTGCCTAATAAAAGCTGAACTGAAAAATTGCAATTATAAAAAATATTGCTACAGATTCATTTAACCCACAAATTTCTCTTAGTTTTGACACTTGGCTAAATTGATACTTACAGTGTTAATTGTCTTCTACTTTGCCGAAAGCTTACTTTGCCAATTGTGGAAGTAGCTTTTCTGTATTTAGTTTGCTTTTTGTGTTCAAATCAAATTAATCAAACTTTATTGTCTGTCCGACGAAGTCCAAGACATACATTTTTCTTTTCTCACAATCACTACACACATACAAACATATACACAAAACATAACGGGCAGACATACATACCCAAAACGACATTTAGCATGCATGCTACACGCTCTCACACATAAACGTACATAAGCCTCCTAAAAGGTAATGGTAAATTTAAGCCTTCGAGTCCATTTAGGATGGTAATTGCTGCTGGCACAAAGGACCTCTGATAAGCAATTTTCTACCCCCTTGGCAATTTGTAGTACCTGCCCGACGGCAACAGCTGAAAGTTGGGATGGAGAGGGTGTGTTTGGTCTGAAGTGATGTTATGTGCCATCTTTCTGACTGCATGAGGGTACAAGTCAGAGTGGCAGCTGTGTTGTACCAATAATTTTATTTGCTTGGTGGATGACTGGACAGCCTTGCCTTATCTTTGACGAGCAAGTGTCCATACCAGGTGCCGTCATGCCGATGCTAAATATTAGAATATATACTCTCAACAACACCAGAGCTGACATTGAAGCTGTGGAGTTTCCTGAGAATGAGCACTCTTTGCTGGGCCCTTTTGTACGCTTGGTTTGCATGATCACTAAAGGAGTCTTCTTCCGTCTATCGCTGTACCAAGGTACTTAAAACTGGCAGCCCAACCATCTTTGATGTACCGAATCCACAAGTACCGCTAACTGTAAAGCAAAAACTACAACAACGAAATGATATTTCAGTGAAAGGAACAAGTGGGAGAAAAGAATAACTAACAAAACGTGATGAAAGAGGTAAATGTTACAAATAATAAAACTATCGCTAAGCTAATGTGACCAACACGTTCCTGATGGCTACATAAGGGGTGGGCTAGTCGCACAATAACACAAGATCGAATTTGCCGCAATTACTGTAGATTTTCTTGATGCGCAGGTGTGTACACGTGTGATGACCATATATGTACGTATGCGAGTGTGTGCGATTTCTGATGCCAGGTGTGAGCAAAGAGAAAAATGTGAAATCTCCCAGTTTCCTTTTACCAACTCTGCCGAGGAACTATCGATTACTGAGGACAATATTTTAACTTACATTGCCGGTTACATAGCTAAAAAGATACAAAGGAAAGTGTGTCCAGAATATAAAGAAATCATAGCTGGAAAACAAAAAGGAACTGTAAGATCGAGAGACCCTGTTGTCAATCAACCAGGTACCTCATGCTAAATATGGGCTAGTAGTCCACACATCTCAGTTGGTAACTGAAAACCGAGTTCGAGCTCGATTTCTGGAATGTTTTGAACAGACATCGAGTTCGCTCATGTGTCCCTCCATCAAATGCAAACCAGTCTTGTTACTCAATTGTTTTCAAATATACGGCTGCACTTTGCACTGAGAGAAAACAATAGACATTTCTCTGAAGCCTCTGCAAGGACAAATAGAAAAATGTTAAAACTGCAACATATCTGTAAATACACGTGTACAATCAGTGCATGGCGTGCTGTCTGTGGACACGGGGGACTAGGCTAGCCCCCTTAGAGTCACAAGTAATCATTTTTTTATTTGACGATATTTTAACATAAAGGGTTTTAGAATTATTGAAAAGCGCCGGTGAAAAATGCGTATTGCCTCTCTTAAAACCATAGCCCCACCAGAGAGACTAGATAATCTAGGTACAAGCGCCTGCTGCACTCGGGGAGCTAACCTTCGCAGTCCCTACCGCGTTTCGTCTGCTATTCGAGTAGATCACGTGGTCTGGGGACTGATTACTCGCGCGCGCCAGGAAAGACAAGCGCGCCACACACGTGACACAAAGCTCTTAGCCTTTCATCCTTTGATCTCTGTCGCGGTAAGTTCGTTTAATTACGCACAACAAATTTACTTACAGCACTTACAAATTATTTAATTTAAGTATTATTAGTTTGAAGACGATTATTTTAAGTGCATAACTGGAGATTTTATCATTTGAAGAGCCCTGAATAGTCATTTACCGCGAGTTTCGCAAAACGTGCTTTCACTGTGCGTTCTTTGGGAAGAATAAAGCCCGTTTTTCGTGACAAACTTATAAAATTGCTGAATTTGATCTGACTTGGAAAGACGTATTTTCTCCTGCTCTTTTCACGTTATTCAATTAGTTTTAAGGATTCACAAATTCGTATCGTCGTCTTAAAATTTCAGACGTATCAGATAAGTATTTTAGTGAAACTATAATCGTATTCTTGACTTCGTGACTTGTTGCTAGTGAAAATACCTTTTTTTAAAAAATATAACCAACAATCACTTTCAACAAACTGTATGTGCTGTGTTTTAATTTCTTTGCTGGCTCCTGTCCTGACTATTTCTCTGAACTTCTCATCCCTTACTCTCCGGCCAGACAACTCCGCTCTTCCTCTGACAACCGTACCCTAACTGTTCCTGTCACCAGAACAACAACATATGGTCACAGGACTTTTGGCTACTGTGCTGCAAAACAATGGAACTCTCTTCCTTTCCATATCCACCACCTTCCTACAATTGAATCTTTCAAATATGCACTGAAAACACACCTCTTCCTTGAGCATTACTCCTAACACAGTCCACAATGCTAGTCCTTACCCCCCCTTCCCTCTTGCTTCTTTACCCATCTCTCTCGGCAGAATCACTATTTCTCTCTGTTCCTGTTACTTGATGCCTTTTGTTACCTGTTTCGTCGTCAGTACTGTCGTTTTCTTTCGTCCCCTGTGTTCTGTATCTACTTAGTCCACGTCTCTTCCCCGTTTTAAGCGCTAAGAGCATGCTCTCTGTGAGTGTGAATATGCGCTATAAAAATCTTCACTATTATTGCTATTATTATATGGGAAGGTAAAATGACTTTTCCTGAAGTGAATTCACCATTGCGCACTGATCTTCAGTTTGACGAGATGGCACAGTCATCATGCCACACTGGAGATTCCCCACTTAAAGAGTTGTCTGTTGGAACGGTTAGCCAGTTCTCCCTTGATTAAATGCATCTTGTTTGTTTAGGCGTAACTAGACGGTTGCTCTGGTACTGGATACGCAGCCCTATTTCTAAAGGATTTTGGCTTGGTCAACAAAGCATTTCTGAAACCTGTCGGTTACTTGTTGTTCTTATCTGCCTCGTGAGTTTTCACAAAAGTGTCGTCCTTTTGCAGAGCTGGACAGATGGAAGGCTACAGAATATAGGCAATTCTTGTTGTACCGTGGTATTTTTGTTTTAAAAGGAAATATTTCTCACACTCTTTACCATCATTTTCTTCTTTATTTTGTTGCTGTTAAGTGCCTTTGTAATCCTGAATATTGTTTCACAAATGCTGACTATGCCAATGAACTCCTGTGCATGTTTCTTTCCCAAGCTGCATATATAAATGGAAGAGACTTTCTTGTCTATAATGTACATGGCCTTGTTCATATTGCCCAAGATGTCAAAGTGTTCGGCCCCCTAGATGCTTTCTCAGCATTCCCTTTTGAAAATTTTTTAAGCAGTCTTAAAAGATTAGTATCAAATCTACGCTATCCTCTTCATCAGGTTATAAAGCGTCTCAGTGAAAGATAAGTTATTTCTTAAAAAAGTCAAGACCCAACTGCCAAATAAAATTCCAATGAAGAAGAATTGTGGACCTCTTCCACTTGACTTTTTTGATGCAGCGCAGTTTAAACAAATTCAGTCAATTTGTTCTTTTCCATTTCAAATGGTGACAGTTGTATTCAGGCCAAAGGTTCTATTTGTTTGGTAAGGAATATTAATGTTCATTTAAACTCTATAGAAACTCTTTTAGTGGTTGAGCGTTTTTCTTCACAGACCAACTTTTTCACTTACCCACTTGATTCTTTAAAGTTAAATATGTTTAAAGTGTCTGATCTGGTGGGTAAACTGGAAACAGTAACTCTCTCAGATGTTCAAAAGAAGATGATACTGTTCCCATTTAAAACTGATTTGTTGTGATTTCTCTTTTGTCTGAAAATTTGTTTTTAAGTGGGGTGGGGGGACATTACTTAGTTTTATCCACTTTTTTAAAGCAATTTTTGTTACCATTATGATAGTTAGGCATGAATTTTTTCATTGTTTAAGAATGTAGTGTTATTCATAAGTATAATATAAAAGCTTTGTCTGTTGAAAGTGTTTAATTTGGTTAATTTTTTATCTCTTACAGAAAAAATGAAAAAATACTCAATTATCGACTTCAAAAATGGCCATGTTGTAACAGCCATAGTGCCATTTTCATGGATAAACACAGTCAGTAGGACTTGTTACTGGCCGGATCGAAGGGTACACTCCAAAGCAGTCATAGACTGCATTGTACCGGAGAAAACATGGAGTGTATTCCCACTTGTGGGAGTAAAATATGAATCGGGTCAGTTTTTCATTCACTTATATTTTGTTAAATAGCTAGGACATGTGTAACACTTATGATTATAACTTTTTGCTTATGATGTTTCGTTTTAGATGACTATCGCAAAGTGGCAGAAAAATTTAAGCTGCTGATGGATGGGACTTCGGATGTTGCGAGCACATCCGAAAGCGAAGAGTGCCTGCAGCAGAGGAGGCACCTTGCTCCAAAAACAAGGTTAAATTTGATACATATTTTTAATCGCTACTGCTAATGTTATTGCAATAAGCTGCTCGCCACTTTGCTTCAATAAGTTTTTTTTAAATAATGCAGTCATGATGTTGAAACTTGTACCTGTTTGTTGACTTTTTTTTTTTGTGCTCAATTTTAGACATTGGTCTTCATCCGATTCGGATGATGAAACGCTGTATGCCAGCATCACTGAAAGGTATAAGTTCTACAGGAGCAGAAACATGCATATATTTATGTTCCACTTGGTTGCTCTACATTAGAAAGAATTATTGATGTACAATTAGGAAAATCAGTTTACATGTATACAGGAAAAAATGTCTTGCGATGGAAAAAACAGTAAATTGTTGCAGCAGTTTATACACAAGATCTAGTTAAAAAAAATTAGTGTGCTACCTTTGAAATATTATTTAGAAGATATACATTATCTGCGTTTTTCTCCCTCCTTCGTGTCTAGAGAAGCCTGTTCTGAGGAACTGCAGCTTCCTGTGCGAGAGGCAGCATCAAATGCTACATCTCGGGAGAGTCGAGGTTTGTGTGGTTTTGTGTGTTATTCTTTTATATATTTGTGCTTTAGAATTTTATCTTCCATTTAAACCTAGTTATGTGTGGCAACATGATGAAATTTAAAAACTTTTACTGGCAGGACCTGTGTTTTTCTCACTTCCTCCCTCCTTCATGTCTACAGAACCCTGTTTCGAGGATTTGCGGTTTCCTATGCGAGAGGTAGACAGAGCACTGCAACGGATCTTCAAAATCTTAGAAGAAATGAAGAAGGAGCAGCAGGAGATGAAGATGGAGCAGCAGGAGATGAAGCAGCTGCTGCTCAGCCGTAGCGATGACAACCAACACATAGGTGGGGGAGCACCTAACGATTTTTCCTTTCCTCTGAAAACAGAGAAAGATTTGCAAAGACTAGAGGAAGATCTGGAGGATCATGATATAAAAAAGAAAATGGTATGTTTTGCAGTAGCTATTTTCATTTATTTATTTTTTATTAATAGGGTTGTCACTTTTTTTTCAAGATCACTGCATAACCATCTTTAAGGGCATCTTAATTCTGCATAACAGTGCCTTGACAGCATGCATTGCCATGAGCTTTTGGTCACATGCCTCAGTACTGTAGCATTTTACTTACTTTCCAGGTCAAGTATTTCTCCTGCATCGGGGGGGATAGTGTTGCCACGTTGGTGCGCAGCATGCTAAGAAGAATTTTTTCAACGCCCCTTGCACTCCAGTACAATTTCACTGGAGCCAAGGGGAAAAAAGGTTACAATACTCTCAGAGTACGAGGAGTAATGATGAGTGAGTTTGATTTACTGTGTTTGTGGAAAATATTTCCAGGATGTGAAAATTTAACATTAAAAATATTTTGCACTGCATTAGTATCATCATAAAGGCATATGGATAATGAAATGTGATAAGAAATATGAATGTTTAATAGTTTGATCAACTGATGTGGCTTAAAGTGGGTAGGTACCTCAAGCTAATGTTTGATTTATTAATGAGTGCAAAAGGTAAAGTACACAAAAAACATTTAAAAGTGAGGGAATTTATCCCCAAACTACTTCACAATCATAGTAGTTTGCTGAGTTTGGAATACATGCAGTGGTGTCCCCCTCCCACAGGAAGGTAGAGAAGTTACAGCTTCTGTTGTTGGGACCTTTTTTCTTTTATATCTGATGATAGAACTGATTGTTTTCTGTCTTTGTATAAAGTGGGTTTTTCCCCTCTCAAATTACAGCTGCAGTCTGGAAAACATTTCCACAAGCTACAGAAGTGGAAATGAATGCTGTAGCCCGTAAGTGGTTTATCTGTGCCAGGGACAGGGATGGTGGGCGACATCGGCGCATTAAACCAACTACTGGTAGGTAGTGGTCGTAACTATCACTTTTTTTTTAAAGTTTGTGGAGTGTTCATTAGACTAACTCATGTGGTGCAATGGTTGGAACTTTAAAGATAAACTATCGCAGGTTCACATACAGTTCTTTCTCTGCATGGTGTGCCTGTTATATAGCTTTGTGAAAATAGTATAAAATCCACTTTTCTAACCCGTCTCCCTGGTATTATCCTGTGGTCCTTGACCTTGACCGTATAGTGCTAATATTTTTAGAAGTTTTGTATGTTTAAAGTAAGAAATTCATCATAAAGCATCACTAGTGAATCTGTCAGAAGAAAGATGCCAGCAGCTGTATTTACAAGTTCCATCCCAAGAGGGCAGTTAACTTATCATTTTTATTGCTCCACATAAAAGCTTATTTCTGCCTGCAATTTATTTTTCAGATTCTGGCTCCTCCAGCAGACTGTCTGGTGGTGCCCAGTGAAGATTAGCTGCCCTGAGTTGTCTTGGATGCTTCAATATAGCCTTAGTTGCTGACTTGGCAAGAACATCCAGTTTACCCCTCCCCCCTCCTTTCTCCCCAGCAGCCCCATAGAGAAAAATAAATAATTTTGAATTGTCATTTGCTTGTTGGTATTGGTATTCTAAGTGTGCTAGAAATTGGTATGTTGCTATGTAAATGATAGAATCCTGTGTGGTGTCATGGTGTACTTGTACTTATTCATGTAAAGGTGGTATTTTGGTGGTTAGAAAGTGGTGTAGAGGTGGGTAGCCCACCTGTTGGTGGTATGGAAGTGGTGGAAAGTGGTATTCCGCTCGGATTTTGATGGGCTAACCAATTTGGGCACATGATGCCACCACTTACAAAACTCACCATTGGGCTGAAGAGCGGCTTCACCATGTAGGGCCGAGGCTCAGGCCCATGAACTTTTGCGGGCTGGGATTTTACTTGAAAATGATATATAAGCTTTAAATGGGAATGTAGGTCTATAATTTAACGTGATATGGTATGACTGGTAAATATTTGAGCATTACACACCAGAGATTAAGGTGGGAAGAATATTTTCCCAGAAATATCTTTATGATTAGAAAAAAGTTTACATGTTTAAGATTATAAAACAACTATAAAATACTACTGTATTAAATCTTTGGCAGTGTCAAATCAAAGAAACTTATATGTTTCAGTGTCACTTGCATTTTCTTTCACCCATGCCTGTGATAAAACACTCTAAACTATTAAAAAAGCGTAAACAAAATCTTATATGATGGTAAATAAATCAAATTGTTCCAGCCCTTTGCTCCTCGAGGAGCAACAAGGAATGATGATGAAATTGAAAAGTTAACAATATGGATAGATTTAAATCTACTAAAGTCCAGCAAAAATGTGCTGGATTTCCACATTAATATTCTTTTAGATTAACTATTAATTTCCATGTTCATAGTTACTCCACAGTGAATGTGACGTTGAAACAAGCTGCAAATAAACCATTGACTGTCATGTTGGAAGTGGCAATGTAGTCTCCAGGTGGGAACGAAATACCAGCATCAGCTGAAACCTGTTGAAGTATATAGTCTGCCTGAAAAAAAGGGGAAAAACTACTATTGCCATATAAGTATTAACTATCAAGGAAACCATGACCAACCATCATCAAATGAACGGAACTCGCAGACAGTATACTACAGTATTGTGACTACTAAAACAGAATGATCTTCAGCTAACAAAACAGAATGACTTACAGCCTGACACAATACGATGAGACCTGCAGATATAAAAGCCTCTTATGTTGCTGTTGCACATTTGTATCTACCATGTAAACTGTGTAAGACATTCAAAATTAAACTGCACAAAAAAGGCTAGAATGTTTGCAAACTGAAATTGCTAAGATAGTGTATCAACAGTCATTAACAACCCTTAGACAATACGGCAGTGATGTAATACACAAGAGACCATTTTATATATTCCTTGACTTTTGCCAGTCACCTTTTTGATGAGGCATTTACAAGGCACATTTGATTCCACAAATTTTGAGGACATCTCTCAATAGGCACCAGCAGGATGCAGACATCATTGTATGTACACAAACCAAACACACCCTCACAAGGTAGCAGTTGTGCCTCCTGGTTATGTACATGGCCACACTTATCTAAGATTAACAAGACAGTGGTTTAGCATTAGAGGTAAATTTAATATTATCAAAATCAAGCATGGATAAATGTTTCAGAGCAATGAAGTCATAAAAATAACCAGAGAATGGGACTAGATTATTGTATCCACAGTAGGATTTGCCACACAACAATTTTGCAGAGACTTTGTGTCTTGAATACTACCGTCTGGAGCTTTCTGCTTTAGATATAAAATAGCATGCATACAAATGTAATACTGTACTTTACAAAAGGTCGTAACTTTAATGGATGATGCAAGAAGATCTAAGACATTTGTGGCATGATTCTAGAGATAACAATACATTAAACAGATTTCAACAAAAGTTTGAAACAAAAATAATTTTCAATCAAGGGGAGTAGGGTTTTTAGAGACACATCTCAAGGCCTGTTCTCTCCCTTCCTACCTAATCTTTCACAATCCTCTTCGCTCTAAATATGACATGAACGGCAACATTCATGGTTACAGTCAATAAAATAGATCGATGTATGCAAATTATGGATGTTTATTATAGCAATCATATGTCAAAACATTTATGATCTCTTAGTCTAGATGAGAAATTTCATCTCTGAAGGCTCACATTGTCAAAAAAATAAAAAGTAGTTTCCTCTAAATTCTGGAATCATTGACAATAATTTTGCACCATTTGAAAAGCGTTTATACCTTATTTAGATAATCCAAGATGATACAACTTTTTTGTATATGTACCCCGTTCATAAAGATCTCTGCTTTGCCGTTGCCATTGGTCATACCTTTGCTCTTTTCAGTGCTGGTCTCCATTCCATGTGTATTTGAGGTCAGTCTGTTGGTGAGGTCTTGCAGTTCCTTGTTCGTACCTGCTAACAGATCTATGTCATCTGCGAAGCGTAGGTTGCAGATTGGTCTTCCACCGATTGAAATGAAAGTATGATGGTCATGAAAAGCTTCGAGCATGATGTTCTCCAAAAATATATTGAACAGCACGTGTGATACATCCTTGATGTACCCTTACTGTGGTGCGAAAGAAAGCTCCTATTTGGTTGTTCAGCAGTACTGTACTCGTTGAGCTGTTATGCTGCGATTCAACGACTTGGACGAGGCCTTCTTTGATATTGAATTTCCGCATCACATGCCATAGCCCCTCGTGCCAGACTCTGTCAAACGCCTTTTTAAAGTCAATGAAGTTGTGGTAAAGGTCCCGCTGATGCTGAAGATGCTTTTCTATAAGAAGACGACAGTTGAGGATCTGCTCAACTGTGCTTCTACGTGGTCTGAAGCCAGCCTGTTCTTCTGCTAGCAGCTCTTCTGCAGTGGTTCTGATGCGGTTCTGTATGACCTTCAGCATGACTTTGCTTGTGTGACTGATAAGATTGATGGTTCTGTAGTTCTGGCACTGTTTGCTGCTTCCTTTATTGATTAGTGACTGCATCCATTCTCTGGGCCATTCCTTGCGCTCCCAGACTCTTTGGCACAGGACAGTTAGGGCCTTTGTAGTTTCTTCCCCACCCTGCTTGAGCAGCTAAGCTGGTACGTTATTAACGCCTGGTGACTTTCTTCCCTTCAAACTATGTATAGCTCTTTCTAGCCTGGTTGTTTTGGAGGATGTTGGCGTCGGTCTTCAGCTGGTAGTTGTACAGGTCCTTGCAGTACTCTGTCCATCAGTTGAGTAAAGCATTGCCTTCTGTGAGAAGGTGACCATTGCTGTCTTCGATGACTGAGATCTTCTGCTGGTCTGTCTTAGTGAGGGTCTTTAGAAGTCATTAGGCCTTTTTGCTGTCACCTCGTGCCATTCCATCGTCTATGCACTGATTCTAGATCGAGCTCTCCCTAGCTGCCTTCATCCCTTTCTTGATGACACAGTTCACTTCTTTGTATTTGGTGGCTGCTTCTGGTTTGCTTTTCTTTTCTCTCTTCAAGGCCTTCCTTTGGTCACAGAGGTCTAGGATGTCGTTCGTGACCCATGGCTGTTTCTTATTCTTATGTCGCCCTAGAACTTTCTGGGCTGTCGACAGTAGCACCTCATTGATGTTTCCAGCGAGGGTGTCTACATCACAGTCCACCAGGTTCAGCGCGCCAAATTTTCCGCCAACCGTGGCCTTGAAGACTTCTGCAACCTTTGTGTCTAGCAGCTTCTCCAAATCAAAGCGAATTCGTTGGGTGTTTGAGAGTCATCGCTTCGCTTTCAGCCTCAGCTGCAGGTTCGTTAGAACAAGGTCATGGTCGCTGCCTATGTCAGCGCCTGGGTACGTCCTTGTCTTGGTCCTGTTGATGCTGGATTTGAAGCGTCTCGGCAGTAGGAAATAGTCGATCTGATTATGGACCAATCCGTCTGGTGAGTGCCACGTGGCTGTCCTTGATTTCTTGTGGGGATATGAGGTGTTGGCTAAGGTGAGTCTCTGGCTCTGCGCAAACTCTAGGAGTCTGTAACCTGTGTGCGTCACAGGGTCACCGCCTGTGTCCCTGTGCTTGTGTGTGTGTGTGTGTGTGTGATATTCTGCCTCCTTGGTCACGGGGTTGTCTCCTGGTCATGCCGCATGTGCGCGCGTGTGTACGCTCGTGCCACATTCCACACGACCATAATTATAAACATGAGACCAATTAAAGTTAGAAGACACACACACAGAGGCGCTGTAAAGATTTATTAGCGCACTGGTTTGCGTGCAAAGCGATAGGTTGCTTCCCTTGGACCGCTTGCGCATCTTTGCTTCACGGGCCATACACATTCTTCCGCGTGTTTGCTTCGATAATTTGGTGCTTATTTGTTAGAAGCTTCGGCTCTATTAATTTCGCCGCCATCTGTCACATTTCTCAGAAGATCAAACAACCAGTGATTATAAAAAAGTAAGTGACAGTTCGAAAGAATGTTACTAATAAAAACAACAAATCACAGTTTTAAACTATATGCGCGGGTGCTGCTAAGAAACCTATAAGCACTATAGTTCGTTCCCCTTTCACTCCTCTTTCTTAGTATACAGCAGCATGCATGCATACAGGTATCATACATACTATGTATATGAATATACATAATGCACACATAGCTATACAAATGTACATGCATGAATTAATTAGGACCTTGTATTCCTTTAAATAAGCAAGCGTTATAGTTTATACAGTTGGGGGGGGGGGTTCTTACACAGAGAATAAATCCATTCGTTTTCCACGCTCTTCGCCAGATTTTGTGTGTGTGTGTGTGTGTGTGTGTGTGTGTGTGTGAGAGAGAGAGAGAGATTTATTCGTTTCTTGCGTGTTATATTTGCTAAAGGCCTTTCTCCTTTTTAAAATGTCATCACATCCTTCAACTGCCTTTCACGAGAACGAGCTGAAAAGTCAACATACATCAGCACAGCGTCAGTAACAAAGCTCCAGTTGTAGCTGTTGTTGCGGAATAACTATTTTTTGAGCTTGTCAGAATATAGCTCAAGGTTAGTTTTACTCTTTTTTAAAATAATAACTACATCTATTGTTGTTAGAAACTAGCTAGCGAGCACGCGGGTGGAATCGAGATAACCTTGACAGTTTTTGCCCCAAGTAGCAAGTCCGAGCACACATTTTGCCTAAACTGGTTATAGTCATGGCACCTTTTGTCAGAAACTGGCTATATTTGCTATCGATTATTTACAAAGTTTGTGAACAAGAATTAGCATGTTCAAAACTAGATATAATTAATGACGTGCAAAGCTGACAATTAAATAATGAATGGAATCTTGAATATAGCGGATATAGTGACTGCAGTGGAGGCCACAACAGTCCATTAATTGTTTGGGTTTTTGTTGTATCACGTAAGGAAGGATCGATGATTGCAAATTTTGTAGACCGCTAATACTGAAAACATGCATAGGTTAGGGATAGTTGCTAACCGAGACACAAATAATTTAATTTTTATTCACAAATAAAGTAATGCACATGTCGAAAAATCATTCTTAAACCATATCTCTTTCTTTCTCTGCCATCTCTCTCTCTCTCTCTCTCACACACACACACACACACACAAGTTTTAATAAGCCAAAATTCGAAAAATATACATTTTTTTCCTTAAGTTAATGCTGGTAAATGCTTTGCACTATAAGCTAATTACAGTGTTTGTAGTTAGTGTATCTTGCCCGTACACGTTAAACAGGTCTAACACAACGGTCTACCATGTCATTAATACAAAGGTTTATCATGACGGCTCCTTACCATGGTGTACCTGAGAGTACCACTTCAGGTATAGAAATGTTGCTTCAGCCAGTTTTTTAGAATTAGCATCGCTCCCATCGTCACCGCAAGAACGAGGCTGGGTGTTACCAGTTGACGAGCAGCCACGTTGGCACTTACTGGGGCATCGACTTTAGTCAGCACCCGACTGCACTCCAAGTTCCCGCACACCTCCAGCGACTGTACGCGTAAACTTTGACCTTCCGAAATTAAGGTGACTTCGGCGTTTTTGATCGACTCCCCGGCCTCCAGGATCACTTTGGACAGGTCAGATTTGGGGGACCAGGCGTTGGCCAGGTTGAAAGCGTGACGATTTCCTAGCAAAAGATGCAAGTCCAACGTTTCCCCGTCATACTGATCGGCTGCAAAAGCAAACCAGATGACTCCTCCCTCGTCCCAGTTCAGGTGCCTGGCCAGGGAATCCACCGCTTCGTTCGCCAACCGATGAATACGGAGCTGGGTGTTGGTCCCCCCTTTCCACGGCAGATGTGTCGATTGCGAAGCTGGTGACCGGTGGACAACACGTGATATGTTCGCTTCCGCCTGTCGCTTGCGTCGGGCCTGTAGCGATTTTCTTTTCTCGGATGCTGAAGCTTCGAGGTCCGACAGCAGCTCTCGCGTCTGGCGCGACACGTCAGCATGCAGGATTCGAACCCTCAGGTGCTGCATGTCAGGAGTCAGGGTCGAGATTGACGAACAGCTTGATGCCACCTGGTTTTCATTGGAAAAAAAAAATAACAACGACAATTTTCCAGAGGACATCAGTTTTAACTGGTCTTCAATTTCTCGATCGATGCCTCAGTTAACGACAACAGGAAGTTGTATTTCGATGTAAACCTAACATTTACTTCGCAGCATAAAAAGACAAATACTCAAAATGATTTGCGAAATTGTCTGCAACTGAAGTGGGCTCATCTGTCTTAAAAATTTACGTTGAAAACAAATGAAATCAAACAATATAAGGAAACACACAAACCATAAGTGTTATTTTTTAAATAGCGACACGTTTATTATTATTGTTTTTTTATTTTTATTATAGTTTCATACGTGATCTCTGTATCGCTCTCAATGCTTGTAATATATAACCAGTCAGTACATACTGTATTCGTCGATAGATCAAAGCCTACCTTCATAAGTCCGAAGATGCTTTCCACGAAATGCGACCTGAAGGCATCCCTCATTGTCCAGAAAACTGTCCAGACGTCTGCTGGCGGCAGGTGACAGACAGAAGGATACCCTAAGTATGGATTCAAGTAGCATAAAGCTTGCGTCTTGTAGGCACGTGACTTTACGTCCTCGCACGTCAGATTCTTGAAAGGTTGAAGCATTGGAACAAGTTCTACCTGAAAACAAAATACACAAGCAAGCAAATCAGATGCAAACAGTTCTTTCAGTATATAGGGTATACCGAATAATATTACATGTATGTTTTATGCAGTATACTAAATAAGGTGACCGGACACTTAATCCCCAGACATTTAATCCCCGACACTTAATCCCCTAGACATTTAATCCCTAGCCACTTAATCCCCAGACACTTAATCTTCAAAAATGCCCCCACAACACTCAAATCTGCTATTTTGTGAACTTGAAATATTATAACCGTAAGAGAAATGTGTATCGTGGTAACTCTAATGAGATGTAACAATCGCCCTAATTAGGGTACCTCCGATCATTAGCTTACCTGTCATACTGATTAACAACACTTTTCATATCATATTGTTGAAGAACATTGAATTTAATAGCTCACATGAACTTTAACTAATGTTATAGATGTTGAAGTTAAGTACTATTTTAATTGTCAAACTTATTTTGATGTTTACATGAAAATAATTATTTGAATTTGAATTAAATTTTCATTCACTTCATAATTTTTTGTTGAAATTTAATTTTGAGGATTAAGTGTCTGGGGATTAAAAGTCTAGGGGATTAAGTGTCGGGGACTAAGTGTCTGGGATTCACTAAATACTAGTATATAGCATGGGGTATACTCAACACCAGTATGCTGTTATATATTATTTCAAAAACAAAAACATTTAAGAAAAAGGAGTCTGAAATCAAGTCAACAACAGCTGGGTTCTACCTATATTACATTTATTTATTTGCTTATTTTTGTTTTTGTTCTGTTTGTTTGTCTTCTTTTTTTTCTTTTGCGATCAACATTCACATTTCTTCTCGATGAGTGTGTTATCTTCTTGAAAAAGGAGTGCCGCAGGTTTTCCGATCAGCATGTTTCCATTTCCTGCATGATGTGTTCTGTAGCTATATACACCTTAGTACCACAGTACTGCTACCGCCAGTGATGCAGTCACGTTTTCGCTTGTGAGACAGTCATAATCGTGACATACGAGGCAGTCATAATCGTGACATGCACTTCTCATGAACTGTACCTGTTAGATCCTCGAAAAGTGACAAATCGTTTTTCCTGCTTTGACGAGGATACAGAAACATGTCTAAGAGTGAAACCTTCTTCGTGATGCAGCGATTTTCATCAAACCCCTCAGATAATAGCGCAGTTGTTGTTGTTGTTGTTGTTGTTGTATTTTAAGCACCAGCCGACTAATCAACGTATTCGTGCATGTCCTTATATGTTCGACTGGCATTTTTGAGAATTATCTGGTGATGCTCTTCTGATGTCTGTTGGATCCTGTTTGCTCAGTGCACGATACTGTTATGACAGGTTCTTAGATGATTCATATAATTATGGATTATGACGTTTGATAAGCCTTGTAATCAGTTCATTGTTTAGCCATAGCACATTGTATGTATACATGTAAGAGGTAGCTAGGAGTGTGACAGATAAAGGAACTGACTTGATATGTCAGAAATGAAGAACGAGAGATAAAACAGTCATGCGCCACAAAACGACATTTCGGTCGACGACGCTATAGTCATCTTTGCATTTCTTAAAGAGAAACACACACACACACACACACACCTCGCATCTGTATTGTACAAACACACGTGTGCAAACACACGTCCACACATGGAGCCACCAGTGCCCATAGTTCGTGTGTTGTTCAAACACACTAGTAAGCACTTATGCGCGTGGCGCACGGGTGTCGTCCCTATTCCTCAAGTTTTCTTTGTAATTTTTCCCTAACATGCATTTAGGCGAAAAGAAAGATGAGAGCAGCGGAGGAAACGAGTAAAAGATATTTAGAACAAAAACATCTTTCCATCCTTAAAGAGTTATATATTATATATAAATATATAAATATATATTCAAAAACACTTTGTAAATTATATTTTAATACTTAAGGACTATACGATGAGCATTAACTATATAATGATAATGCTAACAGAAGCTGATTAAAGAAAGATTTGAGGCTAAAAACGAAGTTTTCAAGTCTTAGCTTGTTGAGCTGAAGCTTTACCAAAATTACGACCTCTCTAGCAGCGCATAATGCTGAAAACACGTGGGTTCCATACAAAGTATAATATACGGGTCCCATATACTTCATCATTTGACTCTTGTGCTTTCAGCATTCTGAATTGAGAGGCTTGTGTCGGAAAACACAACATTGAAGCGGAGCATCAGGTCTCTTCACACAATGTGAATCTGTTACTATGCACTGACTCATTATCATTAGAATAAGACTACGTTTTTTTTATAGTCTGCTAACATCAGCAGGTCAAGATGCTTAATTTAGTTGCTACCAATAAGAAAGACATTGTCGGCTTGCGTAGAAAATCCATGCGCAAATGTGTAGTCAGCCTATTCACATCAGTTGTGCACCGTTCTCATTAGTTTCTATTGGAGACCAGCGCACTGTCTGCTTCATGTGTAACATGTACAGAGAACATTTGAAAGATCTTCTATTACCAAGGTTTCCACTTTAATGACCCGATCACGACCGGAACAAACCCGGAATGGCCTGTACTAGACTACAAAAGAGACTCTCGTGCCCCTCTTTCATACACCACGAAGACACACATGTCAACACATGTAAAAAAATAAAGTTAAGATGAAGCGATAGTCAGCTGCTGCTTCTGAATACCTGCAGTAACTGTCCTTAACTACATGGTTGCAGGTTTTGGAGGCAACCAAACTGAAGGTCATGTTGGGCTCATTGTGCTTCTAAGACTGTGTTATAATAGGGCAGAATCATTCTCCATCACTGCTGTAATAATAAGTCCTTACCTGAAGGCACGCATTTGTGGCGTTAAGCCACCTCTGTGCGGGTTCTGTCAGCAGGTGTTGTTTTGTTTTATAAATCGTGCACATGTGCTCCGAGTACGCCATGGCGTAGTCGTCCCTACCCCCAGCACAGCTAAACTCCATCTCGAGGCAGTCCCTGTACCAGTTGCAGTCTTCTCCTGAGGGGCTGGGGCCAAATAACGGTGCATTGATTGATAGACACACACACTGACTAAAAAAAAGGTCAAGTTTACATGCATTGCTGCTACCAAAACACTCATGTTTATTAAACCCAGTTTTTGTTTAGTTTTCTCTCTTCCCGTTTCTCACTGTCTTTCTTCTGAGTTCTTTCTTTTTTTCTCTCTCTCTTTTTCATCCATCCATTCATTCTTTTTTTCTTCTTTCTTTCCTCCCTTTTTTTTCATCGCCTTCTTCAATACAATTTCATCGTGTACATGGTAATTTATGCGCATGTGTATCTCCTTGGGTATGAGCTTGCATGTGATTCGCAGACAAGATTAATATGCTTAGACGAAGACTGGTGATGGGTGAGAAAACAGTTGGGGAAGTCGGTTATCATACGCTCGAGCACGGCTTGTCTGTCGGTGTTCTCACACCGCATTACTACAGATGACCTCTAACAACACTACATGCTTTCTGACACCACAACACGTGCACTCGCTCACCTGTAGCACTTAGAAGAAAGCGAATTAGCCGGCCTAGGCGGCAGGGGCGACATGCAGTTACAGTCAGAGCTCACCGGTCCACTCTCCTTATCATGCATCTCCAGCATGCACTGGTAGTAACAGTAAGCCGCACCCTCGTCCAGGCAGGCATGACCTCCTGAAACGCCGTAAACAAACAATTGTTATAAGGCCGCGGTAAAGCACAGCTTGAACCCTATTCATCTCGGTAATCTGGGAGGCACAGGACTCAAGCAAGTGCCATATACACATTAAATACTCACTGCGGCAATGACAGTTAAGTCAGTTACTTGAGTCTTTCACCTGTGGATGTCGACCTCAGGAGCACAAGGACATTTAAGGGGCAATGACTTGATGTCGGGACCTACTGTGCGCCATA
Source organism: Marisa cornuarietis (assembly GCA_004794655.1). Lineage (NCBI taxonomy): Eukaryota > Metazoa > Mollusca > Gastropoda > Architaenioglossa > Ampullariidae > Marisa > Marisa cornuarietis. Next base: position 1,344,574 of record SMMW01000606.1, read on the forward strand.
TCTCAAGCAAGAGTCTACACACTATATTATGTACACGATACACATAGCTGCATGTACTTTGTACACAGTAATATAGAATAGCTGGCCCCGATCGCGGACTTCTATACCAGTATCACACAACTGTTTTTGTCTTGTAGGTGAAGCTATCTCAATGGTTAAAAATTCGAGTCGTGAAGTTGGAACTAAGTGGTTGCTGGCATACCAATGGTGTAAGGTGAACATGAAACCTCTTATCGCTTACCAGTTGGAATGCGACTGATTGCTTAACTTTTCTCCCTCTTGATCTTACTCTGATATGTAGTTTTTTCTAAGAAGATTAAATTAGCTACTTTTGATGGAGAAAACGCACACAAACAATACAGAATTATCTATAAAAATCACTTCTTGTTATTCTACATTGGAGATCTTGACTCATCAATAAAGCGCTAGGTTCCCTTTTTTTCCTTCTTGTGTCTTACATCATATGAGTTAATTATTTTCAATAATACGATTGTTTTCTGCTCACATCATATGGGTTGTTAGCACTGACTACTCTACCATAGAAACCTACTGACAAAATGGTCTCAAGGTTTCGCTATCCTTACCCCGAGATTTGCGAAGGACGTAGCTGTTGGTACGACAAGTGGCGAACTGGCTCTGATTCTCATATTGTGAGGCTGGAATGCACACCACGTTGCCAGCCGGCCCGTTCATAGGATCGCACTGACACTGCACTCCCACCGGCGTCAACACCACCAAAACGGCAACCACGACCACGGGGTGGATTGAATGGGGCGCCGGCATTTTCGCTTGTCCGAAGGGTGCGTTCATCCAGCAAATATACAAACACGTCACTTGTCCTCAAACTGCATCCCGTTGTCACCGTCCGTAATGACTGTCCTCTTTGTCGCTAGATTCAACTTCTCCTCGTCGCTTCCTTCTGACGGATACTTAAACCTTACTGATAGGGCTTTGCGCAATGGAAATACTTCAGGCAACACACCACTACCGTGTCACGTGGACCAGTACACGCGAACTCTGAAACTGGTATAGATATATGCATACACAGAACGAACCAAGCTACGAACTCGAAACAAAGCACCACACTCGTGACTTGTGCGAGAAGAAAGAAAAGAACGAAAAAAAAAAAAACCAAACAAACAAACCAGAAGTCACGAGCTAAGTCCAAATTCGACGAGAACTAAAGATCATACACACCCGTCAAAAGCTGACAGTGCAGATCCCACCCAGCCTGACCTAATGCTGAGCACACCCAGTGTACAGTTCACTCGTCCCGAGCACCCTGGCAGTAGTTTATGGGTCGCTAATGGCAGCCTGCTCTCAGTCACAAGACCGGCAGTTGAAGACTGTTGATTGTTCAGTGTCACCTGTTAAGTAATTGTTCCTGCAGAGGAAGTGTAATGCGCAGCAACAAATATTACTTGCGTTACTGATCAGTCATTATGAAAAAAAAATGCTACTCATTATTTATAATGCAACTAATTAAATCCGTTCTGATAAAATCCACCGACATGAAATTTTTATTGATTATGAAACAGTCTCGGTATCCGCGTTATTCACTCACATACTGCACTTGAATAGTAATATATATATATATGGAAGAGATATACTTACAAAAAGGAGATTTTATTTTGTCAGTTGTGTAGTAAACCAGGATTTGTTCAGTCGAGGCGAGTACTGAGAGCGTGTTGTAGGTCCGTAAGTAAGATCGAGCTTGTCCAATCGGTATGTAAAGGTGCGGCTCAAAGTCCGGACGTGCTGTTATAAATACCGCTGACAGGCGGTGGGCTTATCGCTGCATGAGACATCCGATGTATAGTATAGTCTGAGTGGTCAGCCATCGCGGTCAAAGTGTCTTTCTTCAAAAGTAAATATAGATATGTAGACATGCAGGCGTCTGACACAGAGCATGTGCTTAATGTAAGTTCTGCCAACACCACCTCTGATTGTCGCAATGTGACGAAAAGACGAGTCATCACCATCGAGTTGCTGCGTGCTGTTGTTGAGGATGCTGTGATGAAGCAAACGTAGACTGGCCACGGAATGGTGCTGAGTTAGAGAAGGTGTATGCAGCTGTCTCCTTGCGTCTGCCTCAGTTCTTTTTTAACAAGTATTTTAAAGGTTAAAGGTTATTTTAAACGTTTAAATGCGCAGAAAGCATTTTTTAAAAGGAACTATAGAAGCTTACACTAAACAAAGAAAATTCATAATAGATGTCTATTGCTCTGTTTCTGAGATAAGTCACACAAGGAAATGTAACCTTGCTCCGATGGTCGTAACAGGACAAAATTTACAATAGTTACGTCCCCTGTCGAATGAGGTGCCTACAGTGCTTCTCACAAACCCCAAGTCATATTTTGTCTTGATCCTGTGTCGATCGACAGGAAAAACGTTAAATAAGTGTTAGATTTTGGTAGAGTTTTCACTGTACATATTTCCTGACAAAACCTGCCTCCTAACTCACTGCCAAAGTTAATCAAGTCTCGTTTGTTTATGAAGTGTTTTGATGCAGATTGCAAATTGTCGAAAATGGTCTCTTTTTAAAATTAAAATTTAGTACCTTTTAGAATTATACTGAAGTTAGCACAATATTGTAATTCGTGTTGAATACAATATTTAAATTCAAAGTTGAATAAAAAGTTTATTTTAAATGTTGTATTAAATACAAACTACAAAATTACAAAATAATATTTTTATCTCATGTTCATGCACTTAAAGCATACAAAAACAAAAGTAGTTATAGTTTTTCCTCTCTGATTCACTTTGTAGTGGAACCGGTGGTAAAATTCGTAGACAGGCTTCGATTAACCTATTGAAATAGTTTTGTAACCGCTGGGGGCAGTGTTGTGTGTGTGTGTGTGTGTGTCCACTGTCCATACCCTCTCTCCTACTATCTTTCCTTCCCCAGAGGGTCAACTCAACAGCTGTCAGCTGGAGAAATTACTTCGCGCCACACGGGTATCGATCCGCGAGTGCGAACGCCGTCGGCCTCAGACGCCGGTGCGCTAACCACCCTGCTATCAGCCTCCAGAATCTAGAGCTGACCCTGTGTAAATATTTCTCCTGTACTTGAACCTTTATGCATACTTTACTCAGGAGGTCTGGTGTCAGTTCGTGCTGTGTAGGACTGCTTATATAACAGACATGTGATAGGACGGTCATGGGATCGTCACGATAAAACTTTTCATATAAGTTACCATGGAGCTATATGTGTGCGAACACATATCACATATTGAAACACAGAACCGTGCCACAACGCACGATGTGTAAAACATTACATATGACATCAACAGTGTTCGCAAATTTTAAACAAAGAAAACGTTGCTTGTGCTTATAATACAGCAGCGCTTAACACGCTCAGACATGTCGTTTGACTCGGAGTGTGCGAAGGTGATTGCAGTGACTATAAGAAGTTTATGTTTATGTTTATGTTTACACAATCACAACAATGAGAACAGCAAAGGACATTCTACAGAAACAATAACGTGAGCAGATGATGATGATGTCTAGTTTGGTTGCGACTCTCTAGGATACATGCCTTCTGGGTTCTGTTTCTATAAGTCTTCTAAAAGACTGTACAACAAATTATAACAGTATAAAGAAAGATCGTAGGGACAGTAGATTGGAAGTGGTTCATTGTGTATAAGCCATGACATATAAGCATACACGACATATATACCAAGCCCCAACCCCACCTTCTTTCTATCCAATACCAATCGACTGTGGACTGACAACTAAAGAAGATTACCGATCTGTTTGTTTATTTGATGTAGAAAGGTCTTCCACCTAATAGTTATCATGTATTATAAGGTAGGAAGGTGATGAAAGTAGAGGAAATAAACTTAGTCGCAGATAAACCCCGATGACCAGACATGTGAACAGGTGTCATATTCAGAGAGTGTGCCCCGAGATAAGATTTGAACCTACACCTTCGGGTCAACGCTGCAGTGCTGATATGCGAGTGTTTAATCAAAGAGAATTCTCTTTGGTTTAATCACCTCACGAACTGCACCGCCCAAGTTTCTAGTCGACTTTTAAATCCGTGACCTGCTTCGAAATCTATAACCAAACGGAAAATGTAAATGGTGTAATCAGCATTGCAGAACAAGCGTCAACACTTTATTTTTTTCTGTCGTGACGCAGGAAAGAAAACATAAACCAGCAAACAGAATGCCGAGTCTAGGACGGATACAATCACCCGTTGTTGTAATACAATAGAAATCGCTATTCTCCTCACTCTCCCCGTCACTTACTCTCACATACACCCACGCCTCCTCCCCCCCACACACACCCTACACACACGCGCGCGCGTGCGCTCTTCTCCCCTTCACACCTCGTAGTTCTGAGAAACCTGGCGGACTTGCGTTAACCCTCCACTCGCTCACATCAAACAAAAGGCGTGACAAGAGCCCGCGCCTTGTCTTCTGTCACACACATTATAAGCTCACCTGCCTAGCTGCACCTTCTCGCCAAAGGTGTGTCACCGGCCTATAGGGAACGTTTGCTCGATACCAGTCCACTTCCCACTGTGTGTCGCGATCGAAAGTACAGATAACTCCACAGTTGCCGATATTGTTGCCTGTACTCTTGTTCTACTTTATCATCCATACGATTGTATAGTCTTCAAGACCTCTTAGTCAATGAAGGGCAGTCCCATTCTTCAAAGAATGACACTGGATTTGAGATCTTTACTTTTCATCGGATTTCCCGTCCTCGTGTTCGTGATGGTGACGGAGGTGACAGGTGCCTGCGACCCAAATACTGGACCTGCCGGCGGCCTCCGGTGTGTACGGTCCTCAATCTATAACAACCAGTCGCAATACGCAACGTGCCTCACCAACAGCTATATTATTCTCAAGTCGAAGGGTGAGTCAAAATTATCAGTCTGCTCCTGCCTGCTAGCTGTCGGTCTGTTTGTCGCCCACTGTCTTAGTCTTTCTGATCACTGGGGCTGTGTATATCTCTTTAATTCTCTCTCTCTCTCTCTCTCTCACACACACACACACACACACGCACATCAGCAACAACTCATATTCTCTAAACGTGAAACCAAATATATGTGTACTAAAAGCGCATACAGATTGATTGTGTGTATGCGTGTATATGTTTTGTGTATTTAAAAAAAAACTACTAACAGATGACACTGAAGAAATTAATGATAACCTCGATAGCAGACATGTTTCCCCAAGATCGTAGCTCCTTCCAAGTTTTTGTTAACAAGTTTTCAGCAAGTGCCCAGATTGTAAACTTCAGAAAAACTCATGATAGAAGAAGATGGATAATCTGGGATGCTGTGTACAAGACACGCACACAGTAGCCAGGGTACAAACACGCTCTGTTCTGTGAAAGGATTTCAAATGATAGTCGTTCAGCTTCTCTCGCCTCCCCGTTGAAATAGGTTCGAATCAGATAATTCTATGATCTTGTGTAGTGAAGGGGAATGCTTCAGTTTAACAGCTGACGATAAGAACCAGCGGAGTTTCAACAGATACTGTCAAATATAACGGTCCTATAAACAAGTGCGTGATACAGTCATATATTTCAGGATGAATATCCGGTTGACAGCGCGTAATATACTGCACGACATCAGCTCTTTGTGTGTGTTTTCACAAGCACTGCGTTTATCACTTGTATATTTATCTACATTCATTTCAGGTGACCACAGCTGTTTGGGCGATAATAACCTTTACTGCTACTATCAGTGTATGCTGGACATGTATGACAAGGAGAATGGTATCGTATACCCGGACTGTCAATGCAATCCGGAGACTTACCCAAACAATCCTCTCCCACCAGAGTGTTACAGGTGACAGATGAAGTGACTTGTTTCTTTTCGTCCTTTATCTTTCTATCCTTCCTTTTCTGTGTTTCTAATTATCACAGTTAAACCTGTATATCGTTATATACAATCTCATCTACGTCAGTAAACCCTCTTAAATACTACATTAGTTTAGTCAGTTTGAATTTTAAGAAAAAGGATATATATATATATATATACAGTCGTTATTAGTAGTGGATATCAAACGGTATACCTTTTCTGTCTAAACGAATGGAGTGGGTTTGAAGGGGGGGGGGGACTGAGCACAAAACCTGAAGCAGTGGGAAATGATTTTAATTCTAAGGACATTCGTTTTCATTGAGACCTCCTCTCTTCCTTTTTGTTCGTAGTCCTTCCGGCACGGACTCTGGCTGGTACCTGACATGTTTGGAGAAGAAACTCAGATGCTCGGGGGGACTTGACTCTTATGTCATGGCGTTTTCCCACAAGTTGTCCACTCTTGCTGAAGGAAATGCTGCTGACGTTACACAGACTGGACTGAGATGGCTGGACGCCACCAGAAAATGTCTCCAAGTAAGAGACACTCTTGTCGTCTTCATGGACCCCACAATTTTCAAAGTAGACGAATATATAACCCGGGGTATTGTTAAAGAAGGATAGAATTTATTTTACTTTTCTGTTCTCGGAGTCTGGCTCGGTTATTCCCGTTACTCTCTGTCTTTTCTGTCTGTCTCCGTGCGAACATTTGCGCGCTCGTATAGACACTAACAGAGAAATGGATGAGAGGATCAGTTGAGTTTACCAGTTTGCACACACACACACACACACACACACACACACACACACACACACACACACACACACACACACACACACACACACACACACACACACACTATTTAACACTTTCTGTGTTAGATGATCACTGTTGTTTATGTGTCCTTCTGCAGGAGGAAGAAAAAAAAATCTTATAACGGTTCTGCTAGTCACGTGGTGTTCAAACGTGTCTCATCTTTTTTTTTAAAAACTAATATAGTTTATTACAGAAAGCAAAACTCTTTTCAAAAGGCAGCATGAGATCGTATTGTACCTTGTTACGTTTTCAGGATTTTTATTATCAGCTTGCATAGTGATTTTGCTTTTTTCGGTAAGAACAAGTGGGATTCGCTTTTGGTATTTTTTGCTAGAATGAACGTACTATTAAGTGCATAGAGTTTTGAGTTCAACCAACTGACATTTTACAAAAGCTATAAAATTGTTGAAGGTGACAAATCGCGCAAAATAACCACTTCATCATATTTTGCCACAGGGTATTTCTTTTGTCGTTCTGAAACAGGCAGGTTCTCGCAAACATAGATGATGTCAGAGATATGATGGATAAGAATCATTATTTTACCATGGGCGCCTGGGGTTGACTTTATGCCGTTAAACCTGTTTTCAGGTGGAACTTGCGCCATTGCTGCTTCCTTTCGAAAGCGTTACGTGCACTAATGTCAGTGCACATGCCTACCTGAAGCAGGAGCTGTGCTATTCAAAGCCGTATGTCGGTGAGCCTGGAATATGCAGCGTGTCATCTGCTGACTTCTGGAAGATTTTCTGGGCGACCAAGAAAGCCTTGGGCTTGAAATTTGTGGAAAGCCTTCTGGGACTTTTGAAAGTAAGTATTTGCTGAGTATTTTACAGCTAGAAAATGTTCTCTATTTATTAATATATATGTGGTGTTGTTGTTGAAATGATTGTTAAAATAACGCAAACTATTAAACAACTATCACTTATGTAATAATAATAATAATAAAAAAAAAAATAATAATGAGGATTTTTATAGCTCAAAAAATGTGCTCAGAGCGCTTTATATAAATCATACATAGACTAAATCGTCAACAACCATGTACCATTTTCGCATATAACAGACTCGCGCACTTCTACTCATACACAAAGTAAATTAGAGACACACTTTATACACGCTCATGGTCAGGACAGGGTGACAGTGACGTCTTTGTTCTGGAAAGATGAGTCAAGTTTGGATTTAAAGTGTTGAAGTTTGATGGGTAATCTTTTCCAAGTTGATGGGGCAAGGTATGAGAAAGATCCTTTTTCATAATCTTTTTCTTAGTGGGATTCGCAGTAACTTGGTGTCAGAAGATGAACAAAGAGGTCGTGCGGGCGTATAGATGAGAGTGAGTTCGGAGAGGTACTGAGGGCCAGTGCCACAAGCGGCAAAGTCAAAGTGGAAAGTTTGTAGGCTATACGGTTCACGACTGGCAGCCAGTGAAGAGAGCGAATAATAGGTGATAAATGTTCATATCTAGATGATCTGCAGATGAGGTGAGCAGCGTTATTCTGTATCCTTTGAAGTTTATCGAGAAGAAACTAGGGAATTCCAGCTAAAAGAGAATAACAATAGTCATTCCTGGAAAGCACAAAGGCACAAATTAGAGTTTTAGTTGCATCGGTGGTGAGATAGCGACGAATAGTACTGATCCTACGAAGTTCAAGGTAAGCAATTATGCAGAAATGAGAAATATGCTGATGAAAAGTCAAACTCTGATCGAAAATGACACCCAAGATGCGGACAGAGGTAGAGAAAGGAATAGTTGAGTTGTTTATAGACAGAGACTGAGGGAGAGAAGGATGACTCAGAATTAAGACCTAGTCACACGCTGTGTTGGACTGAGGCCCCTGATACCATAAGCAGAGAACATCACTAGTTCCCCACTTCCCCCCTCGGTTGTCAATTGGACCATAGATAACATAGTTCCATGTTTTCCGACTAGTCTAGCACACAGTAAACTGGAGTTGATGGGAGAGAACTCGTGGATAAAAATATGATTTCTTCACAGCCTACTACGGCTTCCTTCCCTTTCATAGCGTTAGTGTTTTTCTTTTTTAGAAGTGCGTTTTAGCCGAACAGAGCGACCGTTGTGATACATGTGACAGATTCGTGCCTAAAGGCTCTATAGGGCACAGCCGGGTGCCAGATGCAGCTTAAGTGTTAAAGGCCTGATACGTAGAAAGGGAAACTTAGTTTGGTAAGTGGCACAAGCACAAGCTTCATCATGTCATACTCGATCCTTCATGCACTTACCTAGTAAAAAATTGGTCTATAGAAAAAAAGAATTTAAGATAAAATGAAACGCGAGAACGAAGATAAGAAAATTGATGGTGTATTTAGATAAAGCAAGTAATCGGTGTTAGAAACATCTGGTGTTTAGATCGAAACTTGTGGAAATGTTTTTAGGTGATGAAAACAGGGTGCGGTTGAACACGTGCAATACGTTTACGCTAGACGAAGAGCTCAAACCAAACAAATCACTCTACAACAAAACTTTAAAAAATAACCAAAAAAGTTAAAGCACGGTGTAAAAGCAATATTGTCTTTGTTTTACAGACGAAGTCGAAATGCAGTGATGGGTTGGCCTTAGACCCCTCCATGTATGTAATAAACATCCGCCTGCAGCTTCCCTACCTCTCCCGCCAGAAGCGAGACGTGTCCTCTGTGTCCAAGGCCATCAACAGCAACGAGATTTCAGAGGAGACTCCCGTCGTCATGGCGACCAGACGCAAACGTCATTCTCGTCACGTGCCTGACACGAGATCCTCGCGAGCTCGACGTGCTGCCACCACCGACGGCGTGTGGCAAGGGGAGACAAACCAGCAGCGTGATGACCACGAGTTGGCCCACGAGGCGGGTCTCTCTTTGAACAGACTGCTGCTCTGGGACGACCAAGAGGTCATCTGGTTTGCTTACAGTAAAGAAACGTCGAACAACACCGTCTTGGACATGTCGCTTCTGTTTGCCGAACGACACGCCTACAACTTACAGGCGAACCCCTGGTCTCCCCGAGCGAACATTCTACAGCTTGTCACCGAAGCTGGGCAGGCTTTTAGTGGCAGCGGGACATATCTAGTTACCGGAAATCAGAAGGCCGTAGTGCTAAAGTTTCAAGCTTGTTCTGACATTAACTGCCAACAGGTGGTGATGAGCGTATGTCCTACCAACGCAGGATCAGACTGTGCCGACAACAGCGCCAACGCAGCAGGTGTGTAGCCGCGAGGAGACACGAGTGTCAGAGCGCTGAAGCACCTGTACACAGCTTGCCTCTGGCCCACAAGACGTCTCAATGCTGACCTAGTGAATTGCCATGGTGACGGAAATACTTGTCGTCCTTACCTGTGAAAACAAACAACAAATAGTTCAGAACCATAAATATCGGTTTTCGTTACAAGGGGATTGTTGAATTTTCTCTGTACAATTTACGCTTGCAAGTCTTTAGTTTTACAACTACAGCTAGGTAGTCCTCGGGTTACGACGGTCTCGAGTTACGTCGTTTCCTGGTTACGACGCTTTATACGACGCTCATTCCGACTTACGAGGTTTAGCGTCGTAAGTCGAACTGTACGTACGCCTCATTCCACGTGCGGCGGAAGTCATAGAGTGTAGTACAGTACTGTACTGTACACTGTACCCGGTTACACGAAGAAAACGAGTCTCCTGCACGCCATAACACCCTTCATTATGGCTCCCAAACGAAAGGTAGACTCATCTGATAACAGTGCATCAAAGAAAAGGAAGGCCATCACCATGGAGGTGAAAGTGGATATCATAAGGCAATCTGAGAAGGGGGAAACAGCAACAGAAATTATGTAGGGTACTGTGTTAGGATAGGTGTTTGGATAGGCTAAGTGTTTGCAGTACTGTACTGTTATTATGGTACAGTACTGTATGAACGTATGATCCGACTTACGTCGAAATTCGGTTTACGACGCCGCGTAAGAACGGATCAACGTCGTAAGTCGAGGACTACCTGTATTTAGTTCACGCCATGTGAAACTTAGGCAATATTGTCTTTACTGTGAGTTTGTTTTGGGTACTTGGTGTTTCTAACATGAATTTAGTATGAATGTAACATATGCAGTTTGATAATTCATGCAGACAATTGTCAATGCTTTGTTGTTTTGTTCTGTTCTTCAGTTTAAAGAGACATACAAGGGAAAATAAAACTGTTTAGAATCTCATAAAGAGTATGATCATTTTAAATCCCATCTATTTTCGTGTCTGTTCATATGTAAAACGTTGATGGTTATATAGGTTGCTGTGTTTAATAAGAGAAATTACACGGGATCTTTTCGTCTGCTTCGACGAAGTCACGTTCTCTGTCACGTGACTTTAAGACTTTACCAGAGGACACAGCACACGGATTGAGTTCAAACATCTACTAGAAATTCGAAGTCCTGCCATTCACAAAATTGCAAATGACATGATATAGTGCAATTAAAAGCAGAATATTATCTATACTGAGATTTCATTTACTATACAAGTTATTTACGCGGAAGGTAGGAAATGGGTTGAGTACCAGCACAGTTTTTTTTATTCATTATCATTAATAAGGTAAATACATGAAGGTTTGATTACAAAGTTCATTAGTTATATGTTTTTCACTGTGTAAACTGATGTACCGAAATTAAGGTTAAAATGAATATGTAAGAATACCACAGAGTATAGCTAAAAGGATGTTTCACTCCTTTGTGCTCACTTGTATTGACGCAGTTGCATCCCTTGTAGCTTGATGCTACCCGACAGCTGCTACTATGAACCATTACTAAGCAATGTCGTCGCTTGTTCTACTTTTTCTTCTCTCACTTTTATTCCGTCATCTCTTTCTGGAGAAAATACGCAAATATTCTTATTTGGCTGCTTCCACTGCCATTCCTGAGGCGTTATTGCTTCATACAAAGTGATAAAATGTGAAATGATGTTGGAAAACAACATTTGAGTTCTCGGATGATGCAATATGTTTAAACGAATAACGTTAGTATGGGTGACTTTAACAATTTATAGTTTTCCTCGACATCTCTTTGTGTTCTGTTAATGATGATGACAAAGTACAGCAAATTCCTTGGTAATTATTTGAACAATAACGTAATTTAACAACACATTTACATAATGTGTATAAAATATGCATACAATATAAACACATAATACAATACATAAATGCATGGGTGTATAGGTGTTTCTAGATGTAAGATCGCATGTTTTGACGTTTCCTCTGATACACAACCTTATCCTTGTCTTGTCCTTATCTTTATTTTGTAACTACCACTTGCTCTATTTTTGTAACTCACTACTTTTCCCAAGTATAACTGGCCACTGGGATTCATAAAGTTGATCACTATCATTATCATTGTCAGCATACGCTGCATAAACCTGACCATGTTCTCGCAATCTTTGACATATTTTCTACACATACAAGACAGACGTTCTTAATCTGAAAATGCAACAGAAAATAAGCACATCTATGAACGAAATGTCTGACAGACGATAGACAAGGAAGAATATGGTGCGAAATATAGCTGGCTGTATTTATCTATTTATAAATAATTTTGTGTTCATTAAGACACTGAGCTAACACAAACACAAAATGCACAACATATACATGTCTGCACAGACAACCAAACTGTGAAATTGCTACTTGAACCTTTAGAGGGTTGGGAAAGGTAAACCAGTGAGGAAGAAAAGATTGACACCATCTTCACAAAAAGTTGGTCCCGAGAAAAGTGTCGTCTTAGGGCCACGCAATGGCTGAAGGTTATGGAATTTACACCTTTTGAAATATTGACTACAACAGCGCATTGTGTAGCAATATATAAATGATAAAATATTGATGGAGTCAATGATACACGCAGGCACAAGCGGGTGACTGTAAGCCAGAATACAAGGTAGCAGGATCGTTGCTTTGGCATAAGTATTTCCTGGAGTTAATGTGTAGGACACTGTGTACTGGGTGTGTAGTGCTACTCTTTCACGGTTATCATGTATCACCCAGCAGTGACGATTTGATAGAGTCCACTGCTTTCCTTTTAACCTCAAGCGGAAAAAGGAGAAGGGGCTAGAATAAACTATAAAATTGCAGGGTATGCGGTTCAGGGACTGGGTGGGTATAACATGATTAGACAAGTATTCCAAGCAAATGAGTTTGAGCTTCCTGGTCGACAAACAGGAGGCTAAAGCCCGCAGCACACTTTCAAGAATGTACCTCATGGTGCCAAACGTAGCAATCCCTCTGATGGAAAGAAAAAAAAGTTCTTTGCAAGTGAACTTTTTATCATAGGTTTATATCAAAATATTCCACTTTTTAAGGAATGATAATATGATATAGACTCAGAAATTACTTTTCATAGTATTTGCTTTATATTATTTTTGTATCAACTTGTGTAAAACCTATTCAGCCATTAGTTCTAAAACTACGAGACACAGTGACTCCAAAAGCTGACAAATAGATCCTGGATGAATCCTCGCTTATATTTCCTAGTAGACACAAAATATTCCTACGTATCGATGTCAGATAGAAACATTTTTCTGCTTTCGATATGTGTTTGGGATAATCACAACAGCCGATGCAAGCCGTGTGACATAGCCTTTGCACCCGGATAATATGCGATACCCCAGTGCTTGCGACCTAAAATGGGCTGCTCCGAGCAGTCTTACATCAGATATCACTGTGGCTGAGGAGTGTTCCTGTCGTCCTGCAAGCTTATGAAAATGGTTCTTTTTCGCTGGGCTCATTCAGAGTCAGTCCGTCAGAAGTCATTTCCAAGCATATCTGTATTTTCTTGGATGCTGTGGCTGATGCTGCAGTGCCCTCGATTTTCTAATGCAGTATGCGACCCTAATACCGGACCCGCAGGATCGTACGACTGTTTTTTGGGATATCGATATAGCGGTTACCAATGGGGAACCTGTCTCTCGGACGCCTACATAATACAAAAGTCGAAAGGTGAGGTATTTAGAAATGAAAAGATAGTTTTAATGAATTAGCTTTATTTTAAAAAAATTAACAATCTGTAATCTACATAAGATAAACAATTTTACAATTTTTAACCAACTTTATTGGACTCTTTGGTTAGACTGTTTACCCTTTTTTTCTGCAAGAACAGAATTCTGGCAAGCAGATGTTAACTATTTTACTGCCTACTTTCTGTAAGAGTCCTAACTTTTTCTTTGCGTCTGGCTACAGGACACTTTACTTGAACACAATGCACTTTTTTTTAAATGCTATTTATCTGGTGTTGATGTCATAGGTCAAATTACTCATATGCCAACAACGCTGGCGTGAGTAGAGTTAGTTTTCCTTCTGTGAGACTGCTAACCTGTCCTTTTATTATGCGCGATTTAACTCCATCTCTTGTTTTTGTCGATAAGCTTTATTTCGATTCATTACAAAACTTTTTCTTGTATATTTTTCAGCAAAGACAGAAGACGACATAAAACAAAAGGGGAAAAAAAATCAAATCACAAAAGTTTAAAGAAAATTAAAGTTGTAGAATAGTTTAACTAATTTGCTACACTTCTGGAACTGTAATTTTTTATAATACCGAATTTCTCTTATAAAATTAAAATAAATTATTATATGTTAAAAATGAGTTAGCTAAATGATTTGGCGTGGTTGTTAAGAAGAAAGACAGTTAAAATACTTCGTTAATCAACGTATATGTGTTTTTAGTTAAAACAATAAATGTAAAAGCAAATTCAAAGAAAAGTTTATTCTGAGTGCGCCAGATCTTAATTGTTTAATTGTTCCCTTCTCGTTCCATTTATATTTTAAAATTTAAATTTTTAGTGCACAAAAGAACACACTGTGCAGTCCTGCTAAGCTGATAATATAGATGTAGCCTGTTGTACGGTCTGCGATAGTTTAACTCTTGTGAGAGTATAAATTAGAAAAGCCTTTAAAATATGCCGTTGTCTAAAACAACATTATGAACTTATTGCAAAATCAACGCTCAAAAGCATGACCTCCAAGCCACACGTTTGCTGTTATTACAGGCCAATACTTGTGCGAAGACAGAACGAGAACATACTGTTACTATCAGTGTATGCTAGAGGTGCATGGTGCTCTCAACGGAACTGTCACACCTGACTGCGCCTGTGACCCAACAAAAAGCACTGTTTCACCTAGCCCCTATCGCACGACCCTCTCTCCAGAATGTTATAGGTAACTCTGTGTGTGTGTGTGTGTGTGTGTGTGTGTGTGTGTGTGTGTGTGGATAGGTGGGTTGTGTGTGTGTGTGTGTGTGATTCTATAGTCATGCAGTTAGGTATGTATGTCTTGAACTGTTTCGTTCAAAACATTATGGACATTAATTATAGGAAGGAAAGGTTGAATTTACTGTTTGTAAGCAGACCGAATGATAGCATTTTGAGAGATTGTGCCATAAGAGGGAACATTGTGAAACATTGAGTTTCATCATTAAATACATCTTTTGAACAGAGTAGTAGGGAAATGGAACAGTTTTAAGAATTTGAATAGTTTTTAAGTGGCTCATCATTTACTATATATGTTTGTACAAGGTTACTAAGTAGAAAGGAAAATGTACTCAGCTAGTTATAGTTTCTTTTTAATCCAAAACCAACTATAGTGCTAAAATTAGTCTGATAAAAAAAAATTAAACAAGCCATCACAGTCTTGAACTTCAGATTGCAAGCAAATGAAGCTAAATCCACATTAATTGTGTGTGTGTGTGTGTGTGTGTGTGTGTGTGTGTGTGTGTGTGCGTGCGCGCTCGTGTTGTTCTTCTTGTTTTTCGTGCTGCACCTAGCCCCCCCGGTACAGACTGCAACTGGTACAGAAATTGCCTAGAAAAGAAATTCCCATGTGCCGGCGGAGCTGATGACTACGGTATTGCATATGCCGAGAAGTTTTGTAACGCATACTCCAACGCATATAACACTTTTTCTTCTAAAGGACGGCTATGGGTTGACGCCGTACGCCGGTGTCTCCAGGTAACAGTGTAGATCAGATAAGAACCTATAGGGTCACATGTAACCTCACCCATAGACGTATATGTACTGCGGTCAGGCGATCTTCATCCGGCAACAGCAACGCGTTAGCACGGGAAGTAACTGCATGTGCTGCAAAAATTGATGGTGTGTTTGGTAGACAGTTGACGACAAGCACTACCATCTCAGTGTTCATCATATTTACCGAGACCATAAAAGCACATAAAAAATGCAAGAACAAATGTTTTACTTGAGTGCGCGCGTCACCTCGTGTCTTATCTGGCAAAACAAGGGAGGAGCTTACAAAATAAGCTAGAGCCGGTCATCACTATGAGTGACTGGATAAGATTATGTAAGTCGAGTACAAGTGCACTTTAGGGCGTAATTTTAACCAGCACAAAAATTCAAATATCTCTCTTTGCTCTGTTCATTAATGGCCCATAACTCCATACTGGTCCCTCTTCCTCCCCTCCGTAGTCAATTTCCTAAGTTCTCTCCCCCTCTGCTCAGTTCCACTCTGTTCAACGGTATTGTACCCGCTACCTCTGTTAGAGCCCATGGGTCCATAACTCCACCCCTCTCTCCACAAGTTCTGTATTGTGAACATGACTTTGTGTACACCACATGTTCTGCGTGACTATTTGAATTTCCTTTTTTTTAAACTAAAGCGTGTTGAAGGCAAAAGCAAGACTAAAAAAGGCAAATAATTCAAAGTCTAAAATTATATATAAAGAATTAAAAAAATAAAAGTAACAAAGTGAAACGAATAAAATAAAGCAAAAAATTAAGCAAAATATAAATGAAATAATGAAGTGTCCTATAAACAAGTAATAAAATGCGAAATCTACAATTTGCAAACTAAAATTTTTAGGTAGATACAAATCTTTGATTTTCATTTTACTTATCTAAAATAAGAAAAAGCAAAAACTACTTTGACATTAAATTATAAAGAAAAAGATAAAAAAACATATATTTGTATGTGTGTCGTATATGGCTGTGAGAAAATGGAGTGGTGGTGGCGGGGGTGTGTGTGAGAAGGTTGCCCGTGTGTTAAACATACTCTTTTGCTACTATCCCCTTTGACGACTTTTACATCTACCTGTCGTCACATTTGAAGAAACGAAGTTGAGGCTTTCCAGCGCATTGAGACTGCTCGATAGTAGAGAAATCCGCTACATAAATATGCTTTATTATTTTTATTATTGCGTTATATTTTCTTTCATCTACCAAGGTGTGATGACAGCATAGCTTCAAAGCCAAAGTCTTGACGACTATCAGGCGGAGGAAGGGGGGACACTAACACTATCTGACGTGTTTACTTCAGGAGATAAGCATTTATACACAAGAGATTTTTATTCCTCCAGGTGGCGCTGGTACCGCTAATGCGGGACTTCGTTCCCTACACGTGTGCTGACGTTAAGTCATTCGCCTTCAAGTCACATGCATCCTGCTACTTGCAACCAGACAACGGTGCGCCTTCTATCTGCGATCTGCCCCAAGACTACCGGAAAGTGTTTTGGACCATCAAGAGTGCTTTTCTATCAGCCTTTTCGAACTCGATGTTCGGAATGTTTGAGGTAAATTTACGGTGTTACGTGCTCAGCTTACACTCGAAATATTTTCAGAGCATATAAGGCCCTGTACTCAAACTGGTTTAAAATATATTTATGGGGATGCATAATAAATAAATATGTTTAGCTACCTGAACTGAAAATGAAAAATTAAAGGGAAAAAGCCATTATCAATTTTAGGACAAACAATTTAACAAGACGTTTTGGGAAAAGACCGTTTACTTCTCTTTTGCTATAAGTTTTGGCCGAGGTTTACTTCTTGTGCAAGTTAGGCCCTACTGGCATAAGTCATTGACTTTGTATTTCTGTTTTTTTTTAAGTTTTTACCGTAATAAAAGAGACAATGTATGGACTTGGTTTAATTTATTCTTAATACTTTAACCAGTTCGATGTGTATTACATATGTTAAGCTTTCGGAGCAAGGTGTGTTACTATTTATCTTTTTAAATGTGTTGCGATTCTTGTTGCATTCATTTGATGATGTATAGATTGAAGTCGCACACATGCGCGCGTGCGTCACACACACATACACCCACACCCACACCCACACCCACACACACACACACACAAATAAATGAAATAAGTAAGCAGGGCAAAGAGATCGAACAGTTTAAAAAAAATCATACTAATGATAAAAAATACACCTTAAATTGTTTAAAAATAATGCTAAATATCTATTTATTGTTTTTTTCACTGCTGCACTGCTTGATGTAAATGAAGCATATAAATGAATAAAACGCAGGTATCAAAAGGATGCCTGACTCTCTGGGGGCATCAACTCGGTTCCTCTATACAGCAGCTGAAGATTCGTCTGCAGTTGGCTCTCTCCCGAAGCAAGCGAGATCTGCTATCTGTCTCAGAAGTTGAGCACAGGACTGGCATGACGCTGAGACGATCAGATGGATCCCCTGTTCGTCTTTCTGAGAAAGACCTGCTCACTGACCAGGACCCGCAGCAAACACGAATCGTCAAGCGCCAGGCAATGAATGACACAAACTACTGGCAGGGGGAGACTAATGCGAGCCTCTACTACCATAATCTGGCAGGCAGTACGGCTGACGCCATGGCTAGGCAACTAAACTGGACTGCTAGCGGCGTCACGTGGTTTGCCTATGGACAGGCGGTGGACATCGGCTCCCTGAACGTCTACATCCTACTGGCTGACCGTGTGGCATACGACTCCGGCTACAGCAGTTTATCTCCGAGACCCAACATGACAGAAGTGGTGACGCAAGCTGGCCAGGCCTTCGAGAACGGTGACATCAAGATTGAACTGGAAGGAAGAGTGGTTCAACTGCGCACACTGGATGCCTGCAGTGACGTGGAATGTCAGGAGGTCTTTCTGAAAGTGTCTGCTCCCCCGTCTTCAGGGCAGGAGACCAACCATCCCACGCCATGGAAAATAATGATGATCCCTGCTCTTGTAGCCATCTTCTTCGCAATCATGCTTTAACACGCAAATTAAATACCATGTTGTCCACTTTACATGTATATAGCTATCCCACTAACACAAAATATTTAGTTAGTTGATGTCGTTGTATGTTGCCTTTATTTCTTTTTCAAACTTATTTGATAGGTTTTTGATACTATCATGAACACATTTTTATTCTTTGAGAAATAACTAATTTTTTCTTTTTGCAACGTTTCGGTCATGAGATAGCAAATAATGGTCATGTATTAATGTGCTAAAAACTTTTCTTCTCGATGGAAAAGGCTAGTTTACTTTAAAAAATTCTCGTGTATATTATTAATTGTATCCACATATATTAAAGTTGAATATGCTGTTATTAGTCTGAAAGATAATACACCTCGTGTAACGGTTTAATGAACCAAAGCTAACACAGACCCTCTTGTAGCAAACAATTTGTTTGAATACAAAGATCATGTGTGAGGGTAGAATCCACGATTACAAATGTTACAAATGATGGGTTTTCATTTTATTTCCTTTATAATGCAGAAAAATCAACTACGGATATAATTTGTGTGAAATGTTTACTCGTTTATATTAACCAAATGAATTTAGTCATCTATTCTCAATTAACCAATTAAGTAATGAATGTATCATTAGGAATCTAGTATAGATTAACCAATTAAGTAATGGATGTATCATTAGTCATCTAGTATAGATTAACCAGTTAAGTGTTATATGATAAATAAAATTCCGATGTTATTCTTAGTACGAGTATCAATTAACACAGAATAGGAATTCACACGCATCTTATGAGCTTGCCAAGTGTTCATATGTTTATTTTTCAGACCTGATAGATAAAAAATACAGATAGCAGATGAAGCTCAAGGTGGTAGGTCGATCTCGTACTCAATGAAAATACATATTTATCACCGTGCTACGAGATTATGCAAAGAAACGTGTAGCGCGTTCTAGTTGATTTTTATTATCAGTAAACTACTTACACTTTAATTGTTTGTAAAGTCATAGTATGGTGGGAGCATACACGCTTGCAGAGTTGGCAGAACAGCTGACAATGTGATGGTCACCATCTATGTATTCAATACAATCTAATAAATTATGTAGCAAATATCATTTGAAGAACAAACTTTGAATAGGAATATCTGTTAACCCAGTTTTTTTTCTCTTCTATTAAACAGAAAGGGAATTATTGCATTATGCACGAGACTGGACTTTTTTTAAAAATGATTTTGCTTGTTTGTGTGGGGAGAAGATTGAATTTCTGTGTGTGTGTGTGTGTGTGTGTGTGTGTGTGTGTGTGTGTGTGCGTGCGTGTTGAGTTCGGTTGCGCACACGGTTGTGAATGTAGAAATCTTGGAAAGCTGTACTTTAATATACTCTCTTTCTACCACTGTCTTCTTTCTATCTTTCCTACTTCATTGGTACCCTGCAGATTGTTCAGTCGCGGCAGAGTTTTGTTTATTCTGTATTGCCATAATCAGGGAATTGTGAAAAAAAAAACATCACCACACAACGAATCAATCTTCGCCACCAGTGTTCATTTTGTCCTCTTGTTTACCAACTGTATCGGCTTTGTATACAACCTGAAATTGTCATTTATCAGCCTTTCTCTTTCATGAACAGATAATGCTGTCTATTGCTTTAATGTCTCCTTCATGAAACTCCTCGATTGTATTTAAGAACATAACTTGAGGTTTTTTCAGGTACTTTCTTTTTATCTCAATCTACGCAATCGGAAAACTATTACCTGGAGTCTACTTGAGAACAATCAAGATGCTGCTAGATGCTAATCCTTTTCTCTACATATCTTAGAGGTAGTGATGTAGAAAACGCTCGGCTATAAGCCTAAAAATACCACTGAACACTTCTACCCACTCACCCCCACTCTTTTCTCGTTCAGCTCCGACCATTCGTTACACGTGTTAACAAGGACATTGTAAGGGTTGTGGCAAACTGTGTCGACAGGTGAGGGAGCACACTGTCCCTCCCTCGAGCTGTCAGTCCTCGTAATTCGCGACTACACGGGACTGCGTGCTGCAGGTAACTGCTGATGACACACTTTGCCAGCTACGCCAGCCGCTGTCGTCTCGTCGCTGATGTTGCTGCTTGTTGTGCCCACATCCAGCGAGACTGACAAGGATTTAATAGGGTCACCCCTAAGAAGGAGTTTGTTGTACCTGTTAGCAGGCATGCACGCCTGTCTCTGTTTCCCGTTTCTCTGTTCGGTTTTAGCAACAGCAACTGCCTTTGTTCTCCCTTCATTAGCATGCCAGGTTATGTACCCAGTGAGAGAATTTTATTATCATGAGTCTAGGATTTTTTGTGCGAGCTAGGTTTCGTGGTGTATTTTCAATTTATGACCACGGAAGGTGTCACGAAGTGCCATACTCTGTGTAATGTTGCATGAGTTTATGACTGACGACAATCTTAGCATATGTTTTATGACTGTCTTAGTCAGATTCGTGAATACGAGCAGACACATGTTCTTCTCTTCCTCGATGAAGTTTCGTGCCTGTCTAGTTTCTCATCCACACATTTCTCCACTGAGTTAATAAGTCTCTGGCATATTATTCAGAATTAATGAATGTCAATTTAAATCAATTAAGTTTCAGTTAAGTGTCAAAATCCAGTAAATATAATCACAATTCCCTACTTTCATGACACTCGTTGTCAAGTCTATTGAACAAAATGTCTTTTCAACAAAAGTTTTAGGACATATGGACAACTCTCTTTTTGTGTTCGCAGACGGTAAAAAACCTCTCCCCCAACCCCACAGAAAAATATAGCAAGATCGCTTTGTGTGTATATGTGCGGTGAGTGCGGTGCATGTGATGGGGTGTGTAAAGGTGTTTCATTGAAGTCAAAAAACGTTATTTGCCTTTACTATGTAAATACTTATTGGTTGCTCCGTGTTTTCAAGTTTCAATTTCTTCTTTGTTTGGATCAACAAGTAAAGCAACGTCCCCAGTATCACCGGGTGTTCATCGGTCAGGAACTGTGAGGGCATGAAACATCGCGAGCTTATACAGAATCGTCTTATTAAATAATGAAAGTTGGATATCTCATAAAGAGGCCACTAAGGTGCATCAAAAATAAAAATCAAGGCACTTCAGTATTATGTGCGTAGACTACAAATAAGATGTGGCCAAGAATGCACTATACTATAAACAAACAGCATCCAAAGGTGCCAAGAGGAATCTTTGACTGTGGCATTAAAACTGACAGTGATGGAGTTCATTGGTGACCTGTGTGAAAGCTAACATTTTAATTAAGTAATTTAGCGGTGTGTTAAGTAAAGGAGCCTGTCTCTCATCAGTTCTGCCGAAACTTAACTCCAGCAAGTCACGTGGCTCAAATTGTTTTCACCCCAGGGTTCCAAGAGAATTATTTGATGTATTGTCTGCACCCTTAACTATATTTTTTTTAAAAATAAATCACTGAGTGATGAAGTGCTTCTTAGGACTGAATGGAGACACAAATTACACCCTTCATAAAAGAGGATAAAAGTCAGCCTAGATATTATTGACCTATCAGCCCTTCCATCGCTGTCTGTAATGCTGTGAAAGAAAAAAAAAATTCAAGATAAATTTATCCATCACTCCATTACTCAATCACTACACAGCCAATATTGGTTTGTACCTGAAAGATCTTGCAAATCGAACTTAATAACGGGTCTAAATACCTAAATACTTGCCTGGAATGAGAGATGCTCTTTGGATAAAAATTATCTGAACTTTATCTGCTGCAACGAGCTGTACACAGGTTGTCACACCTTCGCTGTAACCAATGTGCTTAAGACAATAAATTAAAATATCGCGTAGTCTCTCTCTGTCTCTGCTCATGACACATACCGTATATACAGCGCGTGATTAAAGCCCGAATCCTACACAGGGCGCAACACGCGCAGCTCTACAGTCTCACAGTCCTCGTTCTGCTCGGTGAAGCCGTTTTGCGTCACTTTGTCCAACTGCCTAGGTTAACCAACAAACGGATTACCGCGACCTCACTCTCGGCTATCCTAAGCCCTCAGTGCCCCATTGTGGCAGACAAGCCTAACAGAGCAGGATAGGTCCATGGAAAGTGAGTTGACTTATTCAGGAGATAAAACTGAAGTCGTCTTTTAGTAGTTACAGGTGTGACAAGTCGTTGGCTCAGAAAAAAATGTCTTCGAGATCCCTCGCTGCACTTGGATTACCTTTACTTGTGTCTTTGCTGCTGACGGAGATAAAATGTGACTGCGATCCAAAGGTGGGACCTGCGGGCAGCCTCAGGTGTATACGATCAGCCGTTTACAGCAACCAGTATCAGTATGCAACATGTCATACCAACAGCTATATCCTACAGAAATCGAAAGGTAAGCTTTTGTTAAGAATAGTCCTATATTGTCTATTTTCTGTCACAAATTATTCTACGTTATTTAAGAAATCATTGTTTTTATTTGGATGCATTATATATCTGTCCCTTACTCTTGGCATACAGGCAAGCCCGCATACATATTGACTAAATGTGACGACCTATGATTTAGAAGAGCTTGACATGAAAAAGAAAATTGAATAATGATGAAGAGGGATTAACTATATATTATGTCTTAACCCGCAGAAAATTGTGTACTTTGATATTTATAACCTTTTTACAATGATAGAATTATTTACTATTGCACGGGATATATATATATATATAAAATGATGTGTTGAAATGGGGGTAAAATCTTGGCATTTACAATATATCTGGACGATAGCTACGAGATCCGTGAGAATACAACGGCTGTACTTGCATAGACATCAACACATTCTGTCTCTGATTCAGCAACAATGGTTAAAGACCAACCTGAATGGTTTTCGAAGTTTTCATATATCGGTAGATATATGCGATGTAAACCTAACCTTCCATTAATTAATTATCCGCTACAATTCGCACTTAGATCAACAAGCGCCGCTAGCAGTGTACTACGTCACAGTAGTGCACCATTCACAACATTGACAGCCGATCACACCAATCAGAGAGAGAGAGAGAGAGAATGAGCGACAGTTCGGGTTTTTGGACGTTGAAAGTCTGCATTTCTCGTGGTTCTGAAAAAACTGCTACTTGACAGTTAACGGCGCTCGTTGATCGCAGGTGCAAATCGAGTACTTTGCTAGCGGATAATTAATTAACGGATGGGTTTTGGAGGCTATTCAAGCTGGTCTTTAAGCCAACAATTGACACAACCGCTTTAGGTTAGATGTCTCCCGTTCCATATCCCCATACCGTTAGCATTGCCAACCACGCAGTCATTTTATTACTTATGACATGCCATAACCTTTCATGCCAGACGTTTTTAAAGTATACAATGTTGGGATGTAGGTCTCGCTGATGCTGAAGATGCTTCTCTATCAGCATGTGACAGTTAAAAATCTTCTCTACTAGGGTCCTAGCTGGCTTGAAGCCAGCCCGTTCTTCTGCTAGTAGCTCCTTGGTGGTGGTGTAATGCGAGTCTGTGTTACATGACATTTTCTTGGGTGGCTGATTAGGATTATTATTCTGTAGTTCTGACACTCTAATTGTACGTACAAAGAGGTGGCAGTGGCTTACATATGTTAGTGTTAAAGTATACTGCATCCTACTACAACCCATCCAAGGGAAAATGGCCCCACTCCAATGTCAGAAAACTTGGGAAGCCCTTACAGAAAATAGTGATGTTAACACGGCATCAGCAGCGAAGACTTTCCACGATGAAGGTACCGACCAGAGCCCAGTGCCTACTTGTTGGCGACCGGACCGACCCATCAGCTGTGGCTCACTTGGAGAGGAAGATGGGCGCCACCAAGCGTATAAGCCCGGAGACAGGACTGTCGGAATTGCTGTAGGGTGCGGACGTTCTACATACCAGTGGAGGTTCCTTCTCATAATATCTGCTTTAGTTCAAGTAGCACATATTTTGCTATTCCCACACTGAAGCATAACGACAGTTGTTGATTTGGGCCTAGATCTAACCGCATGTTTATTTTCCGGCTAATATCCACAGTCCTGTCTCCAGGCTTATACGCTATAAAGGAAGTACCGATAAAACATCTCCTCGTTGTACTCGGTGGCTGGAAGGCCAAGGTCGACTTCAACGCCTACCAGGAACGGTAGGTAAACGTGGCCTTGGCAAGACCAACGACAGGGGCCTCAACTCCTAGAGTTTACACAGAGCCATCTTGGCAAAGTGGCCGTCCTCGATATCTTGTGGGTTGTAAGGTGCTGACTAAGGTGAGTCGATGGCTCTGTGTAAACTCTAGGAGTTGATGCCCCAGTCAATTAGCCTGCCGAAACCTCCGAGTGAGTGCGTAGACACATTTTTCTTGAGTTTAAAGACATAGTTATCTCCCTACCAATTTAAAGTTCATTTTATATATATTTATATGAAAGTCGGACTATATTATCTATTTGTACAAAAATGTATTGTTTTCAGGTGATCACTACTGTCTGAGAGGCAGTGCTTTTTGTTACTATCAGTGTATGCTGGACTTGTACAACAAGGAGAATGGGACTGTGAGCTCGGACTGTCAGTGCACTTCGACATCGGCCCCAAGTACTACCCTCCAGTCAGAGTGTCAAAGGTAAAACAAAATCGCTATTTCTTTTCTGCTCCACCTACCCATGCAATACATCTGTTCCACTCCCCGGCCCCATCCTCACTATGTATCCCAAAAATTTCTCAATGTATGTTCCCTATAGATATGCACAATTTCAGTACGTAATACACTAATGAAATCGACTTTTTATAACCATGTCGATAAAGAGATTTAAATACATGTGGTAATTTTGTCTTTCAATAAATATAGTTCCATTTAGTTTTGCTGTTAAATAATTTTCTTGGAGAGGATGTGGCGCGCTGTGATTAATTTTTATACTATACTCTTCTTCCAGCTAAATGTTCGAAAAGATAGTTGATAGTTTGTAGTGCACTGCTAACTATGTCAAACTGTCGCTAACTTTTTTTGTGGAAAAACATCGTGTCTTTTGAGCAAACGGGTAGTCGAGCTGTAAGAATTCAATTATCGTTATACCATTATGACAGCCGATCTCGCTATAACATGATTTTGTTCAGAAACAAATTAACACACAGGAATTGGCTGTTGAAGATCTTGAGGCCTCTGGTCCCCTATTTTCTGAAATATGCAAAGATTTTGAGCTATCAACGGCAATGTGCAGTCAAGTTATACTGGTCTCAGGCTTTACCCGTTTCCCACCCGCAGACAAGAGCGCAGCCAGCACTTTTAACGGTCTTTCGTACACCCAAGGCGAATGACAATACCACTAGTAGATCATCAGAGAACAAGAGTACACATGTGTTGACAGTACAAGATACAAGTTTATCAAAAACTAAGAACAGAAATGAAAGAAGAACATATCTTAGTACTACGCCACAAAACGCGATACCATACTCAAATGAACACCAAGTTAAGAAATCTCCACACCATAAAAAAAAATCCTGAAAAAAATTTTCAAGTACAGTGAACAAAAAGTGCACAAATGAATTCTTTCGCTGCTACGCTTATTTCCTTTTCTCATGTTTTGCCCCCCTGTAAAGCCTCTTTCTCTATTTCACTAACAATTAAAAAAACGTATCCTTAACTGCAATCAGTTTTTATTCATAGCAGCATAACAAAATCAGTTTTCGCATATAGATCATCAATAGTTTATTGAATGTACGAAACATAATAAGTAAACGCATATACTTCCTTAATATTTCTGGCAAAAAGAAATCACACACCCGTCAGTGACGTACACACTGTCTGGATCAGCTACCAGCAAAACCAAGAGCGACAGGAACTTTTCACGTTCCTCCCACCCTGTCGAACAGACTGCGGAGACGAACAAACTGCAGTCAGAAGAACAAACTCTTTCCACCCTCAGACCTGAAGAAAGAGTGCCGCCAGTAGATCTCGACGCTGGAGAAAGTCCAGCAAATCTCCCCCAGGCACCCTGTGGTCCGGCATGAATCTCTCCAGCAACGAATAATCTCCCCCTGACACCCCCTGTTTAAACCCGTCCTAAATGTAACTTCGGTCATGCTGTGTATTGCGCAGGACATTTCTTCTCCCAATGGCTTCTAAGGACCTTAACATCAATCACATAAATCTACCAACCACGTGGACAACAAGATCCTCACGCCCTCTGCCTCCAACAGATCATTAGCTACCCTGTCCCCTTAGCCTAGCCAATCTCTTCTTTAAGTTTGTTAAATCAGCACTGAAATCATAATCGACATATTTAAATTAGCACGGTAGGATATGCGACAATACTCCAGTCCCATCTCTCTAAAACATAAGTTTTAAATTAGCAGGTTGGTACATGCGGCAGTGTATACTGGTCTGTTTTCAGCTTAAACGTAACGGCATATTTTGTTTATACGATGCTGATTTTCAGTGAAAACATCTCTTATCTTTGCTTGAAGTCCTTCCGGCACGGACTGTGGCTGGTACCTGACATGTCTGGAGAGGAAACTCAAATGCTCAGAGGGACTTGACTCATATGTCATGGCGTTTTCCCAGAAGTTATGCGCGCTTGCTGAAGGAAATGGCACGGACGTCACAGCGACTGGATTGAGATGGCTGAACGCCACCAGAAAATGTCTCCAAGTAAGAGACACTCAGTGTTACAAGAAGGGGCAGTATTTATGAAGCGAAAATAAGTCGTTTCCCCAGGGCAAAATTGGGAACTCAAGAAGAAATGTCTTTCTCCCGAAGTTATAAGGGGATGTCCAGACCCCGCGGCCACTACTTTTTATGTTTCTTTACCCCAGGACACCTTTGATAGCGCTTTATAAATACGGTCCCAAAAGTAAAACAACATATGCGGGGTGCGGAGGCCGCTTTATAATTCTGGAAACAAGACGCTTGTCCTGCACTTCCCCATGTTGCCCCAGAGAAAGACTTACTTTTGTAAATTTGTCTTGTCTTGTCTTCATAGAGTGGAGAAAGAGGCGGGTCGGTGTTATGTCACGGGCCAACCCTCATGTACTGGTGATAGGCGATAACCGATACGCTTTGGGCCGCCCAAGGTAAATCAAGTAAAGTTCCGAGGGGGAGATGGACACCACCCTCACATAACGCTGGCCCCGGGGAAAGTGACTTTTCTACACATTATTCCTCAGCGATCTGAGAAGGTTATAGGACGACCTGGTGGCTCATAGTGAAATTGTTCATTCGCAATTCAGTTAAAGTGTATTGCGTACACGCATGTGTCGACGTGGCTGACGGAGCAGGCAAGGGAGTAATGAGCCAGAGGCTCAAATACGACACCTCCATCCATCTTGGCTGCCTCTTTCCCATGGCTCGCAACAGTTCTAGTCATCGTGTATGCCACCATCCTCTTCTGACAGTAGTATTTTATCAGAAGGCTAATTTTGGTTTGGGGTTCTCATTACTTAGCTTAATGTAATCCTCCCTAGTCCCGAAGAAGAACAAGCGAAATATTATCATTTCATTCTGAGAATGGTTTATGGTTCCTGTCACGTGCACAGAATTTAGAGAGTAGACAAGTGACGTCCCCTGCATTTAAAGGAGTTACTAAACGGTTACGAGTTGTATAAATAAAATACATGTAATACATTAAGTAAGTCTTCCCTGTCATACAAAGGTAGAGTCTGTGGTAGTGCATGTGACATAACTGGTAGTTTATTTGTTTATTTATTTATATATGCGATAATAGCTTTTCTGTGTTGTGGTTGAACACGTAGGGAGGACTTAACAGCACAGTATCGCATGGAATGATGTCGGACC
The DNA here is from genome assembly GCA_004794655.1 of Marisa cornuarietis. Classification (NCBI taxonomy): domain Eukaryota; kingdom Metazoa; phylum Mollusca; class Gastropoda; order Architaenioglossa; family Ampullariidae; genus Marisa; species Marisa cornuarietis. Next base: position 1,372,880 of record SMMW01000606.1, read on the forward strand.
TATTTTCAGGTGGAACTGGCACCATTGCTGCTTCCTTATGAGAGCTTCACGTGCTCGGATGTCAGCGCACATGCATACGAGAAGCAGGCAGGCTGCTATTCAAAGCCTTATCAAGGTGAATCTGGAATATGCAGTGTATCGTCTGCTGACTTTTGGAAGATTTTCTGGGCGACTAAAGACATCTTGGGTTTGAGTTTCGTGGAAAGTCTTCTGGGACTCCTGAGAGTAAGCATTTGTTGAAAATAATACAGTAAGACCAGAGTTTCCTGTTGTGATCTGAACAATAATTAAGAAATAAAAGTAAGAATGAGTAATTGTTGAATATAGTACAGCAAGATCAGTGTTGTCCACTGGAAAATAAGAAATAATAAGAAATAAAACAAGGGGATTCATCGCAACACTTTTCTGAGTACACCACAGCCGTTTAACGTGTAAAAGTGAACATCAACAACCAGACGTAAAATTTCGTTAATAAGTTGTTAATACTTGAAATGTGATTATTTGCACTTTTTAAATGCTGTCTAACGGATCAAATTATTACAGTTATGTAGAAAATCATAATAAGAGCACAATGAAGTGAAATGGAAAAAAATAGGTTGTGTGTGTGCTTATATATATATATATATATATGTGTGTTTGTATAGTATATGTGTTTGTATAGTATAAATTATAATATCATGTGAAATAATGTATCTGCACTTTTACAGACGAAGTTGAGCTGCACTGGTGGGTTGCTGTCCTTCGACTCTTCCATGTATTTGATGAACATCCGACTGCGACTTCCCCTCTCTCGCCGTAAGCGAGATGTGCCGTCTGTCTCCGGGGTTTTCATCAGACAAGAGAGTTTGGAGAAAACCCCCTTCGTCATGGCGACCAGACTCAAGCGTCAGTCTCTTCACGTGTCCGACACGAGATCCTTGCGAGCTCGACGTGCCGCAACCAACGGTATGTGGCAGGGGGAGACAAACCAGCAGCGCCTTTACCACGAGTTGGCCAACAAGGGGGCACTTTCTATCAGCAGACTGCTGGGCTGGGATGTACAAGATGTTATGTGGTTTGCTTACGGCACAAAAACAGCAGACAGCAATGTTTTCAACGTGTCGCTTCTGTTTGCCGACCGACATACCTACGGATTACAAAAGAACGCCTGGTCACCCCGAGTAAACACCACTGAAGCTGTCGTCAAAGCGGGGGAAACTCTTGGCAGGAGCGATACAAGAATAATGATTAAAAATCAGAGGGCATGGATGCAAAAGTTTCAAGCTTGCTCTGATATCAATTGTCAGTTGGTATTTTACGCATCGGAACAGACAGACAGTGCGGTGAGCTCACAGGAGCCGACAAAGAGTTTACCTACAAGCAGCGCAGACAGGTGTCGTCACTGGCTCCAGTTGTCAGTACTGACTGCAGCAGAGGTAGTACTCTTTCTCGCAGTCATTTTTAAAAATTAAAGCATGTAAACTATTTTTGAACGTTTTATCACTTCGAAAGTAGACTACAGGACGAATGAACTTATAAAGTGACTTCATGATATTGAAAAGATGTTTTGTTTCCTCAATATTGTTTTCGACACGGAAGCTTTTGGGCAAAATACATATATATTTGGGTGCAAGTGTAATGTACAGTTCGTATGCCTTTCTGCTGGAAAGTTCATTTTTTTCGAAACTATTTGAATACATTTGTCAATCAAAACTTTAAACCAATGAAAGAATACAGTAACAATAATGCTATATGTTTGTATGCCTATAGTAAACTAAAAGGTTATAAATGTCCTGTTTGCACTTGCTGTTCTCAGTGAAGCTCTCTCTCTCTCTCACTCACACACACTTGCCATGAGATAGCCTTAGTCGCTGACTTGGCATAAAGCAACAATTAACTAACACACACACACTGCGTTCTTTGTAAAAGCTTTAATATACTGTCGAATATAAAACATATTTAGCAATTTATGTACCATTGCCTTAATGATCGTCGTGTAAAACTTTTACAAGTACTGTACAGTTAAAAAGGTTCTTAAAGTGACAATATTAGCTTATTGCTCTTTAACTTCCTCAGTACCTGTGCAGTACAATATCACAAAAATCTGAATCGCAAGATGAGTTCCAACATGGCGATGAGTTTAACATATCTGCCACATACATCTTGCATTGGGAAATATGTTTACTGTCACTGACGACATATAATGCCTCACTGACAAGCTGCGTACATTACAGTTTGCCTACTTGTAAGATGAGAGCAGTCACACTGTCTTCTTTAAGGATGGAACGCCTGTCTGGCTATAGTACAGAGCTGTAGCCTCTATGGGTTTGAAAATTCCTTGGTAAGGTAGATGAAGCAGATGCAAAGTCAGATAAGATATACAGATTTATAGGAAGGGCATGATTTATTTGCTGCTCAAGTGGTACTGAGAACTTCGCATAAGCTCATACATTCATTTTTGTTTGAACAGACAAGCCAACAAAGTTCAGTGTATCAGTGATATTAAAAACATGCAATTTTTAATTTGTATTATTATATATCCAATAGCGACCAGTTAATTATGAATTTAATATCATATGAAGATTCAAACTTAAAATAAAAATTTCTATTAACCGAGATTTATTGCATTCTGTGGTCGTGACCGAGGGAAGACAAAAAAAATCCAGACCACCCTCCCCCCCCAAAAAAAAAAACGAGTTGGTTGTCATTGTAGTAGGCATGTATACCTTGTTCTTTAAATGACTTTAAAGTTTCACGTTGTCTTGGTTCCCTGGAACAGTAACCCCCTTTGCTCTCCCTTCATTAGAATGCCAACTTTATGTCCCTAGTGACCGAGTTTCATGGTCATGGTCTAGGTTTTTCTGCGTTCAAGGTTTGTGCTGTCTTGATCAGCTGTTGAATTTCCAATTTATGACCACGACGAATGTCACGAAGTGTCATACTCTGTGTAAGGGTGCATGAGTTTAACCCTGCCCTGGTACCATGAAAGAAGTTACTTTGATAGTACCATGTCAATTTGACTCCATTGTAAAAACGGACTATATTACCAGAATAAAAAAGCTTAATAACAAAATATTTTTCAAAATAATATTATGGAAAAGTGTGTTACAAAATCCAGATAAGATTGCAAAACACTGCATGTGTGATCTTCTGATTATTTCACTTCACTGTTGGCCTAACTTTGACTGCTGGGACTGGTTGCACAACCATTCGCTTTGCTTGTGGTACACACACTCGTTGCACTCATTACAGATGAATTTGGTTTTCTTGTCCATCAAGAATTTCTGCTGTTGTCCAAAAATGAGCAGATTTTTTGTGAAAATGACAAACGCGAACCTTGATATAAGAGAAAAAAATATTTATATTACATGGAAGGTATTGCAGGCTCTATTCAACCCCAAAGCGAACGCGTGCCGCATACTTAGCAAGGCCTTACAAACAAATTATGTGAAAGACGAGATCGCTAATTGTGATTATTAAAAGAATCATAGGCCAAAGAGGACTGGGATCACAGACACGCCATGGTACCACAACAGGGTTACGAGATCGACGACGGTTTTAATTAACACGTTTACACCGGGATCCATCTTTACACAACCAACTCGCGGTTACACACACGAGATCTCCCGGAGTTCACTGAGACAGATCGGATTTTAGCTTCGTTTTGCTTATTTATCATAGAAATGGGACAGCTCGGCAATCTAATAATAGTGATATCCCTTAGCCTAACTGGCTAGAAGGGAGATAGCCAAAGTGAGTACGCGCGCGCGCGCACGTGCGTGTGTGTGTGTGTGTGCGCGCGCGCGCAAGCGCTTTTTATTCGATTATAATGGCAGCTTACCTAAATATATAACATAATGAAACAAAAAACATTTCGTCGTGTTAACGTACAGTACCCAAGCAATAATTCAGTCTATGATACTTACTCTAAATAGCAACTTCTGTATTCCACGACAGAATGATGGTCACAATCCTCGACAATGGAGAGGAATCCAAGGCCATCACCAGGGTGTCTAGCAGACTACTTTAAGCTATAATTCGACTGGCAATATCTACATTTCTTGTAGTAACGCAATAAAGACAGCAAACGGTAGAAAAGTGTGCACATCTAGGATCTATTGAATGAGATGAACATTTAATTAAGAGCTGTGTACACGTGAGAGGTCAGTAACGAGGGAAAATGACGTAGAAAGATTCACACCCCTACTATAGGAAAATGTCACCAGTGGACCCGAAGAAAAAAATTAAGAAACGAAGATTACAGACAATACAATCTTTATATCTTTCACTCTAATCACGAACTTGTATTAACGTCCGTGCTCTAATGCATGTCTGATGTCACAGTCGTCACTGATTTGAGTACAGGTATTGGAGGTAGCAGTAACTCTAGTACAGGTGAAGCCTACGTTTTATTTCTTTTATTTCTTTGAAGTCTACCTTTCTTTTTTTCTCGCTTTGCCTTTTGTGAGAATAAGAAAACGAAAACCCTGACCAAAGCCAGGTCACTTACATAGCCGCGGGTCCGGGTACACCATCCCTTCCTTCCCCTCCCTCTTGTCAGGCCTGGTTGGTGCTGGGTGTGCGAGGTATGCTGGGGTTGTGGACGAGGGCCTTTATGTAGAATGAAATATTTTTATGTTTACATAAGCCTTTATATATATATATAGGTGGATTTTAATGGGAGGGGGCAGAACATCGAGTATCCAGGCATATAAACTCTCTCTCTATATATATATATCTCAGCCTTGACATGTTTTGTAATATCCTGTACACAGACTCTCATGCCCTTGCTGCAGCCCAAAGGTGGGCCAAAATGTGAACTGCACTTGTTTTCATCCTTTTATTCAGCTAGGTTAATTTGATTGAAATTTAATTTATCAATTACAGCAGCGTTAGACGTCGGCACTCCGTAACATTCCAAAACAAAGTACAAAGGTAAATAACACGTACGGCTAACAGGTATGATGGAGTCGTTATAGAGCATATAGGGGACAGCTGCCTTCAAAGGAAAGGCTGGTTTTCAAGTTTTATGGTGAGCGAATTCAAACAGCTTCATTTTACACAATAAATTCGGTTAGTGAACGCCATTGTATGTACTTATTTGCTGTCCATTCCATTTATCACTAGGTTTGTTGTGTAGTCACCTGGTGTGAGTTTTCGATATTTCACCTGCTCGCCGCCCACGGCTTAGAAATTTGAGACCGGCCCGTAAAAGGAAAACTTTGGCCAAGTCTGATTTAGCCAACGTGACTGAAGCAATAATAATGATTTTAAAAAATCGTGTCTTTCTAGTCATACCTCACCATGCAGTTTACTAGCACATGCTATCTATATATAGTGCGTGACTCAAGCTACAGTCGGGCCGTGTCACGCTACTATATCCGCCAGCAACAAGCCAAGTGACCATCAAAAGGATTCCCGCCTGTGATCTCACACAACTTTTCTCAGGTCGTCAGTGCCCCAGGCTGACAATTAGCCGTGCTGTGAAAGATTTCTGGGTCACAAGGGGAGGCTCAAGGAGGCATGCCCTGTCGCACATCCTTTCAAACCTGTATCGCTGTCTGTGTGGACTGTCGTAACGATCAACACGTTCGTTTCTCAAACTGGAGACACTAGCAAGATGGCTTCACGGTCGCTCGCTGCTGTTGGATTACCTTTACTTGTGTCTCTGTTTCTGACGGAGGTGAACTGTGACTGTAACTCGGAACAACCGGGACCAGTGGGAAGCCTCAAGTGTATTCAGTCAAGCCTCTATAACAACCAGTCTCAGTATGCAACGTGTCATACCAACAGTTATATCATACAAAAGTCGAAAGGTAAATGCTTATTGAAAGGTCTATTATGTCTGCTTTCTGTTACTAACTATACTACATAAAAGCTTTGCGTTTTGATTCGGCACATGCCCCGGGGTTGACGACTTCTTCGGGCCCCTTACAATCGCTAATTATTTTCCCAGTATAAAATATGCAATTGATTGTCAATATCTAAATTTCATTTAGTAACCTAATATAGACAAGTGCACTAGGATCTATATCAGTACTTGAACATTTAATTGTTTACACGTGAGTGGCTAGTAAATGAGGAAAAATGGGGATCAAACTTGTAGTACCCCACTCCATAGAAAAAAAATCCCCAGAACGAGGAATGTTCCGTCAACCTTTCTTTAGAAGAAAAAGAAAAGGAAGAGAAGAATGACAAAAATCCACTGAACAAGGCCGGGCCGCGGAATTCTTTTTCCCACCTGAGGTAAGGGGGTGGAAATTCAGCCAATCGGAGTGCACGCAATATATGCCATAAAAGGTCAGTGCAACCCAAACCTATGTTCACTGCGATAACTGTACGATTACTAAAATCAGATCAACACAGCGGCGTTAAGTCTGGAAATATGAGAAACTTTTTAGTATACTACTTATGTAAACGTCATTATAAGTGCGAGATCCATTCAACCTCTAACGTTATACAGCTGTTTCACACTGTGTATCACGTGATATTCCTCGAGCCCCCAAGTTTTGTTGACGGCGCGAAAATCAACCGAAGAAGACAATCGATCATTGCCATTGTGTGGAAAAAGCAAACTCAAAATGCCGACAGAAATTTGTTCTACGTGCTCAAACTGCTGTGAGCAGGACACTGAAACATTTTCAAAGCTAAAGGTATGTGAATTTTATTCTTAAGTTAGTAATCAGAGCTTGAGACATGTCGTTCTTTTATATTTTTGCTCAGAGATCAGTTTGTTGTTTGTCTTTGCCACTGTCCGCCATGTTGACGCCCTAGCGGCCACTGTTCGTGGTGTGTTTTCAGCGACTCTCATCGGTTTGTTGCCATGTCTGATTTACAAACTGACTATACAATCTCACTGTCACCCGACATGAGAAGGGATCAGCGTCTTAGATCCATAATCTTTCGAACAAAAGGAGTATAGAAGAGACAGAATATATATGACATGGCCTGACGTGACCAACACTGATGTGTATAGTTATCTTGTCTGCAGATGAGTCTGTTGAGCAATAAAACGTGATTAATAATTTTCTTGGAGCGCCATATAATCTCTCCTTCCAGAACAAGTGACATAATATACCGCATGTTTGCAGTCTATCATGGTCAAGATGCCTTTAATAATAATCAAAACTGCACAGAAGCACTTGTTTACATTTCACTAGAAGAACACTTGCTTTGGTGTTTTGCCACCACTGCAGGAAATGATAAAGTTTATACTTTCTACGCACTTCATACTTTTATTAATGTATGTTTGTTTTGATGTCCTTGTATACATGATTGAGACAAATACTGCAGTAGTTGTATATTGTATACTAATCGTATATATTGAAGTGTATCAATATATGTATGCCAGTCATAGAAACAATACCAAGGTGTTGTAAATAATTGGTTTTATATTTTGTTATAAACTTCTGCACATTGAAATACATATTTAATAACCCTTTTCAGGAAATTTTTATGTCTGCTAACAGAACATAACTTTACATAAAATATCATTACAGACTAAGAAGGAACATGTCAAAATCCCAATTTGAGTAATGTCACTGATATAGATTACTAAAGAGGTCTATTAGTCAGAAAATCTAAAATCCAAAAAAGTTCTGGCATCAATATTGCTCTGAATTAGTTTCTGAGCAAGCAAATAAATGCACTCTGAAAATAAATCCAGACTTCAAACTCAAGAAATATTGACTACTCAATAGGCACTAGGGATTTATGTAAATTTACAATGCAGCAACAAAGCTGAACTGTTTTGTCTATGACTGGATTATCATCACCAGGCTTTATTGTCATCATGTCTATAGGGAGTTTAGACTGCAAAATGCCAAACCTTTTGTGAACAAAGCCTATAACTCTCTTAATATACATTTGTACAGAGGCTATTTTTCTCATGTTTTCAACTTGAAATGGATCTAGCTGTTTTTCCCATGGGGGAAAGTCTGGAATTAATAATTTAGCTTGATAAAAAAAAAGAACTTCATCTTCAATGTTGAAACCTCAGTCGGCCATAATTATATCACCTAGTATTAAATTGAACAACAAAGAAGTATATTTAATTACGTGTTTGTCTAAAGCCCTGCCACCAAATGCATCAGAAATGAAGCTGATTGACCCTTGTAGTGTGATCCCAATCAGATATTTGGCAGAATGATATTTGCTGTAGTTGGAATAAACTTGGTCTGATTTGTTTGGCCCAAGGGTTTCTGTGTTTGAAGTCCAAAACAGTCAACAATATTGCAGTAGATATGTCTAAAAATGAGAAGGATGCTCAGAGAATTTCATAAAAGTGTGTGCTGTTGCTAGAATTACCATTATTACTTTCTCCCAATAATATCCATAAATATATGATTTATTTCTCATATTGTTTTAGGATTTATTACCTGAAGGATATCAGCACCTTATCTGCAAATTTTGTGTGACCAGTGGTGCTAATGATCATTTTGAGGCTACTGTGAGAATTAACCTGTTTTCCAAAGATGATGTGCAAAAGTGGAAGTACAGCTTTCAGGAGTCTTCAAAAGTTACTTTGAGAATCAAGCGAACATACCCTTCTATGTCAACTAAGATCATCTACAAGGTAATATTAATATGATTTGTCATTTGCATTTCATAGACAACTCATAGGTATTGACATTGACACTTTTGCCATACTGGTATATTCTGTCCTTCAAATGTGCAGTCTTTTAATACATCATATTAGACATTAGGTCATTTATTACCACTGAACAAACAGTATTTGCAATTTTTAATCTTAGTCAGCTAGGTCTTAATTTTGATAGGATGCTATACTCATTAAGTGTAATATAATTAAGTGTACTTGTTAACAACTGTGAGTTCTAGAATCAAATACCATCTGGGGCTACCATAATATAAATATTTTGGGGCTGAGACAATACATTATATTCATGAATATCAAGGTTCTAACTGGCCTTTGCAAAGCACAAAGACTCGGGATTCTACTTTTGTTGCTTCCTTTTGTGGGTCTTGTTTTATCTAGGTGATGTACAGGTGTCAGCACTCCACTCAGCCTAGATCATCAACTGCTGATGCTCGGAAAGGCTCAAAGAACACTGATTGCCCTGCCACAACATGTCTGACACTTTATCAGACTGACATTTGTGATTCTGATGGCTTAAAAAGGAAAAGCAGGTAAAGACTAGCGCTCCTTTTGAAAAAGAATTGGAGTGCACAAAACTATAGCAACAACCTATTAAATGTGGCTGACATACTTTCTCAAACACTCAAACATAGATACTTCTGTAAAATAATGTTTTGTCATTTTTTTTACTTGTATTTCTGTTTCTCCTTTTTATTTAATATGTGTACATTTCTTTTTGTTTTATGTGTCATATGTTAAACTGTTTTGCATTTCTTTTATCTGTTTGTATAGGTCATCCGACGGTCATCGAGCAGATTATCCTGCCCTCGTACAAATAAATCACTGTCACAACCATGCCATCATTGCAGCCTCAGCTATCAAGCACAGAGATGTGTCTGAAACAACAAAGTTACGTCTAGAACAGCTGATGTTACAGGGATATACACCAAGTGCTGCTCTAGAAATGTATAAATATGACCTACAGCTGGAACATGGTGATGATTATGTTTACATCTCTGCTGACAGAGCTGTATGTCCTGATCGAGATTATGTATACAGGTAAATTTTTCTATGAATCTTTTTTGTCAGCTGAGGAAGTTTACACTAATATCCAGACAAAAGTAGACGTAAAAAGTAGGTAACTCAAACTAAAGATATTATAAAGGAGTAAAAAAAACATTTTCACATAAGGTGTAAGAAAATCACAAGGCCGCACATGACCATTGTCAGTATCATTGTGTAATGTATGTAAAGCCCAAGCTTTCTCCCTTTTTTCTTGTACTGATTTATAGTCTGTTCCAGCCAGCACAACTGAGACTCATTTGATTTAATCAATATAGAAACAAAAATTTAAGTAATAGGCGGTTGAAATCTATTTCTCAATTTTTGACATAATGCAAACTTGGACTTGAGCTTCTTTTTAAACTGGTTTCCACACCTTTTTCGACAACAGGTTGTACTACAAACTTGGAAATGAAAAGTATGGTGAGACCAGAGGCGAGTCCCAAATTCCTCAACTGAAAGAATTTGTTGAACAATTAGAGATAGAACTGGCACAGAGAGAAATTTGCACTTCAGTGAACACGTCCACCAAAAAATATGTTGTAATGGACATCACTCCGGATGAGCAAGTAGTTGTTTCGATATGCACACCACTGATGCACAGGGTGCATAAATATTTGAAACACAGCTCAGAAATGGTTTTCATTGATGCTACTGGCAATTTAGACAGAAACCATTGCAGGGTGTTTCTTTTGTTGACACACAGTTGTGCTGGAGGACTTCCACTGGGAGTCATTGTTACAACGAGTGAGTCTCGGGAAACAATCAAACATGCCTTACATCTCCTCAGTAACCTTGTAGGCAGTGATGGTTTTGGAGGAAGAGGCAGAAATGGACCTGCCATTTTTATGACAGATGATAGCAGGGCAGAGAGAGCTGCCATCCATGATGTTTTTCCATCATCTGTTTTGTTGCTATGTGTTTTTCACGTTCTGCAAGCAGCTTGGCAATATCTTTGGGATGCAAGAAATGCCATCTCAAAGACTGATAGACCAGAACTTTTTTTTTTGATAAAAAAACTTATTTATGCCTCTACTGAAGATGACCTTGATGAAAAGTTTTATGAGGCACTTCAGCATGAAAAAGCAAAGAATTATCATACATTTTTAGAATATGTTAATAATTTGTTTCACAGAAGACATGAATGGGCTCTGTGTTATAGAGATGACCTGCCCATTCGTAGAAACAACACCAACAATTTTGCTGAGGCAGCAATGCTAGTACTTAAAGAAAAGATATTGAACAGAACTAAAGCATTCAATGTACAGCAGTTGCTGGATTTCATTGTACATCACATGGAAGCACACTACGAAAGAAAGTGCATAGACATCTCCAATAAAATCCTCAGTCAAGTTAAACAGTCACGATTTTTGATGTCCAATTTTCACAGCATTGAGAACATTGTTCAGATTGGGGATACTATATATGAAGTTTCCAGTTCAGAAAATATAGCTGAAACATATGTTGTTAATATGACAATAGGTGCTTGCACGTGCAAAGCTGGATGCACAGGAGGGCCATGCAAGCACCAGGCAAGTATATGCCAGCAGTTAGGGCTGACATCTTTTAATTTCATTCCAGAAAAGAGCCCTGAAATGCAACAGCTTTTATGTTACATTGGTTCTGGGAAAAACCATCCTCTTGACTGGTTTCAACCGTTACGAACAAAGGATGGGTGTGAAGTGAATGGAAAAGAGATGGGAGCTTTAAGAGAACAACACACCTCTGAGCAAGCTGATCAAGCTGCTGAAAATGAATGTATTTTAGATACAGAGGAAGCAGCAGACACAGACAGCATTAGTCACAATGAACATATCACAGATAAAGAACAAGTTTATGATTCAGCTTCTTTCTTGGTAGACATACAAGACTTTCATAAATTATGTGAGCAAAAACTTTCAACTGATCCTGTTACATTTGGTCCTGGTTTAAAGGCATTTTTTATGCAAACCTTGCACAAAATTAAAACTGACACACATTTGGTAAGTGCTTTCCATACCTTTGGAAAGTACACTGGAGTTAGTCTACCTACAGGGAGAAGAAAAATAATCTCTAATAAGCGAATTGGCATTCAGCCTACGTCTCTGCAGAGGAGACAACGTGCTGTGCCTGGTCTAAAAAGGCATGGTGCAGGCCGTCCGAAAAAGCCATGTGAAGGCGAGATACAAGCTTGCCATGAGAAAGGTAAAAGTAGGAATTTCTCCTCACTTTCAGGTGCTTTGTTACCTACCAAAAGACGAAAAGCACCTCACAGCTTAAAACATTGTGTGTCACAAAATACATCCCTGGGAGGAACTCATTCAAAAAAGTAAAACATAGCTTTGTAAGATTAGTTGATACTGTTACTTTAACCAGATGTATTCATGTCATTGTTTTCATATTTAAAAAATTTAGTTTCTTGTAACTGCTATTATTTCACATTTAACTGTGCAGCAAAGTAACAAAAATGTAATGTTAATTATCCACTATGTTGTATTTGTATTTTTACTTTTTTCTTTTAAGGTAATCAGGTGTATGAGTTTTTGAGGGCATTTATTAAAATCGAATATATAAAGTAGTTAATGTTTGAAACATATTAGAGGAATTTTTAAGCCAGAAGAGAAAATGAGGAAGTTGTTTAAGTTTTCCAGTTACACACTTCATTAATAGATCATGTATGTAAATTTTTTTAAGACCCACCAAAACCATCATTGCCTGCAAGGTTACAGAGGAGCTGTAAGGCCTGTTTTAATAGCTGTTTCCGATACAAGCAGATTTCAGTATGTATACTGAAAGTAGGAAACTGCTGGTCAGTTTCAGTTGTCAGAACAAAGGGGGCAGTTCATACATTATGAGTGAGTTAACTCTTAAGAAATTTTGCACATCACATCTGATGAAGATAGAAAGAAATATCTGCAAAAAAGGAAATTCTACAAAAATCTGTTTTAAAAGGAAAAAGACAACCATAAAATGCTTTAGTTAGTGAGATGTCTAAAAGAAAACTTAACTGCTTCTAAAACCTTCAGGTGTATGTCCTATCCCTACTAAACAATGGTTTAATTCAGAAGCAGCTACTTAATCATAAAAAAACTGAGTTGCTTTAATAGACTTTTGTCAGGCGTTTGATATAGTTTTAAGAAACTATGAAATGTGTTACTAAGAAGTGCTTTAAAAGAAAATAATATTTTTAGTAATTTCAAATATAATGTAAAATCTAGACTGTCATAACAGGAACACCTAACTTGCAGACATATGGGGAACATGGTAGATTTCCTTTGTTAATGCGTCAGTCCAGTATATTGGATATTTGCTCCATCTGCTAAGAATGGCACAGTGAAGAATCCAGAGGAAGGCCTATTTAATGATATCACTACTACACAAACAAAACAAGAGAACATGTTAACATGGTTATATGATATCTTTGTATAAATATGATATCTTTGTATAAATATGATTTTGGTATGGTAAAGGAATGTCAAGGCGCTGGAGATGATAAATTTGTTACAAATCCTGAAACAGACTGGTAGACTAGCTGACACCACCAGCAGTAGCATGATGATATTCAAAGCATTTCAAGATATTTTCCATATAATACATTCAATAATATTATTTTAAGCAATTATCTTGTGTGGCTGAAAGGCAGAGGCATAAGAGATTGGTAAAGTTTAGAATGGGTATACAAGTTAATAAATGTTGATTACAGGATGAACTTTGATTACTATTAGTGTTTGTACCGGTGTGTTTACATAACTGTATGGTGTCGAATGGTTTAATGCATACCCCTACTTGTACCTGTGCATGTTTGTGCTTATACATAATTCTATTGACTATTTACTTTTTACATATCTGTGTATATATGCATATGCATGATTGTAATGGTTTGATGCATGTCTGTATTTACACCATGTGCATTATACATGATTCTAATGGGTTGATGTATGTCTGCATTTATACCATGTGTATTATACATGCACCAGTAAAAGGCCCTCATGATTAAATAAATATATTATACACTGTGTATTATCAATTGGTACCCCCCTCAAATAATGCCTTTCACTAATACAGGTGTAGTTTGGCTATCCTGGGTTCATCTCTCATCTCGAGCATGCTGCATCTACTTTCAGAGCTGGCTGCCTTGCCGTGATATAGGCTTTGTTGCTGGCTTGGCATAAAACACCAATACCCCCCGCCACCCATGAAATAGGGCCAGAAGCCTGAATCATTTAAAAAATATTGCATATCATATCATATCTTAGCACCTTTAAGTCTAAATTCAAAACCTGTCTATTCAGAACAGTGACTTCACTAAAACCTTGTCCTGACCATGAGCGTGCATAACACGTGTCTGTATTTCCTTTGTGTATGAGCAGGTGTCTGTTGTAGAAGTGAGCATGTATGTAAAGCGTGAATATGGGTGTATGGTTGTTGGTTAATTAGTTTACTTCTGTATATCATTACTTTGAAGTGCGCTGAACAGATTATTCAAAAAGTTCTATATAAATGTTAAATTATCACTGTGGTGATCACATCTGTCAAAAATGTTAAATGATGTTTTGCATGAGACGATTGTAGTTTGACTTTTTTGGACTCCACAAGTGGATCCAAATATTTGATGCGTATAAAGGTGCATATAGAAGCTTGTAATTTTAATGCTCTTTGTATAATTGCACTGTGCAAAGAGCTATTAGATTTTAGATATGAATATTGAATAAACATATATGAAGAAAAGTATATATGTTTGGTTCTTTATTAAATTTCTGTAATCTTAGTTGGTAAAGTTGCTTGGATCTTGACAGCAAATTTGTGAGAGAAAATAACAGTAAAGATCATGTGGAATAAAATCTGCTGATGAAATGGTAATGCAAGAAAACAAACAAAATACATAAAACTTAGCTCATGAACTTAATAATAATAGATGATCTACATTACATCATTGTCACTTTTGTAAGAAAATAAAAATGTTGCATCATAACATCTGTAATCAAACTACCCATCATTACAGTGACTAAAATATAAAAATATATATGCATAACAACAAAAGTGGTTTATTTTATGCATGATAAAGTGGTATGAGAAGATCAATTGTACATAAAATTGTGCTTGGGTGTTGCAGCAAATGTTATACACCCATAGAACCACACTGCCAAAAAGTGTTAAAAATGTTCATGAGAAAAGTACAATATGTATATTATGGTTATAATTTAAAACTTCAGCTTAAGGTATTTCTTTCCACTTAATATGTGCTCTTCCTTGGAAATGAGTCTTTCACAGCCAACTTTGTTAATTGTTTTAAGAATTTACCAACCTGCCAAATACTAACTTTTTATTTTAGTTGACTGCAAGGCCACCTGTTTAGATTTCAAACCTTTTTTTTTACATGCAAGATAATGTATGACACTGCTTTTGTCTAATGACAAGTTTAACGATTAATTCTATCTGGCATCCTCTTGAATGGACCTGATTACCACATACACATTGTAAAATATCTTTAAATAAGGAATCTCAGAAAACCCAAACAAGGAAGGTCGAATTTATGTTGTATAAGTTCTTATTTTAAAAAAGCCTAACAAAACAATGAACATGCTAAAAAATATTAGTTCATTCGCTGAATGCTGCACACATAACTGTTTTCAATCAGTGGCATAATTGATCTAGTACACAGACGTAAATATCTCCTTTTAGCAGTGGAAGCATCCCAAATAAAACATTCATGCAGGTATTATATAGGGATTTATAAAGTTGTGCTACTGTAATTTGAGAAACGGACTCTCTCAGTTGCCAATCGACAATTGTAATTCACGAGCGATTTTAATCACAGATTCACAGTATCGCCGACACGGTACCTCGAGTCAATGTATACAGTTATTTACTGTTCTCTATATGTGGCGAAAAAGGTGCAAGTCCAGATCGAGTAGCTAAGGTAGAGTTTTATTGATAAACAGTGAGATCAAGACCAAACTAACCTTCGTTATTAAAACAAGCCGACCAAAACACTTTCTGTAAACACTAAGCAACAAACAACACTGAGGAATATCACGTGATACACAAGGTGAAACAACGAAAGAGGCTGAATGAATCTCGCACATAGGGAGGTAGGCCCCCTATGCATAAAAAGTATACCAAAAGAACTTATCATATCGCCATACTTATACTTAACGCCGCTGTGTTGATCTGATTTTAGTAATCGTACAGTTATCGCAGTGAACATAGGTTTGGGTTGCACTGACCTTTTATGGCATATTTTGCGTGCACTCCGATTGGCTGAATTTCCACCCCCCCTTACCTCAGGTGGGAAAAAGAATTCCGCGGCCGGGCCGCTGATTTTTTTTTTTTTTTTTTTTTCGTATACTTCCCGAGGGAAGGCAAAAACTTCGGAAGTCTTCGAAAGTGTGACGTCAGCGACCTTGACAGTCCTGGCTAAGCCAAACCTCGGGTTTCTGTCTTTGCCAGCTATGAAACCTTGTAATGGGGTTAAGCTCAACGATTCATAATCACTATAAAGGGCTGCACTAAGTAAATGGTGAGAGCCAAAGTAACTCAAGACCTGAAACTTATGGGTAGAGGTGAAATAAATGATGGCCCAAAACAACCGAGACGAGTAAAGCTGTTAAGTGTTATCAGTGGCGTACTGTCCGTGGACACGGGGGACTAGGCTAGTCCCTTAAGAGTCACAAGTAATCATTTTTTTATTTGACGATATTTTACATACAGCGTTTTAGAATTATTGAAAAGCGCCGGTGAAAAATGCGTCTTGCCTGTCTTCAGACCGTAGCCCCACCAAGCGCCTGCAGCACTCAGGGAACTAACCTTCGCAGTCGCTACCGCGTTTCGTCTGCTGATGTAGATCACGTGGTCGTGAGGACGCCTGTGTTAGCGTCAGCTTGTCCCGTGTGTCAAGTTACGTGCAAAGTTTCTACTAAAGATCGACAGGCAAACTAACTTAATACCTAAAACTAATGACAGGTTAAGATGAAATAAATGATGGTTTAAAACAAGCGAGACGATGTAGCGGTTATTGTAGCCTGTTAAATAGGTTAGTTTACACTCAACGATAACAATGTCTGTGTGGTGTAGTGGTTCTCAAATATGAATTCTCTGTCAAGCCTTTCTTGAAGACCCACTGATTACTAAGCGAAACCGTATAATCTCTCTGTGTCAAGTCATATCGATAGACACCTAGTTTCTACTATCATACATTGATATTGAAATATAGATATTTTACGCTCATAGGTGATAGTAATTGCTTTAGTTTAGTAATAACAGTTATTGCGTTTGAAAGAGGATATTTTTATTTTTTACATAGCGTGTAATCTAAAATACTTAACAGGTTACATCGTCTCGCTTGTTTTTGACTATTTCCCGTTTCTAACGTCATTTAACGCTTATATATGGTATCTACAAAATTATCTGGTATTTTCACATAAATCATGATCTTATAATCAACATTATTATTAAACCTGATTTGTTCGTTGATTACTTGTATTACTATTTACGTAGTACGAGATACATATTGAGGCGGCAAGAGAAATGTAGGAAAACATGAAGCTTATCTCCCCCCCAGCCCTCACCCCCACCCCCCTATAGCTGGTCCCCAGTGGGAAATCTCACTGCACGCCACTGCACGTTATGGTCAGCAATATCTCCGTAGTCAGAAGGTTACATGCAGTGCCTCATATGTAACTTGCTTTGAGTTCAAATCTCGGGTAGATTTTTTGGGGGGTTGTTTTGGGATTTTTTGTTGTTGTTCCCTAATATGATGAATTCTCTGTCAAGCCCCTCATGAAGATACAATTGATTGTCAAGCAAAACCATATAATCAAGCCATGTAAAGTTTCTATAGTGTAGTGGTTGCATCTTCCTGCGGCACCATTTGAATTGTGTTAAAATCTAAGTGGGGTCTAGTTTTGATGTATTTTGTGTTTTGTTTAGTGAGTGTAAAATATCTAGATTTCGATATCAATATATGAGAGTAGAGATTAGGTAAGTGTCTATAGATATGACTTTACACAGCTGGATTATATGGTTTCGCTTGGCAATCAATGGATCTTCTTGAAAGGCTTAACAAAGAATGCATCATATGAGAAAAAAAAAATCCCAAAACAAATCCCCCCCCCAAAAAATACTACCTGAGATTTGAACACAAAACATGTCAAATATGAGGCACTGCATGTAACCATAACACTACGGAGACATTGCTGACCATAATGTGTAATCTAACCTAATTAACAGCTTTACATCGTCTCAGTTGTTTTGTCCCATCATTTATTTCACCTCTACCCATCATAAGTTTCAGGTCTTGAGTTACTTGGGCTCTCACCATTAATTTAATGCAGCCCTTTAAAGTGCTTATAAGCATCATTGAGCTTAGCCCGATAACAAGGTTTCATAGCTGCAAAACTTCTTAAGATTTCTAAAAATATTAGCATTATAAGGCCAAGGTCAATGACCACAGGTTTATTACCACAAGGAGGGGTGAGAAAACAGGATTTTATACTATTTTCAAATAGAGCAATTAAAGCTATATAACAGGTGCACCATGCAGAGAAAGAACTGTGTGTGAACCTGCAATAGCCTATCTTTAAAGTTCAAACCATAGCACCACCTGAGTTAGTCTAATGAATACTCCATTAACTTTGTAAAAAAGTGTTAGTTACGACCACCATCTACCAGTAGTTGGTTTAATGCGCAGATGTCGCCCACCATCCCTGTCCCTTGCACTAATAAACCATTTACAAGCTACAATATTCATTTCCACTTCTAAGGCTTGTGGAAATGTTTTCCAGACTGCAGCTGTAATTTGAAAGGAAAAAAACCAACTTTATACAAAGACAGAAAACAATCAGCAAAGTTCTATCCTCTGATATAAATGAGAAAAAAGGTCCCAACAACAGAAGCTGTAACTGGGGGGAAAAACACCACTGTATGTATCCCAAACTCAGCAAACTACTGTTATTGTGAAGTAGTTTGGGGATAAATTCCCTCACTCTTAAATATACTGTATGTTTTTTTCTGTACTTTATCTTTTGCACTCATTGATAAATCAAACATAAGTTTGAGGTACCTACCCGCTGTAAGCCACGTCAGTTGATCAAACTATTAAATATTTACATTTCTTATGATATTTCATTATCTATATGCTTTTATGACAATACTGATGCAGTGCAAAACAATTTCAATGTTAAATTTTCACATGCTGGAAATATTTTGCACAAACACAGTAAAGCAAACCCACTCATCATTATTCCTCATACTTGAGTGTATTGTAATGTTTTTTTCCCCTTGGCTCCAGTGAAATTGTACTGGAGTGCAAGGGGTGTTGAAAATTGTCTCCTTAACATGCTGTGCACCAACGTGGCAACGCTATCCCCCTGATGCGGGAGAAATTCTTATCTTAAAAAGTAAGTAAAATGCTACAATACTGAGGTATGTGACAGTGGCGTAGGAAGATGCTCAGCTTTAGGTGTGGTGGGGAGCTCCATGCGGACAATGAATGACGTTCACATTCTTGCCTTCCCAGAATCAGTTTTTTGGGGGGGAGGGGCTGCTGTCCCCCTTACCCCCACCCCCCGGTTCCGACGCCATTGTGTGACCAAAAGCTCATAGTAATGCATGCCGTCAAGGCACTGTTATGCAGAATTAAGATGCCCTTAAAGATGGTTATGTAGTGATCTTGAAAAAAAACCCAGTGACATCTATATTAAGTAAATGAAAACATACCATTTTCTTTTTCATATCACGATCCTCCAGATCCTCCTCTAGTCTTTGCAAATCTTCCTCTGTCTTCAGAGGAAAGGAAAAATTGTTAGGTGCTCTTTCACCTATGTGTTGGTTGTCATTGCTACAGCTGAGCAGCAGCTGCTTCAGCTCTTGCTGCTCCATCTTTATCTCTTCTAAAATTTTAAAGATTCATTTCAGTGCTCTGTCTACACCTTAAACAAAACCATTTCATATATAACATGTGCATGTGGGGTCTTGCAGATAAAGACAAAAATCTTCACAAAAGAATACTACTTTTTGACTTGGTCACAATATAGCTTTTCCGTGATCAATTGTGTACACGTGATTCTCTTAAACTTTTGATGGGTTTGTTTTAAATAATAGTTAATATTGTCTCAGTCTCATTGTTTATCAATGAAAGTGCACCTTAGATAGTCTAGACTTGTTCTCTTTTTGCGATAAAGGGAGGAGAGTGACTGCAGTAAAACATGAAATGAGTTGAAGCATTTGCGATACTACATTCACAAACAACCATGTGAGCTTAAACAGTTTTTGGTTGGAAGCAGCAGCTGATTATAGTCCTACAAATTAGTAAACAGGTTTTATTAAACCAATAACTATGTTCGTATCTATAAAGTTCCACATTTTTGTTGAGATCATCAAATCTTAAGTTTACAAAATTACATGCATCTCGCTTCAAAAAGGATTTGAAATTTGACACTTCAATAATGACACATGAAATTAACAAGGGGGTAATATAAATAAATTGTTAAAACTAATTTTTCATGCAGATATTAACATTGATAAAGTTATAGACAAGATAATATATCCAAAAAAATAAGTTTTTATAATAAAAATATGAACAGTTATGTTTTAAGTGTTTGAGGTATAAAACAATTATTTTCAGCCATTGTTTTGTTAGGTATATGCGACATTCAAATATGAATTTAACATTATTGGTTTCAGTTTTCTGAGCATGCATTTGCTGATTCATTTTTGAGATATTTTACAATGAGCATGTGATACTCATGTCCATTTAAGAGAATACCAAATGGAATGTGGGTGATTTTTTTTTTAATTTGTAAAATAATAATAATGCAAGATTTGTAAGCGCAAACTCACACTCATGTGGAGCATTCTCATAGTGCTTGAGAACAAGACATGGACAACATATGAGGGACAGAGAAACAAACAAATTACATGCAAATGATGAAAGGATAAACAACAGTAATGATGATGATTAAAAGACAAATACACAAAATACAAAGAGGAACCAAGTAACAAGGACTAAGAATATTATGATTTTGAAAAGGAAGATGAGTAGGGAAGCAACGATAAACAGAATCAGAAAATGGGGAAAAGGGTTTGACAAAGGAATAGCCTTGTGTGGACTGTTGTTACAAGTAATGCTTAAGGAAGAAGTGTATTTTCAGTGCACATTTAAATGATTTAGTTGTGGGTAGGTGGCGGATATGGAAAGGGAGAGAGTTAAATTGTTTTGCTGCACAGTAGCTGAAAATCCTGTGACCATATGTTTTTGTTCTGGTGACAGTACTAGCTAGGAATTTATAATAGACAATTCAAGAAAAATAATCAGAGAACTTCAATGAGTTGTCATTATGCAAAAGCAGTATGACATCTCACTTAAAGCAAACAAACTAAACTTTCACTACCCTTTCACTAAACTTCAGAAAACTAATAAGATAAATATTAGTATAAAGATACATAAAGGGGGCACTGCAGTGAAGTGAAGGTGTGAAATACTTCCTATGAAGAGTTCTTAAGTACCATCAAAATATAAATTCATCGATCTTATTTATTTTAGTTTTATTTTAAACTCTTTTAGGACTGATTGTGTGGCTGGTTGGTTGTATTTTCACTGGGTTAGTAACTGTGAAAATTACATATTAAGCCACACTGACACTCTTAACAGGTGCCAGATTCTGTTTGGGAAGAAACATTTTATGTTGGCAAATATAAGCTTGATGCACATTTCTCGTAAGCATTTGGTAATGGATGTGTGGTTATTCAACTTCTGCAATAACACTAGAATAAATCCTATGTTCTGCCATTTATTTTGTTTGAATGATGCCTAATTTATTTATCATTTTCTTGGGAGTTTGTTAATAGAATATTTTACAAATGATTCAATTGTCCAAGATTGATTAATTCAAAATATAACTTATAATTCTGACTTTTTTCCACATACAAAAAACTTTGCATTGTAACAATAGTAACTGTATACTGAGAGAGCAAATCATGTGGTAGTGGAGGTGATGTAAACGCTTTCAGTGTCCAAGCATGAAACACTACCCACCCCCACCCCCAAAAAATCATTATGATTGTGGTAGTAGCACTCTGCATTTTCAAAAGTGAGCACACTGCAGCAGACCACAATGACCTATGAAGATGTGGAGGTTGGTAATTTTGTGCAAAGACAATATCACCCCACTGCCTGAGTTAAATCAGCTATGGCCTTATTGTCCCAAGTGAGACTACATTATCATAACACTTAAAGTGAATTGTCCCAGGTCCAAAAGACTGGTCTGGGCGAGATGACAAATATCGATTGGCCATTTAAAGCTGGCTGTCAAGTTATTCTGGAATTTAAATGACAGTATTTGGTTACTCTTTAGTTGAAGTTGGAGGTGTTAAATAAAAATGCACAGATGTTGCGCTGGTATTTTGGATCTTGTCTATGCACACACAGAAACATGCAGATATGTGCAGAGAGTAGCGGTCTGTACACAGGTCAATCCACTGTGTTCTGAATACATTTCCAAGATTCTTCAGAAGTGGTATTCACAACACTGTGTCATTACAGAATATAGTAAGATGTGCAACACCTCTGCCTATAATAATAATAATCATAGAGTGAATTAGCATAGTACGTTTCTCAGCTGCAAAGTCGATTATTTGTGCAAAAAAGTCAAACTACAAATTGAAAATAAATAGCACATCTTGAAATACAGACCAAATATATCATAACAGTTATACAGAGACAGAATCGGACAGAAATAGAAGGCAAAAGAAAAAATACGAACCTCCAAACTAAAGAATAAATGATGACATAAACTTTACTTTTAAAAATTGTTTAAAAAAGAAAATATGCCATTGTAGTATGTTCTCTGGATGAGTATTGCCAAGCAACCATTTTTGTTTAGCAAAATTGTGGCAGAAATTTGCGTGGCTCTGTATGAAGCAGGCGACTGAGTTTGCATATGTATAGTCTGCGAACAACGTACGGCTCTGCTTGTAACATTTGACGTTAATTGCTACTTGTGTCATCGGTGATCGAGGAACAGCTTTCTTATAGGTGGTTTTGCGACGCCATAACAAAAATGGCTTACCTGTAGGCGGAGCTATGCAAATTAGTGACGTCACTATTACGTTACTCATCTTCTGCTCTCTCTCTCTCTCGCTAAACTCCCCTCATATCGTCTCCTCCATCTTCTTCTAATCCTTCCTCCAATTATTCCGAGAAATAATATCCAGAAATGAACAAAATTTTTCCTGAAGTCGCCATCCCCATCTTCTTCAAATCCTTCCTCCACTTTTTCCGAGAAATAATATCCAAAAATATACAGAATTTCTCCTTGTCACTTCTACATCCATCCAAAACTTCTTTCTGCTATACTTTCCAGACTCTACACCTCTCAACCTTTCCTTGAATTCCACAATTGCACCACAAATTTTCGCGAAATTTCCACCCACACTCGGCATCTTCAATCCTCTCGAATTTCTATCGTCTGCTCACATCAAACCAAAACTTTTCCGCGCCAAATATCACATGACTAAAACCAGCCAATACTTTAACGACTAAAATCAGCCATTAACACAACTCCATGTCAATCACCATCACGTCACTCGAACAGTCTTCAACATTTGTCCTCTACAATAAAACCTAACCCTAACCCACACCCATAACCCTAACCATAACCCAAACCCAAACCCTAACCCCACTTCATAAATCATACACAACACCAACCAATGCCCAACCTCACACCCCTCTCAACTATCGATCCTACCCGGTCTCCCCTCCCACAAAATAGCACAGCCCGCCGTGACCTAGTAAAACCTCCTATAGGAAAGTTCTGCCGGTGATCGATTTGTCTTTTGGGGCTAGGACGATCTTGCTTTTGGTGTTGAAACGATGTGGTCTTAATTGGGACGATATGCATGGTCATGGCTGGGACGATTTGACTCACGCGTTGGGGCGAAATGACCGGTGACCTAGGACGCTGACCTACAAGGGAGAAAACCTGTGTCAACACACGCCTGAAGCCTTGACTTTCGGCTTCACAGGTCACGAACCTGTACGAGCCAAATATTCTCTGACACACGACTAACAGACCACGAATGATGTGTGGGAGTCTTGCATGCTACACAAATAAGGCGACAAGCGGTTAATAACTGTACAGAGTTGAGACGCAACGGTCGTGCGGACACACACGTCAACACATTTCATGGCTCTGAGTCAGACTCAACGACAGCGGTTCGGGATTAGATGTTACCCTCACTGTCGACACCACCGCCTTAGGCTACCAGTGTCGACTGTCATATCCTCATATCTTCGTCAATTACGCAGTCATTTCACTACTCATCTCTTCCTTACCCACATAATCCAAAGTCTCCTGTAAACAATAATAATTGAGAAATCAATATCTCAACGCCTTGTACAACATGTTTCGTTGTAGAAGACACATTAGAGCAAGTTGTCTTTTTGCGGGCTGGTCTCAGAATTCTAAGCTATGCAGCGGGCCGGTAAAATACCCAAAATCCACGCCAGATGACTACACAACAAACCAAGTGATAATGAAATGGACAACAAATGAGATAACAGCGTTCACTTATCGAATTTCTTGTGTACAATGAAGCTGTTTGAATTCGCTCACAATAAATCTTTAAAACCAGTCTTTCCTTTGAAGGCAGCCGCCTCTCTCTAACGACTCCATCAGACATGTTAGCTGTGTCATTTGTTATCTTTGTCTGTGTTAGAATGTTACGGACTGCCGATTTCTAACGCTGTTGTAGCTGATAAATTAAATTTCAATCAAATTAACCTAGGCTGAATAAAAGGATGAAAACAAGTGTTCTTCACATCTTGGCAGACGGGCTGGTTCAAAGACGTCCGCGGGCCGTAGTTTGCCCACCCCTGCATTAGAGTGTTGGACAAAAGACGCCACCTAGAAACACTTATAGAGATTTTTTTTCATAATCGGCGAAAAGAAGTAAAGGTGACTGCGCCATCGACTCATCAGTATAACCTAAGTTGAAAAAACAACTAATTTCACAAAATTGCTGGGTGCGCAATGAAATAAAGATGCAGATGTAGACACAGACAAAATGGACAAAACGACCTGAGAATTTCTGTCAAAAAAGGTAGTGCTTCATTGTACTATCCGACTGTATAGCCCCAATATTGAATTCCTTATTTCTCGTTAGAAAGAGGGCCAAGTTGGCTGTATTTTTGCAGGCTTTTTTTTATTAAAAGTGGGTTTTTTTCACACTAAACTATTCGAGTATAAATATTAATATTCGTTTTCCTCTGGGAAAAAGTAAACTTATAAATAAACAAAATCCGACAACAGACCTCAACCAGCCGAAATCAGTCGCAGTTGAAATGCTGAAATGTAAACTGACAGACACCTTTAAAGTTGATATTATTAGACGTTTATCTGACAACCCGAGAAGGACTGAGTGTCTTACATGTTTGTACAAATGTCCTCTTTTCAGGTCTCCACTCCTGTCTGAACAACGCTCCTGATTGTTTCTATCAGTGTATGCTGGACGTGTACGATAAGGAGAGTGGGACTGTGTACCCGGACTGTCAGTGCAATTCCAATATATCGCTTCCAGTTGCCACACTTCCGTCAGCGTGCTACAGGTAAAAAAAATAAAAAAATCCTCCCATCCTTCCCCCACTATAGCAATCCCTTGCCCCACCTTCCTGTCCCCTATGTCCATCACGCATATTTTATCTCTTTTGTGTTATAATTCCCCACCGGTGTAAAATATAGTAGATATTTGTCTTTTAAACGCAAATGGTCATCAGTGAGATGTCAAAAAGCTTACTTAAAAGACATGTAAATATATAGGTATTCAGTTACTCATTTGAATAATTTTGTCGAGGACAAAGTAGCTTGCCTTGAGGACAAGGAAAATCCAAAGCAGTCCGCTGCTTCCGGTTCAGCTTTTCGAACATGTAGTGTTACAGCTCAGTCTGTTATGAGGTGTTTGGAGAGATATTCACTGAGCATGTTGTAAGAATTGCAGTGATCACACTGCGCGAAACTGTCATGCACAAATTATTCGACCCATTGGAACAAATAAAAGTCAGCTAACTTCGATGTTACATGATTTGGATTAGAAATATTATCTCGAGGTCTTGAAACCTTTGATCGCGTCTTTTACAAACAAAATGGTGTGTATATGGGATCATCAGTCCTCTCTGTGTCCGCCTGCAAGCGAGGCGACAGCAAGGGACCTCTTTTCACAATGGAAATTTTGTAGGAAATTGTTGGTCTGTTTACTGTCAAACGCATGATCATTGGAAATATGTCTAAATTTAACTTACCTGATCGATGCAAATTGAATATCAAAACCTGGCGGTCTGTTCCTTTTTTTTTCTTTATTTTTTTAAAGAAAGCAAATGCTTTGTGGTACATGAAACCGAGAATCATAATTCCTCAAAGTTATAAATAAATAAGTAAAGTTATAAAGTAATAAATGTCAAAGTTAATAAGAATGATTCCCATGTTTTGATTTGCAGTCCTTCTGGTACAAACTGCAGCTGGTACCTGACCTGTTTTGAGAAAAAACTCAAATGCTCAGGAGGACTTGACTCTTATGTCCTAGCGTTTTACGAAAAGCTATGCACTCTTGCTGAAGACAATACCGTTGACCTCACGACTGATGGGCTGAGTTGGGTGAAAGCCACGAGAAAATGTCTACAGGTAGGACGCGTCCTTAGAAACTATTTAAGGCAGACAACATAGGAATCTGGAATATGTTATCAAGGCAGACAAGTTGAGCGTTTGGGAAGGCGTTTTTTTCTCTCTCTTTCTCTCTGTGAAACATTCTAAGCATGGAGTTTTGCATGCTATTGCTTAACCCGTTTTCTCACAAATTATTTATTTATTTATTTTTTGAGTAATTTTGTTTCTGTTGTAAAAGTTGTGTTATTTGGAGTCCCCGGAACACAAAAAAGTTAGTGTTTTTTTATTTTTGCGTATATATATACAACCTGTCCTCTAAATAGGACACTGGGAGGACTTGAGAAAAAAAAGAACCTCTTTGCCCAATATGAGAACATATCCACGTATTACTCATAATTATAACCTTACATGAAAGGATTTGGCTCAAAGTACGTGCGGCAGAAGGCTGTATTACACTTCCCCCAGTGCTGTAGGCTTGCTTTTTGCATCTTTTATGCTGACAGCGCCGCTGATGTTAGGTGTAAAATAACCTAACGTGCGGAAATTTTCATTCAGGAGTTACATCAACGACTTCACCTTGAATGATGATCACCTTTATTACTGTCTGCAGTAGAATTGTCCACGCTCCATTAATCTGTTTTTGGCGAGACTTTATGGTATCCAGTTAGAATCAAAATCACAGGAAAGACCTTCAGTTCTTTAGCTAATGTATGAAATTTTAATCGCTTCTAACATCAGTTGAATAGTGAACTGCTTCTCTATCCATTACATCGTATAACTCTGGCGAAGAGAACTCCTCAAAGAGTTGTACAGGAATATGTTGGCCAAACGTTTGTCTCACATTATTATCTGAAAATTTACTGGCATCTTGTAGTAGTACACAGACAGTAGCTGCCAAGTATTCTTCGTCGCACTGTCCAAGAAGCTCGTCCACTTCCTCCAAGGAAATACACTTTCTTGGCATGTTTCAGTACAAAAATGGGATAAATAAGGCTTACCTTGTATCAACGCATTATATGCACTTATCATCCCAACGTCCTGTTTACAGGACGGAGGGAAATGATGCGACATTACGTTTGATTTCGTGTGATTGAGTAACATTTAGCAGTACGGACATGTGGATAGTGTACTAACATTGCATCAGTCTCTCTTTCTCTGCAAACAAGCACATGTCTAGAATCGCTCTCACCTGTAGCGAACGTCAGAAGCTGTCTTCAAATCCACGATACACAACCTGCCGCCCACACACTACATGACACATGGCAAACTTCGCGGAATTACTTCAATAGACAACTCAGAGTCTCCTTTGAATACGGCCTGGGTTGCGTGATTGCTTCGGTACAACAGATAGAGGCTTGTAATTAACTGTCCCCTAAATAGGACACTGGGAGATAATGGATTAATACGATCTCATAATGTGCTTTTTGAAAGATTTTTGAAAGCATGAGCTTTTGTTCATAATATTATGTACTCATACTTATATCTACAGAATTTCAAGTGTAGACAGATTTCTTCTGTATTAAAAAAATTTTCTAAGCTATACGTAATTAGATGAATAATTAAAGAAATAGTTTAGAAATAAGTTTTTCGCCATAGGAAGCTTAACAATTTGTGGGTAGACTGTAACTTTATTTTGCAGGAGCGGGATTTCCTTCTTGTTTTATAGCTCTAGCAGAAAGAAATATATTGTGAGACTCACAACGTAGATAAGCTTCCAAAGAATAATGTTACGCCGACATTTTTTTCAGGTGGAACTTGCACCATTGCTGTTTCCTTTCGAAACGTTCACGTGTTCTAACGTTAGCACAAACGCATACCAGAAGCAGAGTGTCTGCTATAGAGAGCCGTACCAAAATGTACCTGGATTATGCAGTTTGTCTTTTGCTGACTTCTGGAAGATTTTCTGGGCAACCAAGAGCGCCTTGGGTTTAAAATTCGTGGAGAGCCTTTTGGGATTGATAAGAGTAAGTATATTTGTTGAATATGTTATGTAAGTAATATATGGTATTTAAGTAATTTCGAAACGCAGTTCATGCTTACACACCACACTGTGGTAAGCACTCATACGTGCGTTGTGCTAATAAAAAAATCTTCATTTATATTTTTACAGACGAAGTCGAGTTGCACGGGTGGCCTGCGATTAGACACCTCCATGTATGTGATGAACATCCGTCTGCGACTTCCCTACCCCTTCCGTCGGAAACGAGACGTACCCTCTGTTTTCAAGGCCATCAACACCTACGAGACTGCGGAGGAGTCATCTGTCGTCATGGCAACCAGACGCAAGCGTCATTCTCGTCACCTACTGGAGATGTCCTCGCGAGGTCGACGTGCTGTAACCGTCGGCACGTGGCAAGGGGAGACAAGCACTCTGCGACCCTACCATGAGCTGGCCAACGAAGCGGCTGTCTCCATGAGCAGACTGCTAGGCTGGGACGATCAACAGGTCATCTGGTTTGCATACGGAAAAGAAACGACACAAAACACTGTCCTCAATATGTCGCTTCTGCTTGCCGACCGACACGCCTACAACTTACAGGTGAACAAGTGGTCTCCGTCCGTTAACATGTTTGATGCTATCACCAAAGCTGGAGATACTCTTAGCAGCAGCGAGGCAAATATAGTTATTAACAGCCAGAAGGTCGTGATGGAAAGTTTTTTAGCTTGCTCTGACATTAACTGTAAGCAAGTGGTGACGACCAGAATGGGACCAACAAATGGCGCAATCAGGTGTCTTGAGTGGCAGAAATTGTCAATACTGGTTGCTGCAGAATTATTGATACTCTTTTCTACGTTCACTTAAAACAACGAAGCGCGCAAAATTTTCTTTATAGTTTCATTATTTCAAGATCAGTCTTCACGAGATGATTGAACAAAAGTTGTGATGAGCACTTGGGAAACCTTACAAGAATGTATCCAACTTGATCGGTTGTGAAACAGTATCAGCAACTCTTTGGGTTATTTGTTTACCTTTTCGATGGATGATGTATACCTGTATTCAGAAAATCTTTCTCAAAACGAATAAAACGAACAAGAAAATTAGAGCTGTAAAGTAATAGTAAATGCAGTAACAATAATGACCACAAGATTGTATACTTACAGTTGATGAAACGTTGTAAGCTATTATCATATGCATATATCATTTATATTGTTCCTGTCAATAGATACTTATTATTTCTTTGTATTATTTTCCTTGACACATCTCTTTAACCGGACACGAATCGTCGAATATGTGACTACAAGAGTTACACCGTATATAATTGTATTCTCGTCAGCTTGATGGCAGTCACTTTGTCTCCCTTGAAAACCAACTGAGAGAAACTTTGTCTCCCTTGATCAACTTTGATGTTTTCTGATCGTAGCGTAAAAATTTATTCTATTTATAATATTCTGATTTTACAGGTTAGTGTGTAATCTATATATAAGCACAGAGAGAAGCTTAGTCTATTTACCAAATGAAGAAACAATTATTAACAGTCGTAATAGGAGCGTGTTTTATTGACATATGTAACCTTATTTTATTTTTAATAATAATTTGTGTTGACCTATATAAAGCGATGGAAGCCTTTCGTAAAAATGAAAAGTACAAAAAACATATAACTATTTATGTGTATTTTACAAACATTTTACCTGTTTCGTGTACTCTGACAAAATATATTGTTTTGCTTCCGCTTATAATTCAATGATTTTTTTTATAATCGAAGTGGCAGGCATAAGATGTTGTTTGAATACATCACTGTAAGACCTAACTAGTTACAAACGACGTGATATAAGGGGAATATGTTGACAAATAAGTTCGTAGATTTGGGAGTGGGCAAAATAAGGCATTAAAAGTGTTCATTTATAGCGAAAAGATCCTTATAAAAGGTCCTTATTAAAAAAAGAGAGGTATTTAGCAATGCCTTTTGTGTAAAGTGTGTTCAAATTATTCTCGCGCTCCACTGTTGAAATGCTCGTCTAGGGAGACATAACTACAGGTGTTTTTAAAGGCCGAACTTTGACCGTCTTGCATAAAAGAATGGGTCCGACTTGGGGAGGGATAAGAGGGTACTTGAAAGGCCAGATTGAAGCGATTAGCGAAGCGTGGCTACTACTGTAACTAGCACCGCGTGTGCTTCTCACTTCCCTCCCCCGGGTCAAACCCTTCTTTCCTGCCATAAGCATAGATGCCTGATGGGTAACTGTAATTATTCAGTTATACAGGATAGAGCTGAAACTATACTGAGCTTGATTGTCTAAATAAGTTTAATTGCATATCTATATATATGCATTAATACATAACATTTATAGTCAGAATATTCAGTTTGGCTCATTTTTGTCACTAAAAATTCTCCAGATTTTGTAAACTTCGGACATGAATAAAGCAGTATGGTGTTAGGATTTGACCATACTTCAGTCCTAAGAAACACTTTAGCTCCCAGCCATGCACACGGAATAAGTTTGCATGCATGAAAAACAATGATAGGCAGCCAAACTACAAAACTTTAGGAGTTTGGATTTTCGACTCATGAAGGATGTGCTTCTTCTTATTATTATTTGGAAAGGTGATAAAGTAGCCTAAATTGAAAAGCATTATAAATGGATATCAGCGATCCCCACGGGGGGTTTGCCACCGGACACATCACCCGGCAGCCTAAACAAGTAACTTTGCTCGCGCAGATGATCTTTTTTTTAATCTAACTGCAAATTATCTGTGATATTATAAACATGTAGTTATTGCGGGATCATGGTTTCGCAAATGATGTGAAATAAATTTAACTGTAATAGCACATATCGTTGTTCTTCTTTGGATAATCCCAGCGCAAGCTTGGAGAGGGTGTGAGGCAACAGAGCGAGGGCTCTCTCTCGCTTGTGTCTTTTTCAGGGTAGGCAACAGCACGTCTCAATCTCCCTGCACGAGATCCCCTGCAGCGCTCGTTCTTTCTCTTAGATTTATGAGGAGATACAATAGGTACCTTAGCCAGTAAGCCCTATTTTCTACTTTAAACTATGACGACGACTGCAATCTTTCAAATTTAGGTACACATTATCGAGTCTGCATGAATCCAAAAAAGGAAAAAAAGAGCGAAGCTTCCGTTACACATAGACACGCTGGCCGAGGCCAAAACAGGTGGTGACGGCTCAGTGTGATGAATAACACTTGAGACCTTTCAATAATCAATTTTTATTTTAAAATTATTTATGATGTCACTGTAAAAGCCCTAGCAGCACAATTCTGGAAACAAAAGGGCCCCATAAATATTGCATGTGACCTATCTACTTCCCTATTGGACCCAATTGTTTTCAGATTTTTGTGCAGCTAGGAGGAGCATTTACTGTTACTCGGTGATTTTAAAATACTTTGAAAGGCATGTCAGCTAAGTCTTATTAGCAAGACTATCGTACTAACACAAACATATTGACCAGAAGACCTTTTCAATTAGTTTGTCTATTAAAAACCAAAAGTGTAAGGCCTTTGCTCTCATACTTGTGCCGGAACGAAAGAAACATTGTTCAATGCTTACTTGCACAGATACCTACGTGCACACTTCCGAACAAAATTCGCCTGCAAAGAGAGATTGACTGATTGGTTAATTCCTTATCTTAGCACCAGGAAGAGGGTAAGTATCATGACTAGTGAGATTGAAATGATTTAGCGTTTACACCATTTTGGCAGTCGACCAACAAAGATTACCGAACCTTCCTGGATGGATAGTTTAAAACTCAGGTCCCATAATAGTCTGACAGAAAAGCAGTTCAGAAGACACGCTCAAGATCACCAGAATGGATGGAAAAGAACTCCTGTCTGCAGAACTGAAAATTGTGATGGGACTGATGATATTACTTCCATCAGTAGCTGCGGTGTGTTCTCAGGATTTAGGTCCATCAGGAGCACTGGAATGTTTTCAAAGTATTTATTACAACAATCTGTACCAGTGGGGAACATGCCTTAGCAATCATTACATTCAGCAAAAGTCTAAAGGTATTTAATATACGGTTATTCTTTTTGCTAATCTCTTTATTACCGAGTCATTCAAACTTTGAAAATTACTTCCTTAGTTTCCGTGAAATCTGAAATTATTTGTTGATTATAAAGAGTGTAGTGCAGATAACGCAAAACTGGGATGGATAAGAAAAAGGAAAAACAGAATTTTTAAACTATAATTATTTCTTCAGAGAATTTCTTCAATTTTCTTCCAAAATGAACGAGAAGGACATTATTTTAAAACTTAGATATATCGGTAACGTTTAACGCTTCCGGAAATAAATTGCTGTTTTGTGTTATTCTTTTATGTTTTGATATCAGGAATGAGTGATCATGTAAAGGTATAACTGAATGTCTGATAAAAGTATGTTCAACATTTTTTTTTTGTCTGACACGGTCCCGATGTCATATGTGCAGAAAACTAGTAAACACCTGGTCGGTGCAGCGTTTCTTTAGAGTAAGATAAGAGAAAGGGAAAGAAATAATGAGACGGCCCGTGGGGAAGGGTAGCTGTAGTGGACATGTTGCGTAGTTGATTATTTCGTAGAAGTTACAACACCTTGACCCAGTCACCCACATCCGCACACGCAAGAATGGCACTGTGAGAATTAAATATAATTCAGGTAAAAGAAAAGGTAACAATTTTAACA
Source organism: Marisa cornuarietis (assembly GCA_004794655.1). Classification (NCBI taxonomy): domain Eukaryota; kingdom Metazoa; phylum Mollusca; class Gastropoda; order Architaenioglossa; family Ampullariidae; genus Marisa; species Marisa cornuarietis. The sequence goes on from SMMW01000606.1 coordinate 1,405,766, forward strand.
AAATATAGACTACAGTGAAATTACAGGGATAAAATTATTGACAACTTATCTTGCAAGCTTCTTGTACAACGCTTAATGCACAGTATCCACTATTAAATTGTGATAAGAGAACAACTTGTCTTTCATTCACAGTTTAGTTCACAAGTGTCTATTCGCAGCACAGTGCAGGGAACTCGACATAGACATACTTCTCTGACAGTTCTCGAACAAATACAACTTTGGGCATTAAGAGTTCGAGGTATTCGTATAACAACAAAGTATAACAACGATTAACGTCTCCCCAAGACGGAACCTATTTGCTGCCTCATCGGTTCGCAAAGTGAAACTTTATGTTAGTCGAAAGGGTACGCTGCCCTTTGCGCAAACATTTATTTGTTCAGCACCGTCCACCCCGATCAATAATTATCTGGCAGATTTTCTGCCTGTCTTACTGTTGTCCTTGTCGCTGTCCTTTGTTGAAGTCGACGAGCCATAAATCGGCATTGCCACGACCTGCACATGGGTTGATGGAAGGAGTCAAGTGGCAAAGCTGCGCACCCGTGGCGCTCTCACCATGCCCGTTGGAAGCTTAACCGTCCTTGATTGTTGGGGCTCAGCGCTTATTATTGTTCCCATGTAAAACACTGGTTTTCTTCAGTAAGATGCTGACTATGGTGATTTGGCGCTGTGCGAACTCTAAAAGACTCTGTCATTCGTTACCCCTAGTCCCAACCAGTCTACTGTTCTTGCCGACCTTTGCATTCTAATCATCAAGCACGGCGATGATGTCTTTTTTTTGGGGGGGGGGGAATTGTCTTTATGACTTCTTCCTGTTGTTCACAGAGCTCCTCCACTTCATGATTGTCATGCAAAGAGATTGGAACATTTGGATCATAGTGATACTGGGGTATGTCTAGCAGCGGAGATGGGAGAATAGCCACTCCTTTAAGTACGAGTAAGCCAACGCCATGTTCGCGTTTTGTTTCTTCCCCGCTGTACTTAAGCTTGCGGTCTCCATCCGTTGTTGTCCCTCAAAAGTCCCTCCATCTGATCTCTGCCAGGCAAACGATATTCCGCTTGTTGTGTTTGAGCTGGTTGAAGAACTCGTGCACTTTGCCTCATTGAATTTGATGTTATGTGCGGACAGTCCACGTGCTGAAAGTTCCTGCTCTGAGAGCAATTGTTGGATTGATGGCTCTAATAGCACAGGTTTTGCGTTCCCTTCCTTGAATATGCTAAAGGAGTGCGCGATCGCTGGTAATCTGGGCCTTGCATTGTTTAATCGTGGTCCTATTTTAGGACTTGCACGCTTGGCTGTGCCCATCTCATCGCCAAACCACGCCACAGCCGATACCCTTCCACTCGATGGGTTGCCTTGGTCGCGATTAGGTGGGGCACTAGTTCCTGGCCAGTGCTTTCATCGTGTAAAGCTTTCAACCAGATGCCGTAGTAATATTCCGATTTTTGTGTAGGGATCTACTCTCTTAGTCCTTTTCTTTCCCAAGATTACTCACAAGGCAGTGGGACTATTCCCCCTTGCTTTAGAGTGGGGTTAGAAACATTTCTTTGCTGCTCAATGCCCAGTGTGAAGATTTGACCGCACAGTTTGACCAGCGGGAGACGAGCATACATGTGGCTATGTTTCTCATTCCATAATATCGCGAGGATGTCACCGTGTCGCGGACGGGTGACGTGTCAGGCAAGTGGTGTGAATGAATCAGCACTTCGCCGACGGCCCTGGCCACACTTTTTTCGGGGTCCTCTCTCAGTGCTCAATGCCCCATTGTTCTGGCCGGTGACCCTACCTATTGACGGCCACGTCATTTTCTGTCTATTAGTGCCTTACAAACCGTATCCGAACCCAATAAGAGCCTTATTTCTAATTGCTTCTGTGTGCTTACATTTTACAATATAGATGCCCACGTCTGTACCTATTGAAAATAGCATCGTCTTCAAGCACAGTAGTTCCTGTCAGTATTTACTTTTGCATGTCAGATGCAACCGATGGTATCTCTTAATCAGCGCCTCGTAATCCGAGACCCCGCCTGATTAGATCCTGCTTTGAAAATTGTCTTCAAATTAGCTATTTTAATCTTCCGTTCCAATTCCGGAACCTTAAAAGAGTTCTGTCCTGTTATTTTTGTTACTACGATGTCCTGCTACGAGTTTGTTTTAATCTTGTTTGGTTGTGTGCGTGTATGTTAGTTGCATGTAGGACTAGCGTGTGCTCCTGGTATGTTGACTTCCCTGTTTTATGTAAAGTTTTATGGATCATAAACCTCAGTTTTTCTATAGATTACTTTTAATCATTACGGAAAACACTTTTATCATTTGGGATTTGTTAAGTATAGTCATTCAAGCAACTCATTTCATTTTAATACGATTTTGTCAATTGATCACAGTACTTTGTTTCTTAAGCGCTAGCACGAGAGAAAGAGCACTTGACATGTACATAAAGCTTGAAGTAAATTATGTGTTCTGGCCCAAATATAAACTTGCAGTGGATTGCACAGGTGACCACAAATGCAGGGAGAAGACAGCCACCTACTGCTACTACCAATGCATGATTGAAGTCTACGGGCTGGATGAGGGCAACGTGACGGCAGACTGTGGGTGTGAACCCAATGCTACTCAACCTACACCCAACCCGTATGAAGTGAATCTGCCAACGGACTGCTATAGGTATGCAAATGAATACTTAATTAATTAGAACACGCATGCAGGTAGGCATGCACAGAAATGTAGTAGAAGGAATAGGTGAAAAATGTGCTGACGTGTTTCACAGAAGAAGAAGAGGTCATCTTCAAATGACATTGCTAACATTGGAAAACCCTTATTTCAGCCGCATGGTCAATAAACTGTGGGATTCCTTTCCTTTAAACCGTTATTGGCCCAGTGCTGACTGAATGAGACTGGAAAAGTGGAATTATGGTTCGGTTTCTCTCTCTTTGTCTCTCTCCTCTCTCTCTCTCTCTCACACACACACCTCTTTTTCATCCACTCCTAATCTCTTTCTCGTCTATTCTATCTTTTTTCTCTCGTCTTTTCTATAATTTAAAGACCCTCTGTACCTAAAGCGCCCGTTGTAGGTACATGGACATCGATAAAATTAAATTCCTTTAGGTAATTGTCATTATTTTTAACGCTCTTTTTAATGACTTAATAAAGCTCTTTTAGTGTATACAAATTAATCAAATCTTAGCCATCAATCGTATCCCACTATTAAGAAGAAAGCCATTAAGAGATCATACTCTTTCTTGCACAGGAAGAGGTAATGGCATCATATAAGAATCCATACACCACTAGCAGGCATGTACTGAACACTTCCATGTGATCTCCAAGATTGGTTTTCGCTTTGTGCATGTAAATGGTTGACACTTTTATTTAGCCATCGGAAAGGAGTCGTTTGCTCAGACCAGATTTTAAGAACTTGTATTTTCTAAAGAATTTTTAGAACCTATATGTCGATTTATTTAATCTAGGTTGTTTCAGTGATGGTCCATATTTTCAGCAGTAATCATGCTTAGTCTCTGGTTATATCAACGTTAACGTCTGAAAATGCTTAGCTCCTACACGAAAAGGCTTCTCCTCTTCCTTTTGTTTCTGGAGAATTCCTTGTACGGTTGCTTGATGGTGTTGCCTCACGAAATCTTAGCTCTGTATTATGGGTGCAGTCCGTCAGGTGCAGACTGCGACTGGTACCAGAACTGCTTGGAGAAGAAGTTCCAGTGTCCCGCAGGTCAATACACTGATGGCATCACCTTTGCTGAGAATTTCTGCAGAATGTATGCAAACAGATCCCACCTATTTTCCTCCCTCGGGAGAGAGTGGGTTGGAGCTGCTCGCAAATGTCTTCAGGTAACACTTGCACATTGACAATGACACAACAACGAGTATATAGTGTGACAAAGCATTCAGCGGCGAAAGGGCAAGTGAGGTGCAAGTTTATGTAGGTTTCCAGGATGCAGGCAAACAGACAGAAGACAAAAAAAGGGAATAACAGAGATGAACAGACAGCAGGAAAAACAGAGACGCACAGAAAACAAGAACAAGAAAGCACACACACACACACACACACACACACACACACACACACACACACACACACACACACACACACACACACACACGCACTCGCGTGCGTAAACACCATACAAGCACGCACACATACAAGCAGGGGGGCAGAGCGAATAAAGATACAATTACAACCAATATAACCATAAGACTTATGCAATCAAGAAAGTAGAATTTATCCCACCTTTATTCTCCCTCTCTTACGCACGCACGCACACACGCACGAACGCATTCGCACACACACACACACACACACACACACACACAGCTGAAAGAATGAAAAGTCTTGGTTTTCAGGTGGAACTAGTTCCTCTCATGCGGAGTTACGAGACTTACTCTTGCGAGGACGTTAAAGCACAAGCTTACGGATCACACGCCACCTGCTACACGAATCCTTTCAAAGATGCACGGACCATATGCGAGATGCCATCCGTGGACTTCTGGCACGTGTTCTGGATCATTCGCAGCGCTTTTATATCCAGCTACTCGGAAGCTCTCTTTGGGCTGCTGAAGGTCAGTTGATGGGTGAAATTAAAGTGAATCCTTGTAAGTTTATTATAATATCAGAGGTTCTGTGGGTCTGTCTGCAGAAAGCTGTTGCAAGATTTTACACTTTACGCGTATAAAACTTGATTTAAAAGGAAAAAGGATATAGCAGGACAGGATCATGTTGTTTACTGCCCCTGGATTGAGAGAGCGTTGGGTAGGAAATGAATGGCAAGAGTGCCGTCGATTAATTACGCTGCGTTTCTCTGGCAGCCGACCAAAACACAGCTAGGCACACAGAGGAAAACACAGAGCTCTGTTGACAGCATTGTGTGAAAATCACAGCTACTAGACTATATTTATAGGTTACATTGCTGCCCTCAATGCCTGTTAATTTTACGTCACCAGGTCAGCGAGTCCTGCTCCAGCATCAACAACACGGTCCGCGACCTTCACCACGGCATGCGCATGCTCACGTTGAATGTCCAGGTGAAGGTTATTCCCACACGGCGCAGACGCGGGGCAAAGGAGTCGCTGGCTCTGAAAGCAGCTCAATCTTCATCGAGCCAGGCCAGAGCCATTGACTACGTTCCGCTCCTGGCAACGACTTCCACCAGTGACCCCAAAGTAACCCTCGCGCACCGGCGGTCCAGACGTCAGACCCCCAGCAACCAGTGGGAGGGTGAGACAGACAAACAGACGACCTACCATTTGCTGGCGTCAGAGCTTGCCGACGAACTAGCTAAGCAGCTAGGGTGGAACACCAGCGGGGTCGAGTGGTTCGCGTACGGGTCGCCGGTGGACGTGAACGGAACTCGCGCCGTAGTTCTCTTGGCGGACAAGCGAGCTTTCGGACTAGACAGCCCCTCGATTTCGGCCTCGCCCAATATGACGGATCTGGTGCAGCAGGCGGCGCGTGCTGTCCAAAATGGAGAGCTGCGCGTGACCCTGAAAGGTCAGCAGGCTCGGTTACAATCCCTAGAAGCTTGTGGAGACATTGACTGCCGCGCACCCTACCTCAAGGTAAACGCAGCACCTGTACCTGATGATAGGCCTGATGACGGCCATAGTGGTGAGCAGGGATCACCCTCCGCTGCAGTCTATTTAGTCCTGCTCGCTGCTGTCGTCAAGTCGCTCGTTGTGTGACTGCAACACGCTTTCCTAACCATCCTCTGTATGAACTTTGTGCTACGCTTTAAGTCCTACAATCACCCCTCCCACTCCTTGTACAAATTTCTACAGCTTTCGCAATTATTAACACTTGATGCGCATAACTGCAATGATTACTAAAGAGTGCCCTTTCTTGAAATCTCACCATGACTCCACGATGCAACTTTGTGGAGAATGCATATTCTCCCATATATGTAAGATTTCCTTGGGAAACTCAATTTGCTCCCACATATTTTAGGTCCTTGGGTCTTTATTTAGAAGTTTAGTGGTGACTGTGTCCAAGAAATACATCGCAGGAACTTAACTTTCGTTTCCATGCTTGTCAATGAGCCTATGACTTGTTAGTTTCGTTATATGTTGTTTTTATGTCACACGTTCCAAAAACCTACTGACGACGTTAAGTAAGGACTTACTGTGTGTTTCGCTGATTAAAGTATTATGCATAAGGACCTTATAAAGCAGCTTGCATCTAAGTATTACATTATACATCTGCCTATGCTGACTTTAGTGACTTTTTTTTTTTAAAACGACGCATCCTCTTAAAAGTCATCTCTTAGTAAATTTTTACCGTTTACGACATTGTAAATGAACTGTGAACTGTTGTATGATTTAAGGAAACATTTAGACCCAATGGATTTAAAGTATTCATGACTAATTCTCCAGATACTTTCAAGTTTGCATATACTATAAGCTCAAGCATTTTAGTGGAACGCTCTCTGTTCTAGACATAAAGAAAGAAAACTTTGTACTAACATTGGAATATGTTAACTGTGTGGTTGTGTAACACTGCATCAATCGTAAGCATAAATATGCTATTAATATGATAAATTTGTTCAGTGTTTTTTTATCCCTTTGGAAAATAAAATGTATATCTGTATGTAAATATGTGTATATAGGCGTGTTTATGTGTTTTAGAAAGATTACTTTGTCAACCTTTTCACTCGGGCAGGCTGTTGAGAAATACGGCGAACACTTTACACGATAAGTATGTTGAAACACGTTTCACAAGTGGAGGGGAGGTGCAGAAAAGACAGACGACTAACATTCAGTTAGTAGTTGCTGAGAAGTGGGGTGTGTTACTTACACAAAGGTGGAAAAACGCTGTAAACAAGAAAAAAATGGTATGCCGACCCTCGAGACTTTTGAATGGTGAGCAATGGCAGATCGCCAGCTGTTCTACAGGTGAAAGTCAGCCTGCTCTCTGCTCTCAAAGAAAGAAGTCTTCAACAGGCTTTCATGGGCATGACGGGCAGGGAAAAAACGAACACAAAGCTGCCTAATATTTTTAGAAGCAAAGAAAGTTGAAACCGGTCAGATCGTTTATTTGAACTTGTGCAAATGCTTTTGCACTGGACATGTGAGCAAGGTACAGTATTATGAAGGGTAAGGGGGGAATAGAAGGGGTAGGGGAGTTTGTAAAGGCTTTAGTCAATATGTATCTCCTCCGGATCTCCACAACAAGCACAAGACAAACAACTTTGTCCGCTGCGCAGTGGCCACCTTTTTGGGCCCCCAAGAACCACCCTAGAACCACACTTGCTAGAAACGGCAAAAGCTGACGTGATTCGGGTACGTCACCCCACACAAAATGTTGCCGAAGAAGATCCTGCAGGGGTACGCGGAATGTGCTCGTCGCTAGGGTAAGGAAAAGAAAAAAACTGGCTTGCGAATGCAAAGGAGTGGACTGGCCATTCACCGCTGATGTGTCTCATTGTGCTCCCCCTCCCTCAGGAGAAAGAAAATGTATAAATGAGGTCGCTAGCTGCCTAGATTTGTAAGATTACAGGTCAGTATGCCTAGATCAAGTCGTTTAGTGACAAGATCGATCCATTCATCGCGCACGCGCACTGTCCTAGGTAATTTCACCACTCGACTTTCTACACAAAGCACACGTTCTGATATCTCTGTGAACAGGTTCACATACGTCAGATCACGAACTGGACGTTTTTTTAACTATTCGTCTTGCACAAAAATGCAAAGTTGATACATCTTTAGTAAAAATATCTGTCTGCCTTAGTTACTTCTTTGAGACCTGACTGCAGGTATCTGTTTAGCAATGAAGACCAAGAGCGGCCCTATACATTAAACACTATTTAATGCATAATTATTCTGTCGCTGGGACCACTTTGCGACCTTGATACTCCCTGTTTACTAGCGAATGCTTTGAACACGTCAGTGTCTGTTTACAACGCTTCCTTGCGGATAAACACAGTGTTCTCTTTGATAGTTACCTTCCATGTAAAATGCCAAAGGCAGAATTCATGAACATTAAACTTTTTTTTTTATTTTAGCTTGATCTCAGCTGCCGTCTATTAACAAGTTGTGACAAAATGCGTGAAAATTATTTCAGACGTTTAAAACTAAGAGAGAAATCTCTCGCTTGACGACATTTGTAATATCCTTTTATTTTTTAACTTTGCATAAACAAACACACACACACACCCACACACACACACACACACACACACACACACACACACACACACACACACACACACACACACATACTCTCAAGGTATTGTTTCTTTGCAGATCTTTGATAAACAGACAATAAATTGCATGCTGGGAGGCGCATCTTTCGTTTAAAATGTTTTACTTTTATTTTCTATCTGGTTATGCATGCATTCTCAAGTGTCAAGATATTTGCTTTTTACAGACAGGTCTAGTACCTGTTTGTTTACATTCGAAGTATATAGTCTATTAAGATTCAACAGGTTTCTCGTTGTAATGGTCTAAGAATTACTTAAAAAATGTACCCAGTACCAGCTTTGATATAGATTCCTTAACGACAGATGGGGTAAGTGGTGTGTATAATGGGATGATAAACAAAGAACATTCAGTAATATATCTTGTCTATAACAGCTTTTATGTTCACAATATGGTATACAAACCCCTGGCAGATTTTTGCATAAAACTTTATCTCAAAGCCTTGTACTTGACTTGGTGTAAGTAAAACATGGCGTTCATACGTCTATACGCATGCGTGCCGGCATTTGTATAAATTAATATTGTTGTCCTGTATTTAGCCATGAGGACGTTAGCAGTCAGCGCCGCGCTGTTGCACAGGCACACTAGGCAGACAAACGAGATTTGCGAGGGTAGGGGGGAAGGTTCAATAAACACCAAAGCCGTGGAGTTCCAGTCACATCTGCGCAATGGGCAGAGGAGAAGCACGATCAGCTGCAGCTGTCCTGGTGGCGGTGTGGTGCTTGTCTTTGCCCTTGGTGAATGCTGTTTGTGATAGCGACAATGGACCATCTGGGGCGCTGGACTGCTTTCTGGGTACTCCATACTACGACGGCTACCAGTGGGGGACCTGCCTCAGCAACGCATACATTCAGACAAAGTCTAAAGGTACTCATTAAGTCCGAGTGTGTGTCAGTATTACGAGTTATCACGTAATAATAACAATAACAAAAACAATATTGTTGTCATCGATTCTCGAAATGAGAAAATTAATTAATGATCATGTAGCAGTCGAGACTTTAACACATGATCTAACATTCATTAAAGGAAAAGACGAGTGCAAACTATTTTCTTTATGATCGAGTTAAGTTTATCTTAAAATAATAACTCCCAAAATATGAGTACATAATTATGATTAAATTTCACGATATAAGCAATCAAAGGTGCTTTCAGGATTTCGCTGGCATGTTGCTTTATGTGATGCATGCCAACCGATATTGCCAAAGGGACGAATAGGTAAAGTACCACTTGGACAGTTTCGCTTTACTGGTGAAACCTTTCGAAGAGTTGCAGTATATCTTGTAGGACCCGTCACACTCAGTGCTGTGCTGAGTACAATCCTGTCGAAAAACGCCTCTTGTCTGCGTCCGTTGCGACGGGTTGGTCTTGTGCCAACTGTTCTTTCTCCAGGTGAGCGCTGACCTTTCGCTCTACCTTCAAGAACTGTGCCTACACTTATAAATGGGTTTATAGCAAAAGAAATCTCTAGTACATTCGAGTTGCGGCTTGAAAACAAAGCTTCGAAAAAGTGGACTATTTTTACAAACTAAAAAAATGGAACCTAACGGGCTTTGCGGCACAATCGCCACTCCCCACACGCAACGTGTCTCGGCACTTACATGTTTCCTCGGGAAATGAACGACTGGCCCCCCGATTACAAAATATTTAATACTCATTCGTCCTTCCAGAAACTTCCAATTGCTTACGCAACCATGCACTCATTCCCATTCTCTTTGTTCGTTCGTCTAGGTAAAACAAAAATTGTCTTTCGACAGGCCGAGCAGTGAAATGTTAACCAGGTCATAGCTTGAGAGCAAGCTAAATTGCAACTCTGCTCGAGTGTTTTTTTTTAAGCTCTTTGACACATAAATTGTATCCATGTTGTTTTATGCTTCTGAAATTTAGGGGTTAAGACAAATAGCTGCTGTAGAGATCCACCTGTGTGCCTGTAAAAGATTACCGGGTACTTCAAGTAGATCACCAAACTGATGTATGGAGGTTTGGGTAGGTTCCCTTTATATGCTGTCTCAGCTACCTGATGTAATAAATATGGTTATGGTTGTTGGAGCTGCCAGTCACAAGCTATGCAAAGAAATCATAGGAAAAACTATACTTGTTAGATTCCATAGGTCACTATCATTGGTGATCAAAGTACATAGGTTTTTGTTCTCCGTGGGTTTTCAATGTGTCTTGATGTTCTAACAGGTGGAGAGGGAGAAGATGTTTTTAAAGAAGTTTAGAGAAAGATTGAGTGATGTTTTCTGTCAGGAATGGTATACAAGTGTAGAGAATAGTTCCCATTCGAATGTATATAACAGTTCCAAATCTGCTTTCAACGGGAATTATATATGCATAGCATAAGCAAGGATTTTATAAGAATGCCCTATGCTTGGTTTAGCGTTGGTGTTTCGGAAAAGTAAAAGGAAAAAGTAAAGTTCAACTCCTAACCTTTTCAGGTCGTTGGAGGGTGAGGTGTTAGAGACCCCACTTTTCTCGGGGCCAGCTTTACATGAGGGTGGTGCCCATCTCCTCTACCTCGCTCCTTTACCTTCCCCAACCCTCTATGGAGTCAGGTACCCATTTCCGCCAGCTGGGTCGACTGAGGGAAGTTTGCTGCGCTTATCGGGAATTGAACCAGCGTGCTCTCAGTTCGGACGTAAGCGCTCTAACCACTCGGGCATCCGTTTCCTGCTACCCGCTATTACCGTTACAGAAATCAACTGACAGAGAAATCCGTTTGCACAATGAGTTAGCCCGTCATTGTTCCTTAGTACAGATGCCTTGGAGGATGAAGTACATTTCTTATTTTTCTGCCCTCTGTAAGATGACGAGAGATAAATATCGTTAAAAACTCAACGATAGTCAACATGACCTGAAAATATCGTTATGCATTACAAATGAAAAGAAAATTATTCAATTTAGTCGTTTAAAATATTTTTGATTTTTATAAAAGGAGGCTGGTATTAATTAATTAATTGGTTAGTGCGATTTGCTGGCCACGACTGTGATAGGGTTCAGGATGTGTGTGTGGGCAGTGGCCTTGGGGAGGTGGTGGTGTTGTGAGGAGGGTGAAGATTGGTATTGTATGGTTTTCTTGCTAGCCAATGGCCTTGAAGATGTTTTCTTTTTTAAGATTTTCTCTTTACATGGGTTTGAAGTCTTTGGTGATGGTGTACGAATCTTTGTGGTGGTACGATTGTGGTACGATTCTTGAGTGAATATAATCCTAGATGCTAAATTTTGACGTGTATGTATATTTATGTATAGAGCTCTTTGTGCATGTATTTATAGAAGTCAGTTTTAATTGATGTTGTTTTAAATTGGATTATGCTCTAAGATGCGTAATTATAGTTAGAGATTCTCACACCCTTCCTAGCTATGCGAAAGGCATAAAAATATCAATCAATCTCTCTCTCACCCGTACGTCCGCACACACGCAGGGAAATCTCCAACTGGCCAGGGATTCTGAATGACTGAAAGATAAAGACAAAAACGTTGAAAAGAACACGTGGGTAGTATAGATATGTCCAAAGTGTACAGTTGTGCTGCAGGCACCCACCAGTGCCGAAACACTGCTGCGACCTATTGCTACTACCAGTGCATGATTGAGACCTACGGGTTAGACAGTGGGAGTGTGACGTCAGACTGCGCATGCAACCCCAACGTGACCATCTCTCCCCCGACAGGGTCGACTTTGCCTCAGGACTGTTCCAGGTAAGTAGTACCACCATTAAGCTATTTTAGGTGCTGTTATGCAAGTCAAACAAATGTTGATTTCTGATTCAAAAGGAATTTTTTTTTTTGGTTAAATTTTGTAGTTTTGACTTCCTTCGATACACATATTTGATGTTACCAAATGACTTCGGGTTACCTGATTGAATACAATACAAATAATGCCTATAGATGCTTAAGCTTGTGGTTTGTTCTGTAATTTTCACCAGTGCTGGGAAGGGATCCTTGACAATGTCTCTGTTGACATAAATTGATGTAAATGTCTTTCTAAACACAGTCATCAAAATGCACTTAAAAAGAATATACGCGTGTTATATATATACAGCCCCACCGGTACTGACTGTGACTGGTTCAAAAATTGCCTGAAGAAGAAGTACCAGTGCTCTGGAGTACCAAACCAGGATGGTATCGCTTTTGCCGAGAACTTTTGTAGACTGTACGAGGAAAAGTCCAATCTTTTCTCTGCATCTGGCAAACAATGGGTTCAAGCAGTGGGTAAATGTTTGCAGGTAATTGTTTTTCTACTTAGCGGTGGCAAAGAACTGTTCATAACTGATGAAAGTGCAGTCGATAATATCAGTAACATTCTAAGCGAGCAGTCTTTGAAATGTTAATTATCTTCAAATAACACAGATATTATGTGTCGTCTTTCATTAAAGAAGATATCTCATGGTTTAAATGCTCATGAGAAACGTGCGATTGTGTCGAGTAACCTCAGGTCAGCTTTGCAATGTGTCCTAGAGGTACATTTGTTAGATAATCTGACATTGCCGCAATGGCTCACTTTGTTCATATCCAACGGTGTTCTTCTTGTGCGTTTTATCTTTATAATCTACTATCACTTAAACTATCTCTAAAAAATCTGGCATTCAATAGTTTAAACCCTGCTGGCCAAGTTAGTGAAAGTAAACAATACGAAAGAAAAGTTTTTTTCACCATTATCTGTACTTCGACACCCAGACACTTTGTCATAACAAGCAAACTCGTTCTTTGCGCTCAAACTGTCGGCGTGCCAGGGAGGTGTCTTTATTTATTCGCCGAAAGATAGCTTTAATTTAGTAAATAATGCAGTTTTCAGAACGCATCGGACTATAGAAAAGTCTACATACTTTTTTCTTCCAAGTATATTCCTTTATTATCTATTACAAACAAATACACGTGTACGTAACGTGCAGGTGGAACTGACACCGCTCATGCGGGCCTACGCTGCCTACACTTGTGATGATGTCAAGAAACGCGCCTATCGGTCCCACTTTGCTTGCTATAAGACACCCTACGTAGGCATCAAAAGCATCTGCAGCCAGACTGCTATGGACTTCTGGTACATGTTCTGGATCATAAGGAGCTCCTTTATAAGCAGCTACTCCGAGTCCTTGGTGGGGCTACTGAAGGTCAGTAGTGTATTACTTTTGGGTGGGCGAATTAATAAATTACAGTCGAGGAAATAGCCTATTGATTCCTGTCTTCACGAATTAATAAAAATGCTAAATAGGGCTTCTTTCGGGCTGCACAGAAGCAAAAAGATATACTTCCAAAGTAGAGAATGTTTTTAAATGTTGGTTAGAAATATATTTCATAATTGATGTACATTTTATCCTGGCCGAACGGTCACAAACACAGTAAATAAACTCCGAGTTTTGTTGACTTAATGCAGGTCTCTAAGACATGCGTCCCACGAGCCAACATGATGCATTTAGGCATGCGAAAGGTGGCCATCAAGATTCGACTCAAATCCAAGATCCTACGCCAGCGTCGTGCAGCAGACCCCGACCTCCATGACGCGGTGGACTACGACCCGAAGGTGTGGAGAGAGATCAGCAGTGGGGCGATGAATGAAGTCGATCGTCGCTACAAACGTGAGTCTAAAGACGATGTTTGGGAAGGCGAGACTGAAGATGAAGAGGCCGTTAATGAGCTGATGTCCGAGCTGGCCGACCTGCTGGCTCAACAGCTGGGCTGGAAGGTGAGCGGCGTTCAGTGGTTTGCCTACGGCGTTCAATTGAACAGCGAACAGATCCAGGCTTTCGTTCTGCTCGCGGACAAGCAGGCGTTCGGTATGAACGGAACGTCTTCACCCAACATGTCGGAGGTGGTAGAGCGTGCGGCACGTGCGTTCCAGAGCGGTGACATCGTCGTCAGCTCCTTGGGTGGGGTGGCGGTGGAACTGCAGACCATGAACGGCTGCAACGACATCGACTGCGAGAGCGTCTACCTTGACGTCACTGCTCCGTCGTCTGCTCCTCCTCGGTCAACGATAACGGGAATGACGGGCCTTGTCCTCGCAACTCTCACTAGACTTATGACATTTTGACTGTTATAAATCCTCGCTAAGGGGCTTAGGTGAGACACCACACTTTGAACACTTGATTCTGTGTCATTGCCTATCATGTTATTTTAACGCGAGGTTATATACAGTTTATTTACCTCTCTGTTGTTATATAAGCTGCATGCAGCTCGCCTCCCGCTTAGCGGCTTATATAACTTAGTGATTACGTAGACACTGGAAACTTATTTCATGACGCCTCTCTCAAGAGTGCTGAAAGTCTTTATTTTAATGCTCCGTATTGTTTCTGCCGTCAGTCAATGTTTTTCGTAGAGATGTGTTTATTCAAACAGTATTTTATATATGTAGTCTTCTGGGCACGACTCGTTTTTATGTGCATCAAATTAAGAACTTTGTTTACTGACATCTTGCCATTCTCCAATTTTCGTGCTAGATTTTACTGTGATAAACAATTTTTGTATTTTGATAAATAATAAATTAAAATGGTAATTAATATTTCTAGTGTTCGTATATTTGTAATTAGTGTGTGTTAATATTAGTATGAAAATATTCAGGATTGTGGACACTTTTATAATGCGTAATGAGGATGCAAAGGCTTGTGAACCAAGTCTGGAAAGCAGTCTCATCTGTAGCATCCTCAACAGGAGAGCAGACAACGATCGGGGTGCGTGTCACGTCCAAACCCAGACGCACTTTGCCCGGGTGTACAGCGCGCCACTCGGGTATTACGAAGCAGTCATGTAAAGTGCTTGTATTTCATGAGCGCTGACTGCTGAACATTAGACTTTCAGCTAGTACCTAGCGACTTTTCTTGCACCTGGGCCAGAGCGACCTTCTCTTCTTCATTAGAGAGATATGTAGGTAATTCCTATATCCTGGATTTGTTAAGTAATAAATTCTTAATGCTCAAAACATCAAAAATCAACATGCAAACACACAAATATATCATGACGCGCGCGTATTCACACACACACACACACACACACACACACACACACGCACGCACTCCTGCACACACAATATCAAACAAAGAGAAATGAATTCTCTTATGAATGCTGGTTCAGTCCTGTATTCAGCTCAAAAACTTCTTAATCCTTTGCAACTGTCTCTATTTTTGGGATCACATATTAGTTTTATTCTGCTTTATCATGTCGTATTAAAAATAAAGAAATATGTTCTATAACTGGATTCTTTTCGTTCATTTCAACGAGAAATAAACCTTTACACTCTAGATGACTATCACTGGAGCTATCGGCATGTATCCGTCGACTTCCACGGCAAATAAAAGTTAAGTGACTAGAACGTTCGCTGCACACCACCCTAATGTAAAACTCTGGACAAGTGACTGAATAAGACTGTTGTAGATTGCCGGCAGTTGGTGTCACCCTCGGCTTTTATTGAAAGCAATTCATTGTAATTACACAGACGCAACGGAAGATTTTTTTGGAAAGTTCGTTTAAAAGCAAAAGGCACTCATATGAACACAACGGCCGCTACTTTGCAAGCAGAAGTTTTACGAGTTAGAATATTTGCCATCTTCTGTCTATGCATCGGATGTCAAAAGAATTACTCCCAAGTCTAACAGTCGGGCAAGTTTTGACTGATGATTAGAAGGAACCAGTTAGGACGGCCACCCATATGGCGTCAGCCGTGCAGTCGATGTACTGAGCAATGTTGTCACAGATATACACCGTCTTTTCCGAGAGCTGGTAGTACAAGGTTAGTTGCTTCGCATCTGTGCAAAGAAGGGTAAAAGATCATTTCATTTTTTTTAAATGTTATACGTACTACAAGGACATTTCTCAAATTCTCCTCAATTTTGCCGATTTATTTCAGACAAACGTCAGGTGGATACATAAATACAATAACTATTCTTACCTGGTTCAAAGTAGCTATAGATTTTGATAGGAACAGGCTGGTTTTTGATAGGAACACCTCGAGAAAGAGACATGGGCAGAACGGCGCGAATTCCGCTCTCATCCACCTGCAACAGGAAGGATAAAGTCCATTAGCCAGTTTGCTAGCGTATCTTTTGGGTACACGTGGAAACACAAATATACGCACATGATGCATATATACACGTGTGTATAAATGAATGTGCGTGTCTATAAACATAATATGTGCCTATACATCAGGACCTAATCTTTGCATCATGATAGGACATGGTTGAACTTTGAAGGTATGCAGGACTTCTTTTTTAACCACTGGTTGCGCTCAGGTTAATTTAAGGTGCAAAGTGCCAAGTTATAGTGAACAACATTTAAATCCTCGAGATGAAACTGAAATGATGGAATGGAAGAACAGGCTTACTTCGTCGTAATATAGTGTATATTTTCTGTAGCCTTCTTCTGTCTGTCTGCAATTTAGGACCGAGTAGTTGCTATTAGTGATGTCAACGAAATAGCCGGTAGGGATCCCAACTTCAATGATAGTCATTCCCCCTGTCTGACCATCAATGCGTTTGGCCTCCACGATTAAAATGAAAGCTTTCTTACTGGCCTTGAAAATTTGGTAGGTCATATTAAATGTCTTAGATGTTGAAGGCTGGTTAACATTGTACTCCATGACAACCTGGAGACCGAAACAAGAAGCATGCAGCCGTTTACTATGTATATATCACATCAAACATTTATTTAGCCTAACCGCCAATCTTTTTATTCAGCTTTATGAGAGAAATAAAAACCATTTTATCACGAAATGACAACAATGTTAGATCTAAGGTTTGTAGTGGATGCTTCAAAGCCGCCCTTAAGAATCTGACAGTACTAACATATCTTGTCCTCTACAGATGTCATCACTACCATGGACTGCATAATAAACAAGTAAATAAACTGGATAGAAAAGTATTTTGTCAAGTTTTCTTACTTACCTTTGCCTCTGGAAATCCACGAAAAGTTCCATTAGTGGACGCCGAAATGTTTACTTTAGATGGAACGTCGCCATTCTGAAAACACACGGCACAAGTTTAGTTAAAAGAGATTCTTTGTGTATTTTACTGACTCTACGTAAAAGTTGCAAATAGGTTAACCTTCTTCTTGAAAAGAGATATGTAAATGAATTAGTTATAAACGAGAAAAATCTGGTTGAAGAGGTGAATCGCATAATCTAAATGAACTTCACTTTAAAATTACAAATGTTGAAATATGTTGTGCACATTTTGTGACCTCACCACAATGGTCAGTTCAACGATTTGGAGCAAAAGCTTCGTCGATTCGTCGATGATCAAGTCTTTCTTAAATCCTTGCCCTCCTGAACTCCAACTGACTGCGACCTTGAAAGGGAAGGCTATAGGACTGTGCTGCTCAATAGCCATTTCAGCCAAGGCCTGAAGGCCGACCACTGTGTCCTTTGACAAAAACATGTAATTTGAACGGTACAAGAAAAAACACATTTGCCTTGTTCAAAGATTCCCAGGAGTGCTTATATTGATATCGGTGACGCAAAATTATCACGTTTTTCTTGAACTAGTCGATTCATATTAACATCTTTTTCTTATTGTAGAAAAAGCGAAGATAAAATTGTTAATAAGCGACATCACTAAAAATAGACTGCCTTTTTATTTGATGGGCAGGATTTATCCTTTCATGGAGAACCCGAAGATATGGCCGATCCGATCGTGTATCTTTCCCTAATCCCAAGTCTTTTGTTATAATCCGCATCTCACACGAACGTTGAAAACATCTTCGTTAGCCTCGTTGTTTGTTTAAACCAGTTAGTGCAGTTAAAACATAATTGTCAAGCATAATCAGTAATATTATCTTATATCAAAATATAGACCAAGAAGTCACATAACACACAAGAAAAGAAATAGGCACAGGAAAATGGATTGTGTGATGGATCTCTATTGAAAACCAACTTAATCCCTGCAGATCAGTCATTTAAAGATGCAGCGATAGGTCACCTGGGTAGACACGAAGCCGCCATTTGGTCCACGCATTTCCAGCAGCCAGCGAAGAATGGATAGAGATCCTGCTACGTCCTTTCGCAAAACGTGCGTCAGCAGGGCATACGATGTCATCTCTATGTTTAGGGCTGTTGTGTTCGCATTCCTTTCCCAGTATCTTTTATCACTATCTGCATAAAGACATCATATATATATATATATATAATCGTTCGGTAAACTCTGTTCAGCCATACAACAGTCTATTGTCTCATGGCATTTGAAGATTATGTGCTTATTAGCTCTGATCACTTTTTTTCCTCTGTAGGTTGATCTCCGTCAGGTTCTCGAGATAAATTCATTTCGGGCTATATTCCTTATTTTTCTTTGTTCCTGTTGTACTTACCTCCGGTTACAAGCGATAAGCTCTTTGTCATACTAAGTCGAACGTAAAACTGAAAGGTTTCGACGAAAGAATTTTCCGTTTTATGCTGTGGGATCGACTCTCTAGTCAGGCACAGAAACTTACAAACCAAATTCTAGAGCCGTTCAAAGGAGAACACGCCTGTTCCGCTTTAATTTATGTGTGGTCGTTTGCGTGTGTTGTATGTATGTATGGGAGGTGATGTGCCAAACGAGGTGACATAGTGTCTAAAGCGCAATGAGATGATGGTATGTTGCGGACTACAAGAACAGTGGTGCTTTTATGACTAACAATAAATCAGATGTTATGCCTAATATCACAATACATCAACTGCTCATCGAAGTGAGGCAAAACACAATGTTTAGAAGAAAACAGTGCTGCTGACACAAGCGTTACCAGTGACGTGTGATACTTATTACACAAACCTTTTGTTTTGACTCTTTGCTTTAAGCGTTCGAAGGCGACATCTCGATAATTGCTGGCAACTAGATGTAACGCGTACGTCACGATGGCCAGGTCATAGGAGTCGCTGAGTAATGACAAACGCACTTCCAAGTATTCGCGAGCTTTGTCAACACCATTCTGCAACTTTGTAAAAAGAACCCAGAAAGTCATACCCCTATGGTTGTAATGCGCGTGAGTTTTCCTGGAGTTTAATATTACTAGGAAATTCGAAAGGAACGTGTTAGGGCTACGTTTTACTTCTGATTTAGTAACTGAAGACAAAGCATGCCTTATGCGACTTATTCGTTGTTGACAAGACATACTGCTTACATTCGTCTGTTCCGTGTCATTCAGATCCTTAAATTTGTTCTTGGCCTCAGCAAGGGATATAAGAATGAAGGCCGTCATTGCCTCTCCTTTCGCAGATCCACCCTGTCACAAACCAGGGATTGTGTAATGCAGTCAGATTTTGCGATCACTAATTAGCCAGAAAATGGATTTAAAAATAAGAATATTTATTATTGTTGCACAACAGCCAAACTGTTTATCTACCTATTTATGGCATTATGGCACGCGCATAGACACACAGCATGTAACTTGCTGTAATATTAAAGGCAACTTGAAAGTTAAACAGTTATCAAAATGTCTGTAATACGCTCTTGTTAGTAAAGCTAGTCAGCCATAATGATGCTACATATAAATATTCACTGTATTCTCATCCTTTGAGATCTTTTTGACACTACAGGAACTATTTGTGGATTCGTTTCCTTTAAGGATTTAATTCAGGTAACACTTAACAACAACTTGTTTAGAAAGCTGAACAGAACGCAAAAAACATATTTTATATTAATAACGGAGCAAAACAAAAAGTCTTACGGCAGGATTTTTGTACAGCACATGACTGTCACGATGTTTTCAATAATCGTAATCTCACCTTCATTTACAAAACTGTTTTAATTAGAAGACTACATCAGAAAGTTTTGCTTGCTTAATAAAGCAAATTAAGTATTCGATTAACATTTAGTTTTCTTTAATGTTATGCCTAACATGACTACCTGCATTTCTTTATGGTAGACATTTCCTGGCTCTGGAAAGGAGCCATTGGAATTCTGCCGCTGTAGAATCCACCTTATTGATGATTTGATGATGTTACCATCAATAGTAATAATACTGTTCTTCAGTCCAACAGCCTGGACAAAACATTTGGTCACGAAAGCAGTCAACCTAGGAAAAAAGTTGTATAGTTGGAATTTTTTTTTTAGTATTATTATCCTTAACAATTGTGTTCGAGACACTCTTTCAAAGGCGATTAAGAAAAGAATCTAATAAACCACTTTTTGAAGTCCGCATAAAACTGTTTGATATGTTGAGGATTTCTATCTTTGGTAGTATCATTCTGCTACTGCAAATTTTTCATGCGGGGGAAACCATCGAGGAGATAAAGCATCGCAAGGAAATGGAACAGTTAAGTAGCTACTGTTTATAGAATGAATCCCAGACACTTAATCCCCAGACACTTAATCTCCAGACACTTAATCCTCAAAATGAAATTTCAACTCAAAAAATTATGAAGTGAATGAAAAATTGAATTCAAATTCAAATAATACTTTACTTCAACATTTATAACATCCCAGTCTTACGAGAGTTACCCAGAGTTACCACGCAACACATTTCTCTTACGGTTATAATATTTATAGTTCACAAAATAGCAGTTTTGAGTGTTGTGTCGCGATTTGGGGATTAAGTGTCTGGGGATTAAGTGTCTGGGGATTAAGTGTCTGGGGATGAAGTGTCCGGGGATTAAGTGTCCGGTCACCTTATAGAATATATTTGAAAACTAAAAAAATTATTTTAATATCTCTTAAAAAGTGCTGCTAATGATAAACAGACTAAGTCATTTCGCGTAGTAATTAGTCCCTTCCATCTCCACGTCTATCTTTTTGATGAAAGGGTTTGCTTCCTATCTTCAAGACGATTAGGTTGGAACAGTGTCATCCTCAAGAAATCGTTTTGTGCAGTTTCTGAGATTATTCTAAAGTATTATATTATGTGATATTTGTATATACTATCACATATATAATAATACAATATTTGTTATAATATTTTATGTTTATTTTGCATGAGTTGTATTTCTTCAGAACATTCTCGCTTAAGTACGCCTTTGTGCAAAGTAATGAGAAATAAGAGAAAATATAACATTCTGTAAAGTGTATAGAGACTTAAGATTGCACATAATAATACTCGTCCTTCACGCACATAAGAATTGTCTCTTGTTTCCGTTTTATTTTCTTTATTTTTTATATTTCTTGTTTATATTCTTATTGCTCATCTTTTTATTCAGGGTACATAATGCAACCAGCTAAAGTGTCCCAAGAAGCAGAAATATAGTCGTGTACTCTGTTGAATATATTCAACGTATCAAACCACGTACTGTATATGTTTGAGCCTCTCCCGTAAATTAAAAAAAAACACATAAAAATGATTTTATAGAGGAAATAATTTTCAAGTGCTTCAAGTACCCATACACTGCTTCACATTTATTGGTGTGCTGCGTCTCTAAATTCTCTTAAACATTCATCTAAAAATAAAGTGCATTTGCTGATTATAAACAAATGGATACACCAACCACATGGAGCCAGATCTGTCTTTCTGCCCCCACACACTAAATGACCCGTCTTGGCGAAGATATTTGATCTCCTGTTGGTAGCCTGTGAGCAGAAAGGACGCAAGATATAGGTTTGTGCTTTAGAGTGTTCTTTCAGAGTTACTTGTCCATATAAAACAGGGAAAAGTCAC